>OY882875.1:34912500-35512500 GCA_963693515.1 Pipistrellus nathusii | reverse complement strand
TACACAGGAAGGAAGGGAGGCCGCCTGGTCTGAGACCTGAGTTTCCTGATTCCAAGTTCATTGTTCCTTCTCCTTTGCTTTCTGACCAGCCATCACTGATGCTTACCCACCCCCAACCCCTCCCTTTGCAGGTGGGGGGCCAGCTTGACCCCGCCCCTGGGCAGTGAGTGTATTTCAGACACAGCAAGGGGGTTCAGGGTCATTCTGTTCCCATGGAGTTAGGGGCAGAGATCCTCTGCTCCATCAAAGCCAGGCTCCGGCTGGGAGGAGTTGGTGATCTGGGCATGAGGTCAGGGTTCACCATCCCCCCTCAGGGGACATGGAGGCCCCGGTTCTTCCTCAGCAGGGAGAAGCACTCCCTTCCCTGCACCCCATCCCATTCCCTCCAGAGAATCTTGGTGTGATGGGGATCAGACCTTGGAACTGCCTTCACCACGGGGTGTGGCTGTGGGCTGGCCCCCAGACAGGGAGTCAGAGGGGGCCACTGAGCGCCCCCTTCCCCCCCCCATGTGATGTCACAGGAAGTACTTGCCAAAGGCCAGGGGAGACGCACCCTCTCAGACCTCCGCGGTGCCGAAGAGGTGTATAAGCTGCCTTGGTTTCACCCCAAAATGGCGCACATTTGCTCCACGTACATTTATTGAACACCTACTGTATGCTTGACCCTGACCCTGACCCTGACCCTGGATACGGGAGATGAAAGTGCCATATAAGACAACAGTCCTCTCCGAGTTTATATTCTTGGGGAGTACAGCCTAGCGGCAGGTTTGGACTAGGCTCTTGCTGCAAAGTCCCCTGAGAGCCGGGCGACCAAAGTCCCGTCTTCCAGCCTCGTCAGGAACCAGTGGGAACCGCTTCTGGGATGGGCTGCAGCTCAGGTGGCTGGGAGACGCGACCTGAGTTGACCATAGTAAGGTGACCAGATGTCCCGCTTTTGGCCGGACAGTCCTGATGTTTAACAGTTTATCCACCATCGTTTTAAAAATAAGTCCCGATTTTTTTAAAAATGCCGCAGGACGCTCGACAAATTGTTAAACATCGGGGCTGTCCCTCCAAAAGCGGGTCGTCTGGTCACCTTACCATAGGGGACCAGCCAGCAATACAAGCTGACCCCTAACCTTTCTCTAGAAAATGCCTACAGGTGGGAGGTTTCCGTTTTCTGTGTGTGTCAGCGGAAGCACGGGCGTGGCTTATTGGGTTTTGTTTCCGCTGGTGGGACAACCCAGCAAAGCACAGGGGTGTGTGTGTGTGTCCACGTATCTGTGAGGTATCTAATTTTTACACTTTGAGAATTAAAGGAAATCAGAGAGTCCTAGAAATTTTTACACAGAAAACAACCACCAAGTGCTCCAATCCAGAGAAGACAGTTGAAGGGAAGATTAAATGTGTAATTCTGATAGAGGCAAACGTCTGTCCAAATACGGGGAGTCTGAGGCAGGAGGCCAAGGGCTGTATGTGCCTCGGGGTGCTTGTGTGAGTGCGGGGAGCGCCTTGTTCTCCTTAGAATGGACCACGTACGAGGCCGGTGAGGAGTCCTCACCGATGGGTCTGCGGGCTGAGAAGGGTGAGGGGCTCACCCCCCAGAACAGAGCCCAGGCTCCCGGAGCCAGGAGGGGCCCTGGAGATCCGGTTACAAATGGGGAGCCGGTGGGGAGAGAGGGGAACTGGGGGGGTGGGGGGAGCAGGGAGGAGGGAATCGAGTGTAACAGTGATTATACCGATGACCACCGAAGGGGAGGCTGAGTAGGACATGGGCTCCACTCCTGACCTCTCCACGTAATAACAGTGAGGGGGGGGTTGTTTTCTGCTGGTTTTTGTTTTTGTTTTTGTTTTTTTAAATTACTCATTTAGTTAGGTCTCCGCTTCCTCACCTCTAAAATGAGGAGCAGGGTTGTGAAGTCAGAAAACTCTTGTAAAAGAGTCAACATGGAAGGGAAAGTGACTTGCTGGAGTCACACAGTAGCTAGAGCCAAGGTCGGCAAACTGCGGCTTGAGAGCCACATGCGGCTCTTTGGCCCCTTGAGTGTGGCCCTTCCACAAAACACCACGGCCTGGGCGAGTCTATGTTGAAGAAGTGGCGTTAGAAGAAGTTTAAGTTTTTTTAAAAAAAATGGTTCTCCAAAGAAGTGTCAATCGTTGTCCTGTTGATGTTTGGCTCTGTTGACCAATGAGTTTGCCCACCACTGGGCTGGAGGTAAACCTGGGCGCGATGAGGGCCCTACCTCCCTGTCCTGTGCTATTTCTCCAACCGCTGCACTCTCCAGCGAGGGGGAGCGGGCCGGGTGATGTGAGAGCAGGTCACAGCCGGCGTCCTCCTCCTTATTGAGGGCCACTAGGTGCCAAGCACTGCACTGCCTCCCACACGTGTCCGCTCCTCAGTCCTCACAGAAACACGCCACGGTGTCCTCATTCCTGAGCTGGGGGTGGAAAACGGAGGCTTAGGAAGAATAAACAATGTACCCCAAACCGGAGCTGTCAGACCCCCAAACCCATCCCTTACGCCATGCCGCAAAGACTGGTGAGAACATTGAGGGGGGTTAACGGTAAGTGCAAGGGGAAGGGGTCTCTGGACGCATCATAGTTATGGTTGATGGTGTGGCCCTATGTTATAATTTAGCCATTTTTGCCATATGCAAGTGATTGGTAAGTAGATCTGAAGAGCCCCCAGGATTGTCTGTTAAACACCCGCCACATGGTGGGCACATTGCTGGGTGCGGGGCCTGGGCACCGAGCAGTGGAGGAGGCACCATGAGTTCATCATCTGGTGGGAAAGATGGACAATAGAGTTATAATCAGGTGTGGACACACACACACACACACACACACACACACACACACACCCTGTGCTTTGCCGGGTTGTCCCATCGGCAGAAAACAAAAATCAATAAGCCACGCCCACGCGTCCGCTCTGACACAAACACACACACACATACACACACACACACACACACACACACACACACACACAGAGAACAGAAACCTCCCACCTGTAGGCATTTTCTAGAGAAAGATTAGGGGTCAGCTTGCATTGCTGGCTGGTCCCCTGTGGTCACCCCTTCACCACTGTCGCTGCTCCTCGGGGCTGCCCGTCCACGGGACTGAGTGCCGTCCGTGGGAGGACACAGCACCACTTGTTCGCCGCGGAGGGGGATCTGTGTGGGTGACTGAAGAGCCGCGCCGTCGGGGGCCGGGATTGCAGGAGAGCAGACTCTGTGCACCTCGACGGCAGGGGCTGGCGCTGTGTTTCCAGCGTGGAATGCCGAAGAGTTCAGGGGCGATAAAACCACCCTGGTTTTTTCTCGTGAACTCCTGGAAGTCATCTTTGTTGGTATAAATGAGATCATTTAGCCTAATTAGTTCCAAGCTTAATTAGCAGTAATTATCCCAACATGGGAGTAATATCCAAGCAGGAAGTGCCGAGTCCTCGATTAGATAGATCTCTAATTGGTGTTACAATATTGTAATTAAAGCGTGCTGGTACGCCCCTGCTGCCGCACGTGATTTGTTTTGTGTCTGATTACACGGGGAGACCCATCCGCCTTTGCGGGGGCCAGGGCTTGGGGAACATGCGGACCCTGTGACACAGACATTGGGGGACCTGCCTCCGTGGTGACGGAGAACGAGCCGCCCTGAGCGGGGTGCATCCCTGCTGAGGTGAGAACCAGGTCTCCCATCCCCTCGGCTCCCGGGCAGTGTGTGCGGGATCCTGAAAACTTCAGCGCAGAAGTATTTGGCCGAAGAGTCCTTTGTAAGTGACACACTTTCGAGGGCCGCCTCACATGTAACCCAGAGGGGACTGCACAAAAAGAACAGATAATAGCAGCTGTCCTCTGCTGTGTGCCAGGTGCTGTGCTAAATGCTTTCAGTATAAAAACGCCTCGAGCTGAAACCGGTGTGGCTCAGAGGATAGAGCGTCAGCCTGTGGACTGAAGGGTCCCAAGTTCGATTCCGGTCAAGGGCATGTACCTTGGTTGCAGGCACATCCCCAGTGGAGGGTATGCAGGAGGCAGCTGATCGGTGTTTTTCTGTCATCGATGTTTCTAACTCTCTATCCCTCTCCCTTCCTCTCTATAAAAAAAAAAATCAATAAAATATATTAAAAAAACATACACACATCGAAGCTTCAGAGAAACCCCCCGAGATCGCTGTTATAACCCCTGTTTTACAGGCAGGAGCCTGGAGATGCGGGGGTGGGGGTCCCTCTGGCAGGCCAACGCCTCGATCATCCCATCAGCTCTCCCCTCAAACATCACCCTCGGAGAGCCACCTCCGTCCCCCCAGCCAGGTTAGCTCCCGGCACAGCTGCTCGGCCTTTCCCCTCACTCACCTGATTATAACTCTGTTGTCCATCTTCCCCGCCATGATGAACGCATGGCGCCTCCTTCTCTGCTCCGTGCCCAGGCCCCGCACCCAGCGACAAGCCCGCCGTGTGGCAGGTGTTAACAAACCAGAGCGCCATCGGTTGTCAGACGTCCCCCTGCTTTAGAGCGAAAGCCAGCTTCATGGGGCTCAGCAGTCTGCACGTTCCCCAGTGTTGCTTCCTCTCCTTAGGTAGTTCAAGTCCAGGGATTTGAGGAAGGGATAGAAAAATTAATTTTCTTTTCTTTCACTTCAAAATGCTGTATATAATTTTGCAATAGACCTCCTTATTCATCATATTTATCTGTTTGATGCTGCGCCCTTATGTTATAATTTAGCATTTTTTGCCCATATGCAAGTAATTGGTAAGTAGATCTGAAGAGCCCACAGGATTAGAGTATCCAGATAGAATGTATGTGCATTTATATATCCCCAGAGGCCCGCTGCATGGATTCGTGCACCAGTGGGGTCCCTCGGCCAGGCCTGCGGGGATCGGGCTGAAACCCGCTCTCAGACATCCCCTGAGGGGTCCCGGATTGCGAGAGGGCGGTTCTCGGATGTTGTACCCCAGAATCAGGCTCCCTCCTCTCTGGTTCCAGATTCGTCAACCACAGCTGCCAAGTCACCGCAGCTCTGCAGCTCCTGCCTTGAGCATCTGCCCCCTGGTGATCAGTGTGCATCATAGCAACAGTTGTCCTGCCATATATCTATTTGCATATTAGATAGATAGATAATAGAAAGATAGATAGATGATAGATAGATAGATAGATAGATAGATAGATAGATAGATAGATAGATAGATAGGACTCTGCAAATTTTTACATATAGAAAGATAGATTGGATTCTGCAGATTTTTACAATGTAACTAGCACTCTCAGAATCTGCATCTTAATGGTTCCCAGCTATGGTTTTGGCACACCCCAAGAATATCCACTTATTTTCGACAGTGACATAAAATTCTCAGGAGTTCTTTTTCCAAATTAACTTTGCTGGATACTGAAACGATAATGTTGCCCATAACGTTCTAGAGAAATAAGCTAGGCTGCAGCTCAGGCAGGCCAGGTCAGAATGGACCCAGTGTCTACACAATGTTGGAAACCAGCTGGTCTTTAATCTTAGTCACGGCTGTAACTTACTTAGGGACTGAGAAACTCAATAAGGATGTTTGTTTACTCATTAAAACAAATTTTAAACTTAAAGCATAACATTCACAAACAGGTGTACATGGAAAGGTCCCCTTCCACCTACCCCATCCCTCAGTCACGTCTGAGATAAACCAATTTTCTTCTATCTTTCTAGAGATATTCTATACACATGCAAATATATACGTTTTAAAAGGCATTATTTCTTTTCTAAAATACGTTTTTAGCGATTTCAGAGAAGTCGTGAGAGGGAGAGATAGAAACATCAATGATGAGAGAGAATCATGGATCGGCTGCCCCCTGCACACCCCACACTGGGGATCAAGCCTGCAACCCGGCATGTGCCCTGACCGGGAATCAAACCACGACCTCCTGGATCATAGTTCGATGCTCAACCACCGAGCCACGCCGGCCGGGCTAAAAGGTATTATTGCTTGATACAACACCGTAGTACCCCCTGAGCCATAAAAGTGGATCAGCTCACTTCCCAGTCTAGGCAAAGATAGGAGGTGAGAGTGAGAAATTCAATAGGCAGAAACCAAATGTGAAAAGCTGCTCTGTAAGTCTACTTCCTTACAAAACTATTACCCAACATTGTGCTGAGAGATTGGAAATGTGAAATACAGTGCTGAGGAATGAGACATGCTGCCTGACTCACGAAAACAATGGCATGATCAGGTGTTGGGCCTGAGGCATCCTGATTTTTTCTGTTCTAACTCTTGTGCTGATGTTTCTATCAGGCTCTTTAGCACCAGCAGAATGAGGCCGAGGCGATGTGAATGGCTCAGCTCACTGCTGGTCTCCTGTCACCAGAGGGTTAGGCAAAAAAGTGAGGATGAATTCCTGCAAATCCAGTACCATCGAGAAAGAAAAGCCTATTTATAGGAAGGATTTCATCATTACATTATGTGTGATGCATATCTCGGGTGACTATTTTAGTGCAAGAAAATCCACAAAGCTTCCTGCTGTTGTTATACTAATATTTGGGATTTTTTTTTTTTTTTTTGGCTTTTGAGTAACCAAAAAAAAGCTAAACATGATATTAAAATACATGGATTTGCATTTATACAAGCAGCAAACACACTGTTGCAGCATGAGTATCTTATGATAGCCAAGGAGTGCACTAACCAAGGTCATCCTGAGCTTACTACTGTTTATATTTAGCAGTCACTGAGCCTGCACATGGCAGGCTCTGTAGAAAATCTGGTGCCTGCGAACTGATCGCCTTGAGTTATTTATCATCTCGTTTTGTTTATCAAAGACTTTGCCTGGAGTCCCTGTGGCTTTTTTTTTTTTTTTTTTTTTTTTTTTTTTTTTTTTTTTTACCAAGGGCTCCCCTTGGATGGAAATGGGCTCTGATGTGATTCTCTTCTGAAATGTGCCTTTGGCAAACAAAGGACCAATGCAGTGGAATGTTCTGGAAGCATTGTCTAGCACCACAGCAACCTTTTGTCTTTATTTTAAATATTCTGTTCCGTTACATCTGTAAATGCACTTGTGTTTTGTGTCCCCACTTTCGGCTTAGGACATGGGAGCTCTACAGCGGGAACAAAGTGCCTTTAGTTTGGCTTCATCCCTTTCCCCACAGTGGGAAGGTGAGCTTAGCTTCGCATCTCCGGACGCTGACCTTCCCATCTGTAATGAGAGGTGGGGCCAGGTGATCTCTAAGGTCCCTTTTTATTTTTTTTTTATTTTATTTATATTTACAGAGAGGAAGAGAGAGGGATAGAGTTAGAAACATCGATGAGAGAGAAGCATCGACCAGCTGCCTCTTGCACACCCCCTACTGGGGATATGCCCGCAACCAAGGTACATGCCCTTGGCCGGAATAGAACCTGAGACCTTTCAGTCCGCAGGCTGATGCTCTTTCCACTGAGCCACACCGGTTTTGGCTCTAAGGTCCCTTTCTAATGTCTTCATGGTATCAAGCTCTTGAAAGAACCTGGCCACAATCCATAGGATGAATCAAAACATTATGCCCACAAGGACAAGCTCCAAGTATTTTTGAAATATAAGTTAATTGATTGTTTTCCTTTGACCCGGAGTAAATTTAGAAAGCGTTCCCTCTCTGTGAAACCTCCATGCCATATGAGTTCTCCCTCTCAAGGTGTATCTCCTCAGGGCTCCTGGCCAGCTTTCCTTTGCCATTCCAGTATTTCCAGGACCCTGCCCTTCTCCTCCCGCTGGCTACTAACAGGGTGGCTTCCTCCAGTTACCCTCCTTTCGCCATTAAGGAATTCAGTGAGCACCGCTGTCTTCAGGGCAGGGGCCAGGTGACGTGAGTCCTATGGGGCTTCCCGCTCCCTGTGCCCAGTGCTCTGTGCATACTAGGCATTCAGAATGGTTGGGTTTCTGACGATGTCTCCTGTGAATCCTGCAGACCCGCCCCCGGGAAATTGAGCTCAGACATTGGTTTCCTTTAACCTGCATCCCATAATAACGCTGTCCGCATGGTTTGTATCATCCTAGCACGTGTGGTTATTTGTCCTAGGCCCTCCTTTTGAAGTCTAAGTCAGGCATAAGGGAAAGGCACCCAGGTGTGGCGTTAGGAAATGCGTTCTCTCTCTCTGCTAATTTACTAGCTGAGTGACCAAGAACAGTCATTTGACCTCCCTACGTCTCCTTGTTGTTGTTGTTTAATCTAAAAGATAAAGCCCTCGCCAGTTTGGCTCAATGGATAGAGCCTAAGCCTGCGGACTGAAGGGTCCCAGGTTCCATTCAGGTCAAGGGCGGTTTGCGGGCTTGATCCCCAGTAGGGGGCGTGCAGGAAGCAGCCAATCAATGATTCCCTCTCATCATTCAGGTTTCTAACTCTCTGTCGCCCTTCCTCTCTGAAATCAATAAAAACATATTTTAAAAATGAATAAATAAAAATAAAAGATAGAGGGAAGGAAAGACTTGGGGCATATCGGTTCCATAC
Organism: Pipistrellus nathusii; assembly: GCA_963693515.1. Lineage (NCBI taxonomy): Eukaryota > Metazoa > Chordata > Mammalia > Chiroptera > Vespertilionidae > Pipistrellus > Pipistrellus nathusii. The sequence continues at coordinate 35,504,079 of OY882875.1, read as the reverse complement.
CAAGATTATAAACTTCTCAAAGGCAACGGATTTCCTTTTTACACAACATGGAATAGGTACTGCTTACCCAGACGGTGCTTAGTAAATTCTCTCTTAGAGAATGAGTGCTGTTCTGCCCTTCCCGGTGGGAACGCTAACCCTGAGCGTGCCCTCTGCCCACAGAGCCCATGGACACCGGGAGGGCTCAGACCCGCTCGGCTTGGACGGCAGCAGCCACAGCAGCGCTGTGTCCGCCGGAGGGAGGCCACACCGGCCAGCTCCGCCTTCTCAAGCACACGTGTGTATGGCATGTGGGGCTCTCCTCAGTCCCATCCTGCCCTTATGAGTACCCAGTGCAGTGTGTGATGTGACTCAGGAGGGGCCGGTGCCCCATGCGTTCCCAGGATGCCAGGTCTGGCAAATACTCGCTCGGGAAGCGGCAGTGAGGAGACAGCCGTCTGCCCACCTTCCAGAGCCTGCCGCTTCCGGAGGGCTTTCTGGTTTTCCCTCCTTTCATCCATTCTTCACTCTCCTCTCTAAAAAGAAAAAAGAAAAAGAAAAAACAAGACACTAGATTTCCTCCATTTGTCTCCCACTAGAAACCCTAATAGTCTCATTCATTTAGGACAGAAGGCTTCTCCTCTTCTGCCCAAGTGGTGCACAGAGCATCGATTCATCTCCCTGCGCCCCAGCCACAGGCTGGGCCCGGGGAGCAGGCCCGGTGCAGACAGCGCGGGCACAGAGCGGCTGGTGAGCAGCTCGCAGCCACTCCTCTGCGCTGGGCTGGGCACGGGTTCCTGGAAGGGACAGGGGCACACGGTGTGTCTCCATCCGGCAGAGAAAGGAGGGACCCCTGGGGTGGAGGAAGGCCAACACGGTTCTGGATGCCTGCGAGGAAAGGGACTATCCCGGGCAGGGAGGAGCTGTGGTCTGGGTTCAACCGCAAAGGAAGCGGAGGCCCTGACCACCTTCCTCTGTGGGCAGAGGAGTCTCCTCCGGCTCATCGCAGGCTTGGGAGGTTGTCTCCGCCAGGAACAGCTGATCGCTCGCCTTCTATAAAAACACCGTGCACGGTGTGGCCTCGGGGAGCGGAGACTTGATTTTTAAAGCATCCACACGTGTCCCCATGAGCACGTCGGTTTTCCCGAGCACGCTCCTTCCCTCGGACAGAAAGGCGGAGGAGGAAGGAAGCTCTGGGAGATGAAGAGAAGGCGCCCTCCTCACCGCTCACCCAGGCAGCTTCCCGCCTTGACGGTCCTGCTCTTTCTTTTCCTGGAACAGAGCGTGGACGTTCTGACTGAGCAAAAAAAAAAATTACTCTCACTGTGCTCTCCTAAGAGCGGCCGCTTACGGAGGACTTACTGTGCGGGGAGGGTATTTTCCTTATGTTATCTCTGAACTTGCAAAAGTTCTGAGAGGTGAGTTCTGTGGTTTCCATGTTGATGGGTGAGAAAACCGAGGCTGAGAAAAACCCGCTCATTCCGTGATCCCGAAGCTTGGACTCAGGCGTGTTGGCTGGCGACACCTGTGCTGCTCCTGCCTCTCCGGGACGTCTGGCTTTAGGAGTATTTCAGTCGCTGGGGCCACAAACGTGGAAGGCTTAGACCTTGCTCTGCCCCAGGACCGCCTGATGGTCCTGGGCAATAGTAGTGACCCCTCTAGTCTTACCTGTTTGTCTTGACTTGTACGGCAGTTGCTTAGGTGATGTTGGCAGAAGTACTGAGAGGCCTCTGATTGGAATTGAATGAAGCAAAAAATAAAGTGTAGCATATCCCAACTGCCCCCAGAATAGTCATACACTGTGTCTCCATCAGGTTCTATTCTTTTATTATTATTATTATTATTACTTTTTATTGATTTCAGAGAGTAAGGGAGAGAGAGAGAGAGAGAGAGAGACATCAATGATAAGAGAGAATCTTCAGGTCCCACACTGGGGATGGAGCCTGCAACCCTGGCATGTACCCTGACCAGGAATTGAACCATGACCTTCAGGTTCCTAGGTCAATGCCCAGCTTCTGAGGCAAGTCAGCCGGACTACATCAGGTTCTAAACCAAATTATGAGAGACCAAAGGTTCCCAAAGTTTGCTTGAGGGAACCTTCCATTTCCTTCAACTGTCCTGACTAACTCACCTCTTTCTCTAGCAAAAGATGTGTCAGGTGTGAAGGACAATATTATCACCTGAAAGGGAGAAGCCGTGCCTCTTCAATCATAAAAACAAGAGAGGCCAGCCAAAATCGCTTTGGCTCAGTGGATAGAGCGTCAGCCTGCGGACTGAAGGGTCCCAGGTTCGATTCCGGTCACGGGCATGTACCTTGGATGCAGGCCCATCCCTAGTGCGGGGTGTGCAAGAGGCAGCTGATTGATGATTCTCTCTCTCATCGATGTTTCTAACTCTTTATCCCTCTCTCTTCCTCTCTGTAAAAAAATCAATAAAAAACATATTTAAAATAAAATTTAAGAAAACAAGAGAGGCCAGCGTTGCAGAATTCTGTGCTTCAGCTGCTCCGATGAGGGCTGTCTCCTGGTTCATGTCTGTGGAAGATGGGGGTGCTGGGAGGGGAGTCAGAAGATGCCATCTGAGTCCCCAGCCACACAGCGCCGGCCTGGACAGCCCTGCATCTAAGGCGCCTTTTTCTAGATGTTTCCGTGCGGGGTCGGTCTTAGATTCCAGGTCTCAGCTGCTTTTGATCAGAACTTTTTTTTCCCCCTCCTCTGGTGATTCTGCATGAATCTGAGACCCTGGCGACTTGCAGTTGCTCGGGTCTGGTTCCCATTGTGGATGTTGTCAGGGTTTTACGTGCAGGTTGCCTTTGAAAGGTTTTTCTTTGTTTTCTACTCTGAAACCTCAGATTCTGGATTTCTTTCCTGCTTATTTTCATTTAAGGATAATATTCGTGTATTTCCCTAATGACAAAAGGTAATAACGACTCGTGCCGAGGATTAGAACAAAAGAATAAAGAAAAACGGAATCAGGCACTCACCCAGCACCCAGGACACTGTTCCCTCAGTCTTTTCCCTACACACATGCCTGTGCGTTTCTATTGCTATAAACTATGTGCACATTCAGTGTTGGAAAATTAGAATGTATGCCTTTTGTGTCCTGCTTTTTCCACACGACTTTATATCATGAGTATTGTCTGCACGCACTGAAACATATTTTGCGAAAGATGTATGGCTGCAACCATTTCGCTGCTTGCAGGCACCCAGTGCATTTAACCTCTCGTGGTCTGCTGGACGTCTAGATGTTTCTGTGTATGCATCTCCATGTCCGTTCCCACACTGCCTGCGACAGATGTGTCCTAGGGAGGGGGTTACCAGGACAATGAAGGAAAAGAGTATAGACTTGAAGCTTTTAATTTAAAAAATATTTGTGCCTGATATTTTAATACTGACAGCTGCCTATCACTTTTTTAAAAATATATATTACATATATATATATATATATATATATATATATATATATATATATATATATATTACTTCTTTACAACTGTTAGTTTCCGTAGCCTCCCTTTCCCATGGCCACTTTGTCAGGAACGCGGTAGAAGCTTCTCTCCTGAGAGCTCACGAACGGTGAGGAGCCTTCCACCAGAGAAGAGAGAAAGGGCAGGCCCAAGCCCGGCCTCGCACGCACGGGAGCTGTGAGCTCTGGCGCTCGTTCATAACCACTCTGGGCGACAGGGCTGGAGCATTGTCACCTGAGGTCGGAGGTTTTCTGGCCGTGATCGAAAGCGCAGGTCTCTGCCAGGGGCTCCCTGAAGAGCTGTTACAGGAGGCACAGCCCCGGACCATCCGTTATCTGCTCACCCCAGCCCGACCCACGCTCGCCGTGGACTCAGTTCGCTCGCCAGGTGTGGGGTTGGCTTTGGCCACGGAGGCGGAGGCACTGCCTGCCCGGCCTGCTCTGCGGGGAAGCGGGGCGGCGCTGGGATTGGTTAGAGGTTTACCCACAGGCGACGTATAATTCGAGCACGGATTCTCAGTCTCTGTCGTGTTAGGAGCCTGTTTTCTGTCTCCGTCTCTCTGTCTGACAGCCTTCGCTGTGTAGGCTGCACACATCCCACCTGGGATCTGAATGTTCATTCGGCTCCGTCCTGCCCGGAGCGGAAACGCAGGGGAGTGAGGAGAGTACAGTGATGGGGGGCGTTGGGGACCTGCCGCTTGGACCCGGTATCAGTCACACACGGATGCTGGGCATGGAGGGGAGAGGAGCCAGTGACTCTCGCGTTGACGAACCCCGGTCTGGTCCCGGCTCCGGGCTGATGGAGATGTCGGGGTCACTCCGAGATGCTCTGATGCGGGAATTCTTGAACAGGGAGTGAGTGAGAGGCTATAGACAGCCTCAGCGTGAGTCTCTGGTCAGCCAAGCCCGCTTTTGGAAAGCGACACTTTGTTTACCAGCGCAGCGGAGGAGGTGGCCGAATTTATTACTGTTTCGCTTTTCCAGCACAGTGTGTCCTCGCTTGTTTATGTGTGTGTATGGGTGCTCTGCGCTGCCCGCCCAGGACAGTTTCATATCCCCCGCTTGATGCGAAGAGCAGGGACTTGCTGGGCTTGCGATTCCGGGCTCCACCGCCTCGTTAGGGGATCGGGACCCTCAACAAACCGGCCGGCAAGGCCAGTGTCCCCTCTGTCCCCTGCCCCAGCCCCAGCGTGCCACCTCCGCCCCATCCTGTGTCCCCTGGCCACAGGGACGCCCCTCCACACACAAATGACCGTGGTCCGTGGCCTCTGCCTCCACGCAGGCCCTGGACACCCAAACGCGTCCCCTTCCTCCCGGCTTGCCTTCTCAAGACTGTTTTCCTTTTCCTTTTCCTCAGCCCCCTGGAATGGTCTGTCACCCGGCCCCTCCAGCCCTCCCATTGCCCTGTGAGCCACGGAGGTCCTTCCTCCAGGTCCTTACGTTGTGTTCCTCCCTCCACTTCCCCCGACACTGCCTGGTCCAGACTCCCTCTCTGGCCTGCTGTCCTGGTCCTTCTGGGTCCCAGCCTTTCAGGCTGTCAGTTAAGTCTGGGCTTGGAGACCAGCCTCTCCCTCTGGCCCAGTCTCAGGAGCGCCCCCTGCCTTCCGAGTTAATTGCAAATGCTTTTCCTACCCGGCACTCAGAGCCCACCTTCCTTGTCCATCTTCTCTCCGTGGAAGCCAGAGCCAGCCTGGTTGGCCATCAGCTCCCCCGGGGGGGCTTGCTACACAGGTGCCTGAACCTGGAGGTACCCGGTGGGCACCGCGCCCCCAGGGGCCCCCTCTGGGGAGGTTCTCACGCCAGGAGACTTCAGCGCCAGTGCCCGGCTGTGCTGCTCTTGGAGCCTCAAAACACTCCCTCCCCGCCCAGAATCTCCACCTGCTGGAATGTTCCTCATGCTGTAAAGCCCTGGCACAAATACCTCCTCCGCCAGGCAGCCTTCCCGGATTGTCCAGTGGGGCTGGCTAGGGTACCAACTCCTGAGCATTTCAATGCGAGGTCAGCTCCCACCGCAGCCCCCGGTCTTATCTCCGGCCTGGCTCCACCCGCCGGTCCCTGAGCTTCTGAGCTTCACGGAACAGCAGGCTCCTACCGGGCCCCACACACACCTCAGCCAGGAATGCGGCCCTCCCCCTCCTGCCCCTCCCCCAGCCTCTCTCTAAAACCTTATCCACCGGGCTCAGCTCGGATGTCACTTCCTCCCCGAATTCTGCACAGCCCTCTCTCCGGGCTCCTCCCCTCCCCCACCGAGGCTGGCTCCCGCCGCCGGCCCTTTGTGCCCAGTGGGAGCTGAAGGGCTGGGGCTGCCTTCCTGGGTTGCCTGTTTGACGTCACCTGAGGCCGTGAACTTGGCCCAGGGGGTGTCCCGAGGGCCTGGCACCGAGTCCAGAGTCTGCTCTGAAACGCACGGCCTTTGCTCTCCTCACTTCTCCCGCACGCACGTTCCTCTTCCCGTCTCTTGTGCCTTGTTTATTATTATTATTTGATTCCTCCTGCTAGATCGCGAGCACCCTGAGTAAGGGACCTGGGAGGATCTGGCTCGCTCCCCCCCAGCCTCGCTCCTCACCCGTGGCGGGAGCCCGATAAACGTTTGTTTAATTCAGTCGTAGGGTGTTGTGCTCAGCAAGCTGCTAAACAGCCCATTTAAGGGGTTACTAATAACTTGCAGGAAGTTCTGTGCGGTGGGCATTTGCATGTTAATGAGATTCTTAAAAACCCCCAGGAAACGTGCTCCGCTGGTGGGTGCGGGTGCGGCGTGGGCGTGCAGGGAGCCGTCTGGGTGGCGCTGGATGGGGATGGGATAGAGTTCGTTTTTAGCCCTCACTCTGGTGACAGGGCCCTCGGGCAGGGCAGCTGGCAGTCACAATTTTACATCCACAGGATAAAGTAAAGTGTTACAAAGAGTTACCATGCAATAGGATGGGAATATGAAACGCACCGCTTTGTGCTACGGCGATGCGTGTACCTCCTTCATCAGAGCGTTAGTGACCAGGTCCCCGGCAGACCTGGTGGCCACCATGATTTTGCCGCGGTGACGAGTGTCAGCGATATTCGGGTCACCGGCCACAGACCGCCAGGTGACAGGGACATGTCTGTGAGTCTGCTTATGGACAGTCATGGACTGCTGTCGGCTACTGCCTTGGTGCATAAGCTAAGGAAAGCATGATTCTTGGTGGGAAACTGGTGAAATAAAGCTAAATTCACCCAAATTCTGGCCTTAGATTCCTCCATGGACTTGGGATGAAGAAACCCTGCTTAGCTGACACCCCCTCCTCCCACACACAAACATGCACACACATACACACGCACACAAACATGCACACACATATACACGCACACACACACACCCCACGCGATGTGGGTGGCTGGTGGTTTGGAGCCCCTGTGGACCCCCCCCCCCCCCCCCCCGGCTCCCTTTTCTGTCCTCCACTGCTTCTGTCTTGGGCTCCTGGATTCTTTTTTTACCCTTTATTTCCACAACCATGGGCAGCAATCTAAATGTGCCTCCTTTCACAAGAAATGTGTGTGTGTGTGGGGGGGGGGGGGGGCCCAAAAAGGGTTGTCAGCCTTGGAGGAGGGAGGGGCTCTTTAGTCCCCAGCCTGGGGGGTGGGCCCCCCAAGGTTCTCAGCCAGGGCGGGGTGGAGGCAAGAGGAGCTGCGGAGGGTCCCTGGGAGTCTCTGGCTCTTTCTGAGGTCAGAGGTCAGCATGGGGTCAAAGAGGCTGGGACGAGGGAGGACCTTTGCTCTGGAAAGGCCACGCGCCCGATGGGGGTGCCACTTCCCATCTGGGTGAAAGTGTTCTCACAGTTCTCTCTTCTGCCTCACGATATGGGAACAGATTCACTCACTACAGTGCCCGTTATCCTGGTGCATTCTAGTTGCTTAGAGGCAACTGCCCCCCGGGGAGGTTTCCCCTGCGGTTACCGTTACCGGCTGGGCACATGCCTCTGTGCTCGGTGAACACACGGTGCACGTTGGCCGGGCTCGCGGTCACCAGGGCGGACATCACAGTGCTGGGCCAGGCTCACCGCCCTGCAGCCCCTCACTGCAGGGGCCCCCGAGGCTTGACCTTGACCTCCCCTGTTCTCTGGTGCCCTTTCCTCGGTGAGCTCATTCGCTTCTGCTGCTTCCGCTGTGCCCTCTGCCCTCCAGCCTACCCTGCCACCGGGCCCCACATCGCCAGTGTCAGATTGTCATGCTAAAACTTAACTCGGGCCGAAAGCAGTTTGGCTCAGTGGATAGAGCGTAGGCCTGCCACTGAGAGGTCCCAGGTTCGATTCCCGTCAAGGACATGTACCTTGGTTGCGGGCACATCCCCAGTAACGGGTGTGTGTGTGTGTGTGTGTGTGTGTGTGCGCAAGAGGCAGCTGATCGATGATGATTCTCTCTCATCGATGTTTTTAACTCTCTATCCCTCTCTTTCCTCTCCGTAGAAAATCAATCAATAAAATATATATTTAAAAAAAAAAACTTAACTTGGCAAAACAGCTTGATTGAGATAGAATGTATATACCTCAAATTCACCCATTTTCAGTGTGTGATTCAGTGATTTTGGGGGGCGTAAATTTAAGTGTTGTGCAAGCATCATCAACACGCAGTTGTAGAACATTTGCTACCCCTGGACAACTCCCCAGTACTCCTTTGCAGGCTGTTCCTGTTCATCCCTTCCCGATCCGCTTTCTGTCTCTTCAGATTGCCTTTTTCTGCACTTGCATGTAAATGATATTATACAATGTCTAGCCTTCTGTAGCTGGCTTTTTTTTTTTCACTTAGCATAGTAATTTTGAGGTGCATCATGGGTTAGCAGTAACGGTGCTTCAGGCCTTTTTACTGCTGAGTGTATGCCATTGGGTGGATGGACCACCTTTTATTTATCCACTCGTCAGTTGGCGGCATTGGGCTGGTTCTGCCTTTTGGCTGTTAGGCGTAATGCTGCTGTGACTGTCCACTTATGTCCAACTTCTTAAGACACGACTGAACTGGTTTTGACATCTCCACCAGCAACGTAGGGAAGTTCGTTACTTCCCATTCTCACCACACTGGCTATTGTCAGGCCTTTTTTAAAAAAAATTATGGCCGAGACCGGTTTAACTCAATGGATAGAGCGTCGGCTTAGGGACTGAAGGGTACCGGGTTCGATTCTGGTCAAGGGCATGTACCTTGGTTGCGGGCATATCCCCGGTAGGGGGTGTGCAAGAGGCAGCTGATCGATGACTCTCATTGATGTTTCTAACTCTCTGTCTCTCTCCCTTCCTCTCTGTACAAAATCAATAAAATATATTTTTTAAAAATAAATAAATAAATAAAATTATGTTTGTTTTAGGTGTACAGTATAAGGGCTGGGAAATTATATAATTCCCCAAGTGATCCCCCTGATAATTCCGGTCCCACAGGCACAATGAATAGTTATTACAATCCCATTGACCACATTCACTATGCTGTCCTTTATATCACATCAGCCTTTTTAAAAATATGTATTATTTTATTGATTCAGAGAAGAAGGGAGAGGGAGAGAAGGATAGAAACAATGATGAGAGAGAATCATTGATCCGCTGCCTCCTGCACGCCCCCTACTGGGGATCAAGCCCACCACCAGGTATATGCCCTTGACCAGAATCAAAGGAATCAAACCCTGGACCCTTCAGTCCACAGGCTGGTGTTCTATCCACTGAGCCACACCAGCTAGGGCGAATGGGCCTTTTTTATGATCTTCCTCCCTAGCTGGTGTGTGAGAAAATCAGCCCCATGTCTGACCACAATGTCCCCCTGTCACCAATTGTATGGCTGGAAACCAAACCTAAGCCAGTCTTCCTCCCTCTTCTGTTTACACGCTGCCAGTGAGCGCGTGGCCCTCTGCATTCCGCACCTGGGCCAGCCACCTCTCTGATCCCCACCCTCCCCGGTGGGTCTCCTTCGTCTCACACCTACGTCTGCTGCCTCCCAGCTGCTCTCCCTCCTGCTGGCAGTTCTCTCTTCACATCTCCCTTCCTGCAGCTGCAGATCAATGGTCAGAATGATAAATAACATGGAAAGGACACACACGGGCGTGAGATCAGGGGTCAGTGCTCTAGCCCAGGAGTCACACCCATGGTCATGTGACCTTGCATTATTTTAGTTCCTTAGTCCTCGGAGCCCGGCCTCCTCCCCTGAGCTCCCTGGCCTCGCTGAGCAGTTCCCTCCGGTGCCAGGTGAGGATGATACTAGTACCTACATGATGGAGGGTGATAAGCCGGCCACAGGACCCACGTACAGTCCTTAGCACGGGGCTACGCACAGGGGGACATGCAGCCAGTGCTGGCTCCTCTCGTTCTTCAGTGGTTATCACGGCGACCCTGGCTCTCCTTGATGATGGCGTGTCTTCTGAACGTGTCCCGGGGTTTTCGTGAGGATCAGGTGTGACTGTGAATGTGAAAATGCTTTGAAGTCTGCCGTGCACATCGCAATGGGTTATGTGTAGTGTCTCCCTCACTCAAGGAGAGGGACAGAGCAGGACAGCAGCGAGAACAGGGTCCTTGCCACAAGCCTGGACTGTGCTGTTTATTCACCGCGGCGAGGCTTAGCGAGGCCGTTCGCCTCTGCATTTTGGTTTCCTCACCGGCCAATGCGTATGATTATAAATCACACGCAGGTGATCTGTGAGGAAGGTGCCTGCTTCATAGCGGTGCTGAGTGAACTGTGGCTTTTGTTGTTGTTTAAACTCGGTGTATCCCCCTGCGTGCCACCCCTCACTGCTGAGAGGCTGTCCGTGGGCCGGAGAGAGCCTTCCCCTCAGGGTGACCAGGTTCGAATCTAAACTCCTCTGAGCTACATGACTTCAGGCCAATTACTCACCACTCGAAACATCTGGCCCCTCAACTGTAAAACAGCAATAACAGTTTACACCTCGCGGGTTATTCTGTGTATTAAATGAGACAATATTAATGTAGAACTTAGAATCGTGCCTGGCATATATGCACATAATGAAGACTTAGTAAATGGCAGCTGTCATTATGATCGTTTGCAACCACCTTTACTATTATTTTCTGTCCACTCATACGCTGTTCTTCTTTCACTAACAGCCCGGTGCATGAAATTCGTGCACTGGGGCTGGGGGAAGGAGGGTCCCTCAGCCTGGCCTGCACCCTCTCACAGTCCAGGAGCCCTTGGGGGATGTCTGACTGATCAATAAGAACAGAGTTTTTTTTTGTTTGTTTTGTTTTTTTAAAAAGAGAAGCAGCTGAAGAAACATTTCTTATCAGAAATCTTACAGTCCAGTTGAGGGGAGAAGCAAGTTCAATAACAGTTAATTCCTAAACTGTATTACAGATATGATAGCATGACGCAAACTAAATTCCCAGGGAAAGAACAAAAGCAATTAGCTTTTTTGGACTGGCAAGTAGTAATTTGAAGAATCAGAAGTTGAACTGGGCCTTGAAGAACAGAATTAGGCTTAGAGCAGTTCCAGAGGGGGAAGCTGTCCCAGGAGGGAGGGGCATCCTGTGTGTTGAGCGTCTGCCCCCTGGTGGTCAGTGTGCATCACAGAGACTGGTCATTCTGCCGTTAAGTCGATTTGCATATTAGCCTTTCATTACATAGGATTCTCTGGCTGAGCACCTTAGGCCTGCTCCATGGGGCATCCTTAGGATTACTGTGGAGGCAGGAGAGGCTCCAGACACTGCCGCTGCACTCACCAGCCATCAGCCCGGCTTCTGGCTAAGCAGCACTCCTCCTGTGGGAGCACACTGACGCTCCTGCATTGAGCGTCTGCCCCCTGGTGGTCAGTGCATGTCATAGCGACCGGTCATTCTGTCGTTCAGTTGTTTTGCATATTAGCCTTTCATTACATAGGATTCACTGGCTGGGCATCTTGCCCCTCCCTCCTGGGACAGCTTCCCCTCCTGAAACTGCCCTAAGCCCAATTCTGTTCTTCAGGGCCCAGTTCAACTTCTGATTCTTCAAATTACTGCTTGCTACTCTAAAAGAGCTAATTTCTTTTGTCCTTTTCCTGAGAATTTAGTTTGCAACATGTTATCATGTCTGTAATACAGTTTAGGAATTAACTGTTATTGAACTTGTTTCTCTCCTCAAGTGGACTGTAAGATTTCTGACCAGAAGTGGTTCTTCAGCTGCTTCTCTTTAAAAACAAAAAAACAAAAACAAAAACAAAAACCTATGTTCTTATTGATTTTAAAGAGAGAGGAAGGAGGAGAGAAACCTTAATCATCATCCATCGCTGCCTCCTGCACGCCCTCTCCTGTGGATCGAGCTGGCAACATGGACTTGTGCCCCGAACGGAAATCAAACCAGCAACCTTTTGGTGCAAGGGACGATGCTCCAAACCTTAGCACACCGGCCAGAGCTATTTCTTCAGCTCCCAATGAAATTCTCACTCTACTTAATTCTGCACTAAACACGTATTAGGTGCTTATTAATCTTTTATTGATAAATCATAACTGAGAAAGTAAATGTCATTGTGGACATTTAAAACCAGGGGTTCCTTGGTCACCGGTGAGGTCCCTTTATTAATATAAATTAAGACTAGTCCTGAGCACAATAATTTATTCTGAAACACAGCATGAGTGGGAACAGGGGCAGTGGATAGAGTGCCCAAATCAAGGTCAGCACTGTTTGCTAACTTAGTAAAAGCTTGTCTTTCCTGACACATATGACCTTTTTTCTCTTTTCCTCGTCACTTCTCGGCATCTCTCTCCAAACTCACCCCTTCCTTCAATCCCAAAGGAGCTGTTACCCCTAGGAAAATTTCCGAGTATTTCCTTCGAGCCTGAGTTTCTGGGAAGGTTCTCCAAGTTTCAGAATTCACCTTTTCTTTCTTCCCTTCAGGAGTCCCTCAGTACAGTCGGCGGAGTAAGGAGGATAGAAGTCTGGCCAGATAAATTATTAAAATGAAACAGAGCTAGCCCTTCATTGTGTTACCCTTCCCAAGGACTCAGGGAATTCACCTCTTAAATCCAAAGGCATGAGTTTGTAACAGAACTTAAAGGCGTGCGCTAGGAGAGCTGAAGCAGGGCCAGAGAGCGAGATTCGGGTGGAAATAAGAGCAGTGTCGAGGAGATGCTCTTTGGAGCGCCCCTAAACCTCCCCTGAGCCCCATTGCGCTGCAGATAATTCAGAGACACCACATGCAATAATCATAACCAACATTTATCGGGCACTTCCTATGTGCCTGGCACTATTCCTCCACGCAGTCACTACCCTGTGAGGAAGATACTATCATTTCTCCACTTTATGGAAGAAAGGACTAAACCCTAGAGAGGTGGAGTCATTTTCCCACGGTCTCACAGCCCTTGGATGGCTGGGCTGGGACTCAAAGCCGGACGGCGTGATTGACAGCCCCTCCACCCAGAAAAGACGGTTAAATCCCAAGTCTTCCCTTGTCAGCATTCTGGGGAAATGGAAGAGCCCACTTCATGAGAAAAGCCATCATCACCACCATCATCATCATCATCACAGCAAACGAGGTGTGGTCCCACTGTGTGTAGGACACTGCATAAACTACTGAGAAGTTAGAGGGGTATCTGACCCCACTACATGTCTTCTGAATGAACCTGACCCCTGACCCCTGCAGGTTGCCTCAGATGCCACCACTTCCACGAAGCAGTTTCTGCTCACCTCCCCCAGCCACCGAATAATGTCCCTCCTCTGATTGCCATTTCACTCTGAGCCTCTGCCGCTTATTTGTTACTTTCTCTCTCGTGTGTGGTTATTTATATACACTGACCCGGAGAGGAGCTTCTGTTCTGGCCAGTCCTTTGCCTGGCTGACTCCAACGGATTCTTTAAGATTGCAGGCAGGTCTTGCATTTCCCAGCTCTCCTGTGCGGATCAGATACCTCTCCTCTGTGTGTCCAGTCTCCTGGTGCTCATCCATATTGCGGCACATCTTATAAACGTTTATCTGTCAGCATTCCTAGCTAGATAGATCCCACACCCAAAAGCAGACCATGTCTAATGCTTATTAGAATCTTCGGCACTTTGCACAATATCTGGTACAAATAGGGCATTTACTGAACTCTTTTTTCTTTCTTTCTTTTTTTTTCCTTTCTCTTAATCCTCAACTAAGAAAAGATAAAGGAGAGGGAGAGGGAGAAAGAGAGGGAGAGGGAGAGGAAGAGGGAGAGGGAGAGGGAAAGGGAGAGAGAGAGAGAGAAATGATGTAGGAGAAAAACAGCATCAATTGCTTCCTGTACATGCCCTAACTAGGCATTGAACCTGCAACCTAGGTTTGTGCCCTGATGGGGAACCGAACCTGAGGCGTTCTGGTGTGTGGGAGGACTCTCCAACCAACTGAGCCACCCAACCAGGGCTGGATTCTTTTTTGGAATGAATGAATGAATCAGTGAATCGTCCATGTAAGTGTGATTACACTTTGAGGACAAAATTGAGTATCTGATTCATTTTTTATACTCCCCCAATGTTCTGCACATAGTAGTTGCACAATAAATATAGCAATGACTAAATGACAGCAGAATGCAAAGAAGTGTAAAGTCCTGCTCTCAAGATATAGAAGACTGGGAACTGTAATAAAAGGTAGATGATATTAAAAGCTTGCATATGGCTGAAACCGGTTTGGCTCAGTGGATAGAGCATTGTCCTGCAGATGGGGGTCCCGGGTTCGATTCTGGTCAAGGGCATGTACCTTGGTTGCAGGCACATCCCCAGTGGGGGGTGTGCAGGAGGCAGCTGGTTGGTGTTTCTCTCTCATTGATGTTTCTAGCTCTCTGTCCCTCTCCCTTCCTCTCTGTAAAAAAATCAATAAAATATATATATTTTTAAAGTTTGCATATGTTCTAAAATTAGTAGATGTAAGCACTACTAAAATGAATATTAAAAAAATAACTTTTTTTTCCTTTCGTTTTAATTTGCTTATTTAGTAAAATACAGTCCAATATTCACCCCCAGGACCAGGTAACTCCATATTGTTCCTGTCATAAAACACTGTTGAGATCTTAGGGGAGAAGGGCCCTTGTTGGCCCAGAAGAGACAGTGGGCTTAGATAACTATAGAGGAATGGGCACTGCATGAACTATGGCTATGGAAGCAGGTCTTTAAGGAAGATCTTTCTGGAAAGAGCATGGAGGATTGATTGACTAATGAGGGGAGAGGCTGGGGACAGGAATGTCTACTTGGAGGCCATTACACGAGTCTCAGCTTGGGAGCAGAAAGTAAGACATCGGTTTAAGGACGAATGCCTGGCCAAAACCGGTTTGGCTCAATGGATAGAGCATTGGCCTGTGGACTGAAAGGTCCCAGGTTCAATTCCGGTCAGGGGCATGTACCTTGGTTGCGGGCACATCCCCAGTACAGGGTGTGCAGGAGGCAGCTGATCAATGATTCTCTCTCATCGATGTTTCTAACTCTATCCCTCTCTGTTCCTCTCTGTGAAAAATTAATAAAATATATTAAAAAAAAAAAAAGGATGAATGCCTGGACACTGGTGAGAAGACGCATAGACAGATGGAGACTCGGAGTCAGGGTTACTCCAAAGTTTGGATCCTGAGGGAAGGCCAATGAATTTAGAGGCAAGACTTCATGTTGAAAGATGCTGATTCTGTTTTGTGACATGTGAAGTGGATTCCTAGGTGGCAAGCTGAGTAGATAGAAATTCAGAATTTAAGCTGAAGAGAAACCTGAGCTAGACCTGTAGATAAATGTGTTGGTCATCTGCAGACAGGTGATGACTAAGGTTCATGAGAGAGAGAATGGGAGAGAGAAAAGAAAAAAGAACCAAGGACTTTAAGGAAATAAAAATTACAAGACAAAAGGAAGAATTTAAGCCAATAAAGAAGCTAGAACTCTGAATATCGATCTGAAGGAAGTGAGGTCACGATCTCAAAGAGACACAGAATCTGCATTCCCATGTTCATTGCAACATTACTTATAACAGCCAAAATTCAGGGGATGGAACTTCAACTGATCTTTAGTACTTTTCAGTTCATAGCAGCATGCTATATAATAAAAGGCTAATATGCAAATTGTCCCCATGGATGGGAGTTCGAACGACTGGGAATTAGTGTGTGCTGACCACCAGGGAGCATCGCAGAACATGGCGGGTGGCAGTGGAGGCACTGTTGGTCCCAGTGGGCCCTGATGAGAGCAGGACTGTGGTGGGATGGTGAAGCAGGTGAGCAGGTGGTGCCAGGCCAAGGCGGGTACAAGCAGGGGCCCTGACTGCCCTGCCAGTCACCCCACAGATGGTAACTGGTGGAGGAGGTGGCAGGGGGACAGGGCCAGCCAGTGGACAGTGCCAAGCCAACATGGGTGTGTACAGGGGCCCAGAACATCCCACTGGTCACCCCAGAGATCAGCTCTGATCGCTAGCCAGGCTTAGGACCCTACCTGTGCACAAATTCAGGCCTCTAGTCTCTCTATATAAAAGGATAATATGCTAAGTGTCTGACCAGAAATGGTGGACGTGGGCACCAGATAATGACGTCACATGGCTTCCTCTCCCTAGTGACTAACAGTCTTGCAGTTTTTTCAGCCCAGGAACATGACTTGCTTTATAGCCAGGTGCAAACATTTTACACATTAACCAAATGTCTGTGAAGTGTTTTCCTGTGCCTCATCTCATTTGAAGTCCTGGAGTAGGTAGATAGGAGACTTGGTGGAATCCTATTTTCTTTCCATTAGCCAGAAAACAGAGATTTAGAAGCTTAGAAACTTGACCATAATTTCCTTTCAATGTGCACAAATCCATGCACTGCACCACTATTTATTTATAATAGCCAAGACAGGTAAACAGCCTAAGTGTCAATCAACAGATGATAGATAAAGAAAATGTGGCGTGTACATGGTAGAACATTATTCAGCCATACAAAAAAGAAGGAAATCCTATAACTGCACAACAACATACAACATGAATAAAACTTGAGGGCATTAAGCTAAGTGAAATAAGTCATATATAGAAAGACAAATACTATGTGATCTTACTTACATGTAAAAATATTCTTAAAAATTACAGAAACAGAGAACAGATTGGTGATTATCAGAAGCAAGGGGTATCGGGCGGGGGAAAAATGGGTGAAGGTGTCCAAAAAGTACAAACTTCCACTTACAAGATGCATAACTCCGGGGATATAATATTCAGTATGGTGACTGTAGTCAACAATACTGTATTATATGTTTGAAAGTTGCTAAGAGAGTAAATTTTAAAAGTTCTCATCACAAACACACACATACAAATATGTATGTGAGGTAATGAATGTTAATTAAACTAGGGTAATCATTTCACAATGCATACATATATCAAATTATGTTATTTACCTTAAATGTATACAATGTCATATATCAATTATATATCAATACAATTGATGGGAAGAAGAGGACAAAATCAGAATATCATTCTCCCTTAGAATTCAAACTATAAGAGATTCAGAAAGAAAAGGACATTCATTGGGTGGATTTGGCGGTTAGGTTTGGCCATGTTGGAGAGGGAACTGTTGGGTTATGAGAGAGTAGGGAAATGAATTGCAGTGGCAGAGAATGTAGGTTGCTCTCTGGATAGATTGGGAATAAAAGGAAAGGGGGGGAGGAAGAACATTGGTGTAAGAAAGAGTCTCTGAAGATACTAAAGCAAAGGGTGCGTAAATGGAAGAGAAATAGCTGAGCAAAACCCTTCCGAGGTGAAATGAGGTACTAACGTTGGTCTTCCAGTGTAGATGTAGTGGACAACATTTGGAGTAAATGCTGCGGGGAATGATGTAGGAGGCAATGAGAATACAAAGAAGGACTGCCGAGCGAAAAGTACTAAAGTTCAGCCGAAACCTGTGTGGCTCACTGGATAGAGTGTCAGTCTGCAGACCGAAAGGTCCCAGGTTCGATTCCGGTCAAGGGCATGTATCTTGGTTGTGGGCACATCCCCAGTAGGGGGTGTGCAAGAGGCAGCTGAGTGATGATTCTCTCTCATTGATGTTTCTAACTCTATCCTTCTCTCTTCCTTTCTGTAAAAAAATCAATAAAAAATATATTATAAAAAAAAAAAAAGTACTGAAGTTCAATTGACATTTCATCACCTGAATTTTGGTTGGGGTCCATTTTCTTGGTTCCATGTTTTTGGTTTTTCCCCCCTTAGTAATGTCTGGGAACCCAGGAGAGAAAGCAAAGAACTGTGGGTTACATCTCAGCATTAGGGATTCCCATTGCTGGGAGGATGGGTGGTCTAGGATTCCACAAAGGCATTGTGGCCAGTAAGAGCCAACAGAATGCAGACAAGGGAGGTGAGATGGAAGCTGCATGGCTGGGTAGCAGTTTTGGGAAAGCTGAAGAGAGCTTGATAGTAGGAATAAGAGTCAACCGTGAAGGCAGAACCCAGGAAAAATAAAATAGGTCTATCTATTCGCAGGGCAAAACTCTTAGAAAAATGTCTAGGAGAAAAAAATAAAAATGAAGTAGAAGTACACAGGATTATTGTTGGGGAAAAGGTGAAGAGTAAGAAATTAAATAGTGAATTAGTGGAAATGAAGAGGAAATCGGAGATGGGACTATACTGGCAAGGACAGATGTGAAGATCTGGCATGAAGAACAAGAGATTGGGGGAGAAATGATTAGAGCACATGGGACACCCCGGCAGTTTCCTGCTAAGTTGTGGGGGACTGTTGTTCAACTGGAAAACGGGGTGCGATCAGCATTTAAATCTCAGTCGTGTAGGGCTCAGAAAATTGCAGACTTAACGTCGCATAACTTTTGGAAAACTGACAATGCAAGTAGGAAGCACAGTCTTGTAGATCTGCGTGTGAAAATAAAGGGGGAAGATCGGTGGTCCCTCCATAAGGGACCTCTTCGAACGGCCAGCTATGGTGTCACCAATTCCCAAACTGTGGAAAGCAGATGCGTGGTGACACAGAACAAGACCCACACTCACGTGCTAGTGCCAACGGTCCCCGGTGGAGCTGCCGGAAGAAAGGAGGCGGGAAGATTGATTTCTTCCTTCCAAAAGAGACACTTTGCCCTAGATCTTCCCAGCAGGAATCAAGCTCTGGGACTTCCCACTCACTTACGTGGATTGGCGAAGGCGAGATTAGGGAGACTCGTTTCTCCTTTACGGGCGACCTAAAAAATAAACCACTTCCTGTTTTAGCCCAGCACTGGGCGGCAGCACTCTTCGGGTCAAGGAACTATTCCATTTCAGCCCTTCATTTTCAGTCATAAATACCTCTCTTGATATATTCCTTTGGGATTGAAATTCACCAGGTTTGGTTTGGACAATGAGATAGATGAATTGGTAAGAAACAGTATAAGCAGCCAGAAAACTGGCCAGACTGGGGGGTGTGAGCAAGGCAAGAATTTGTTAGGGCCTCTTAACAGCCTCGCACCAGCTGGCCGAGTGCGCTCAACCTTTCTGAGTTTTGATCTCATCATTCCTAAAGTAGAACTTCATGCTCTCTGACAAGAACGAACATTGTTAGGAATGAACAATCCTTGGAAGTTAGAACTGTGCTGTAGCATGTGGGATTTAAATTCTAATCCCTAAAAACGGCCGTAATCTTGACAAGTCATTAAACTTCTGTCTTAGAATTCTTATCTGTAAATTGGAGGGATTTCCTTCTAACCCTAAAACTTAGGTATAGTATAGGTTTATCAAGAGCTAAGGGAACAAGCTGAAACCGGTTTGGCTCAATGGATAGAGCGTCGGCTTGGGGACTGAAGGGTCCCGGGTTCGATTCCGGTCAAGGACATGTACCTTGGTTGCGGACACATCCCCAGTAGGGGGTGTGCAAGAGGTAGCTGATGGATGACTCTCTCCCATCGATGTTTCTAACTCTCTATCCCTCTCCCTTCCTCTCTGTACAATAAAATATATTTTTTAAAAATATATAATAAAAAAGAGCTAAAGGAACAAAATCATTTTGAAAGTGGATTTTTCAGGTGAAATAGACTAGAGGCAAAATTAAATAAAGATGGCTATGATAAGCTGAAGATCTAAGAAGCTATTCTTATATCATCCATGTTTGATGAGTGCTTATTATCATTATGAGAAGCAAATTTCAGAAAGCAAAAATATAAAACTGCCTGGCCAGAGTGGCTCAGTGGTTGAGCATCGACCCATGAACCAGGAGGTCACTGTTCGATTCCCAGTCTGGGAACAAATTGGGTTGCAGGCTCCATCCCCAGTAGGGGCATGCAGGAGGCAGCCTATCAGTTATTCTCTCTCATCATTGATGTTTCTATCTTTCCCTCTACTTTACTTTCTGAAATCAATAAAAACATTTTTAAAAGTTTCAAGTCTCTTTATTGTTAAAGCCTTCAATTTTTTTTTTTTTATTGATTAAGGTATTACAAATGTGTCCTTATCCCTTCATTGCTCCCCCACTCCCCCCCCCCCCCCCCCCCGCTCATGTCTTCACCCTCATAGTGTCTGTATCCAT
Source organism: Pipistrellus nathusii (assembly GCA_963693515.1). Lineage (NCBI taxonomy): Eukaryota > Metazoa > Chordata > Mammalia > Chiroptera > Vespertilionidae > Pipistrellus > Pipistrellus nathusii. The sequence continues at coordinate 35,484,272 of OY882875.1, read as the reverse complement.
TGGGTATGCTTATACGCATACATACAAGTCCTTTGGTTGATCTATCTCCCTACCCTCATCCTCCACTACCTTCCCTCTGAGGTTTGAACCGTCTGATGGATGCTTCTCTGTCTCTGGTTCTGTTTTTGTTCATATATTTCACAAATGAGTGAGATCATGTGTTATTTATCTTTCTCTGACTGACTTATTTTGCTTAGCATAATGCTCTCCAGTTCCATCCATGCTTTTACGAATAGTAGGAGTCTTTTCCTTTTTTCAGCAACATAGTATTCCATTGTGTAGATGTACCACAATTTTTTAATCCACTCATCTGCTGATGGGCACTTAGGCTGTTTCCAAATCTTAGCAATTATAATTGTGCTGCTATGAACATAGGGGTACATATATCCTTTATGATTGGTGTTTCTGGTTTCTTGGGATATATTCCTAGAAGTGGGATCACTGGGTCAAATGAGAGTTCCAGTTTTAGTTTTATGAGGAAACTCCATACTGTTTTCCACAGTGGCTGCACCAGTCTGCATTCCCACCAGTCGTGCACAAGGATTCCTTTTTCTCCGCCTCTTTGCCAGTACTAGTCATTTGTTGATTTGTTGATGATAGCCATTCTGATAGGTGTGAGGTGGTATCTCATTGTCGTTTTGATTTGCATATCTCAGATGATTAGTGACTTTGAGCATGTTTTCATGTCTCTTGGACTTCCTTGTGTCCTCTTTTGAAAAGTATCTATTTAGGTCCGTTGACCATTTTTTGATTGGGTTGTTTATCTTCCTTTTGTTAAGTTGTATGAGTTCCCTGTAGATGTTGGAGATTAAATCTTTATCAGTGATAGCATTGGCAAATATGTTCTCTTATACAGTGGGCTTTCTTGTTGTTGATGGTTTCTTTTAGCAGTAAAAGAAATCATCAGAAGCTTTTATTTTTATGTAGTCCAAAACATTTTTATATTTTTTTCTTTAGTTTCCATTGCCCTAGGAGCTGTACCAGTGAAGGCACATGTCTGAGATTTTGCTGCCTGTGAATTCCTCTAAGATTTTTATGGTTTCCCATCTTATGTTTAAGTCTTTTATCCATTTTCAGTTTATTTTTGTGTATGGTGTAAGTTGATGATCTAGTTCCTTTTTTTTCCTTTTCTTTTCTTTTGTGTGTGTGTGTGTGTGTGTGTGTGTGTTTGTGTGTGTGTGCGCGCGCATCTGTCCAATTTTCCCAACACCATTTATTGAAGAGACTGTCTTGACTCCATTGTATGCTCTTGCCTCCTTTGTCAAATATTAATTGAGCATAGTGGTTTGAGTTGATCTCTGGGTTCTCTATTCTATTCCATTGATTTATATGTTTGCTCTAGTGCCAGTACCAGGCAGTTTTGAGAACAGTGGCTTTGTAATACAGCTTGATATCTAGTATTGAGATCCCTCCTACTTTGTTCTTTCTCAGGATTGCTGCGGCTATTTGGGGTCTTTTTTTATTCCAGATAAATTTTTGGAAAATTCGTTCTAGGTCTGTGAAATATGCCATTGGTATTTTAATGGGGATTGCATTGAATCTGTAGTATGGACATTTTATTGAGTGTCATTCTACCAATCCATGAACATGGTATGTTCTTCCATCTGTTTATGTCTTCCTCTCTCTGTTTTTTCAGTATCCTGTTGTTTTTGGAGTACAGGTCTTTTACCTCCTTAGTTAAATTTATTCCTAAGTATCTTAATTTTTTTTTTTTATGAAATGGTAAGTGGGATTCGTTTTTTAATATCTCTTCCTGTAACTTCATTTTTTTTTTTTTTTAATCCTCACCTAAGGACATTCTTAGAGAGAGGAGGGAGAGAGACAGAAAGAGAAACATCACTGTGTATGCTCCTTGACTGGGGATCAAACCCACAACCAGGTTTCCTACAGCAGCCTTTTGGTACATGGAGGATGCTCTCTCGAGCCACTCCTGCCTGGCAGAAGCCTTCATTGTTTTAAAACAGTTTTATAATCTGGATTAAAAATGATTTATCTTATAATTTCTAGAGTAGCAGAAACAGTTTGAGACTTTTTTAAAAAAAATATATATTTTATTGGTTTTGTACAGAGAGGAAGAGAGAGGGATAGAGAGTTAGAAACATCGATGAGAGAGAGTCATCGACCAGCTGCCTCTTGCACACCTCCCACCGGGGATATGCCCGCAACCAAGGTACATGCCCTTGACCAGAATCGAATCTGGGACCCTTCAGTCCCCAAGCTGACGCTCTATCCATTGAGCCAAACCGGTTTCGGCAGTTTGAGGCTTTTTATTTGTAGGATTCTTTAAAAAATGATTTCCATATTTTCCATTAGTATTTTTGTATGTATACATTTGATCCTTAAACAGCAAAATAGAATTCTTTCTCAAATATAAATATAAGGATATTAGAAGATTCAAAGGACATTTTTGTAAAATCGATAAATATTTGATAAAATAATTCATATTTTAGAACACTTCAATTTCATGAACAATGTAGCTAAATTATCATTACTATAGAGATCTTAATCATTAGATGCCATGACTTTAGCATGCTTGATAATATTGCCCTTTTAACATAGTGCTTCACATTTTTTTTAAAATTATTTTTATTGATTTTAGAGAGCAAGGAAGAGGAATAGAGATAAACATCAATGATGAGAGAGAATCATTGATCAGCTGCCTCCTGTAGAGCCTGTAACCCAGGCATGTGCCCTTGGCCGGAATTGAACCTGGGACCCTTCAGGGGTGTCAGTCCACAGGCCGACACTCTATCCACTGAGCCAAATTGGCTAGGGCCATAGTGCTTCACATTTAATATTCATTTACATTTTTCTTCTGGCTCAGTATATAATTTTGAACTTTGACACGTATGTAGTGGAGTGAGGCTGTAATGCCCAATAAAATGGTTAAGATGTTTGCATAGGTGTTATTGTTATAATGAGCTCATTTTTTAGTTTTTTGAGTAAAGGTGATCTGGTCTAAACCACTCAGCCCAGGGCTTATTTTAGAAGTGCTATCTTCTTACAGCCGCAGTATGAATCCCTTCTTTCCACCGACATTAACCATCCCAATGTTTGTTGGCTTTCGTTGTCTTTTCATATCCTGACTTTTTCCTTCCACCTTCTTTTACAGGGGTTTCTTACCTCTGTTACACTAAGTGTTTTACTGCCAAAAACTGACCCAAAAAAGGCATTTTTATTTTAATTACTTCTCATTTGGAATCCTCCAGTTGATCTTGATTTATATTGTTTACACCTACTACTGTGTTTTTGTCTCCATTTCTGTCCTCAGTCATAATGGAAGACAAAGAAGATCTTGATATGGAAAAAGTTTTTCAGAAGATCTAGGCTAGGGAGACATTTCATAGATACCTATTTGACCAGTTAAAGAGTTTTAAATGGTTTCCAAGGTTGTTTTTTGTTTGTTTATTTGTTTGTTTTAAATCATTTAGGGCTCTCCTGTATTGTCCTTTACAGCCAGTACCATTCGTTAAAAGATTGCTCCGAGGAAGACTTCCTATTTGATACCCAGGGAAATTGACACAGAAATAAGTAGCCTGGTTCAAACCATGGTGACAGAAGCAACACCAGAAGGAAATTTATCTCCTTCGCTTGGCCATGTTGCCTCCATCTATCTTCCAGAGAATAGGCAAGCGCACAGTAAGACAGGCAGTCTTCCCTTAGCTGGTTCCAAAAAGCCAGCGCACAGAGTTGCAGACGCATCTCACAGGAGACTCTCCCACCACAGGGGTGCAGCCGCAGCCCGGGGAGGGCCGTGGAGCCGAGGGGTCTGTGATAACCGCGGGTCAGGGCAGCAACACGGGCCGCAAAGATGAGACAGTGGCCGCGCTGGGCTTTCTGCACCACGATGCTGTCATTTTTCCTGCTGAGAAAAAGTGCCATCTAATGGGCTACCTTCTGGCTGCACAGGGGGCAGTGCGGGGATGCCCGAGCTTGGAGCTCTGCAGAGCAGAGGCCTCCCGAAAAATCTGGGGAGCGGTACCGCGATTAAAGGCGGTGGTGCCGCGATCCGAGGGTTCGGGCAGAAGGTCCCCTCTGGGCACGCGGTGGCGATGCGTGAGCGGGGCCGGGGGGGGGGGGGGGGATCCGGGAGACCCCGCCGGAGCCACCTGCAGGAAGGACCCCGGCGGGAATCTGCTCGAAGGGGGCGGAGGAGAGTGCACCCCTCGAAGGGGCCTGCTCCCCAGGAGGAGAGAAAGCCAGCCCGGCAAAGGCTTGAGGTGCAGAGGTTGAGGGGTGACCAGTAGGGAGCAGAGGGGGGACGGGGAAAGGGGACACTGCATCCCGGAGGTGTGCGGGGCCAGCCTGGAGAGGACCGCGGGCGGCAGGCAGGCGGGAGGGAGAGACCCCTCTCCGTTCCTTCCACTCGGTTCCTGTCAAAGATGGCCAAATTCCACGCCGCCCTTCCCCCTCCCGCCTTCCCAGTCCCCTCGGTCTGCTCTCGGCGCTGCGGGCGGCGGGCGGGGGTTCCGGGTGAGTGTGTGCGAGGGAGGGAGGGTGGGAGGGAGGGAGGTGCGGGAAAGCGGAGGCCCCCTCCCTCCCCGGCCGTCCCTCCCACCCCGCCGGGCCTGGGGGAGGTCCTTTTCGTTAAGAAAGGGCTCTGCCGCTTTAAGGCGGGGAGTAGGCGTCACCGCGGGCTGTTGACTTACGGGGGGGGGGGGGGGAGGCAGGGGGCGTGGCCATGCAAACAGAGGGCGGTGCCAGCGGTGGGCGGCCCCCTAGTAAAGTAGTGGGCGAGGGGGCGTGGCCGAGCGGTGGGCGGGCAGGGCGCTGGAGGTGGGCGGGGCCTCCCGGGAAGGCGGAGGAGGGGCGGAGGAGCGGCCGGGTTGGTACCACCGCGCGCGCGCCGGGAGGGGACTCCCGGGCGACATTCCCTCAGAGGGGGCGGGCCTTCCCGGCGGCCGGGCGGGCGGGGCGGCCCCTTCCCTCTCCGGCGGGCCGCCGCGGCCGGGGGGAGGGGCCCTGCTCCGCTCGCGTCCGAGGCGGGGCGGGCGGGGCGTTTCGTGGCGCGGAGCGGCCGGGGGAGGGCCTAGGGGAGGGGCGGGGCGGGGCCGGAGCGGAGCCGGAAAGGGGGAGGCGCCGGCGGACAATGGAGCCTATGTGTGTCTGCGGGAGCGGGACGGCGCCGCCGCCGCCGCCGCCGGGGGGAGACGCTGCGCCGCCGCTGGCCCCGGCCCCGGCCCCCCGGGGCTGAGCGCCGCCCGGGCCGCACCCCCGCCGCCCTGCCGCGCCGCTCCCGCCCCGTCCCGCGCGGGGTAAGCGGCCCCGCGGGGGGGGGGGGCTGGAGTCCCGGGGCTGGGGGGGGGGGGTCGGGGAGCCGGTCCGTGCCCGCGTGTTTGGAGCCGGTTTGGGGCAGGGGCCGCGGGGGAGCCGCGGGGAGCCGCGGGCGGGGGAGGGGAGGGAAGGGGAGCGCGGGGCGAGGCTGCGGATTTGGGGAGTTGAGCGGAGAAATCTGGGCGGGGAGGTGGGGGCGTCCTCTGCCCTGAGCCCGCCGCGCGGCGGGGAGAGACGGGGGCGTCTTGGGTTTTGAGGTTTGTCCCGAGCGGTGCCTGGGGAGGCTGAGTGGGATGGGGGGTCCGGGGTCCGGGGGTGAAGGGCGGGCGGGGGAGACGGGAACTGAACCAGGGCATTCTGGTTGGGTCTGGTTGGGTCCGTAAGCCCCCGAGGGCGGGGAGAGCGGTCGGTCGGGGGCTCGCAGGCCGGCGACTTGGTTTGAGGGTGTGGAAAGTGAAAGCTAAGGAGGCCGGTCCGGAGGCTCCAGCAGGTGAGGTGACGTGGGGGTCAGGGAGCCGGGGTGGGGGTCGTGGGCACCCCAGTGGCTTCCAAAGCGGAGCCCCAGCCCCGGGCCTCGGAAAGTTTCAGAGACCATTAGGATGTCACCGGCCAGCGCCGGGGGCCTGGTGAAATGGAGGTCTCCTTGGGAACACAAGGGCGGGCCGGGAAGCTCAGCGGGCAGAGCGCAGGCCTGGACGGTGCTGCTGGGGGCCTTCGCGGTGGAAGGCTCCCAGGCCCGAAGGAGGCGGCCTGGAGTCTGGTGTCCAGGGGCCCCGGTCGGTGATGGAGAGCGGTGGCCTCGAGCCTACATGGTAGCCCCTGTGGGGAATCGGAAGGCACTGGACAAGATAGAGCAGTGGGCACCTCTCTTGGTGCGGAGAGACTCTGAGGTGGGGATGTTAGACTCTGATTCAGGCAGAGGTGGGTAGGTGCCTGCCAGGGACTGTGGTGGGGAAATGACTGTGGCTGTGTGAAGAGTTACATTTGATCAATGGCATGTGGTCAGGTATTTAACATTTGATACATTCAAGAAGTAAGGGTTCATTCTCAGGCCAGAGAGGTGGACGCCCGCATTGTGATGAATCAGATGTAGCAGGTGGGAAGGAGAAGTAGTGAAATGATTGAGAGATGGGGTGGAGGGGGGAGAGATTGGCGGGTTAAGAACCTTTGATAGCCTGTTGATTTTTTTTTTATTGTTGGACTGGATACTATTAATTTGGGAAGTTTTAGCAAGACATTAATGTTATTGTAAATAATGCTATGATCCTACTATAAATTTAAGAAAGACCTCCTTCCTAACTATTGAAAAAGACCCACGCTCTTAAATCCAGAGATGGAGTCGAAACTGGTTTGGCTCAGTGGTAGAGCGTCGGTCTGCGGACTGAAGGGTCCCAGGTTCAATTCCCATCAGGGGCATGTACATTGGTTGCGGGCACATCCCCAGTAGGGGGTGTGCAGGAGGCAGCTGGTCGATGTTTCTCTCTCATCCACATTTCTAGCTCGCTATCCCTCTCTGTAAAAAATCAATAAGATATATTTTAAAATAAAGACAGAGATGGATTAATAAAAGAAGGGAACGCATAGGGAACGCAAAGCATCAGGATGCTTTGAGGAATGAGAATTCTATGTTAGCTGGTGGTGTGGGTAAGAAGGGAAATTAACGCAAAGCTGAAACAGTTGGCATTGCATCCATCGCTTGAGGAGCCGGGCTATAATGGCACGGGGCCATTGGAATATTCCTTTGCGGGAGCAGTTTTGAATGTAAGATGATAACAGTTCCATAAGATGTGGTACCGTGTTTCCCCGAAAATAAGACATCCCCTGAAAATAAGACCTAGCGCATCTTTGGGAGCAAAAATTAATATAAGACACTGTCTTATTTTCGGGGAAACAGGGTAGGTAGGTACGACGGTGATTGACTGTAAGATGAAGGAACAACCTTCATACAGTTCTCTTCATCTAAGGCAATTTGTACGTAATTTGGATTCTGACCTAAGGGTTCCTGACCTGGATTCTTAGATGCCTAGCACAAGTGGGCAAGTACTTATGTGCGTTAGAATTTATTCTATGGGCTGTTTCCCCCTCGCCTTCAGGAGTTGCCTGCACCTTCCAGTCAAAAGCAAATGCTCTCTGGCGGAGGGAGGGGGGGTACAGAGGTTTCACAAGCATTGTAATCAGCCATGTATTTGATCGCTGTGACTTGGTATCTGATCGCGGTGGCTTGGTACAGTGGTTATAGTGACCAGGAAGCTGGCTCTCCCATTGGCTTCTGTGTAGCTTAGGACAACTCTCAATTATTCTCCGGTTTTGCCATTTATGATGTGGTGCTACCTCTGCCCAGACCACTCATAACGCATCGCCATGCTTAACAAGTTAGTGCCTGTCTGCAAAGTGCTCTGAGCACTTCCGAGAACGGGAGATCATGTCTTATATAGCTCTCCACCTTCCTCTCACCTCTCAGACACCGTCTCAGGAACAGACCAAACTCAGCTTTGTAGCAGTGATTAGCATGCTTGATTACGGAACAAAACGGAGTGGCTTATGCATCTATCTTGTTCTCTTTGTCTGGGTTTTGTTTTTTATTAGTTTTTCCCTTTCGGTGGCAAGATAGAAATAGTGATGACCGATGTAGAAATGTAAGCAAAGAGTGGAATAGACACTCTGTAAGAGCTGGCTAGCCCGAGGCTGGACCAGCCCTAAGTCTGTGTGACCTTGGCCTTGGTTCTTGGCTTCCTGGTGCCTTAATTTTCTTCAAATGTGAGCGAATGCTGGTGGGATGGCTCACCTATCTGTCTGCCTTGGTGACAATGATGTCAGGGCTTAGAGAAACTTTATTTGCTCCGGATCAGGAGTTCTTCACATCTATGCCCCATGTATCTCTTGGCAATCTAATGCATCGGTGGGACCCCTTCTGAGAGTCCTGTTTTTTAAATGCCTAAAGCAGGATCACAAATGACATGGAAACAGTAAAATGTTAAACCATTGTGACAGTCGTTTATATGCTTCTTTATGACGCATTAATTTCAAAAAGCAGCTACAGGTCTGAAATACCATAATTCTGAAATAGCGATCAGTGTAAATACTCCGTGTGCAGGGGCCGTGTGTGTGTGTGTGTGTGTGTGATGTGGAAGTGTCTCTGGTTTCTCTCGGGGTCACAGCCACAGGATTGCTGGTGCTGCCGCCAGTTGTCACCCGTGTTCACAGCGGAGGGCAGTGCTAGCCTCACTCGGCGGTTAGTGACTGTGGAGATTACGTTTCCCCAGCAAGTTCCCAGTTGCCCCTTCCTCTCCCCTAGTCTCTCCTCAGACCCCTTGGGAGCAGTTGATCCTAGAGAAAGAATTCCTGCTCTAGACCAGTGGTCTGCAAACTCATTAGTCAACAAAGCCAAGTATCTACAGTGCAACGATTGAACTTTCTTTGGAGAGCCGAAAACAGACGTCTGCGCATGGGCCACGAAGTTTCAATCGCACTGTACGTGCGCGCCCACACGTGGTATGTTGTGGAAGAGCCACACTCAAGGGGCTAAGACTTGTACATCGCATGTGGCTCTCGAGCCGCAGTTTGCCGACCACTGCTCTAGACCGACTGATTTGCGAAAATCAAATTATCTTATGGCCACTGGCATCCTAAGCTTTGCAATATTTTCTCAGCATTTCCGCCATGCTAAGAACAAGCACTTAGAGAGGATATAAAAGGCCATTTTGCAACCAGTGGTGACTGCCTTGGTTGTGGAGAAAGTGAAAACCAATGATTAGAAAGAGGCTTCTGAGTCTGGCGGATTCTGCCGTTTCTGAACTTCCAGGTCTTCGCGGGATGTGTGTGGGCTGCAGGGCTCCCGCTTACATTGTGGGTTTTGGTGGTTTTACCTTCCTTCCCATTTTTGACCTAGACCAAGTCATTTCTTCCAAAGATGGTTTGGCTTCAGTGCCTTGGGGAAAGGTGGTCCTCTCTGAAATCGGTGTGAATTGGGATATGAACTTTTCCATTCTTCTCCCTGTAGGCCTGAATGCGGGACTAACTGGTGTCACTCCGCTTTGACCTAAAACTGCTCACCTGTGCGGGAGGCAGAGCTCATTCTTGGGAAGCTCCCGTCCTGATGTAGAAGAGCAAGCGGCTTGGACATCTTGAAGGTAAAGAGCGTGGTGAGCGCCCATCCCACCCGCGGTTTAATCTCCGTGGCTTGTGCTGTCTTTCCTGCAGGGTCTCTTATAAGTTAAACCTGCATCTGTTTGTTTATTGCTGTAGCGGTCCTCAGGGCAGAGGGCACAGGGTTAGATGTCAGTGAGAACTGCGGTGCAGTGACCTTACACTTCTCCGTGGGCAGGGATCTGCAGCAGCGGCCTCATGGGGCGGCTTGGGCAGGAGTTACAGCGGGTGTTTGTCCTGTGGCCACTGGTTGGTGTGACTTTGAGGCCTGGGAGCTGCAAAGCCCTGGGCTCCGCCAGCACTGGCTGAGTTTCTGCTGGAGTTGGGGGCTGAGGATGAACCCCCTTTCCGGGCTCACCCCCCCTCCCTTGCCTGCACATACAGGGACTCCGCTTATCCGTGTGTGACAGTGTGTGAGCATCACACTTTGAGCCAGAGGACATGCCTGGGGGAGTGGGGAATCAGAGAAAATTCCAAGGGGAACAGGAACATTGGTGCTGAAATGTTACTTTAGGTGGCTGCTATTCTAAAAGCTGAAAGTTATTCTTTTTATTTATTTTTGTTATCATTTTTTGTTGTTGTTAATCCTCACCTGAGGATATTTCCATTGCTTTTCAGAGAGAGTGAAGGGAAGGGTGGGGAGGGGAGGGTAGGAGAAGGGAGGGGGAAGGGAAGGAGGGAGAAAGAGAGGGAGAGCAAAAGTGATCAAGAGAGAGGGAGGGCAGGTGGGCGGGCAAAAGTGATCAACCAAGAGGAAGGGAGGGAAAGAAAAAGAAATGTCCATGTGAGAGAGACACATTGACTAGTTGCCTCCCACACATGCCCCTACTGGGGGTGGGGAGCCTGCCCACAATCTATGTACGTGCCCTTGACTGTGCCCTTGACCGGTCAGTTGTGTGTGTAAGTGCACAAACCCATGACCCTTTGATACTTGGGCTGACACTCTAACCATTTAGCACACTGGCCAGCGCTGAAATTTAATTTTGAATGCTTAAGTTTTGTCAAAACGCTTTAGCTGGTGCATATTTCTATTTGCTTGCTTAAAGTTTGTTAGCTTCAAGGACAATAGATGTACGTTTCCCTTTTAAGTTTGAGAACAAATATTAATATTTTGTTTGCACCAAGGGTTTCTGTACATGTCCATAGTATAGCTTTGGTTTGTTTTGCCACATGTTGGAAAGCTTGGTTCTTCCGATTGTGTACTTTTTCTGAGAAGAAGCCTTTTAGCAGTTGGCGTGCCAGAATTTAAGGAGCGAGGAATGGAATCCTGAGGCCTGTTAGGCCCACATTCTGAGTTTGATACTATGCCTTTTATGGAGCAATGATCACAGCCTAGAAAAGTTTGTTAAACAGGACATAGTTGTAATAAAGTTCTTAAAGCAGAAAAGTGGGAAAGGGTCATTGGAAGAGTTGAAATTGGAATCGTAGCGGTGATTCTATCCTGGGTCTGGTTAGTTTGTGAATTTTTGACTGTGGGAACCTGTAAGGTCTTCTTTTAAAGTTTCCTAAATAATTCGGCCTTAGGACACTCTGGAACTTGGTTCTTCCTTGTAGTTTGAAAACTATCCATTGTGGGCCAAAGGGACTCATTGTTACACTTCTGACTTGCAAGGACTCTTGTTGGACAATGTTCCTCTTGACAAGAGCCTCCGTGTTCTGTGGATTTACTAGCTCAGTTCAGTATGACCCTGTGCACACAGTAGGCACTTATGACCCTGTGCACACAGTAGGCACTCAGTCAAAGGGAATCATGTGGGCTGCATTAAGTTCCCCTCCCCCCTAAAGCATCTGAAAATAGATTTCCTTGCTGAGTGCTTGCCCTGTGGAGTGGAGTTACAGCTGGGAGGGAGGAGCGGTGAATGGTATTCACTTTGTGAATTCAAGAGCGTATCTGGAATTTTTTCTCTCACCTTTACAGTCAGCTCTCAGTTCTCTATACTAATAAAATATACATTTTGCAGAAGCAAAATTGTGTTGTTTTTTTTCCCTACCTAAGCTTCCAGAAATTTAAAAAGAACAATCCATTTAGCTTGTTCTTAGCATTCCTCCAGTCCCTGGGAATAAACATGCAGTTGGGAGGAGGGAGAGGCACAGGCTTGGAAATACCTGCTGATTGGACAGGATCCCCTTCGTACTCATTCTGTTCACATGGGAGATGACAGCTTCCTCGTAAACTAATGTTCTAGAATAAATAGAAACCTGTCCTCTTAAGATATTCAGAAACAAAGTCATATTGTTGATTTAAAAAATCCACTTAGGAGTTTTTCTTCTTTCCTTTTTTCTTGTCCAGGTGAGGGTCACCTTTGAGCCAGGGGTTCCTGGGCTCCTCTGACTTCTCACCTCCAGGATGAGCACTGCAGTATCGTGACCCTGGGGGTTTGGGTGAGTAGCCTGATGGACGATGCCTCTAGAAAGTGCTCCAGGCTTAGACCGTGGGGGGAGGGGAGGCGCGGGGGGATGGAGACTGGAGGAAATGGTTTTGGGAGAGTATAGAGAGGAGAAGAATTCTTCGATCGATCTTGTTCAGTGTGAGACACTGAGGCGGTGTCAGTTGGCAGTTGTGTGTGTAAGTGCAGGTGGAGAAGTAAAATGGGGTGTGGGCATGGAGAGGATTCACAGAATGAGAAGGGGACCCAGGGTAGAGTCCGAGGAACTCTGACTTGTAGAGACTGGGAAGGGGGCAGCAGCCGGAGGGCTGGGTGGGGGGAGGAAACCTAAGGAGTGTGGATTCTGGAAACCAAGAGTCTCCTGGTATGTGAAACGCACCCAGTGGCCCGGCCTTTGGGGGGCTATGGAGGGGCAGGTGTGCGTGGACAGTGCTGAGGAGAGTTTCAGGAAGGATGTGACCAACTGGCAAGTTCCAAGATGGAATAAGATGAGGTTGGAAAAGTGGCCTGTGGTGACCTTAGCAAAAATAGTGGCTGTTGTGATCTGTGGGTGGCAGTTGGTTTAAAAGGGTTAAAGGGTGAACGGCAGGTAAGGAAGTAAATGAAAGCTGGTCCTGTCTGCTCTCTGGAGCATCTTGGCTCTGAAGGAGAAGAGGGTGCTAGGGCCGGGTTTTGTTTTGCTTTATTATTTATTATTTTTATCTGGAAGAGGCTACAGCACGTCTGAGCGCTGATGGGAAATGTTCAGGAGATGTGGGAGATAGAGGCCATGGCCAAGGAGAGAGGGAGGGCGCTCAGTGAGCTGAGGGGGAATGGGGAGGCCTCCTGTGGGGGACAGCCTTTGGGGAGGAGGGGACTCTTGTTTTGGTAACAGAGAAGAAAGATGGAGCGGTGGTGATGTGAATAGGTTGGAGATGAGGTGGTGAGCACTTCCTGCCTGGAGACCTCTCTTCTCCCTCTTGCTTACTGAGCAAGACCATGCACTAGAAGCCGGGGGAGGGAGGAAAGTGAGAGCTGGAGAAGGGAGGGAGGGAGCTTGCTGGAGAACAGGGGTCGTCCTAGGCTAGCTAACCTATGCTGTGCTGTACTGCTCAGTGCTTTATGTGGCCAGCTCGCCTTGTCCCCAAGACCCTGCTTTGACAACATTCCGTGGTGGCTGGCTGCCCGCCAGCTCTGCCTCTTACCAAGCTGGGGCCCAACTTACTTGGGCAGCTCACTTAACATTCCAGAGCCTCGGTGTCCTCACCTCTGGGGAAGGAGAGCAGCGGCCCCAGCCTGCTGGGGTGGTTGTGAATGAGTGACAGTGCTTAGAAGAGTGACTAACACATAGTAAATGTTTTAGGAATTATATAAGAGGAAAAGAGGGAAACATTGTATATATGGATCTAAGGAGTTGGGAGGTGTCTTTCCTGGGAAATGCTCTCTCTCTGGCTATAATTAGCCACTCTGTAGAAGATCTTAGCCAATCCTTAGAAGTAAACAGTTGAGTATAATGTGCAAAGTGCAGACAGAGGAGCTGAACGGAGGAGCTGAAGAGCCTTGTTTTACTCTTTGGAGCCATATGCATGACAAGTTGCTTGGCAGATCCCGCTCAGTGATTGAGGTGTCAGGAAGGCTGAAGCTGGGTGACACAAGCCCGCCCCCTGGATCAGGGGTGGAAACGCCTGGGCTTTCCTGGTGCTGGGTGACCCACCTGCTTGTGCCAGCCTCTGTGCTGTCCGTCCAGCCATAAAGTGATGGCAGGGAGGTGACTTTGAGCAAAGGGCCGGATCAGCAAGCACCTGCCGGGGACCGAGAAGCCGTTCACAACCATGTGCTCTGTCCACTTGTCTGTAAAATGCCTGGTGACCGGGTTGGACTAAATTGTGAGAATGAGAAACTGTATGGAGAAGCACTTTGAAAATAATAGTATTTTATGTTCACGGTATCATTAGAAATCATCTTTGCCAGCGGCTCATCAGAAATGCCTGACATACTGCGGTGGCTTGGGATCTGGAATGTTTTGAGGTCCTTCGGGGAAGACTACAACACAGATGCCAGGTGTTTCTGTCGTGCATAAGTCACCGAAGGGTCAGCCATCTTCTTAGCACAGAGAAGTATATAAGCCAGCAAGGTTCTTGTCTTCAAAGAACATGGTGTGTGAGGGGGATGCAGCATACACGTTCAGCAGGACGTGACGGAGGGCCGGGACGCGTGGTGCGGACAAAGGCGGCTGGAGGAATCACAGGAAGGGCCTGTATAGGTGGTAACGGCTTCTCCTTTCCTGAGTAAATGCTTCCTGGTGGCTCCTCCATGCAAGATGCATTCGCTGCTTCTGTTTTACCAGCGACACCTGATGTTTTGTGAGAAGTTACAAAATGGTTTACGACTGTGCGTGTCAAACTTGACAACCACAATCGATTTTATAGTCTAAACGGGAAAAAGGAAAAGCTGAAGGTGGAGTGGGGTAAAAGTACAATTTTCCCCGGAATGAAGACCAGCGTGTTTTGGAGCTGCTTCCCCCTAAGGTTGACACAGAAATATTCCGTAGCTTTTTATTCCAGTTCTTTTTCCCGGCTTCGTGTAAACAGCAAGCATGTAATCGTGGGTCTCGGCACTTCCATAAATTCCTCCCGGTGTCGCAGGTACAACAGCTGGGACTCATGCACATGCTAAACGACCAAGCAGACACCTCTCACTGGATAGCGATCGTTCTCAGCGCCCAGGCCTGGGGTGTCACTGACTCCCAGTTCCAGTCCCTCCCGAGTCCCGCAGTGCACGAGGCTGTGACACCTGAGCTGCTGCCCACACCCTTGGGTTCCTGAGCCACAAACCTGTGTCTAATAACGTCCTCCTCCTCTCGCCTCCCCATCGGGGAAATATCAGAAAGTAGGGAGGGAGGCGAAGCAGCAGTGGCTGCACAGGCAACTTACTTTCCCAGCTGAAGGGCTTTCTCCTCTGTTCTCTGGCTAGGGTTGGGCATATGTTCTTGACCTTTATGCTTCACATTAGCCTTGCAAATTGGCTTAGAAAACCCTGAGCCTTCAAAGATGTTGTTTTCCTGTCACACCCTGGATCATGCCCACGCTTACCCATGCCTGCAGTGCCTGCCGCTAGCGGTGAGGACTGCCGCCCGCTGGACATAATGGAATGGGAGGATCATGGGAACTGGGAGGACTGACGGTGTTGGGTATCGGCTAGAGCTTAGGTTTCAGCAGAGCCTCCCGCACTGCCTCCCAGCGCAGCCCTGAGCGCGCGCAGGTTAATTTGCTTCGTGAAGTCGGGCGGGTTGTTGCATTTTGGTGCCATTGCTTGTCGTCGGAGGTGAAACGCCAGATAGTGGCTGTGGATTTGGAGGACCAGTGGTTTCCAAAGCATTGTTTTTTAAAAAGAAAACCTCATGTTTCTGAGGGCGTTATATTTGGAAGTAGAGAAATGTAAGGGAAACTATGTTGCTCAAGATAAAAGTATTTTTCTCGAACCTGCCGGGGACGTGATGCTGGGGCGGGAGGCTCGGATGCTTGGCAGAAAGTTTTAGTCCCTCTCCGGCTGCCAAGCACCAGGCCTTCAGGCCAGAATGTGAATGTCCCCTTTCCTTTGACCCTGACGGAAGCGGAGGCATGAGCTAGCCGCTACATCGCTGAGTTGGCTGCTGTGTTAACCTTGATCCTGTCCTGAGGGTGTTTTATGTCCCTGGTTCTGCTCCCAACTCTCTCCGGGTGTCCTTTCCCGCAGTGTGCCCTGGAGATGCGAGATTTTCCTTCGGCGGCAGGAGGCACACACCCAGAGGATGCTGGAGCTGCAAGGGGAAAGGACCCACTTCCACAGCGGAGGAAAACCAAGAGGAAAAAGGCACAGAGGTGGCCAGCGCTGAGGGGCGCCCCCTGCACGCAGTGGGCCACCGCCATTGCCCTGCGCAGCTGTTCCTGCTGCAGCCCGAGAGGAACTCGGGGAGCCCGTCCTGCCTGTGACTGCAAGCTCAGGATTCCAATCAATGCATTCCAGTAACCCCAAAGTGAGGAGCTCCCCGTCAGGAAACGCACAGAGGTGAGGCGGCCGCCCCGGGGCCGGGAGACCCAGAAGGAAAGGAAGAGGCCGGGTGAGAGTGGCAGAAGAGGGAACGGCAGCGTTTATGTCAGTGTTTCTCTGTCACCTGGTGTCCATCGTCCCCTTCCAGTCCTCACCTCGCCTCTTCACAGAGCACAAACGAAAGGGCCTCCAGCACCACTCAGTACCAAGTGCTAAACTGAGGCCCGGAGCGGGGGGGTGCCTACAGTCAGAACTAAGACAGCAGCCCCTGATGGGGAGCTCTTTCCTCCGGCCCATGTGCTGAAGTTGATGTTTTACTAGAATTTTCCTGGTCCCTGAGGTCAGTGGCTAGTGCAGCTGCTCCAGTGTGATGCTGCTTGGGGTGGGGATTGGACCCTGGCGGGGTTTTCTAACCTGCCAGTCATGGGGTCCCTTTGCTCTCGGGACCTCGTGTTCTCTAGCAGAGCGGCCGGGCTCCCGTTACAGCTGTCCCAGGCCGTCAGCTGGGGGCGGGGTGGCAGTGTGATCTCCGAGACCTGTTTGTTTACTCTGCGCCAGTCTCAGAGTAAGAGTCACTTCTGTGTACATAGAAACCGTTGTCCATTATTGACAGAAGCCGTGGAGATGGTCCCCATGTGGCTCTAGGGTTCCCGAGACCTGGCAGGCCTGGTGTGCGTCTCCTGTCCGAGCCGGGAGGGGGTGGAGGGTGCAGAAGGGGCTGAGGTGAAGGGGGTGGTGACTGAGGCCTCCAGGTCTCCCTAACCCACCAGGGACTGCCTCTCCCTGAAGATGCCGACCAGCTGCTCCCAGCGCCTGATGGCCCGCTGTTGTTTGTCTCTTCCAGTAGCCCTAAGTCTAAGCAGGAGGTGATGGTCCGTCCTCCCACAGTGATGTCCCCTTCTGGAAACCCCCAGCTGGATTCCAAATTCTCCAACCAGGGTAAACAGGGGGGCTCAGCCAGCCACTCCCAGCCATCCCCCTGTGACTCCAAGAGTGCGGGCCATCCCCCTAAAGCGCTCCCTGGCCCAGGTGGGAGCATGGGGCTGAAGAATGGGGCTGGAAATGGTGCCAAGGGCAAGGGGAAAAGGGAGCGAAGTATTTCCGCCGACTCCTTTGATCAGAGAGATCCTGGGACTCCCAACGAGGACCCTGACCTGAAAGGTATGTCTACAAGATCTCAGACTCTCAGAGGGAAGTAGGTCTTTCCGAGGGAAGGCCTCTGGCATTGGCGACTGTCGGGAGCCCATAGCCAAGTGGGGAGAGCAGGTGTCCCGTCAGGAGTTTGCCTTTAAGGCAGAACTGTGTCTTCTCTGTTTCTGATGCTGAAGAATGGTTTGGAGCCACTTTGCTGAGGAGTTCTTGCTCTCAAGGATACGGGTGCTGGGGTTATGGTCACCTGGTCCTCAGCCCTATCATGCTCTGATGGGAGCCGGCCTCTGTGCTGTTTGTACTCGGTGTCGGAAGCCGCTCAGTCTGTCCGGGAGCAGCCCCCCGGGAGCCGTTTTCCTGGCCTCTCCTCTCCTCAGTCAGATTAACCTTCCACAGCCTGGGCTTTGTGCTGTGTGGTTGCTACTTTGCCAGAGTTGTGGGCACAAGGGGATCCCTGGCACTAGTCCGGGTTTGCCAGTGTGGTAGAGAGACTTGGTGGCCATGGAAATGGAGTAAGCCCGGAGAGTGTGGGACAGCGGCTGTGGGTTTAGGCCTTTCCTCCTGGTATGAAATCAGAATCTTAACTGCAGGTCAGCACTCAGAAAGCGGAAGTGTGATTGCCTGGCCCCACTTAGCAGAAAAGCCTGGGGGCCACCCCTTGCTCCCCCTCAGGTATCTGTAGGAGCTGTGCTGGGTGTGGGCCTCCATAGCCGGGAAGACAGACACAGTTCTGTCCTCAAGGGTTTGAGCGCACCCAGACAGCAGACCAGTAAGCAATTACGGTAAAATTTGTACAATTCAAACTGCTGAAATGAGAGAAGTTGGGGCTCTGGGTTCAACTAGCAGGGTGTCCAGTCCAGGCCAGAGGTTCTAGAAAGGGTTCCAGGAAGGGGGGACATTATGCTAATATCGGGAGAATGGGGGGAGAGAAGGAGGTGGGGAGGAGGGCTTTTAATTCGTCATTTAGGGAAAAGCATATTTCCATTTTTATGGGTAGCAGAGGATTCCTCTTAGCAAGGTACTTCCTCCTTGACATTGTCAAGGTGGGTTTGTGTTGTGGTGCTGTATGTGCTGGCAGAGAGGTGTATTCGTTCTGTGACGTGAGGTTTTCATTCTTCTAGAATGTAATTCTGCTGACCACATCAAGGCCCAGGACCCCCAGCACACACCACACTCGATGACCCCGTCAAATGCCACGGCCCCCAGGTCTTCTCCCCCCGCCCATGGCCAGACTACTGCCCCCGAGCCCACAGCTGCTCAGAAGACTCCCGCCAAAGTGGTGTATGTGTTTTCTACTGAGATGGCCAATAAGTAAGTTGATGGCTGTGTTTTGCTGTTGGCTTATGTGTCTGGACACCTGAGTTCTTATTCCCATTGAAAATTGCTCTCCTCCCTCATTTGTGTTATTATTAAGGTTAACAGTATAGAAGGAGGTAAACTAAAATATAAAACCTCGCCTGGTTGGCGTAGCTCAGTGGTTGAGCGTTGACCTGTGAACTAAGAGGGCATGGTTTGATTCCCGGTCGGGGCACATGCCAGGGTTGTGGGCTCCATACCCAGTGGGGAGGGGAGCAGAGTGCAGGAGGCAGCTGATCAGTGATTCTCTCTCAACATTGATATTTCTATCTCTCCCTCTCTCTCTTTCTGAAGTCAATAAAATACATATATTAAAAATATAAACAAACAAATAAATAAATAACTTCCCCACCCCCATTCCCCACAGGCAGCCATGGTACTTCCTTGGTTTTCCTTCCAAAAATATGTTGAACTTATGCAAACAGGCATTAGAGACCTTTTAAACACAAAAAGGATTGATTGCATCAAATACTTTTCTACAATTTAGTATTTTTTTTAAAATGACATAAATATTACATGTCTATTTTAGAATAATTAGAAAATATAAGTAACTTAAAAAGAAAAAAAAAATCTCTGGAATTCACCAAGATAACTAACTACTCTGAACATTTCGGTCTTGTGCTTCTGGTAGATGGGGATCAGTGGGTTTTAGTTATTTATAAAAATGAGGCCTGGCCCGGGGGGGCTCAGTCGATTCCCAGTCAGGGAACATGCTCAATCTCCAGTATGGGGCATGCAGGAGGCAGCCGATCAATGATTCTCTCATTATTGATATTTCTCTCTCCCTTCCTCTCTGACGTCAATATATGTATGTATTAATGTGAATATATCCTACATAGTATTCTGACTTTTTTTCACTTAAGATTTTTCAATTAGATACAAAGTGAATCTTGACAACCTTCGTTGATGGTTAGGCGTGAGATTCCATGCTCACAGTCTCAGGCTGGGGTTTTGAACTGAGATTCTCTATAAAGCATTCACCACCGTGTATTGGTTTGAGGGAGAAGATCTTGGTGGTTTGTTTTTAATGCCTCTTTTGGGATTTGTTAATGGCTTTCTTTTAATTTCGGAAGTTTGGCAGTAAATGATAGACATACTGAAAACCTATTTCTGTTGAGCTCGTATCGCTCGGCATTTCTAGCGGTTCGCCATACTTCCCTTCCTCCCTCTGACAAGCTCAGTCTGGGAGGAGGTGCTGGGCTCTCAGTCAGTGAAATAGAAACCAGTCCTGTGTGCCTCTCTTGTCTCCGCAGAGCCGCAGAAGCAGTGCTGAAGGGCCAGGTCGAAACAATCGTGTCTTTCCACATCCAGAGCATCTCCAACAGCAAGGCCGACCGGAGCACAGCCCCTCTGGTACGTGGCTTGGGAATGGAGTGACGGGCTAAAGGCTCGCAGTGACCAGAGGTGGGAGGCGGTGTCTGTCTTCAATGGGGCAAGGGTCGTAAGCGGCGTTCCGGGCTTTTAACCCCATTGATGAGTTACTAGGAGGGAAAGGTGAACAATAAAACAGGAGTTAGTAGATCTCTTGGGATTTCCTTTGTGTAACTATCTCTGGGACTGTGTGAACTCAGGCCCTGTGTAGAGAGCAGGTTTTAAAAAAAATACACACTCTGGAGTGAGTTGAAGAGCAATAAAAAGCAACAACTAGGACTACAATAGTGAAGTACATGCCAGTAAACCATGAAGTCATAGACGAATCAGAGTCAAATGAGCCCTAGCCAGCTTAGTGGCTAGAGCGTTGGCCTGTGGGCTGAAGGGTCGCAGGCTTGATTCCCGGTCAGGGCACATGTCCGAGTTGTAGGCTTGGTCTTCATTGTGGGCCATGTGGGAGGCAGCCAATCAATGATCCTCTCTTATCATTGATGTTTCTATCTCTTCTTCCTTCCTCTCTGAAATCAATAAAAAAATATATTTTTTTTTTTTAAAAAAAAGAGGACCACTGAATGCTTTTAATTGCTTGATATTTCCAAAATTACAATAAATTCCAGTCTGCTTCCTGTCTGGAACATAAGCACCTAATAGACAGCTACGCTGGCAAAGCATGCGATGGCGGTTTTGATACAGGCAGTCCTCCAAACAGAACTGTGTCTGGCATCGCCGCTGCACACTGTTGCCGTGGGGACACTAGGAAGTTCAGGACCGTCTCTACTTTCAGGAAGCATAACACCTAGTACTGGGATCAGTCTCCACCACTTTGACAAGTTAAAGGGCAAGGGGACTGAAGTGACAGTTTGAGATAAAGTAGATGGCATATCAGCAAACCCCCCTCAGTTGGCATAGCCTGGGCTTTCCTATACTTGGGAAAGGAACTTCCTGATCCTAAGCGTCTCTACTCCTTCAGGGCAGAGGGCAGAGAGAGCTGACACTTAAAGTATGTGTGTGTGTGGGAGGGGGTCTATCTGTATGTATATTTTTAAATTTATACTTAAATATATGTATGTTTAAATTTTATATTTTCCTAGAATGCAGAGGGTACAGTGCTACTCAAAGCAACATTTTATTGACTTAATGACAGATCTCATACAGTTTCCACCTCCACCTTCTCTGATGCTAAAATGCAATCAGAAAAGGAGTTAGGCAGGGAATTGGGAATAATCAATCACCTTTGCTCCAAGTCTCATAAAAAAGGGATGGTATCTAGGTATTTCTTCTGTCATGGTCACCTTATGTGGAATCAGTGCCCACCACCCACAAACAGAAAAAAGCTGGTCGGCAAAACCAAACCTAACAGGGCCCTGGGAGGAAGTGAGGCGGCCTCCACACTCCCCTCAGGGAGTCAGGGTCCTACAGGCTCGGTGCTTCGGGCTCGTGTCCTGCCCACACCAGTCTCTGCAGACGGATGTGCAGGGACACTTGCAGGTGAAACCTCTGTGCACACAGTCACGGAATGTGACCACTCTCAGGTGTGTCTTATGTTTATGCAATACAGACTGTCCCCATGCAGACACACATAATGGTAAACATTCCAGAGAGGAAGTGGGGATCCAGGTAAGGGCCCGAGGGGTTTGGATTAAGTGACCAGGCGGGAGAAATGAATCAGAAAGGGACCACGTGACACCCTGGAGCCTGGGGCAAGATCCCCGAGTGGGGGAGGGGGGGGGAGTTGGCTGGGCCCTGCTGCTATAGTTCCTTCAGCGCTGCCAAGGCTCAGGCCCAGAACATGAATGTCCTTCTTCCCAACACTGACAGCATCCATGTCCCTGCTGTGAGCAAGTGTGCTTTTACCTGGGACCCGGGGTAGCATTGGCCCTTAATTTTAATAAGGGGGCCATCCAGCCTGCGAAAGGACCGTCTCCTTCCTATTGGAAAGAGCAGGTCCAGGCCACCACGAGCAGGCAGCCTCAGATTTCTCCACAGGTGCTTCCTGCCTCCAGATTATCTTACTGTCGTTATGTACCAATTCTTATCACATACGGAATCAGTGATCACAGCCTGAAGACAGAAACCAGAGATGTCTGGTTGCGTGGAAACTCTAGGCGAGGAGAGAGGAGAGGAGGCGGCAGCCTGCAGCCTCTGGCAGGGGGCGGAGCTAGGACGGCACTTTCTCAGTTGAAAACATCAGGCTTTTGATTGACAGTGAGACGTCTGCTACACAGTTGTACTTTCGGGGAAAATAAAGAGGTGTTACGCACAGCCTCCCACATACCAAGGAACTAATCTTGCCCAGAAACACATAGTAGACATGTGATCTCAAACCTGTTCCTCGAAATAGATACTCAGATGTATTCACTTTGGCAGTGGCTCTCCCTGGCAGGCTGAGAACGCTACTGAAACCCAATCTTCAGTGAGGGAAGAGGAGGCCAACTGACAGTGAAGGGGAAGAAAAAAATCAGAATGTCTCCGTGTCCAGAATGGGGTTGTACATGAGCAGTTCCCATAGCAAGTGTCACTTAGATTTGTGTGACTGAGATCGTAGCATGCTCTTTTAGCTGCCCTTCTGTTTAATCTACAATGATTTTGAAATCTCGTTTCTGTACAGAACACACAGCTGTCTGCCCTTCGGAACGATCTGAAACCTCTCGCACAACAGCCCCCGGCTCCGGCCAACCAG
The DNA here is from genome assembly GCA_963693515.1 of Pipistrellus nathusii. Taxonomy (NCBI): domain Eukaryota; kingdom Metazoa; phylum Chordata; class Mammalia; order Chiroptera; family Vespertilionidae; genus Pipistrellus; species Pipistrellus nathusii. The sequence goes on along the minus strand of OY882875.1, from coordinate 35,461,901 downwards.
GATCAGAATTCTTCCCAGAATCCCCGGCTGCAGCCAACGCCACCCATTTCGGCACCAGCACCCAAGCCTGCCGCGCCCCTGCGTCCCCTGGACCAGGATAGCCCTGGGGCAGAAAACAAACTGCTTCCTTCTGTGGGCAGTCCTGCCAGCTCCACTCCACTGCCCCCAGATGCCACTGGGCCCAGCCTGACGCCCAACAACCGAGCGGGGACCCCTGTCTCGCAGGGGAGCAGTAGCTCCTCCACCGACCCCAAAGCCCCGCCGCCTCCCCTGCCCAGTGCGGAGCCCCCCGCCCTGGGGGAGAACCCCGATGGCCTGTCTCAGGAGCAGCTGGAGCACCGGGAGCGCTCCTTACAGACGCTCAGAGACATCCAGCGAATGCTTTTCCCCGATGAGAAGGAATTCACAGGACAAAGTGGGGGACCCCAGCAGAATCCTGGGGTATTAGATGGGCCTCAGAAAAAGCCAGAAGGGCCGATCCAGGCCATGATGGCCCAGTCCCAAAGCCTAGGTAAGGCACCTGGGCCCCGGACAGATATGGGAGCTCCATTTGGCCCGCAAGGACATAGAGACGTGCCCTTCTCTCCAGATGAAATGGTGCCACCGTCCATGAATGCTCAGCCTGGGCCCATGGGCCCCGACCACCTGGATCACATGACCCCCGAGCAGATCGCCTGGCTGAAGCTGCAGCAGGAGTTCTACGAAGAGAAGAGGAGGAAGCAGGAGCAAGTGGTGGTGCAGCAGTGCTCCCTCCAGGACATGATGGTCCATCAGCACGGGCCGCGGGGGGTGGTTCGGGGGCCACCCCCTCCATACCAGATGGCCCCCAGTGAAGGCTGGGGGCCCGGGGGTGCAGAGCCGTTTGCTGATGGGATCAACATGCCGCATTCTCTGCCCCCGAGGGGCATGGCTCCCCACTCTAACATGCCAGGGAGCCAGATGCGCCTCCCAGGCTTCGCAGGGATGATAAACTCCGAAATGGAGGCGGCCAGTGTCCCCAACCCGGCGTCGAGACCTGGTCTTTCTGGAGTCAGTTGGCCAGACGATGTGCCAAAAATTCCAGACGGTCGGAACTTCCCGCCCGGCCAGGGCATCTTCAGTGGGCCTGGCCGAGGGGAGCGCTTCCCGAACCCCCAAGGCTTGTCTGAGGAGATGTTCCAGCAGCAGCTGGCCGAGAAGCAGCTGGGCCTGCCTCCGGGGATGAGCATGGACGGCATCCGGCCTGGCCTGGACATGAACCGGATGCTCCCCGGCTCCCAGCGACACCTGGAATCGGGGAGCAATCCCATTTTCCCTCGAGTCCCAGTGGAGGGCCCTCTGAGTCCTTCCAGGGGGGACTTTCCGAAAGGAATGCCCCCACAGATGGGCCCTGGTCGGGAACTGGAGTTCGGGATGGTCCCTGCTGGGATGAAGGGAGATGTCGGTCTGAACGTCAACATGGGATCCAACTCTCAGATGATACCTCAGAAGCTGCGAGAGGCTGGGGCGGGCCCCGAGGAGATGCTGAAGCTGCGCCCCGCGGGTGCAGACCTGCTGCCCGCTCAGCAGAAGATGGTGCCCCTGCCGTTCGGCGAGCACCCTCAGCAGGAGTATGGCATGGGCCCCAGGCCGTTCCTCCCCATGTCTCAGGGTCCCGGCGGCAGCAGTGGCTTGCGGAATCTCAGAGAACCAATCGGGCCCGACCAAAGGACTAACAACCGGCTCAGTCACATGCCACCACTACCTCTCAACCCTTCCAGCAACCCCCCGAGCCTCAGCACGGCCCCTCCGGGCCAGCGCGGCCTGGGCCGGAAGCCCCTGGATATCTCCGTGGCGGGCGGCCAGGTGCACTCCCCGGGCATCAACCCTCTGAAGTCGCCCACGATGCGCCAAGTCCAGTCTCCGATGCTGGGCTCACCCTCCGGGAACCTCAAGTCCCCCCAGACTCCGTCGCAGCTGGCAGGCATGCTGGCGGGCCCAGCTGCTGCCGCTTCCATTAAGTCCCCCCCGGTCCTGGGGTCTGCTGCTGCTTCGCCCGTTCACCTCAAGTCTCCATCACTTCCGGCCCCGTCACCCGGATGGACCTCCTCTCCCAAACCTCCCCTCCAGAGTCCTGGCATCCCTCCGAACCACAAAGCGCCCCTCGCCATGGCCTCCCCGGCGCTGCTGGGAAGCGTGGAGTCAGGTTAGTGCTCTCGCCCTTGCGGTCACCTTGTGGCTGGAGACGGCTAACGCCAGTCTTACTGTCAGGAAACTGCTGTCCTGGCGGGAGCATGCAGCCAGAGGAGGCGGCCTTTGCCAGCGGCATCTTTGTTGGCAAAGGGCACGACTAGTACCTCCCTGGGCCCTGCACCAGTGTCAGATCCTGGAGAGGACACAGGCTTTCAGTGCAGACAGTGCCTGTCAGATAGGTAAAGGGGAGGGGAAGTAGGAAGTCTGTCATTTCACAGAGTAATTTACATTTGAAAGTAAAATGTAAGCATTGGGTAAATGAGGCTTCAAACACGAGGCCTCCCCACTTAAGGGGCTGCCCTCGCGTTGAGAGTCTGTGTAATCCCAGGCAGGGGAGGAGAGGCCGCGGAGACCACAGGGTTCTCGCATCCGCACCGACAGGCCGCCGCTGCCACGAGCTCCTTGGTAGACTGCTGTTCTCACCATCAGTTTATTGGTATTTTTCTCCCAGGAGAGGCTCTCCTGATGATGGTGGTTTGTGAACGACCAGAGGTGGTCAGGAAGATAAGCACTGAGGTGTAAATACCAGGTCCGAGCTGTCTCCACTTAAGAAAGATTAGAATCAAAATGAGACAAGATTTATCCTATAAGCCCAAGTGTTTCTCTCTGTCGGATAGCAATTCACAGAAGCCGTGAGTGGAACAGCCCCCTCAGACCTTTGTAGTTCAGACTTGTGGGAATTAATCAAGAGCATGTGTAGGGCCCAGCCTGTGTGGCTCAGTGGTTGAGCATTGACCCATGAACTAGGAAGTCACAGTTCAATTCCCAGTCTGGACACATGCCTGGGTTGCAGGCTTAATCCCCAGTAGGGGATGTGCAGGAGGCAGCCAATAGATGATTCTCTGTCATCACTGATTTTTCTATTTCTATCTCTCTTCCTCTCCATCTCTGAAATCAATAGAAAAAAACAACACATAAATACAAGAGCATGTGTAGGTTGATAGGTTAGTACCTAGAGTCAGAGTGCTAGTCTGGCCTCACACTATGCTAATCCTTGAGTGGAATCCTAAATTGCAACAGACAGGGGAACAGTGCACTTATTTCACATTATTTTAGCAAAATTGTTGTCTGTAAACTGTCGTTCCAGGCTTGCACTAATACACTGAGTGGCCAGATTAGTATGATCTCTGAAAGCATAATGATCTGGCCACTCAGTGTGTGTGTGTGTGTGTGTGTGTGTGTGTGTGTGTCTTCTTCTCTCTCTCTCCATATATTAGAGTCCTGGTGCATGAATTCATGCATGGCGGGGTCTGGCCAGCCTGGCCAGGGGGAGGGGACATGGGTGGTTGGCCTGCCTGCCTGCTGGTTGAACTCCTGGTTGGGGGGACAATTTGCATATTAGCCTTTTATTATATAGAATATACACTGAGTGGCATTATTATGCGTTCAGAGATCATCATCATCTGGCCACTCAGTATATTTTTAACACACTCTTGCTGTGTTTGTCTTCCCCTCTGCGGACCTGACACCTCCACCTCATGCTGCCATCCCCCTCTGTCCACACGCAGTGCTTGGCTGGGAGAGGGATGGTTTGTGCCCGGGGTCTAATAACACTGTCCAGCTCCTCGGCTGCCTCCCTGGCATTGCTCGTTCATGAGGCCCCCTTGCCAACAGGTGGATCTGACTCCCTGCCCGTTTCTGTTTTCTTCTGCTGTCTTCTCCCAGGTGGCCCCCCGCCGCCCACAGCCAGCCAGCCCGCCTCTGTGAATCTGCCGGGAAGCCTCCCTTCCAGCACCCCGTACACCATGCCTCCGGAGCCGACCCTGTCCCAGAACCCGCTGTCCATCATGATGTCTCGAATGTCCAAGTTCGCCATGCCCAGCTCCACCCCGTTGTACCACGATGCCATCAAGACCGTGGCCAGCTCGGACGACGACTCCCCTCCTGCTCGTTCTCCCAACTTGCCATCCATGAATAACATGCCAGGTAAGAACCAGGGAGACAAGAGAAACTTCACGCATGCGTTCTTGATAACACAGACCTCGGTAGATAGAGGTTCAGCAAGTGGAAATAATACCATCTAATTTCAGTGACTTCCAGTGTCTTCCCTGGAGGAAGACAACAGACACAGTTTGATCCGAGGACTCAGCATGTGCCTGTGAGAGAGCAGGCTTCCTTACGCCCCATAGAAGGTCTGGGCTTCCGTTTCCTGGATCGGGGGCAGGTGTGGCCCTCCTGAGGCTGCACTGAAGGCAGTTTCTTAACAAGCTGGTTAGAGAGTCTGTAGTTCTCCAGTGTTTCCTGCAAGGGCAGCCTCAGACCACAAGCAGCCGTAGGATTTCAGACAGTGGAAGCCCGTTCCCTAGAGAAGCCCTTGAGGGCCAGAGAGGAAATTCCTCCCCTCCCCCCACTCTCCACTCCTCTCTGCCCCAGCTCACGAACACTGAGGGACCTAATCTGGGCAGCACAGACACTGACGCATCAGCCATTCTGATTGCTAGGAATGCTCTCTATTCATCAGCAGCCCTGATTCATCAGGGTGGACTTGCACACTCAGTGGAGATTCCATAGAGCGACCAGCCACTGAAATGCCCCAGAGACCAGTAGAACCTGCCTGCCTTCCTCCTTCGTGGGAAGATCCCATTTCTCTAACATTTTGTATAGCCCGGGTGGGAACGGCTCCCTCTGTACGGCGTGTAAGTGATAATGCCCGGCGTCAGTGATGAAGCCGTCCCTGTTATTTCTCATTCTTGGGCCTGTAGGGCTAGTTAATCATCCTTCTCAAAAAGCACTGTGCTTAAGTCATTTAGACAAATCGTTTGCTTCTGTATTAACCGGCTCCGGTGAAGAAGACTATCTACTCATTTGCATACTAATTGGTAACTTTTCCCAAAGACTTTCTTCCTACCTGTCTTCTGCACACGCCTCAGCCACACAGTGTGGGACACAGTGCATTGTCTGGTAGAGCTGTTGGCTTGTGTGCCCCAAATGTGTTACATCTCACTGAGGGCAGGCGTTGGGTGTGGTGTTTTCTTAGGTGCCGTGAACATTTGGTGCACAATAATTTCTTTGTAGATTTGATTATGGTACTGAGTTGTTTTCAGTTGAGTTGATACCTTTTATGTCTTTATTTTTCTAGGAATGGGCATTAATACACAGAATCCTCGAATTTCAGGTCCAAACCCTGTGGTTCCGATGCCAACCCTCAGCCCAATGGGAATGACCCAGCCGCTTTCTCACTCCAATCAGATGCCCTCTCCGAATGCCATGGGACCCAACATACCTCCTCACGGGGTCCCGATGGGGCCGGGCCTGATGTCACACAATCCTATCATGGGGCACGGGTCCCAGGAGCCTCCGATGGTACCTCAAGGACGAATGGGCTTCCCCCAGGGCTTCCCTCCAGTGCAGTCTCCTCCGCAGCAGGTTCCTTTCCCCCACAACGGCCCCAGCGGGGGGCAAGGCAGCTTCCCAGGGGGCATGGGCTTCCCAGGAGAAGGCCCCCTGGGCCGGCCCAGCAACCTGCCCCCGAGTTCAGCAGATGCAGCACTTTGTAAGCCTGGAGGCCCGGGGGGGCCTGACTCTTTCGCTGTGCTGGGGAATAGCATGCCTTCAGTGTTTACAGACCCGGACCTGCAGGAGGTCATCCGACCTGGAGCCACCGGCATCCCCGAGTTTGACCTGTCTCGCATTATCCCGTCGGAGAAGCCCAGCCAGACGCTGCAGTATTTCCCTCGCGGGGAAGTCCCGGGCCGCAAGCAGCCCCAGGGGCCCGGGCCCGGCTTTTCGCACATGCAGGGGATGCTGGGCGAGCAAGCCCCCAGGATGGGACTGGCATTGCCTGGCATGGGAGGCCCCGGGCCTGTGGGAACTCCAGACATACCTCTCGGCACAGCTCCATCCATGCCAGGCCACAACCCAATGAGACCACCAGCCTTTCTCCAGCAAGGCATGATGGGACCGCACCATCGGATGATGTCACCAGCACAATCCGCCATGCCCGGCCAGCCCACCCTGATGAGCAATCCGGCTGCTGCCGTGGGCATGATTCCTGGCAAGGACCGGGGACCCGCCGGGCTCTATCCCCACCCTGGGCCTGTGGGCTCTCCGGGCATGATGATGTCCATGCAGGGCATGATGGGACCCCAACAGAACATCATGGTCCCCCCACAGATGCGGCCCCGGGGCATGGCCGCCGACGTGGGCATGGGTGGGTTTGGTCAAGGACCTGGCAACCCAGGAAACATGATGTTTTAAGCTGCTACGATTGGATGTGCCGATCTTCGTCCAGAGGAGATTCAGTCCCGAGGCTGCTCCGGCGGCCCCGGGAGACTGTCAGTCATGCAATAGGAGGACAGAGACCCGAGGGCTGCTGGGGGGAGGGGGGAACTCGAGAATGTATGGATTTACCTGAAAGCAAATGATTCATTTAATCAACAGGTGTGTGTTTTTTAAGATTTATTTTTTAAAGATTATTTTTGTGGACTTGGGTATCCCACGATGGCACCTCCTCGTGGGAACCCGTAGCCGTGCTTTAGAATCGCCATCGGTCACGTGTTGCACCGTTCTCTGTATGTTTACGTCCTTTGGACTGGCTTCTCCCAGGATTCTTTTCCGGTTGGTTTTTCGCTTTGGGCTTTATTTCTGCGTGTACTGTACTATATTGTAAAAGGGATCTTAGCAGAGACGCGAGTCTGTGGGACGCGAGGAGAACAGGATGCTGGGCTGTTTACTTGCAGTGGAGAATCCATCTTCAGACCTTCGGACTATTTTCAACTCCCGTGTACAGAAAACCAAACTACGACCTCAGAGCAGAGTATTAATGAAAAGCACAAAAAAAGGAACTAAGTTCAGCAAGGGGTGGGGGGATGGGGAAATGGTTTCTTTTTTTAAAAAATCCTGACGTTTAGGACGTTTTGTTTTCAGTTCCAGAGTCTTCGGCACTGTCTCCCCATCTGCAAACCCACCGTCAGTTTCTCTGTCTTCCCTCCCCAGCTCCTCAGCTTCCTCCCCTCCGGACTTCCCTCTCTCCTCCCCCTCTGGCAGCTGCAGTACACGGTGTTGTTTGGGGAAGTGACCTGACAGACTGGCCTCGGGCCGCGGAGTCCTGGCCTTGGGAAGTGGGGGGAGGGAGGCCTGTCTTTGGGAACTCCAGGGTCGTCTTTCCCTCCTGTCTTCTCTCCCCCAGGTTACCTTGTTTTTTGTTCTCCTTTTATTAGGAATTCCCAAGTGAGTTTTATGAATGTGGGAGTGGAACAGATGCTAAAAGCTACCCGGGATTTTGTTTTTAATTTTGTGGTTCCTCCCCTCCCCGCTCCCATGCGTAAAACGTTCTGTGTAACCTCCATTAAATTTGGTACAAAACCACTCACCAGAGCTGTGGTGTCAGAAAATAAATATATTGTTTCTTACAAAAGTGAACCGCCTTTGTGTGTGTTTGGATTCCTGTTGCCGCGCGATCGGAAGCATAGCCCCTGTGCATTGTAGGTGCCTAAAGGGGTGCGGAGAGGGGAGATACATAAAGTGCCTTCAAAGCAGAAGCAGAGTCCTTGCTACGGAGTATCTGGTCGATTATCTTGTTCTCTTCCCAGCTCTGTCCTGAAATCCTGGCTGAAGGCAGGGGAGCGGCCCTGGTCCCCCTGCTGATGTTACCTCTGGAGCAGCAGTTCTCCACCGTCCTCGTGCCACGACCCTTTCATACAGCTCCTCCAGCCATAAAATTATTTTCGTTGCTACTTCATAACTGTCATTTTGCTACTGTTATGCATTGTAAATGTCTGTGTTTTCTGATGGTCTTAGGCTCTACAGCAGCGATTCTCAACCTGGGGGTCATCACAACATGAGGAACTGTATTAAAGGGTTGCGGCATTAGGAAGGTTGAGAACCACTGCTCTAGAGGCTATTTTTTTAAAAATATTTTTTTAATTGATTTTAGAGAGGAAGAGCAAGGGAATGATGAGCCTTGGCTGGTTTGGCTTGATGGATAGAGTGTTGGCCTGCAGACTGAAGGGTCCCGGGTTTGATTCTGGTCAGGGGCACATGCCCAGTTGCAGGCTCGATCCCTGGTAGAGGATGTGCAGGAGGTGGCCGATCGGTGATTCTCTCTCATCATGGATGTTTCTCCCTCTACTTTCTTCTCTGAAGTCAATCCTATATAATAAAAGGCTAATATGCAAAATGACCAAAGGATGGAATTACCAATTGCTATGATGTGCTCTGACTACCAGCGGGCAGACGCTCAATGCAGGAGCTGCCCCTTGGTGGTGAGTGCACTCCCACAGCGGGACCACTGCTCAGCCATAGCTGGGCTCATGGCTGGCAAGCTCAGCAGTGATGGCAGGAGCCGCTCCTGGCTCTGGGGCAGCGCTAAGGATGTCCAGCTGCTGGCTTAGGACTGCGAGAGGGCACAGGCCAGGCTGAAGGACCAGGCCTCTAGTAAAAAATATATTTTAAAAAACATCAATGAAGAGAATCATTGATAGGCCACTCCTGGGGATTGAGCCCACAACCCAGGCGCGTACCCTACCGGAAATCAAACTATGACCTGGTTCATAGGTCAATGCTCAACCACTGAGCCATCCCTGCCGGGCTCCTTCTAGAAGTTATTAGTGGTCTTTACTAGGAATTGTTTTAGAGCGAATTCCATGGTGTGAAGTAATTAAGACCAAAAGTATAGTCATTTTTAAAAGTTTTGAAATGTCCCTGGATCTTGTTAGGAAAAATACTCTTACCTGAGAATCCCGGGTTTGCCCAGTCTGCAGGTCCTGGTCCTCCCTGTCTCCTGCCTCACCGCCTGCTCAGTGTGCCCTCTGCCACCTGCTCAGCCTGTGCCATCCACTTGCCATCGCGCTTGCTTCTGCCTGGCAGCGGCAGCCTGTGGGGGGCATGCCTAAGGGATGGCTGGTGGTGCTGGTTGGATTTGTTCTGGTGTATTTCTGTGTTGTAGGTGCTTTTCGCTGAGTGCAGGGGCTTCTGTGTGCGGGTTTGTTCTTAGTGAGGATCTCCATGAGGAGCAGCCGGTGCAGGAATCTGCTGGTTCTGGTCTGTCTTACCCATGACGCTGCACGCAGTGGTTTGGCAGCTGACTTCTGTCTCACCTTCTGCACCCTGACGTCTCGGGAACACAGATGCCCTAGACAGCCAGACAGATGGCCACCTGAGCACCTACTCGGCCAGTCACCACCCAGTGCGCTCTCTGGCTCATTTCTGAGGGGCCCTGTGAAGCAGGCTGTGATCCCCGTTTGCTGATGAGAAAGCTGAGCTCATGGAACTAAGAATTCTGACCATCAGATCTGTTCAGATGGTCCCCGGAGGTGGAAATGCTACACTGTGGAGAAAATAGGAGAGCAAAATGAGGGTTTTGTTTCATGAACTTGGCTCTAGTCCTGGGTTCTCTGGCTTTGAAGTGCATAGAAAAGAGCAGAAACAGCTATGTTTGGGGAGCATGAGATGGGACCCTGACTAAGGAAGCTGAGACCTGGACTTGGTCCCCGGGTCCGGCTTCTTGGGCAGCCCCGCCCCCTGCTGCACAGACCAGAGCTGTGGTCACTCACGGGTGTGGTCCAGTTGCTCCTGTCCCCAGGAGAGCAAGGGGTGAGAGCTGGTGAACCCCTCTGTGGAGGAGGGGATGTGGCACTCCTGGGGCGCCCCCTGCTGGAGAGCCTGCAGCAGTGCACATCTGCTTCCCAATAATTGAGTTTTTTGGGGGGGAAAAACAACCCTTATAAACCTTCATTTACTGCCGAAACCGGTTTGGCTCAGTGGTAGAGCGTAGGTTTGCGGACTGAAAGGTCCCAGGTTCGTTTCCGTTCAGGGGCATGTACGTTGGTTGCGGGCACATCCCCGGTAGGGGGTGTGCAAGAGGCAGCTGGTTGATGTTCCTCTCTCATCGACGTTTCTATCTCTCTATCTCTCTCCCTTCCTCTCTGTAAAAAAATCAATAAAATATATTTAAAAAATAAAATAAACCTTCATTTACTTTATCAGCATATCCCAACATTTCATCACGATGGTATCGGATAAACTTAAGTTCATGTGGGGTTCATATAACAATTTCTAATTTTCTAAGATTGCTATGAAATAAAATCACTTGAGAAATGATGCTATTGCATGGAGAATGGTGATGCTGGGGTGTAAAAGCCAGAGAAAGGGTGATATGACAAAGATGTGTCCTGCTAACATAACCCTGGGAAGGCCCAGCCAGCCCCTCCCCCACACACAGGTGCTGCAGGAAGGTGTGATTATAATGTATTCCTTCATTTGTTTCTTCCCCCTCACCCCTACTTATTTTATTTATTTATTTATTCATTTATTTATTTATTTTTAATCTTTATTGTTCATATTATTACAGATGTTCCTCTTTCCCCCCCCCCCCTCCGTTGCTCCACTCCACCAGGTTCCCACCCCACCCTCTGCCCTTTCCCCACCCATCATTGTCCTCATTCATAGGTGCACAGTTTATGTTCAGTCTCGTCCCACATCCTTATCTCCCCGTTTCCCCGAGAATCGTCAGTTTACTCCCCTTCCATACCTCTGATTCTATTATATTCAACAGTTAATATTATTCATCAGATTTTTTTTTTAATTTCCTTGGTTTTTAGATTCACTTGTTGATAGTTACGTATTTGTTGTTCATAATTTTTATCTTTATTTACTTTCTCTTCCAAAAGAACCCCCTTCAGCAATTCATATAATTCTGGTTTGGTGGTGATGAACTCCTTTAGCTTTTTTTTATTGGTGAAGCTCTTTATCTGGCCTTTGATTCTGAGTGATAGCTTTGCTGGGTTTATTTTTGGCTGTAGGTTTTTACTATTCATCAATATTTCTTGCCATTCCAGTCTGGCCTGCATGGTTTCTGTTGAGAAATCGGCTGACAATAATATAGGTGCTCCTTTATAGGTAGTTACCTGCTTTGCTCTTGCTGCTTTTAATATTCTTTCTTTGTCTTTTGCTCTTGGAATTTTAATTATGATTTGTCTTGGTGTGGTCTTCTTTGGATTCCTTTTGTTTGGAGTTCTGTGTGCTTCCTAGACTTACAAGTCTAATTCTTTCATCAGGTGGGGGAAGTTTTCTGTCACTATTTCTTTCAGTATGTTTTTGGGGTCTTGCTCTCTCTCATCTTCTGGGACCCCCATAATTCTGATGTTGGTTTGCTTGAGGTTGTCCCAGAGTTTTCTTACATTATCTTCAACTTTCTGGATTCTCTTGCCTTCTTGCTTCTGCGGAGGAGTGTCTTCTGGCTCTTTATGTTCCAAATCTTTGACTTGATTCTTGCGATCTTCCATTCTGTTTTTAGGACTTTGTATATTTTTTATTTCAGACAATGTATTCTTTATTTCTTGTTGATCCCTTATTATTTCTTGTTGATCCCTTATTATTTCTTATTGATCCCTTATTATTTCTAGTTGATCCCTTTTCATATCCTCATAGGTCTCATTTATTTTATCGGCCTTTTCTAGGAGATTCTTGAACAACCTTATAAGTGAGGTTTTGAACTCTATATTTAGTCGCTTTTTGTTCTCCATTTCTTTCATTTGTGATCTATTTCGTTGTCTTGGCATTTTCGCAGCTTCCCTGATGGAGCGGAGTTTCAGGGTGGAGCCTACAGCTTTGGCTTCCGTCAGCCACGCCCTATGCAGCTCCTGAGTCTCAGTATTCCTCAGGGTCCTTCAGTACTCGCTGCAAGCACCTCTGAGAGAAAGGTGCCCTCGAGTTTCGCCTGCTACCAAACAGTCTAATCTCTCCCCCAATGGGCCTGGAACTGGGGTTCATTTCAGTTGGGAGTGGGATTGGAGGTGGCGTTCAGAGCAGTCTGGAGACCCTGTCTCCTTCCCACCAGGGCAATCCCATGGCCCAGCCAACCGTCCATTCTCTGCGTGCAATGTGCGCACCTCCAGGGGCTCTGCCTTTCGCCACTCCCCTGGGGTTCCGCCTTACAGCCCAGCTCCCTCTTTTTGAGCCTGGGTCCCTGGGATCTGGCCTAGAACTGGGGTTCAGCACTGTCGGGTCTGGGGTTCAGCACAGTCCGGAGCTTTTATCTCCTTCCCGCTAGGGAACGCCAGCCAGGCACTCAGCCTTCCCCTCCTCTCTGGTTGCGTCCTCTCTGCACCTGCTGCGTGTCTCCGTACCTTAGGCTTTTACCGCTCCTCCGCTCTTCCTTCTGGCTTTCTCCTTGCTTCTCGTTGTAGAATTTCCAGTCAGTCGACTTTCCTGTAGTTCTGGGTAATGTCCATTTTATATTTTAGTTGTATTTTATTGAAATTGTTGTGTGCGGCTGCGGTTAGGTGTTTACCTGTGCAGCCATCTTGGATCCTCCTCAAGAATCTCCTTCATTTGTTTCTTAAGGACTAATGAGTATGTGGTATTTTCCCTAAAACAACGTGAAATAAAATAATTCACTTTTTCAAAAGAATCTGCACTTATAAATGAGAACAACCAAATAATTGTATGGGTCTTTTGAAGGGTAGGCAGGAGAAAATAAACCTTAAAACCATTTTACATGTAAGAAGTGGACAAAAGTAGGCTTACAGTTGTGAGTACACAAAAGTTTATCCTTGAATTATTGCTTATTTATTAATTATTGTATTTTAGCGGTAGACCTACTTTGGCCCACCCCTGTGCTAAACCCACTCTAAAAGGGGACACGAATTTCTCCCGGGCTCCCCCAGGGCTGGCTTTGTGAGCCTCTGCCCGGCCCTGGTTTGGGCCCATGCTCTGCCATCATCTTTTGAAATGATTAATAACCTTAGAATAGGGGGCCCGTCTTCCACTTTGCACCAAACCCCGTAAATTATGAAGTTGGTGCTGGCCGCTGGGAACGAGCACAGTCACAGGTACAGGGGCTCCGGGCCCTGGTCTCTGCTCCTGCTCCTCCCGGGCTGGGGCCACTGGAGGCAGCGTGACCGTGACCGCTGAGCTCCATTAACCTGTCTGCACCTCAGTCATTTCCTCCTGCTGCCCCAGTCCTTTCCGAGCGCGGAGAGCAGAGAGCGGAAGAGAGCTGTTCACACAAGCATTTATCCAGACCCCTCAGAGCGCGGCCTGTGTCCGCGGACCGAGGGGGTGGGGTGGGGGGTTCTTGGGGTGACTGCAGTCTGCTCAGTCCTCAGGGAAAGTGGGGACAGAGAGGAAGGCCAGGAAGGCCTCCAGGCAGAGGCGACGTTTGAACTTGCTCTTGAAGGAGGGAGCGTTTCCTGGTGGAGGGGTGGTGGGGAAGCAAAGGCCTGGGTGGGCTTTTATTTTATTTTATTTTTAAAATATATTTTATTGATTTTTTTACAGAGATGAAGGGAGAGGGATAGAGAGCTAGAAACATCGATGAAATAAACATTGAGCCGAAGCCGGTTTGGCTCAGGGATAGAGCGTCGTCTGCGGACTGAAAGGTCCCAGGTTCGATTCCGGTCAGGGGCATGTACATTGGTTGCGGGCATATCCCCCGTGGGGAGTGTGCAGGAGGCAGCTGGTCGATGTTTCTCTCTCATCAAACATCGACGTTTCTGGCTCTCTATCTCTCTCCCTTCCTCTCTGTAAAAAATCAATAAAATATATTTAAAAAAGAAAAAAAAAGAAACATTGACCAGCTGCCTCTTGCACACCCTCCACCGGGGATGTACCCGCAACCAGTGTAGATGCCCTTGACCAGAATCAAACCCGGGACCTTTCAGTCCGCAGGCGGACTTTCTATCCACTGTGCAAAACCGGTTTCAGCTGGGTGGGCTTTTAGAGGGAGGGGTGAGAAGTGAGCTAGGGGGAGGGGCAGGTCACGGGGATGGGGGAAGGGGCCCAGGAAGGACTGTGAACTCCAGAGGCTTACGACAGGGAATGGGGGGTCAGGGTGACTCTGCAGAAGCCTGGCGGGGGTGAGGAAGACGGGCTGGGGCTGCGCGGGGGTGAACACAGGGAGAGCGCCTGCCCCTGGCTCGCGTGTTCTACAGAATCCTAGATGCACCTCTTTTGTTTTCAAAAACATCACATTGCACAGCCAGACCATTTACATAACCTGAGCCCTGCTGCCACTCTGCCAGACCAGTCAAAGTCACGGACTCCTGCGTTTAGGAAAAACCATGGAATCTCAGTTTGGGGGTAACACTGTAGTGACACAGATAAAGCATATGGTCTGTAAAGCACAAAAACCAGTCCGTGGCCAATCACTCCACAGCGGAGGATGTGAAGTAATAAGCAAGGGGAGGAAGGTGTGTGATGGGAAGGATGGGAATAGGCACAGCCTCTCCCTCTCTGACAGGCCGCGCCCTGGGTCCTGTGACCGGCGGCTCTGCTCGCTGCCAGGGACCCTCCACGGCTGCCGTTCTGGCCGGGCGCTCAGGCTGCCGGAGGAAGGAGGGTGTGATCACAGGCAGAGGAGGTGACAAGGTCAGAAGCCACTTCCCCGCACAGGCAGAGTGTGGAGAAGGCCGGTGTTCCACCAGACACACGGGGGCTCTGTCTTCCCTGCACAATAGCCCACTGGGGTGCAGGGCTGGGTGGGGCGGCTCCCGGGGGCCTGGTCCTCGCCTTGTCCTGCCCACTGCTCTGCGGACGCCCCCTCCCCCCACCCCCCATTTCGTTAGCACCTGGGGCCAGGGCCCTGGACAGAAAGAGCTTCTAAATCGCAATGGTATTTGGTATCTGGTTAACTAGTGCTGAGGGGGATTTAAGTGTTCAAGGTGTTTAAATCGTTTTCGTTTTTGCCACAGACTGAGATCTTTCTGTTAAAGACTCCTGGGCGCCCGGGTTTATTTCTCATCTTCACCAACTTCGGGAGCTCCTCTCCCCCACCCCCCACCCCCCCATACACACACACACACACTTTCCACAAAGACGCCCACAGCTCCTCGGAGAGCTGCCTCCGGGGACGCTCCCGCTCTGTGCCCCCCGGGCTCCCCTGGCCCTGGGTTCGGTTCTCCACGTGGCACGCAGCTGCTGGGCCACACTGGCTGGAAACGAGGCATCACATGACCCAGTCAGTCACAGGGACCACGGGTCACTGGGTCTATTTTGTTCCCCAAACTGCAAAACGTCTCGCAGGCGTTGGTGAGATTCTCTAGTCTAGTTGTCAGTCGAGCTGAGCTACTAAACCAGTGGTTCTCCACCTTCCTAATGCCGCGACCCTTTCATACAGCTCCTCACGTTGTGGTGACCCCTCGCCATAAAATTATTTTCGTTGCTACTTCATCACTGTAATGTTGCTACTGTTAATGAATCGTAATGTAAATATCTATGTTTTCCGATGGTCTTAGGCGACTTTGTTGGCCTCACAACCAGGCAGAAGGGCCTCCACTTACATGAGGGAAACAGGCTCAGACCACCTGTCCAGGTCACAGAGTTAACAGTCCAGTGTCAGCATTTGAACCCCACAGAGCCTGGGTCTGTTACTTCACGCTGCCCCCTGCTGGCGAGTGGGAGGAGCGCACAGAGCCACCTGGTAGAAATGTTCAGAAGCCATTCCACAAATGTTGGTTGAGTCCACTGTGTGCCAAGTCTGTATTGGCTCCAAAACACAGTAACAGACAAGATGGACAGGCTCCCCCACCTGCCCTGAGAGACAAACAGAAACAGGGAAGCATCAAGCTGAGCAGGACTGAGAGGGCAAAGGTTAGGGGTCAGGAGTCGAAGGCACGTGAGAGGCCAGCTTTTTCTTAAAAGAGTTCAGTGTGGCTAAAGGGGATGAGTGAGGGTGTGAGGGATGAGGCTGGAAGCAGGTCTCAAAGGGTGACAGAAGCCAAGGAAGGGGGTTACCCGTTAGGAAGTCACTAACTAACCTGGAGGATCAGTGCGAGGGCTAGGTCCACTCATCAACAAATGTTTGAGCACCTGCATGCACCACCAATTGTTCTTTTTTCCTCTTCAAGTCAGATGATGGGCTTGGCAATTTTAGATACTCCTTAAAGAACGAGACTTTTAACAATGTTTTTATTGATTTTAGAGAGGATGGGAGAGGGAGAAAGAAACATTGACATGAGAGAGATACATCGATTGGTTGCCTTCCATTGAACCCACTAACTGGGCCTGTGCCCTGACCGGGAGTTGAACTGGTGACCTTTAGGTGCATGGGATGATGCTCAACCACCTGAGCCACACTAGCCAGAGCCAGGAACTACTCTTGATGTGGGACACATCGGTGAAAGGTAAAGTCGGTCTCCATGGGGCTCACAGCCTAGTCGGAGATAAACAAATTTGTCACCTATGTGTAATATCCAGCTGGTGAAACCATGGTGGGGAAGAGGACAGGTGAGTGGGTTTGCTAGGGCCGCCATCGCAAAATACTGCAGACCAGGTGGCTTACTGTCCTCACAGCTCTGGAGGCCAGAGGTCCGGGAGCACGGTGTCGGCAGGGTTGGGTTTCTTCTGAGCCTTTCTCCTTGGCTTGCAGACCGCCATTTCTCTGTGTCTCCACCTGGTCTTCCCTCTGTGCCTCACTTCCTCTTCTTATAAGGACCCCAATCATATCGGATTGGGGTCCACCCATACACCTCTTTTTATCTTAATTACCTCTCTCAAAGCCCTGCCTCCAGTCACATCTGAGACACTGGGGGCTGGGACTTCCACATAAGAATTCTAAGGGACACGATTCAGCCCATAACCAGAGGCCAGAAGCCAGTAAGACAGAGGGAGGGGAGGGTCTGGAATATTTTATGTAGATAATACGGGAGGGCCTCTGATTTGAGATCTGTGTGAAGGGAGGGAGCCAACCATACAAATGTCTAGGAGCACATTGCAGGGAGAGGAAACAGCGCAAAGATCCCCGTGAGGACAGGACTTGGGGTTTTAGGACATACAAGACAGGAGAAGGCGAGGGTGTCCTGGGGCCCGGGAAGCCAGGGGAGAGTTGAGAACAGAAGACTGATGTGATCTGACTTGTGTTTTAAAAGCAATGGCCATGCAGAGACTAAAACGGGGGAGAGGGAGAGGGCAGAATAGGATTTTGCAATAAGGCCAGGCGAGAGACGATGCTGGGATTAGACAGCAGCGAGGGAAGCCTTGAGAAGTGGCCAATTCTGGATTCAGTTTGAAGAGATCCAACAGGACTGACTGATGGATTCCATGTGAGAGGAAGAGGAATGAAGGGAAATTCCAAGCCTCTGGGTGAACAGTGGTGCCGTCTGCCTAGGTGAGGAAGCTGGCGGGAGAGGCTCTATTTGAGGAAGTGAGAGAATTGAGAGTTGACTGTGAACAAGGGGAAGTTTAATTTATATTAAATATCTTACATACCCCCGTGGTGCTAGTGAGGACACAACTGGAAATGAGAATTCAGGGGAAAGGTTCAGATTTAAGATATAAATTTAGGGGACGTTATATCAGTGAGGTCACTGGGATGAGTGTAGGAGAAAAGGACTGAGCCCTGAGACACCTCAGCACTTAGACTCAGCAAAAACCTGAGAGGTTGAGAAGCTGGAGGGACAGCCAGGAGTATCTGTCATGGCAGCCAATGACAAAAATCTCAAGGCTGCTGCCGAGAACCTAAGAAAGAAGAAGGGACAGTGGCCACTGGACGAAGCATTCAGAGGTCACGGATGATTTTGACAGGAGCCGTCTGCATGGATGTGGAAGAAATGGCCACCTAATCACAGTTGGTTCAAGATGAGTCTGAGGTGGCACATGTGAGGAACTCCTTTGAGAAGTTTTGATGAAAAGGGGAGAGAAAAAAAGAGCACAGTTCCAAGATGTGGGGAAAAATTTAACAGGAAACTGCACAGTATATTTGTTTGCTGCTGGCAGGGACTGACAGGAAGAGGAAATCCACACGCAGATGAGGAGTCAGTGTGGAGCTGGAGCGCTGGCCGTGGGGAGGAGGGATGGTCCGTTCTCAGTATCGGGAAGGCCTTTGGCCACCAACACAAATGGGTGAGCAGACTCGGCAGTGGCCATGGTGGGGGGACCACTTCTCTCTTCCGATGGCTTTTACTTTCTTAGTTATTATCAGAGTGAGGAAGGGAAGGGGATACTGAAGATCATGGACAAAGAGATGGGAACAGATTCATGAAATCTGAACTGATGAAAACAGAGGAAACCGTGCGAATAAGGGGACAAGGACAGACTTTCGGTTTGGCAACTGAGTGGATGGTGGAGGGACGTTCATTCAGAAAGGGAGGCGTGTGAGGGAGGGTTAGCAGGAGAGGGAGGTTGGATTCTGACATGGAAAATTTGTGTCTTTGGTACATCCCAGTGGACAGGAGTGTCGCAGCTCAGAAGAGAATCCTGAGCTGAGTAGTAGTCCTGGGAGTGTCAGCAGAAAGGTGGGTGGGAGTGGAGAGGCTTAGTGATTTAAACGGGTCGGTTGTTGGAAAGATTCTGAGGAAGGAGGAGGAAACGGATAAGGGAATAGGGGGGCTGACAGGTGCCCTTGGCGCTGAGTTAGAGCGGAGCTCTATGTTGAGTGGATCAGCCTCCACTGTGGAGCCCTGGTCTCTCCCCGAGCTCCAGCCCCAGAAGTCACGCCTCCCAGCATCCCCTGCGGGGCCTCCAGAGCTCGGCTCCATCTTCCTGCCCAGCAGTGACCGACCTTCAGCTGACCTCTTACCTCCACCGCCCAACTGGGGGTGGAGAGTGAACCCAAAACTGAGATACACGTGCTTGATGGAGAATCGAACCCACGACCCTTCAGGGTGCGGGGAAACGCTCCAACCACTGAGCAACACCAGCCACGCAGAGCAGATTCACGCTCGCTCCCGCCTTTCCCAAACACACCGGAAGGCACTGCGCAGGGCGTTTTATTGTAAAATCGGCACGTCCGCTTGGGGAGAGTCACTCTCCCTTTCCGAGTTCCGTCGCCGGGGCTGGAGAGCAGAGCGCGCGGTACTTCTCTGGGCTTAGCGTGTACACGGACAAGGCGTCCAGGAACTGGTCCAGAGGACAGAGCGGGTCCGGGCAGCCCCGCGGCACCTGGGCCTGCGGAGAGAGGCGTCGGCGAGGCGCGCCCGGGGCCTGCACGCCGCCCGGGGCAGCGGGCAGATGGCTCCCCGCCAGCTCCGGGGACAGCACCGGCCGCTCCTGCAGCCCGCAGCACCGCGTGCGGGTCCGGCTGCGAGACAGGCCAGTCGGCCGGAGCGGGAGGGGCTCGGGTCTGTCCCTGGGCTGCCCCGGCCTCTGCCCCACCGCCACCTGCCGAAGCAGCCGAGGCCCGAGCGCTGACAGCACGACCTCCGGACGCCATCACCAGCTTTCACAACAAGCTCCAGGGAGGACTTTACACCCCGGGCCCGCTGGGAAGAGGGGGTGCCCTGTCCCAGGCCTGGGGGAGGCCCCCGCTCCAGCCGCCGTCTCCAGCAGCGGCTGCCGGCCTCCCGGACCTCACGGGCCACCAGGGGCCTGTGGGCCACCGGCTGGCGACTGTTGCTCCAGCGGCCACAGCCGCCCGCGGGACGCAGGAAGCTGCCGTTCCGGTGAGGGTCCCTGGGCCGAGGAGGGGGCCCGGGTGCGGGAACCAGGTGCCCAGCCACCCCGCCCACCTCGGGTCTCACCTCCCCGTGGTAATAGAGCTGCACAAACCACTCCCGGGACTGCCGGTGCTGGTAGAGCTCCAAGGTCAGGTCAGCAGCGAACGGCGGCCACTTGTGGTCGAAAATCCCCAGGGCCAGCAGCAGGGGCAGGAGGGTCACGTCGTGAGCCGCGTACAGGTACAGCTTCCTGCAACGAGGAGACGGCTCGCACGTCTGTTCCGGGACCCGACCCGGGGGCTGCCTTCCCAGGCAGGGGCGCTGGCTCTGGGGGCAGGGCGTCTGGAAGTCAGGGAGCCGGGCTCAGACCCTCTGAGGCGGAGATGGGAGGTGCCTGTGCCCCTGCTGCCCCCACAAAGCAGGGGCCGCTGGGTGTCCCTCTGGCTTCCTCCTGCCTCGGGCTCCACGCCTGTCCACGGGTCCTCCCGGTGAGATTCAGAGAGGACACTGGGCATGTGCGCCGGGCCCTGCCTCTCCTCTCAGAGCCGCCTGCCTACGCCAATGCTCCTCCTCCTCCTCACCGTGGGATGAGTTCAGGAGAGCGAGGCCCCTCCTAGTCGGGGAAGCTTGCATTTGAGGGGGATTAAGTTCATTGCACCTGTGTGGCCCTCACCACATTCTCCAAATGGCTGATTAGTAATAAAGTTGTGATTTCAAGCCACATCTGTCTGACCCCTAAATCTCTCTCTTGGGAAAGATCATTTATTTGTTGACCCCAAACGAGAGGGCCAGCCCTGGGGCCGGCAGGAACCTACAGACGCAAGGTCCGGGGCAGAGCGGCAAAGGCTGCAGGAGTGTCTGGCCGCCAGGGGACTGTGATGGACGGGAGGGGCGGGCCCACAACCTGCTGTTATAAATCTTGGCCCAAGTCCCTGTGGTTCCTGCTGGAACGCACCGTCCCTGCCTTCCCCTGGCGTCCTCCAAGACGCAGATTCGGGTTCAGCGGGCAAGGCCGGGCCCGAGAAGCTCACAAGCCCAGTCGATGGCAAAGCCGCCCCCACAGACCACACATGGCTTGGAAGATGCACAGGACACTCAGTGTCCACACCGCGGTCCCTCCCGGGCGCCCCCCGCACACGCGGTGCTGGAGGTTCCGACGTTTCCAATCAAGTGTGTCACACCCTCCCCTCCTCATGACGGCACTCTAGCTAACCGGTCTACTAACCAGCTATCTTTGCTTTGGGCTATTGCAATATCAAGTCGGGGATATCATAATTAGCTACTCTGTTGGACACATGTTCAATTAGTAAAAAATAGGAAAATTAATTTAGGATTCTTTTTAGCTAAAATTAAAATTTCAAAACGTGGCAGGATGGGTGTTGCAGGAAGAAAGGTAAAAACGTGAACGTCTTTGGGTCTCGTGGCCTCTTACACACCCACCTTCAGTCCCTGACAGCCTGGTTCTTGCCCCTTGGACCCGGGTGCCCTCCCTCCGGGCGGAGGCCCGCTGCCCCCAGCGGTGGCTGAGCCACTGGGCGTACCTGTGGCTGCCCGGCGGCGTGGCAGGGCCCGCGGCCGTCAGCAGGTTGCGCTCCAGGAGGTGGAGAAACGGTCCGACGGCCATCTGGAGACTCTCCCTGTGGCCAGGAGACAACACGAGGCACCGCCGTCACTCGGCCCAGGAGCCCGGGCCTGTGCTGCCCCGCGGCCCGCATAGGCCGAGCGGACAGAATGAGACAGGAAGTCCAGCACGAGGGACGGCGGCAGCTGGAGGAGAGAGCGGCGCTGCCGCAGGGGGTGAGGTTCTCTGCGCTCACACGCTCCCAACGCCTGAGGCCCAGGACACAGAGCTGGACGCACCCCTGGCTGAGAGGCGGAGGGACAGGGCAGGCAGCACAAGTCACAGAGCCAGGCCCCCAGGAATAAAGGCAGAGCTGGCCAGGGCAGGTGGCATGACTGCCAGGCATCCCAGAGGCCCGAGAAAAGCAATCCAAGGAGCCACACCCTAGCAGCTCCCTGGTGCCGCCTCCCTCCTCGTTTAGATCTGGGTGAGCCATTCGTGGTCGGGTTCCTATGCTCGCAGGGCGGTGCTGTCACCCCCAGGCTGGTCACAGAGCAGCAAAACGGGCCAGCCAGTGGCCAAAGGACTTGGTTTTGGTGCCTCTCACGTTTTATCGAAGAGAAAAGGCATCTCCCCCAGAATCCGCAGAACCCAATCGCCGGCGAAAGTGGATGGAGCTGCCATGATTGGCTCAGCCCAATTCTTACTCATGTGATTGGATAAACGGCCGCCTTTAAAAGCAAGGAGCGTTAAAGCCATAGATGAGCAGGCAACCAATAGGTATGTAGCACACGCTTCCCAGGAAGTGTGTGGAGGCCAAGCCACGTTGGAAGGCGCTGAGAAGGTGTGGGAACATCTCTCTCATGAGACCAGGACTGACTGGAATAGAAGGAGAGTGACCAGGTCTCACTTAACGTGCTTTACCCAGGAGAAGGCACACTGACTACGACTGCCAGTCCGATCTGGTCCACCTCCTGTTTTCCGGATAAAACTTCACTGTGCCCTGGCTGCCTTCACACTTGATAGGCAGAGGTGAGTGAGTACTTGCAGAAGATAAAGCATAAGTCACAAAGCCTAAAGTACTTACTGTGTGTGTGTGTGTGTGTGTGTGTGTGTGTGTGTATTGGTGGAGGGAGGGCAGTCTGGTGGGCCACTTCAGGAACAGAGGTGAAGGACAAGCGGGGAGGGTGAAGGGGGGTGGGGTTGGAGAACAGGACCAAGCTGTAAGGTGCGGCCAGAGCCTGCCGGTGGCCCGTATGAGTGAGGAAGGGGACACAGACCGGAGTGCGAGGAAGTGGCAGAGGCTCTTTTTTACGCCATAGACTGCTCTCCTCCTCCCATGCCTTCCCAGGGCTGTGCCTCTGCTTCCCATCGCCTCTACCAAGTCACCTGCGCTGCCTGCAAGCTGAGCGTGCTCAGCAGCCACAGAGCGGGTCCTGCCATGTGGCAACAGAGACACTGTGCCTCTGACTGTCAGGAAGCAGGCCCCGCAGACAGAGCCTCCCATCAGTGACACAGAGAGAACACGGACAAGGCCTGGCTCTGTCCCTCGCTGAGCCCATTCCTTCGACTACAAGGCCAGGATGTGGACCATCTCACAGCGAGAACTGGGAGGTTATTTGTGAACCGTGAGGGGATGAGCGAAGTGAGCCATAATTCTCTTCCTTCAGCCCCCGCACCCCAAACCTGTGAAACTTTCAGCAAAGGCATGTCAGTGATTTAAGGAAACTCAGCCAAGAGGTGGCTCCCGATTCTGCGTGACCGTGAACAGAAGCACGAGGTGCCCAGCTCCAGTTCCACCTGGGCCAGTGGTCGGCAAACTCATTAGCCCACAGAGCCAACTATCAACGGGACATCGATTGACATTTCTTCCGAGAGCCAAATTTTTTTTAACTTAAATTTCTTCTAATGTCACCTCTTCAAAATAGACTCGCCCAGACTGAAAACCAACTTCTGCGCGTGGGCCACGAAGTTTCGATCACACTGCATGTGTGCGCCTGCACGTGGTTTTTTGTGGAAGAGCCACACTCAAGGGGCCAAAGAGCCGCGTGTGGCTCGCGAGCTGCGGTTTGCCGACCACGGGCCTAGGGGAGCCTGCACACAGCGGCTCCTGCAGCGCCCAGGCCGCCAGCAGGCAGGGGTGAGCTTCCGAGGAGCCCCTCCCCACAGGCGGGGACTCCGCTGCCGGGAGGCCTCACCTGTCTCCGCCCTGCATGTACAAGACCGTGTCCACGGCTCTCTGCTCGATGATCCGGGCACTGCTCCTCAGCGCCGGGCAGCTCGGGAGGCCGTGCACCTGGAAGGGCGCGGGACGGGCTGAGAGAGAAGCGCTGCTCACTCCCGGAGCCGGGCAGCTGGGCAGCCCCCGCGGCGCCCGCAGGGCCCGGGGAGCGCCTTCTTGGAGGGGGAAGCTTCGCAGCTCAGAAAGCTCTGGTCCCTATGGAAGCTATTCCTAGAGCTCTGGAGGCCCAGGAACAAAACCGTGTTTCCTCCCTTTCTGAGGGCTCCCCTTTTACTCCAAAATGAAAAAGATTTGTTTTTGTTTGTTTGTTTTTAACTCTGAAAGAAAAAAAATGAAGAATAAAATACAAGGCAAGCAACGCATGGCCTTCATTTCTCCCAAAACGGAAAGTATGGCGTTTAAATACTTCACAGACGCTTGTCGTATGGCCTCCCACCCATCTCACACCCGAGCACCAGGTGTATTTCCGGCTCCGGGGCTCCTCATCTTCACCAGAAAGGAAGACTGGCTGCCCGGCCAGGGCCTGCCGTCGGAATCTAAGACTTGGCAGTGGGCGGCAGTCGGAGTTAATAGAGAAGAAGTTCTATGGCTCAAAAGTCTGGGAAAACAGCCGTAAAGACCAACCAGCTTTCTCACCACAGGCTTCCCAGAGTCTTTAATGCGCTGATGTGCACTGACTCTTCCAAAACAGATACACAGGGACTCCTTCCTCCCCACCACCCACCCCACCCTGACATCACAGTGCACTCCCAGCGCAGGTGCTCCGGGGAGCGGGCCTCAGGAAACCGATCTAGTTCGATGTCCGTGCTCCTGAATGAGTCCCCGTGATGGCCCCCTGCCCTCACAGCCGCCTGCAAACCAGAGGCCTCCTCCCACGCCCCTCCCACTCAGGGGCCAGGCCACCGGCTGCCCACGCCAGACTCCCCCACCCGCAGGGCCCAAGGACAGGCGTCCCACCTGCTCAGCAGCCATGTTGTCCAGGAGCATGAAGAAGTCCACGCCCTCGCTGTCGGCGATGCCCATGTCCTCCTTCACCTTCTCCAAGTCCTCCGAGATCCCCGGCTGCAGAGAGGCAGCCTGCCTCCGGCCTCTGCCAAAACAGGAAAGGTGTTCCCTGCCCGTGCACAGCGACTAACAGCTTACAAAGCACGCCTCCTGCATCACTGGGAGCCTCATTGAATCCTCAGCAACTCAGAGGGGCTGGCTGTCATTACCCCCATTTTACAGATGAGCAAGCTGAGGCTCTATGAGGTCAAAAATGCCTTGTGAATGTTAGAATAAAAGCCTGGATTTTCCAAATCCCACTCTCGCCTTTTCTTTTATTAAACCCCAAACGACGCAAGCATAGCCCAGGCCTAACTAGACACAGCATTCTTTTCTCCTGTGGGACACACACTTGATCCCGTTAGCACAGCCCAGAAATCCCCAAACACTGCGCAGTGCCGCCAGCCACACCAGCCTGTCGCACAGGGTAAGAAGCCTGTGTCTTCTGCCTGCCCACCTGGGTTTGCAGGTGGCTGACAGGCTCCATCGTCTCGCATTAACCTGTTAGTCTCTTCACCTGCCCCATCAGAGAGCTCCGTTACTGAGAGAATGACGGTATGGAGACAGCAAAGCCACCCGTGGCCGATGGACCATCCCGGCCCAGCACGTGGGGCTCTCCCAGGCTGCCTGCCCCTTCACTACCAGTCTGCCTCCGTGCGCATCTTCACTTCCCAGCAGCATCGCACCTGCGTGTGAGCCCCTCCTCCACCAGCAGAGAGCCGGCAGGTGGCCGAGCATGGCTGAATCCAGGAAAGGCTGTGGGGCCCAGGTGAGTGGCCCCCGGGGTGAGCAGCCCCCCCCCCCCGCCCCCCATGTGCAGGTGCGGTAGCTACCTGGTTCTCTCCCGCAGGCTCCAGCAGCTCTGGTAGTTGGGGTACAGGACTTCAGAGCTCGCCTCGTCCGTGTGGATGACGATGGGTCCTGGAGGGAGGGGGGCAGGAAGAGGCTTCAGCTGGCTCCTCCTGGCTCCTCCTGGCTCCTCCTCCCCTTCCTCTCTCGTCTGCCCAAGCAGCCGCTCCAGCAGGCAGGCCATCGAGGTCACTCCCGCAGGACAGTGAGCGCCCTCACAGCCCGGCCCGCCCACAGGAGCGCCCTCTGGTCTGGCGATGGAGAAGGCAAGTGGCAGCCGTGTGCACACGCACCTTACTGGGCCACCACAGACTGTCTCCTCCCTCCGACGCTCAGAGACCTCACACCTCCGCATGCTCTGCTCCGTCCCAGGCCGGGCGGGGCCTGTGGCAGCTGCCCGGTCTGCAGAGCTCAAGCCTGACCCCTGACGGTCAGAGCTCCGTCAGCAGCTCTTTGGAATTGGCCGAGGTCAATCGGTGGAGGATTAGGAGAGTCTAGTACTCCCAAGTTAGTGACCGTCAGGGCCCAGGACCTGACAGGCAGGCTGTGCTAACTAGACCAGAATGTCAATGCAGACACACTTCGTGGGTCACATGACCCGAGGGCTCTCCAGAGGCACGTGTCTTAGAGGACGAAGGTGCAGGGCGTGGGCTCTGCGACCGGACCCCAGGGTATGACTCCCGCTCCGCACCCGCCCGCTCTGTGTCCTGGGAAAGTCACGGCACCTCTCGGGGCCTCAGTCCTCTCCTCTGTAAAGTGATGACATCATTGCCTGCCTCGCGGGCGGATCACAAGGATAATGTTCGGTGAATGCAAGTCCTTTCAATGTTAGAATAATAACTACTGTAACTTAAACCTTTGATATAACAGGGTAGCTTTTATCTGGAATTGGGGTCTGGAAATTGTATGATAAATGAGGCACAACTGGGTTGGCACTCAAATATGTGTCGACCGAATGACTGACCACATGGACAGACCAGCAACTTCCGGTGTCTCCCTCAGCCTGATTCCCTAAGCCCTGCACATCACAGGCGGCTCTTTGGCCCTTGAGTGTGGCTCTTCCACAAAATACCACGGCCTGGGTGAGTCTGTTTTGAAGAAGTGGCCTTAGAAGAAGTTTAAGTTTAAAAAACGTGGCTCTCCAAAGAAATGTCCATCGTTGTGTTGTTGATAGTTGGCTCTGTGGACTAGTGAGTTTGCCGACCCCTGCCCTGGCCCAAATACAACCCTCTGGGGTTTCTCTAAGCGTTCACTCCTGAAACAACATCCCAAAGTTCACCACTTCTATCCATCGTAACCTTGTGGGGTTCTCTGGTCTATTCAAGCCCCTCGATTTGGTCCAGGTGTGGCAGGTGTGACGTGGCCGTGACAGAGCATAGTGGGAGGCCCACGATAGCTGGTCCCACGCGGGGAGCTGCTCCCGGCAGCCACACCAGAGGCCGAGGACACATTCCTTCCTTCCCGGGCGCAGGCAGCCTCGTCGGGCCGGTCTGCAGACCAGCCCGCACCCAGGAACAGCTCTCCCCCGGCAGCCACAGCCGCCTCAGAGAAGAGGATGCTGCCTCCGAAGCGGAGGAGGGAAGAGCTGTTGGAAGACCAGCCTCCGTGGGTGGTTCCTAAGCTCAGGGGCTCCTGGAAGTGAGAGGCAGTCCATCCTGCCCGCTGTGTTTCTCAGACATACACAGCAGCCAACCTCAGCAGGAAGCAGCAGCTCCACCAACCGGCCGGGACCGGCCGGGAGCAAGGCCAGCCTCCCCTGGCCTGGAGGTGTCCATCCTTGTACCTGTACGTTTAACAGCCTGAGGACATGACACAGCCACTTGAGATGCTGCTAAAGAAGCTGCACAGAACAACCGGAGCCTCTGGCCGATGGCACCGCTGTCGTGTTTTAATCTCAGTGAGGCCATGCTGCGCTGAAACTCACGCTAGCCACTAAGTGTGCATTTGAATCGGCTGTATGTGAGGAAATGCAGCTTCGTTTGATAGGCAGAGGCCTCAGTGCGGGGCCCCTGAGGGCAATGAGCTGCAGCCTCGGTGGGGGAAGAGCTGGGAACTCGCTGCGATCCCTTGCAGCTGAGTTTGTCAAAACCCGAACTCCATCGACTTTCTCACTAGGCAAGGCGAGCGAGTGCTGGTGCTACTGCCCGGGTCACGGGCAGCTGGCCACCGAGCCCAGGGCCACGGCACTGGCGTCGGTCCCAGCCAGCCTCCCTCCTCCTCTCAGCAGTGTCTTCCCCTAAGCAAGAAGCCCCCCGCTGCTCACAGGGCCGCAGGGCTGCCTCCTCAGCTTGTGCAGGTGATGGGGGGAGGAGGAGGAAGGGAGGGAAGAGGAGGAGGAGGAAGAGGAGGAGGCAGAGCGCCATCAGAGCAGCTGGCTCACTCTGCAGCCATGGCGATGAGGCGGGCCAGGCAGGAGCCCACTCTGGGAGGGCCACGGGAGCAGGTAGCCACGGAAGCCACGCGTGCAGGAGAGGCCCGGGGAGCAGGCCCCAGGAAGGCCTCAGGAGGGGGGCGGGGCTTTGGGATTAGGAAGAAAACGCTCCCCAGGGGAAGGGGCTGACGTTTAGACTCCAATCCAAACCTTCTTTCTGACACTGGAAAAGCCCAGCCAGCAAGCACCGCGTCGACTCCAGATTCCGATGCATGTTAGTGGAACGGACACTGGAAAAGGCAAGAAGGTGGCAGGACTCAAAAGGGAAGACTTCATTACTTACACTAGTAATTCCTCAGAGCTCGGGTGGGGAGCTCTCCTCTCTGGGACGGCTGCCCCAGGCACCGAAAGGCAATGAATGTGACGCCAACGACCCCTTCCCACAGGATCCTGTCTCAGAGGGCAGCTGCCCTGGTGCCCTCAGGTCAGAGTGGGAATCCGGTTTCCTCCTGCTCCAGACCTTACCCTGGTGCCACCTCTGCTTTTCAGGGGACTCACAAGATCTCACGTGGGTTGAAGGTTGGCGAGAGGAAGGGGGTGTCCTCCACGTAGCTCTTCCTCAGCCTCTCTCCCAGGGCGAACATCTGCCGCATGCCCACGCTGGTCAGCTGGCCAGCCAGCACGCCCCCCTGCGGAGGGGAGGCCGAGGGGAGAATGGAGGCTCCTGTCTGCCGCCCGGCCGGCCCCGAGGAGGCCCAGCTCTGCAGGGCTTCCCGGCGGAGCGGCTCACCTTCAGGACGGTCCCTCGGTACTGCGAGTCAAATGGAGAAGGCGGCCTGGGGCCGCCTGCAAGGTCGGTGACGGTGTAATCAAACCGGGTTTGGGGCGGCACTTCCAGGAGCTGGGGATGCCACTCTACCTGTTGTAATCACACACACAGAAACACACACCGAAAAGGCCCGTTGTTTAGAAGGTTCTGGAAACATCCGGCAGCGCTAGGAACACTCAGCCGGAATCACGCTGACACCAGACCTGCGGCTTTCCCGTGGGAGCGGAGGGGAAGCGTTGACTCCAGCTCCAATTAAAGGGGAGAAGACCGGGTGTCAGGCCAGGTGTCCTTAGTCCAAGCCCTGTCATTGCTTCACTGTTAAGAGGCTGCGTTGGCACGAAGTCCGGACTGAAGTAAAGGGAGAGGGGCCAGGATGCCCGACACACAAACACTGGTGAGTGAATGAATGAATGAACGAATGAGTGAATATAATCTCAGTGACCATATACCTGTAAGAACTGGTAAGGAATGAACCTGCAGGTTCTATGGCCCCCCCTTAAGGACTCTATGTAATGTCCCCGTAACCACCACGTGTTTCCCTTCCTTTCACCCGATTCCTCAAACAAGCCGCTGCCTCAAAGAAACCTCCACTTCCTCACCGTCCCCCTCACTGCCTGCACCCTGGCTCCGCTCCAGCTGTACTGAGATGGTTTTCAAAACATCACACGTGGCCCCCAAGTCAGATCTGACTCTCCATGCTGCTGACCACGAGCTAGAAAAAGTCACTCCAATGTCCTTCGTTCATCGCACCGAGCACAAGCCTGACTACCTGAGGCCCAGCCTGACAGATTCCCCCCCCCTGCACCCACAAAAGCTCCCCAGGGGTAGGGCTGATACCCTACCTATCCCACCAGGAGCTTCCCCTAATGTTGCCTTTGAGTCCCGCCACCTTCTTGCCTGGCCTTCCAGGACTGCTGCGCCTCGGTCCAGCCCCGCCCCCAGCTGTCCTGCCTCCACCGCTCCCCTCCCCTCCCAGCCAGACCTCGCCCAGTGCTCCTCTGCATCCTCCTCAGCTTGTTTCCTACTTGCTCAGAGGGACTCCGGTCTCCGTGGCCCATCCGACTTCTCTCAAGGTTCAGGTCTTACTAAACATCAGTGGCTACTCCAGCTTTCAGTGATGGTCTTACCCGAACTACTACAGCACTTCCAATCAAAAGAACAATACTTAATTCAATTTCCCACTACTTTGTTTTAAAACTGACATCTGAAAACCTATTATGTCCCATACGGTTGTATTTATTGGGACTCCCTCCCTGACATATCCCAGGAGAGAGCCACTGGGAGTCCCAGGTTCTCTGTACAGGGAAGCTCTCCATCCTTCCAGAAGGAATGGCCTCGCTCCCACCTGCACCTCCTCCCAACACCGGAGTCTCTCCCGCTGCTGGTGCTGTAGCAGCTGATATCAGAAGATGGGTGTTCAGAGCGGAGACCTTCTTCCTTCTACCTTTTAATCGCTGCTCCTTCTTTCATCGCATCCAAGGTCTGAAGTTATCACTTTCCTGCATAAAACCCGTCAAGGGCTCGCAGAGTGTGACGGCCCCTGCCTCTCTCTTCTCCCTGCCCTACACACGCTTCTCAAGCACACAACTAGGTCCCTCTGGCACCATTCTCACAAGCTGTTGGTCTTGTAGCCTCATGTTTCTTCTACCTAGAATTTTCTTCTCTCTTTCATCTGGAAAGACTTCTGCTCATCCCGCAAGACAGCGTAAACTTTCCCAGAAGCTATGAGCATGGCCCCCAGCTCCCAGGGACCTCGGTGGCTTCTATCCAATTGTATGAGAAGAGCTTTTTTGCCAGGCGGTCCTGCTCAGTAGATTTGGCTCCCCAAGGCCAGAGGCTGGGTCATCTACAGCCTCTGCATTCTGGATGCCCAACAAAGGGCCTGGCACCCAATAGGCACAATTAGTAGCTCTGGCAATCCGCCGGCTCCCGTGGAAGATACCAAGATTGAGATAACTGACCTGCCTTTTGGCATTTTCAGGTTAGCAGAGACGGCCAGCCATGAATGAAAGTGACAGCGGTACTAAAATAGAAACCACGTGCTACAAGAAACCAAAGGAAGGCCACGGGAGTTCAAAGGCAAGACAGGCCTGCTCTTCTGGGCCGGGGATTCCGGGAAGTTTCATGGAAAGAATGGCATCTGGAATGAGCAGGATTCATTTGGTATGACCCAGATCATGCAGAGATCGGGATGTGAGCTACAAAGTGGGTAAGAGGAGAGAAAGGTATTGAGAATTCAAGAATACAAGGTGAGGGGTGGGGAGTAGGTTTACAGCTGTTCATAGGGAAAATAATACAATGACTAATAAATAATAATGCTAGGATAAACTCTGCATTTTGTGTATTCACAACTGTAAACCTACTTTTGCCCCACTCTGAACACAGAAAGCTTGAGCAATGGTGAAGAATGTATATAGGAAAGAAGCAGTTTGATTTGCTTCAACCTGGGAGCAGTTTTTAAACTTCTTAATTAGTAAATGCCAAATAGAGTTTAACTTTAGGCAAGACCTGGAATTTCCCTAGTTGAAGCAGGAGTGGGAACCCAGAGCCCCAGCCACTCAGCATCCCCCTCACCCACGGGCTCCCTAAAACAGTTTGGCAGCCGGAGGTCCAGATCCCAATGAGACGGAAAGCCTGGTTGCGGAAAAGCCAATTTCAAGATGTCTGCAACACAGTAGAGGGAGCTGAAGGCCACTTCCGGGGCAGCAGGAATAGGAGGAGTTGGTGCAAGACATGTGAGTCAAACTTGGCAAGTGAGCAGTTGAAAGGTTTATTTGGGGGTTATGTTGGTGGGTAAACAAGGAAGAATAAACAAACATTACTTTGATTTTGAGCCTGGGTGTCTAAGGTGACAAGGGTAATGGAGGTACTTCTTGACTAAAACAAGACCCAGACAGAAGAAGAGCGGACAAGCTGAGTTCAGTCTGGGACATTTTAAGACTGAGATACCGCTGGTGTGTTCCAGTGCTCCCTGCATGGTCCTGTAACTGGGATCTGTGTGTCTCCTTCGCCACATTGTAATTTTTACAGCCCACACTGAATTGTCCACCCTTGTAAGCCCAGTGTCCAGCGCAGGTCCTGACACCAAGCCCTCAGGGCCGGGTCAGCCTCAGAAATCTCCCGTTAGGCAGAGTCTCCGAAAGAGGATCCTTGGTGTTTCCCAGGAATGGATCCTGAAAATCTAGGTCATGCCAAGTCTAGAGCACACGTGTTCAGATTTTCAAGAATTAACAGCACATCACGTCCACCCTACAGATACACTCTCATTCTCATTCCTGTGTTAGTGGCAAAGACTAACTTTGTAATTTTACTTATTTATACCCTATTTTCAAGAAATAACATAAAGCAGATGAGAGCAAAACCTCAGTCAACCAATACAAAATAAGCAAGAAAGACAAAAGCTTCCAGCATAGGAACAAAAAGAAGTGGATGCAGTGATAAAGTTACTCAAAAATGCACACCATGAAGATCCACATGTGTGCTGTAGGTGGGCCATGATTCAACACTGAGCTTTCTGGCTTTTTGGTAAAAGGAGAAACCTGATCAGCTAGATAAGCTTAGAGATATAAACAAGCCATCGCCATTTCCAATGCTAACACACATTCCTCCCAAGGGCCCCCAGAAAGAGGACAGAGAAATACACTGAGTGGCCAGATGATTATGATCTCTGAATGCATAATAATCTGGCCATTCAGAGTGTGTGTAATAATACACATATTAGAGACCCAGTGCATGAATTTGTGCATGGACAGGGTCTGGTAGAGGGGACAATTTGCATATTAGCCTTTTATTATATAGGATATACACTGCGTGGCCAGATTATTATGCATTCAGAGATCATAATAATCTGGCCACTCAGTGTATAATGGACATCTTTTCAGTAGTCACAGCAGAGAGTTCCATGGGACAGCTTTTCATGGTTTCCTCAACACAGAAAGAGAGCATCTCACCAAGGCATAGTCCTGTGAAGACAGTACTATTCTGGCATCGATATGCCATGTTCCGAGTAAAAGAAAAACTACATAAAACGAAACACAAACCTTCCGGGTGTAGACTTTTAGAATAAAGCAATGGTCTTAAGGCTTGACCACACACTGGCATCCCCGGGAAATTTTTAATAAGTTATCAATGTCTGAACCCCACCTGAGTTAATCACATCCATTTCCCCTAGGGGTGGGGCCTCAACTTTTTTTTTTTAAATATATTTTATTGAGTTTTTACAGAGAGGAAGAGAGAGAGGGATAGAGAGTTAGAAATATCGATGAGAGAGAATCATCGATCAGCTGCCTTTTGCACACCCCCTAATGGGGATGTGCCCGCAACCAAGGTACATGCCCTTTACCGGAATCGAACCCGGGACCTCTCAGTCCGCAGGCCGACACTCTATCCATTGAGCCAAACCGGTTTTGGCTGCCTCAACTTTTTTAATGCTGCCCAGTCCAGACCCTTCTAAAAGCTTCACCAGAGAAGCCTGTTCCACGTCTGGATGCTCTAGGCTAGTGGTCACCAACCTTTCAGATCTCACATCAGTGGTAGGCGGGACCACTGGTTGGCGGGCGACTGCTGCTCTTGGCCAATTAAATCAGAATCTGAGGGAGAGAACCAGGCGTCAGGTTTTTTTAAGCTCCCCATTGAGTCCGATGTCCCTTCCCCTCCCCCCAGCAAAGAACCACTGTTCCAAAGGAATGAATAAACCAACCAGCATATCCTCCACGCAGTGCTTCCTGAACACTCTTTGCTTAGCTGCGCTGTGGCCACGTATGAAGCAACAATAAGACTACATTATGCTTTCCAGCTCATTTACATTACCAAGTAAATACAGAACCCAATGCCTCCATCAACAGTGGAGCTGAGATAGGCTGCATTTTATTTTACAAAACCCCAGGAACTTGCCTGAATTGGAGGCCACTTTGCCGCTGTCTAGAGGGGAGCTGAGGGAAACATGGAAGGAGGGACACTTTATCTTTTGAATATGCACTTGGATCCAATCGAATCATGGGGGTGGGGGAGGCCAATCGAGTTCCAGAGTTTTATTTCCAGAGCAGAGCTAAAGGAAGACCAGTTAAGTCCCAGCCATTCAAGCCATCAGAAAGCAACTCAATAAAACACCTGGTTTTACACAAAGCTACTTCCTGGGGATTTCTGAGATAACGGGATGAAGTGACTTGTCAGCGGTCTGGAAACAAAGGCTATTTTAGTTTTAGATCTGTGGCCATAATTAATAGCAAAACCAGTAAGATTAGAAAATCCCAGTAACAACTTCTAATAAACTGGATCTTGAAAAGAAAGCCTGAGAGAAGAGCTCCAAAAACAGTGACTGGAAGCCAAGGACACCAGCTCACAGCTCAAACAGAGGGCTGGCTCCACCCCCCAGTTGTGTGCATAAGACTTCATTCAAGATAGCAAAGATCGTCAGTGCATCTGCCTAAAGTCTGGAGAATGTGTGCAGGCAGGAGAGGTCACTGCCTTTCCTAACTGAAGAGAGAGGCCAGGGACTCGGGGGTTCCATTATCCCGTGGCAGTACAGACAGAAGATGGAGTGTGCATTCTTCCTGAACTACAACCGCAGCATACAGGCAAAGGATACCATCACACACACCCAGCTCAGGAGAAACCCTTAAAAAAAAAAAAATTTAGGTTCATTACTGTACACACGAAGTCCAGGACTAGACATTCAGACTTTTGTTCTCATAATTTTGTCTTTGATATGAGTCCTCTATTCCTGTATGTTATTTTCCAGCTTTCCTGTCCCAAGAATAAATGAATGAGGGAGAGTGCAAAGAGATGGGCTATGTGCAAAATCGTGAGGAAAATGTGGTGACCCAATATACAGAGGCAAAGTGAGGGATTGCCAAAGAAAGAGAAAGGGAGAGAGGATGGAGGGGAGGAAGGAATGGCAGGGGGAAGAAAAGAAATTCCAGCACCAGACAGTGGGACAGCCATATGGAAAGGCTAGCTAGAAATCCGGTAAAAGAATTAAGTGCCACCCAAGATTGACCCGTGTGGGAAGAGCTTTAAAGGCTGGATGTATTCTGTGGCCAGCTTTAAAACTGGGGCTGCAGTGCACAATGTGAGCACACAGCCCGAAAGGTTTCTGGACAGCGACTCTGAAGGGCATGCCACCAAGTTGGACATCCACCAGGAGGACTGACAATGCACAAGCCTCACAGGTGAGAGGGAGGCTGTGCCTGAGGCTTCAGGTTGCACAATCATTTGCACTGAAAGCCAGTCCTTCAGTCTCAGGTCCTCCTGCCATGGGAGGCCAGAAACCTTCACCCCAGAAACGGTATTTAAAAAGCTAATAATGCGTGCTTTAATCATAATTTTCCTGACCGGGTATATTTTAAGACCTTAGAACCACAAGAGTCGCCACTTTTTTAAACTTTTTTTTCCTACCTCAAATCCCTTCCCCAATAGGTTTAGAAACCCCAACTAGAAAAGAACCCCAAGATCCTGCACTTGTTACCAAAAAGCCTGCAGGGAAATCCCACACAGTCTCCTGCGAACCCTGAGCAAGCTGCTCCCAAATCTGTTACCCACTCTGATCGCGGTGAGGGTGGTTCCTGTCACAAAGGTCGCTGCAACTCTGACAGCTTTCAAACGCCCTCACACGGAAATAGACTTCAACCCTTGTACTTGAGGGCACACAACTCTTTGTTAGAAACGCAGAATCTCAGGCCCTAGCCACCCGGCTGGATCAGAATCTTACAGGGCGCCCGGGGAAGTTGCACAGCCGCAGCCCAGGGGGGTGAGGCGAGGGCGGGCTCCAGACCAGCACCTCTCTCTGCTCAAGAGCCAGGGGGTGACCTGGCGAGGGCTCTTTTCACTTCTTCTGGACCGAGCCCGGCTCAGAGAGGATGAAATTCCAAAGGGGTGTCCCCTGGAGGCCCCCGGTCCCGGCCCCGCTCACCTGCTCCTCCAGCGGCAGCGGCTTGAGCGGGCTCCGCGCCCCGTGCCGGAACACCACCTGCACCATCTTCAGCTCCAGCCGGCTCCGGTCCGCGGGGAGCCCGCCGGCCGCCCCCCGCGGCTCGGCCCGGGCCCCGCGCCGCTGGTGGGCCCAGTACGCCAGCGAGGCCAGCGCGCCCGCGGGCGCCCACCTGCGCACCCCGAAGGCCCGGCTGGCCATGGCGAGGCCTCCTGCCCCCGAAGAGGAGGCGCCGGGGCGCACGCCCCTCGCCGGCTTCGGGGCTCAGCAGCCGCCCCCTATTCCCGGGAAGCAGCGGGCGCGCACATCCGGCCCCCCGATGTGGGACCGCTGCGACCCCGAGCCCTGGGTCCCCGGTGGGAAGGTGGGGTGAGGACCAAGTGGGAGCGGGAGGGCTCCCTGGGGGGTTTAACCCGCGGGGGGCCGGCCGCTCCAGCTGCAGCCTGGGGCGGGGGTCAGTTCCCAATCTTTCGCCTTGCGGAACCTTAAACTTCTATTCCAACTCGGGCCTCCCGCACTCTGGAAGGGACAGGAACCAGCCTGAGTTCCTCGGCGACAGCGACACCCCCAAATAGACTGCTGGGTCCCACTTTCCTGCAAGCACCCTGCACCCACCGCCACCCGCAGCCAGGACCGGCTCCCCGGCCCGCACCCCGCGACGCCGCGCGGAGGAGCACGGGAGAACCAGTCCCGCGGCGACGCCCGTCCCGCAGCGGAGCCGCGAGAACTACAAGTCCCACAAGGCTGCGCGCGGAGAGGCACCGCCCCGCGCCCCGCCCCCTCTAGGTTGGTACTTGTCTTCTCCAGAACTGGTGGCCGCTGCAGTGGGAGTGAGTCAGCTAGTTTGCCAGGCGGGTAGAGTAGGAATTGAGGACAGTGACAGACTTGGGTATGGAGGGCAGGGTTTTGGGTCCAGCACGTGTAGTCGATTTCATCGAAGTCCTGGAAGGAGGAGTTGCTGAAGCCAAGAGCGGAGCACTGGGCGCTAATCTTCATGAGCTGTCCCCTCTCGCCCCGTCTTGAAAGAGACTTAAATCATCGCAAAACACGCAGATGTTTGAACTCACGGATGTGTGTACTTACATCCAGACTGTTTTCTCGTGGAAAATTCCAGGCCTTGTCTGCAGGTGTCACAACCTTAAGTTACAAAGAAGAAAGCCAGCTTACCCACCCGTGGGTCTGGTTCTCTTGACTAGACAACTACCCCAGGCCTGTGTTTCGGATCCTGGCAACAGGGCACCGTGTGACCATCAGCGTCTATCCGAAGGCGAAGGTCACGTTGAGAGGAGAAGCATTTGTGAGAGAGTCTGACATCTAACCAGTTCTTTCTTCATTCCGAAGTCTATCCTTGAATCCAACTGGACCACATATGAAGGGAATATATGTAGGGAGTATGGCTCCTGAGAGTTTAACGGGGTTCACCAAGCCAGAGGTTTCTGAATGTCCTCCTTGGGGGAAGGGCCACTTGGGAACACTACACCTTGTCACTCTTTCTCCTGGCCTATCCTGAGGAGGCACGGTTCAGAGTGAATTGTCCTGATGGGATTAGAACCGAAAGCTGGTTTTCCAGAGTCCACCTCCTAAGACCTCAGGAGCACCAGGCCACACAGCCTTGGAACCTGTGGAATGAAGGGCAACCCAGTTTGTTACATATGGGTTGGAGAGAGCTGTTAACACTTCCATGAAAATGTGGCGCAGCTTTATAGAGTTGTAGGGCCTGATATAGGAGCAGCATTAGCATCTCTGAGAATTCTAGCACATCAGACCCCTTCCAGACCATGGGATATTGGTACCTGGGCATCCAGGCCCTCTGCATAATGGGCAGCCGCCCTCCTCAACACCCTGCATTCTGGCAGCTTGGGCCAGACCTCTCAGCCGTCAGGAGCAGCACCTTTGACCTGCATGA
Organism: Pipistrellus nathusii; assembly: GCA_963693515.1. Lineage (NCBI taxonomy): Eukaryota > Metazoa > Chordata > Mammalia > Chiroptera > Vespertilionidae > Pipistrellus > Pipistrellus nathusii. The sequence goes on along the minus strand of OY882875.1, from coordinate 35,424,648 downwards.
GCAATAGCAGCGGTTCATCCTGCAGGTGGTTGAGGTGTGGGGGCGGGGGAACATCCTAGGGAGCGTTCGGTGCTGGGGATGTCTCAGCAGATCTGCAGGAAGCCAGAGCCGGTTAGGTGGGGAAACACAGGCTCCGTGTGATAGTTGATAGCACTGAGTGTCAGCACAGGTGAGACCAGCCTTGGGGAGTCCTACAGATACTTGATGTGTGATGTGTGCAGTGGAGATAGTGGTAGTAAGCTGCAATTTAAACGGAGAAGAGAGAAATCTTGAAATCATGCTCCGGAGTTGGGGGATGGAGAGAACTTGACACTGTGGCCCTGGTTTTACCACCAGGCAAGTGGGAAGTAAGCCCTCCTTCCACCAAATTGTCTTTTCTTTTTTTTTTTCTTGGTTGATTGGAGCAGATTTTAATAAAATCTAAAGGTTTTTGAGAGTCAATTTTTTTTATTATGTCCAAATTGTCTTTTAATACAATGCCCAAAACGCAATGTTAACCATGAGATTAGGTAAGAAGCAATCATGATATTCACTGTTTTATCTCCAGTGGTGAGCACAGTGCCAAGCTCATGGTAAGTAGACCATAAATACTTGCTGAATGAATTCATAGGATATACCAGGGGCCCAGTGCATGAATTCATGCACCTTGAAAGCAACTGTGGACCCTGAGGCTGCAGTAGGCACAGGAGTGGGTCTCAGCCCATCCCCCATGCCCCTGTCCGGCCCTTCCCCGTGACCTCCCCTCCACTTCTGTCTGCCAGCAGGCAGTTCTGCTCCCACTACCTCTACTCCCAGGTGCTGATGGCACCGGCCACTCACACCCTTTCTGGCACCCTCTGGAATGAGAATGAGGGGGAAATGGGAGCAAGGATGGAGATGCCCTCAGGGGCGATTAGGGCCAGCAGCTGCCACTCGCACCCACTGATCGGGACTGCAGCCAGGCTCTGGCAATGTGTGTGGGTGGCGGCTCTGGCACCGGCTGCAGGTGCCAGCAGGTCAGTGTCAGCAGTGGGTGTAAGCGGCAGCTGCTGGCCCCAGTCACCCCTCAGGAGCAGGGGGAGGGTGAAGAAGCCCTGAGGGGCGATTGGGGTGGGCAGCCACTGCTCACACCTGCTGACGGCACCGGCACCGAGCGATCAGAGCCACTGCTTGCGCCCTGACACTGGCAGCAGGTGCAAGCACTGGACAGAACCGCAGCGTGTGGGAACAAAGAATTTTTAGTAACCACCAGAGGATCATCCAGATGACAGCAACCAGCACTCTGCCTTGGTCTGGCGCTCCCCCCTTGCTCACCTGCTCCATCATCCTGCCACCACCAATGCCTGCCATGTTCTGTGCTCTGCCACCTACTGCCACCCAATGTTCCTCACGTGCTCCCTGGTGGTCAGTGCACATCATAGCGACTGGTTGTTTGGTTGTTCGGTTGTTCTGCTCGCTGTTCAGTCTATTTCCATATTATATATATATTATTGAAATGTTGTTATAAAGACTTTCGAACCAATGGAAACTATTTGTATTAGAACGCTATTGGTATTAATATGGAGTCTGCATTAGACTCTCCACTCATATGAGTCAAGATAGGAAGATGAAGACAAATGAGAAATACTTTCTTTGAAGCAAAAACCAATCTAGCTTGTTATAGATGGGGGAAAAATAGTTTCTGCAAGGAAACAAAGCATTGTCCACTCTCCCCACAAAAAAATCTCCTCAGAGTTCTCAACCAAGAGATAGGATTCACGCCGAAAACAGTTTGGCTTGGTGGATAGAGCGTCGGTCTGCGGACTGAAGGGTCCCAGGTTCGATTCTGGTCAAGGGCATGTGCATTGGTTGTGGGCACATCCCTGGTGGGGAGTGTGCAGGAGGCAGCTGGTCGATGTTTCTCTCTCATCAACGTTTCTGGCTCTCTGCTCCTCTCTCCTCCTCTCTGTGGAAAATCAATAAAATATATTAAAGAGAGAGAGAGAGAGAGAGAGAGAGAGAGAGAGAGAGAGAGGATTCTTTGAAAATAATTGGATAGAGAAAAATATTTAAGCACAGCTTAAAACTATCTCTTCTATTGCTTTATCATTCCCTTAACTAGTATAAATTCTGAAAGGAGTTTTCAGCAACTGGCAAGTATTTCACAGATCAATGATGAGCACTGTCACTTTAAAAAGATCATAATATTACTTCATTTTAAACTCCAATTAAATTTTATTTTATTTAGTGCTTACTTTAAGCAGTATTTTATTTTAATATTAGAATGTTTATTTTATTATTTCAGTATATTTACATTTTGCTTATGCTTATGAATTTTTTATTTGAAATGTATTAAATGCTTTATTTTACTGATCTCAAGTACTTAAAATATATTATCTATACAAATAAAAGCCTAAGTGACCACCTGACTGGCCTATTGGCCAGTAGCTATGATGATGCCCACTGACCACCAGGGGGCAGATGCTCAACACAGGAGCTGCTGAGCTGTGGTGACTTGGCAGCTGTGGTTCTCAGGTAATGTGCCCAAAACCAGAGAGGAGGGAGCCCCATTCCGGGTGCATTACCTAGAACTGCCCTCTTGCAATCCGGGACCTCGTGGGGGATGTCAGAGAGCCAGTTTCGGCCCGATCCCCATAGGCTAGGCTGAGGAATCTCACCAGTGCACAGAATCCATGCACCAAGCCTCTAATGTAAAAATAAATACCAAAATATACTGAAATTTCACTCCAGGACTTAAGAGAGCCTTTACTTTGGCACTGAAGGCCCTTGTAATTAGTCTCCAGCTGCCTGTCTAGAGAACCCATAAAAATCAGAGGAAACTAGCCCTACCTGGTTTGGCTCAGTGGATAGAGCATCAGCCTGTGGACTCAAGGATCCCAGGTTTGATTCTGGTCAAGGCACATACCCAGTAGGGGGTGTGCAGAAGGCAGCTGATTGGTGTTTCTCTCTCATTGATGTTTCTAACTCTCTATACCTCTCCCTTTCTTTCTGTGAAAAAAAAAGTCAATAAAAGATATATTTTTTAAAAAAATCAAAGGAGGCTGGAATATTGTCCCCAAATCACACCAGCTCACAATAAAGGTATGCTCAAGAGGGAGTAGTGAACTCTATCCAGCGGCCCCAGAGAAGTCTTAATGAACTTGGAACTACCTGAATTAAAAGGAAATTTATAACTTACAGAAAATAAAATTCACTCTCTTAAAGTATACAATTAGTCATTTTTAGCATATTCACAAAGATGTGCTGCCATTTCCATTATGTAATCCCAGAACATATTCATTATCCCAAACACAACCTCATACGCATTAGCAGTCATTCTCCATTCCTCCCCCTCCTTCCCCCCCTCCCCCCCACCAGCCCTTGGCGACCAGGACCTCCCTGCGGAAGAAATGAGGCTTAATGAGAGCGGCACACATGTGCTTGCACATTGGACTCCTCTTGATACCAAAGGAAGCCTTTCTTTTTAAAAAATATATATTTTATTGATTTTTTACAGAGAGGAAGAGAGAGGGATAAAGAGTTAGAAACATCGATGAGAGAGAATCATCGACCAACTGCCTCTTGCACATCCCCTACTAAGGATGTGCCCACAACCAAGGTACATGTCCTTGACCTGAATCGAACCTGGGACCTTTCAGTCCGCAGGCCGACGCTCTATCCACTGAGCCAAACCGGTTTAGGCTCTCTCTTTTTTTTTGTTTTTTGGGTTTTTTTAATGATGAAAATACCAATGCATTTTTTTTTTTTTTTTTTTTCATCATAAAAGGCTGTCTGAGTACCCAATTCGGATAGGATGTGAGAATTTGCCTCTCAGAGAGGGTACCTCTCATTGCCACCAGGGGGCACTTAACTGTCGATTCTGGGCGAAGTGCCATTCCTAGGAGAATTGTGAGTCTTGTTTCTGCGATCAGCCAGCTGTCAGAGTCACAAAAAGCTCCTGTTGCTTGGTTTGTTTGTTCTAATAGCTGAAGAGTGTTTCCGTGGCCAGATGGGAGAGGAGGAGAGAGCAGAGGGTGGAGTTCCGGCCCACCCCCTCTCCTCAGCACCTCTCTCTTCCCCTCCCAACAGGGCCCATCCTTCAGGAGGAAGGAAAAGGGTGGTCTCTGCCTTCAAAGGCAATACTTGGGCACAGCGCGGCTTCGAACTGGCCATGTCTGGGAGCAGATTGGCCATGGAGGGGCTGTGAGAACCCCCCACTCAGAACACCGAGGAAGAAGAACATTGAGATGCAAAGATTTCTGAGGGAGAAAGACTCACATACGAAAAGGAAATTAGAAACCAAGCAAGCAGAATATTCCAAGACAGCCACACACCACACATACTAATGACGTTTCTGTGCCTCCCTTTGGCTCAGGTCTCTTTCCTTAATAATTTACATTGCAACTCTCCTTCTCCCTGCACGGGTGGCGGGGAGGAGGGGAGGGGAAATAAGGCTCACGGGGGGAGAGGGAGCTGCACGTTTCCTCATGGCTCCTTCCCTGTCTCTGCGAGGTCAGGTTGTCCAGAAGGCTTCCCTTTGGGGCTCCAGATGGAGAAACAGGCCCCGGTACCTGCCATTTGCATGAGGTAACTGCAATGGCAATTCTGGGGCTCATGGGCAGTGCCATATGATGGTGCCAAGGTCCCTCAGACATCTCAAGATGATGGGCCATATGGGGCCGAGGCGTGTAGGCACGTGTCCGTGGATGAAAGGACTTTGAAGTGGAGACAGGCACTAGGACCATGCTGGTTCCTTGGGAAAAGGATGCCATGAAGACCTCTGGTTTGGTCTTGTACAGTTGAGTTAGGACAGTGGTTAGCAAACTCATTAGTCAACGGAGCCAAATATCAACAGTACAATGATTGAGATTTCTTTTGAGAGCCAAATTTTTAAAACTTAAACTTCTTCTAATGCCACTTCTTCAAAATAGACTCTCCCAGGCCGTGGTATTTTGTGGAAGAGCCACACTCAGGGGCCAAAGAGCTGCATGTGGCTCTTGAGCCACAGTTTGCAGACCACAGGGCTAGGGCATGGGGCGGGGGCATGTCCATGGTGTTCTCTCTGTTTCCATCCCCCAAGCCCAGGTCCACATCCCTCCCCCCCATACCTAGGCTTGCAGCTGGTTCTCTCTGCCTACATCCTCTCCCTCCAGCTGGGACTGTGCACATGGCTGCCAGAAACATCTTCCCAGAATAGCGCTTCTGCCGTGTCCCTCAGATAGAAAACCTTCCTGGGGGAAGTCACATCAGTCCTGTAGACATGTTTTTGTTTGACTACGTGATGTTTTGGAAAATTTTTAAAAATGTGTTTTTATTGATTTCAGAGAGGAAGAGAGAGGAAGAGATAGAAACATGGATGATGAGGAAAAAAATCATTGATTGGCTGCCTTCTGCATGCCCCCTACTGGGAATCGAGCCCGCAACCTGGACCTGTGCCCTGACTTGGAATTGAACCCGTGACTTCTTGGTTCATAGGTTGATGCTCAACCACTGAGCCACCCTGGCTGGGCTGAAATATTTTGAATTCATTTCTAAGATTGAAAAAGGAGATTTTAGATAAAAATCTGAATTTTGAGCTTTTTTGGGGGAGTAGGGAGATCAGCATATTTGGCAACTCTCTAGCTGCATTTCCACGGGAGCAGAGTGGCATTGCTGTCTTCACGTTTGCCAGGCACCTCAGTCCCCGTCGCTCTCCTGCTACACACTTCCTAGCTTCGCTGATCGGGTTGCCGTGCTTGGTCCTCTGGGTGAGCTTCTGATTCCTGTTCCATGGCAAACAATGGTCCATAACAAAGGGTCCCCCAGGTCAGGCTCCCCATCAGCGTCACTGAAGGGGCTTCAGCCTCAGTGATGATAATTCCACATCTGGGACGAAGAACAAATACAGATAATACACTACAAGAGATATTGCTTTTAGCCAGGCAACAGCACTAAGAATAGAAAGGAGGCATCCATTATAAAGAGATTTTAAAAATATATATTTTATTGTTTTTTTTTTCACAGAGAGGAAGGGAGAGGGATAGATAGTTAGAAACATCGATGAGAGAGAATCATCGACCAGCTGCCTCCTGCACACACACACACACACCCCCACTGGGGATGTGCCCGCAACCAATGTGTACATGCCCTTGACCGGAATCAAACCCGGGACCTTTCAGTCTGCAGACCGATGCTCTATCTACTGAGCCAAACCGGTTTCGGCTATAAAGAGATTTTTAAACTGTCTTATAAAAGCAACAGTTTTGTAAGTTGGTTATGGGGAGTGAGGGAGAAAGAAATGGCTCCAAGGTGTATGGCTGAGTAACTAGGTAGACAGTGGCGATGTTTACTGGGGTAGGGAACGTGGAGGAGGAGTGAGTCGGAGAGACCACCCAGATGGAGGGATGCCCAAAGCAGTTGGATCTCTTGACTTATAGGCTCTGTGGCAAAGCCTGGGCTGGAGGTCATCTGCAGAGGTATCTTGACAAAGGCATGAGAGTGAAGTGATGCTGAAGGAGGGATATGGTCTGAGAAGAGAACAGGGCCCAGGTCAGAACACCAGGCAGAAGGATAGTGGGCAGGAGCATAAGAAGAGGTGATGATCTCAGTCATGTGACCAGCATCAGGAGAAATGGGTCTCAGAAGCCCAGGGAGAAAAGAGCTGCTAGCAGGGAGTGGCCAGAGGGGTCACGCAGGATGAAGTGGGAAGAAAATCGATGTGATTGGGAATTGGAAGGCAGTCCTTGTCTTGTTTTCGGAGTGCAAAATACTGGAGGGGTGTGGGCAGAAGCCTTAATGCTGCGCATTGACATTTAAATGGAGGATGAGTGGAAATGTGTTACTTGCCAGCTGTTCTTTTGAGAAGTTTGAGAAGGAGAGGAGATGAAGTAGTTGGAAGAGGTGCAGCGCTGAAGAGGGTGTTTTTCTCTTTCTTCAGGTGGAAGAGGCCTAAGCATGGACATGTTGCAGACGGCAGTGAAGAGGAGAAGAGGAGAGGCTAGACTCTTAGGAGAGGGAGAAGGACAGTGACACAGAGCCCAGAGGACATGGCCAGGTGGGATGAAGAGCACACGGCCAGCTCTGAGGCTGGGAAAAGGGTCTGGAGAAAGGAGGAGAGGGAGGTTTCAGGTAAGAAAAAAATGGGAAGTTGGAATTCATGTCTTATTGCTTCAAATTTCTTTGACGTCCGAGGCAAGGCAGATGGCTAGAGGAGAGTGTGTGTGGGGAGGTGGAATCTGGGGCGTGCAAAGCTCATCTTAGTGTGCTCTATCTGACCCTGGAGGGAGTGGCTGCTCCTTATATCTACTCTTCCTATGTCCCTTAGAGTTACCTTTACTTTAAAAAAAAATAATATAACCCACTTTTAAGTATATAATTCATTGTTAGAGCTGTACAACTATCATCTCGACCCAGTTTTATCGTTTTTATCACCTCATTTCATGCCCACTTTCGGTCAATCCCCAGTCTCACTCCCAGACAACCACGGATCTACTTTCTGTCTCTATGGACGTGTCTATTCTGGACCTTTCATATGGATGGAACCATACAGCGTATGCTCTTGTGACTCCTCTTTCACTTAGCATATCTTTCAAGCTCATCCATGTTGAGCAAGTTTCAGTTCTTCATTCCTTTTCTACTCTATGGCTCTATCCCCTTTATTCACTCACAAGTTGATGGACATGTTTCAAGTTTTGGGCTCTTAAGAAGAATCTGCTCTGAATATTCATACACAGGGCTCTGTGTAGACATGTTTTATTTCTCTTGTGCAAAGACCTAGGAGTGGAATCACGGAGTGGCACAGTAAGATTTTGTTTCCCTTTTTAAGAAACCGACACACTGTTTTCCACTTAACATTCTCACCAGCACTGTTTGAGGGTTCCAGTTTTGAAGTTACCAAGTCTATCAGCTATATAACTAAAGCTAAAAATGTTTAACTTCTTGAGTTCCTCATCAGTTTTTCCACACTTGACATTGTCTGTCTTTTTTATTACAAACATCCTAGAGGATGTGAACTGACATCTCATTGTGGTATTTACTTACATTTCCCTAATGACTTATGATGTTGAGCATCTTTCATGAGCTTTTTAACCAGCCACATATCTTCTTTGGTGAAATATCTAGTCCAATCCTTTGCCTATGAAAAAAAATGGGTTGTGCTGAAACCGGTTTGGCTCAGTGGATAGAGCGTCAGCCTGCGGACTGAAGGGACCCAGGTTCGATTCTGGTCAAGGGCATGTACCTTGGTTGCGAGCACATCCCCAGTGGGAGGTATGCAGGAGGCAGCTGATTGATGACTCTCATCGATGTTTCTAACTCTCTATCCCTCTCTCTTACTCTCTGGAAAAAATCAATAAAATACATTTTTTTAAAAAATGAGTTGTTTGTCTTCCTATCACTGGATTGTTTAGAGGTCTTCTTTACTTTTTTTTTTTTTTTAGACAATTCCTTATTATATCCCTATTAGAGATGATTTTTTATATTAAGTTTTCTCTCCTCCAGTTACGGTGCTATCTCTGTTTATTGTGCTCTGACTTCTACAGGAGGCACTAATATGTGTTCTCTGGTAAGCCAGCAGGGAATACCAGAACAGAAACAAGAAAAAGAGAAAGCTTTAGAGCTAGACATATTTGCATCTGGATTTCAGTGTTGCCCCTTACTTCTATGTGGCCTTAGACAAGGCATTTAAACTTTCTGAACTTACATGTTATCATCTGTAGAACAGGAAAATAGTGCCCCCCTCACAAGATTTTCTTAAAGACTCGACAAAGGACACATAAATAGCTCATCACGGAGATTGGCACGTAGGAGCAACTGAATAAATGATAGCCAACAACAGTAATAAGTGGTCAAGAGCTGAAGGTACATCTTAGGGTGTTCTGAGGTGGCAATACTATTCAGTCAAAGTATGGTTAATGAAAAGGTCTTTATGGTTATTTGGTAAAGTGTGTTCTGACCTGGCCTGAGTGCTGCTATGGTAGAGAGATGTCACAGGTAGAGAGGGGCTGATGGACGCTCCGGAAGGTCCTTGGCCCTGGGAGTCCATTAAGAATGTGGAGTCTGGTCTTCAGGTTCGAAGGCCCGTTTTCCCGGGACCCCAGAGAGTCTTTTATTTTTTTGAGCGTCTAACTTTTAGAAGGCTGACTCATGTCAACTAAAGTCCCGCAGTTATTTTAGTCATTAGGATAACTGGAGTGACTCACTTTTTCAGGGAATGGACGATTCCTCAGCCACTAACTGTATGAAGGTTAAAAAAACCATTAGGTCTTTTCACACCCAACTTACTCTATATGGAGACACGGGCTTAGACTAAAATGATCAAATTTACATTTAAAAAGCATAAGTGACAACATATCACAAGCAGCACTTACGCAAAAATTATTCAGGTTACCACTATGCTTGGACATTTTGCTGCCTCCTGCACAGCCCACACTGGGGATGGAGCCTGTAACCGGGCATGTGCCCTGACTGGGAATCAAATCGAACCATGACCTCCTGGTTCATAGGTCGACACTTAGCCACTGAGGCTTCATTCACATTTTGCTGTCTGAAAGAATGTTAAAACCAAAATTAGGAATAGATGCGATAAAGGAGCTGTAAATGTGTAAGAGGGATCTGAACGCGGCTGGAGCTGGAGAAGTGCCAGCTGGGAGCTGGGCAGCATGTGCACTCTGGGGTGTGTTTGGGGAAGTGTGTTTGCGAGTCCCTCTCCTCTTGCTCTGAGAGGGTCTCTGCAGTGGCTGCTTTAGGCGGGGAGCGTAGGTATCCACTCGTTCTTGGCCTGCTCCACAGGCGGAGTGCTGTTTGGAGGGATTACCTGGAGTGGGACCTATTGCCTGCGGTATTTGGACATTGTCTTCCGCACGTGCAGTTGAGCTGTGTGTGTCTGAGAGGGTTGGTGGGGATTTTGCTCAAGTAGTTGGACTCTTATGACCAGGAGACCAGGCTGTGGCGGGAGTGGCACACATGCTGCACACCAGAGAACAAACTGGAGAGGACATGGACTAGGTGGTTCATGTGCCACATGGTTTATTAAGTACAAAACAGGTCGTTTTTGTCATAAATAGGGACCGCAATGAACCCTGTAAGACAAGCATGTCAAACTCAAAGGCTAACACGGCACAAATAAACAAATAAACAAGGTATGCGGCCTGCAGGCCGAGAGTTTGACATGCTCGCTGTAAGAGGATAGAAGACAATGGATGTGCATCTGAAGAGGCAGGGACACGAGGTGGGCTCCGGACTGAAGACAGGAAGAACTTGGGCCCTGTGGAAATGGGGCCTAGGTGCTGGGCATGGAGGTGCCATGGCATTTGTCAGCTCCTCTCTTGGGTGTGTGTTCCAAGGGCGTTTATTACAGTCAGACCGGTGTTAGTCACTCTGAGTTAAGGAATATGGCTGTGTCTGTGCTTGAGGCACAGTGTGTGGGGTGGCTAGGGGGAAGGGCAGGTTAGAATAGGACCACAGTTGTTTCATGATTGTTCACCTTACAGGTGAGAGTTTTCTTGCAGACCCTGGGGGACTGAGGATGCGCTGCCAGGGGGAACACAGGGCTGTGAAAAGATAAGAGATGCCTTGAGGCCAAGATGGGGCCAAGATGGGTCCATCGCTCAGAAAAGAAAACACGTTTTGAGAACAAACCAAGGACGGACCCGCTTTGATTTGGTTGCTGGGCCGGGACCCTGATCCCCTCTGGGAGTTTGCCTCAGGAACGCTGACCCTTCGCCGGTCCCAGGAACGGGCTGGGCTGGGTTTTATCGCCACAGAAAATGAACGGCCTCATCATCAGGCTGCAAGATCCTGGCAGGAGACCGTGGACCACGGACCCTGCAGCCCTTATCCCGCCCCTTCCCGCCTGCTCACAGCCCTTCCTCCTTATCCGCCTGTAACCGGCCGCCACAGGAGCGGGGAGAGCAGAGCTTACAGGATGGCCTGCTGCCCGCCATGCTGCCGGCGGGACGGGAATAAATGCTCACGTAGGACTCAGCCCTGTCTCTGCTCACTTTGAGGCACCCAGACCCGCTGTGTGTCTGTTTCAGGGGGAGCTGTCATTCCTGGAGAGGGAAGTCACAAGAGGACAGGAGGTGGAGAAGGAGAGAAGACAAACCCTACGCTCCATCTGAGGGTCCATGTGGCCGTCAGTTAAACTATGGCAGGATCCAAGCTGTTTCCTCAGTGAAAGTGCGTGTGTGCATGTGTGCGTGTGTGCGTGTGCGTGTGCGTGTGTGTGTTTGTATGTGTGTGTGTGCGTGTGTGTGTGTGTGTGTGTGTGTGAGAGAGAGAGAGAGAGAGAGAGAGAGAGCAGGGAGGGGGGCCATAAGGGGTAGGAGATAGGAGGTAGGAGGAAGCTGGAACAGTCTTTTTTCCTCCTTACTCAACTTCAATAAATAACTCAAATTTCTCAGTTCTCTTGCAATTTAATTTGAGAGCTTTGGTAATACACAATTGTTAGCACAATAAGGTTGTTTTTTTGTCTTTTTTCCCCTTAAACAGAAGCTTTGTGTTGGGATGGAAATCACATATAGAAGGAATCTAACTTTAAAAAAAAATCTCTTTATTGTAGAACAAGTCTCCACCAGGAGCCGAACACTCCCCTTCCCTTTCTCCACCAGCCTTCCTGCGTGCCCCCGAGGAGCCTGGGAAATGACTCATGGGTTGGGGGGGGTGGGAGGAGAAGATCCGTGGGCTATAGCTCACACTGAGTGGGTGTTAACAAAGAGCCCAGCGATGCTGGACAAGGGGGAAGGCACAGGAGTGGAGCATGGAGGTCACTGGAAACCTTGCTGAGGCATCGGAGCGAAGAGGATTGCAGTGGGACGGGACGACGGGAGTGAGAAAGTAGAGCTGGTTTTGGTAGCCGCTTAGCTAAGATGGGGAGCCTTGCAGGTAGCAGGAGTGCAGGGTGAAAGGAGGGGCAGTTACATATCAGCCACCAGCCTCTTAGGGTTGCTGTGAGGAGTAAATGAGGTCTTACAGGCAGAGTGACAATATGTGGCACACATTTGATTAGTAAGTAGAGCAGCCAGATGCAGATTCTCATCCTTGGGTGTTAATCCCAAGCTCATTCTTTTCTTTTCTTTTTCTTTCTTTCTTTTTTTTAAAAAAAATTTTTTTTATTGATTTTAGAGAGGAAAGGAGTGGGAGGGAGAGATAGAAACATCAACAATGAGAGAGAATTATGGATTAGCCTCCTCCTGCACGCCCCCAACTAGAGATGGAGCCCACAAGCCAGTCATGTGCCCTAGACAGGAATCAAACCCAGGACCCTTCAAGTCCACAGGCCAATGCTCTATCCATTGAGCCAAACCAGCCAAGGCCCAAGCTCATTCTTTTGCATCAGGGAAACAAGGAGGGACTGTTTCCACACGCAAAGAACTTTTGGGAAATGTTGAGAAATGAAAGAGACCACTCAGAGGGTTCACTGCTCATTCATACAAAACAGGCTCTGTGCTTTCTGTTGTAACAGTCTCTGCTCTCCTCACTCCTTCTCCCCACAAGGCCCTTAGCCCATTTCTCCCAGGAGACTGCCCCCTAGAGCAGGGCTGAGGGCAGACGGGTGTCCCACAGCCCTTGAGGCCCCTGCTCTCCTCCCCGCACATTGCAGAGGGGAGCTCTGCCCTCTGGGAGGGCCTGGGACTGCTGAGGGGCTGAGCTCTGGCCCCTGCAGGCTTGTTGGCTGCCCCATCAGCAGGAGGGAGGTCTCTTCTCCAGGAAGAGAGTCTGGGGAAGCTCCCAGCACTGGCTCAGTGGGCTGGGAGCCACGCTGGCTGAAGGGAGCAGCAGATAACATTCAGTCCCTGAGCTGGGGACCGTCTCAGATGAGGGCAAAATAGCATATTTATGCTAAAAGTTTAAAAATGCCATTCGTGCCCAGCCAGCATGCCTCAGTGTTGACCTATGAACCAGAAAGTCACAGTATGATTCCTGGTCAGGGCATATGCGGGAGTTGCAAGCTCAATCCCCAGTAGGGTTTGTGCAGGAGACAGCCAATCAATAATTCTCCCTCAGCATTGATGTTTCTCTCTTTCTCTCTCCCCCTCTCCTTTCCTCTCTGCAATCAATAAAAATTATTTTTTTAAAATGCTATTTATAAGAAAGGAAAAAAATCACCTATAATCATAGCACCCAGGGCCAGCAGCCCTTGTTAACATTTGGGTAAATCCTTCCAGACTCCTCTCCTCACTGGCTTTCCCCAAATAATATGCAAAGTTCATTTCATGTTAACAAATATGCTCCCAAATACATCATTTTAAATGACTGTACAGTCTTCTTGTGGATTAGCTCAAGGGCTATTTGCACAAGAAGATACGGTTTGTGTAATCTCCTGTTTCACCTCACTGATCGCCCCTCCAGAGATCGCATTCCCACAGTCTCAGCACTTTTTTTTACTTAAATAAACAGAAGCTTTGTGTTGAAATGAAAGTCACATACAGAGCGAACCTAACTTAAAAAAAATTTTTTTTATTGTAGAACAATTCCCCAGCGTGAGTCAACCCTCAGCACAGCTGACAGGGCTTTCCCTCCAAACCCTTCCCTCCTGCAACGTGCCCTTCAGTCCCCACACCAAGCCCCTAGGGCCACTTTTCATTCTTCCCTTAGCTTCTGCTGGTCACCATCTGTGTCATTCTCCCTTTGCAATACTTTGTCACCCACCCCACCCTTTTCTCATCCCTGCTTTCAGAACCAGAGGGCAGGATTACTAACTTGCGCCTAATTACAAGATTCTCCAATTTACTGCAACTGCTTCTAAATTTATGTCCCTGCTTTTGGTCTTTCTCTCTTTCTTTTCTCTAATTCATTTTGCAGAATGCTGCCAAACTTCAAATAATGCTCAACAGTCTTCAATTTCGTATTTCCTAAAACATGCCTTGCATTTGTATAGCACATCTCAGATCATTTCTATTTCTGAAAATAAAGCATGCCTGGTAACATTCAGGAACATACTATACTTCTCACTAAAAGAGATCGATCTGTACCTATAGCTTAAAAATATCTGTCAGCACCAATGTGTAGCCCAATATTTGGCAAATGGTAGCTACTAAATAGATAGGAATCTTACCTAATAAAAGAGAAACATGCAAATTAATCATCACTCTGCTATGCCACAGCCAATCGGAGTGAGTATGCAAATTAACCCAGCAAAGATGAAGGTTAATTTGCATATGCAGCCTAGGAGCAGCGTGATGCCTGCTATGAGTAAGGGGGCAGAGGATGGAGCTACCAGAGCAGTGCTGCAGAAAGAAGCTAGGAGTTGCCAGCTACCAGGTGGGCTGGGAGCAAGGACATGCCAGCTCCCAGGCAGCTGGGAGTGAAGCCAGGGGAAGGAAGGCCTATTATTGCACAAATATCATGCAATGGGCCTCTAGTGGATAAATAAATGAATAAACAAACTACACTCTATTTACCACTGATTTTCCTAAAAACAAAACAAAACAAAAAAAAACCTGGAGGTATGTTTTATCTTGGTTAAGATGAAAGAGTGAATTGATGGGCAGAGTTGGAAATCTTGGCAGGAAGGCATTCATGAGGAGAGCAGGCAGGAGGCAGTGTGCCGAGAATGCTGGTGATAGGAAGTTCCCATCTCTTATTATGAGTTCTATGTATCCAAAATCTAGGACCCCTATAGCTCTCTACTTTCCCTTGCTCCTCTTCCTCAGATGACAGGAATATCTGTCATAAGCAACTTGGAGGTAAAGGTAAAATTTTCATTGTTGGAAAGAGTGAATGTGAGTGATGCGGAGAGAGGAAAGGAAATCATTCCAGTGAGGGCGTCACACAGGTCACCAGCAAATTGAGTCCCATCACAGCGTCATAGTGTGGGACCTTGGACACATTGCTGTCCCACTCTGAGCCTGATCCTTAGCCAATAAAACAGAGATTATACCACATGTGTTTGCAGAGGGAGCTAAGTGGAGCTAGGATGTGTTTGTGCTTTGAGCACACAGTAACACAAGGCAATAAATACTGTTAGTTTTGTATTAGTCAGGGTTCTCCAGAGAAACAAAATCAATAGAATAGAAGAGACCTATTAGAAGGAATTGGCTCATGTGACCATGGAGGCTGGCAAGTCTGAAATCTGCAGAATTCATGCCCTAGCCCTGTGGTCTGCAAACTGCGGCTCGCGAGCCACATGTGGCTCTTTGGCCCCTGGAGTGTGGCTCTTCCACAAAATACCTCGGCCTGGGCAAGTCTATTATGAGAAAGTGGTGTTAGAAGAAATTTAAGTTTAAAAAATTTGGTTCTCAAGACATTTCAATCATTGTACTGTTGATATTTGGCTCTGCTGACTAATGAGTTTGCCGACCACTGGCCTAGTTCAAGTCCCAGAGCCAGCAGACTGCTGTGGAACCAGCAGGAGCCGCTGTCCTGGTTTAAAGGCAACCAGCCAGGAAATGCTCCCCCATTCAGGGGGGGCATCAGCCTTTTGTTTGATTGAGAACTTCAACCGATTGGCTGAGGCCAACTTACATTATGGAGGGCAATCTGCTTCACTCAGTCTACCAATTTCCAAAAACACCCTCACAGAAACACCCAGAACCAACTGTCTGGGCACCCCATGGCCCAGCAGGTTGAAGCATCACAACTATTATGAGCAACAATATACTGTAGGCCCAGAGAGCAGTGAGAGGACGTCTGGGGTGGGAGGGACAGGGTAGACCTTGGAGGAAAGGATTGGCCGAGGCTTCCAAAAGCTACGGAGTCTCATTGGCTCTGGGTCATCCAGGTGAAATGTCCAGAAGGCGCTCGATGTAAAGAGGGGAGAACGGCCGGCAGATAAGCGTTTGAGGGTCACGTTGGAAGCTGAAGCCCTGAGAACAGATGTGACCCGCCAGGAAAAGGGCAAGTGAGGAAAGGGCAGTGGGGCCATGAAGAGCACCAGCATCAGCAGGCAGCCAACAAGAGAGGACTGGCTGGAAGGAAAATGCACTGAACTGGAATGTTCCCCCAAACCCAAGACTTGAAGCAAATAAACGTCTTCTTCTCTTCCATCAGTTCAAAGATCAAGCGCAGAAAAGGGGTGCTACTTGTAGTAAAACTACACGGAGTGGCCAGATTATTATTGTGTGTGTGTGTGTGTGTGTGTGTGTGTGTGTGTGTATATATATATTAGAGGTCCAGTGCATGAATTTGTGCATGGGTGGTCCAGCCTGCCTGCTGGTCAAATTCCTGGTCGAGGGGACAATTTGCATATTAGCCTTTTATTATATAGAATATACACTAAGTGGGCAGATTATTAAACTGTCAGAGATCATCATAATCTGGCCACTCAGTGTATAAGCACAGGTAAGGTGAGGCCCTTGTGATAACTGGCTTCTGGCTGTGCTCACAGCTTCCTTATCTTTGCAGGCTCCCACCTCTGGCCAGATGGTTAGGAGCCACCATTTGGTGACTAGGCAGGGGACACCCCAGTAGGTGGCACCCACAGGGAGTGACTGGGGATTCCTGCTAACACCTGCCGCAGGGAGGGACCACTTCCTACCTACAGTGAGAGGCTGAGAGTGCAGGCTCTGCTTCTACCTGGCTGCATGGCCCCATCCAGGATTGCTCACTTCCCGCTCCAGGACTCAGATTCCTCCTCTTCTGTAGGATGAGGAGATTGAAGTCGATGGTCTTGCCCTAACTTTCCATTAATTATACTGTAAAGAATTGTTTCACTGCCCGAATTAACGAATTGTATTTTTGCAAGTTCAGGAAATCCCTCCAAGAGAGGTAACATATTATAAGCTATCAATATTAGCATAAATTAACGTTCCTGACTGCTGAGTGTAGAATCCTGTTAACTGAGAGGCCTTATAGAACTTGGGGTGTGTGTGTCGGGGGGTTAGGAGGGGTTGGGGGAGAGGTAAGAGAAAGAAATACTCTGCATAAGAGACACTGCTCATGAGACTAAGCCTGCGGGTAAGTAGGGAGTGAGGAGTAGAAATGGGGGGAGGGGGATGAAATCTATGCCAGCTAGGGGGAGGGGCAGGGCGGGAGGGGGGGGACGGGGGGAAGGCTCCTGGAATCTTAGCTGAAGGATTTGAGGACAAGGAGATGGGTTTTGGTTCAGGTTCACAAACATTCACCGAGAATCCACCATGTGCCACCATGTCACTAAGCAGCGTAGATACAACAATGAATAAAACAAAAATAAAAGGCAAGTTTCTAACTTTTGAGAATTCACAGAGACTGGGGGCAGGGGAAGCGGGGCGGGGGGAGGGAGTCACTCCATTAGAGGGTGTTCATTGCATAGCCTGTGGTTAAGGGTACAGAATCTGGGCCAGATTGCTTGGATCCGACACCAGCTCTGCCACTCACTAGTTGTAAGACCTTAGGCAAATTTTTAAACCTCTCCCTGTTTCCATAAATAATAATAATAATAATAGTACCAACTTATAGGAATAAACAGCATATATGGAATAAACACTACCTATGTTTGTTGTTACTGAGTCATGGAGGCAAGCGCTAGGGATATGGGAGAGGAGAAGATGAGGACATCGCAAGAGGCAAGGCTGCCCCTACACACCTGGAGGCCATTCTGCATCCAGCTTTTCCTTCCTCTTTCCTGGGTCTTCCCTCACCACATACTCCCCTCCCCCACCCACACGGCTAGTGATTGGCAATCATGAGCCAGGAGAGTGAGGGTCTCACATTCTCATTGGCCCTTTGATAGGAGGTCTTGCCTCTGGGAGACAGAAGCCAACCTTATCTTTCCTTCTGGTCCAGTGTCTCCCCTTCAGCCACCTCTCAGTCACCCCACTGCCCCCTGAGCTGTCCTGAGGCCCTTTGCTTGGGACACTTGCACTTCTGACCGCAGTCTGAGCAGTGGGTGTCGCTGGTCTCCAGTGTTTCCTGCTTGGGGGATCTGCTGGGTCTCCTCCCCTCTGGGTGCAGTTCTTCTTCTGTCTCTGTGTGCCATCCAGTGACGTCAGGAAGGAAAGCCAGGAAGCACAGCCAGGCTCAGGAAGGGGCACCAAGGATGTTACAGGTGGGAGCCCTGGCCCAGGAAATTCACCCCCACTCCGCCACCAGCTTGCTGTGTGACCCACGGAAGTCTCCCCACCGCGGTTTCCTTTCCTAGGCTGTAACATGCGTGTGCTGGGTGAGGCCAGCCGTTCACAAACCTTTCACACCATGGACCTCTTTCATTGTTTCTGTCTGCACGGACTTCACATTTCCCAAGATCTGGTCCTCAAACCACCCTCTGCTCCCCCCAAAAAGCTGGCATTTAAAAAAAATAATTAACTTTTTCCATTTATAATCAAAGAGTTTAATCAGCAAGAGAGAGTTTTAGGACACAGAATTGACTAAGGTTAGCTAAAGGCAGACATGAGTCAACCAGCCTTGTTTTTAGAGTGCTTGTCATATTATTCCTGGTAAGGGCACGGCTTCCCGAACTTTTTGAAACAGTGAAAGTAGCTCTTGCTCCCCCATCGCCTCTTCAGTGTATTCCATCTAAGGCCTCTGGGCTGCGACAACTTGGCTAATGGTCTCTGTGTCCCTTCCCCTCCAAAAATGCTCTGAATGTCTGACCTCCTTCTGTGCTTGGTGAACTGAAATGCCCAGAGGCGGGAGGCCGGCCATAGAGGCAGGCGGCGCCTGGCTGTGGCTCTCCGTGCAGGACAGTCAGCCTTCACCCACTTCGCTACTGGCGTTCAAAACCGGCGTTGCTTCACCTGGATTGAGTTGAAGTCGACCTTTGCTAAGTCTATGAAATACGTTTGCCAACCCCAGTAGCCTAAGCCAAGTCTCCCATTAGCTTGTGGGAGTAACAACAGGGCAAGCACCGAGTTTGCAGGCACTTAATCTCCCCAACTCCAATAATGTGCCCTGAAAAAGTGATATCCTAATAATTAATAATTCTTCTATTTTAAATATCTTAACTTTCCTGGAATTTTATAGCATCGATAAAGCCATGTATTAATTGATCAAGTACTGTTTGAGCCAATAACTGTGTAGGCATTGCTGGGAGGGCTACAGAAGTATATAAGATGCAGCTTAATTGCAATTCTTAAAATTTTATTTATTTTATTTTATTTTTTTAGCATGTAAGCCTTTTCAAATACTGTGCATTACAGAGGTTTTGTCCCCGTTCTCACTTCTGGGGAAACACAGAGGAGAGCTGAGCAGAGGAAAGAGGATGGGGGAGCAGACTGGGGAGCTAGGGACTGCTTGCTGCTGCCAAGGAAATAGATCCAACAAGGCAGTTAGCACATCTGGCTCCTGCTTCCTGCTTCTGGGCGCCCTGGATGCAGAGTGGAAATGCCTCAGCCGGTCTATTCTACAAATAGTTATTGTGTATCTACCAAGCACCACATGGGAATACAGTGCCAACAGAGTCCCAGTCCTTGTCTTCAGGGGATTCTGAAGCCAAAGGAGAGTCACCCAGGAAACACATCCCTGGGTGAAAAGTGCCGTAGGAGCCACGCAATCCAGAGAATGGTTCATGCTGCCTGCTGGCCATGAGGCCACCTCACCGAGGGTGACACTGAGGCTGGCCATGAGGCCACCCCACAGAGGGGGTGACACTGAGGCTGGCCATGAGGCCACCTCACCGAGGGTGACATTGAGGCTGGCCATGAGGCCACCCCACAGAGAGGGTGACATTGAGGCTGGCTATGAGGTCACCTCACAGAGAGTGACACTGAGGGTGGCTATGAAGGTCACTTTACAAAGGGGATGACACTGAGGCTGGCCATGAGGCCACCCCACAGGGGTAACATTGAGGCTGGTTCTGGAAGTTTCAGCCTTAATTCTCAGGACATTCCAGGCATAGAGAGCCATGGGGACAAGGTCAAAAATTGAAGATGAGACCAGTATTAGGCCATATTAGCAATTCCAGATGAAGAGAGATCTAGTATTAAGTAAGGCAACACTTTTCTTTTTCTTTTCTTTTTTTAATATATTTTATTGATTTTTTACAGAGAGGAAGAGAGAGGGATAGAGAGTTAGAAACATCGATGAGAGAGAATCATCGACCAGCTGCCTCTTGCACACCCCCTACAGGGGATGTGCCCGCAACCAAGGTACATGCCCTTGACCGGAATCGAACCCGGGACCTTTGAGTCCGCAGGCCGACGCTCTGTCCACTGAGCCAAACTGGTCTCGGCAAGGCAACACTTTTCTTAAAATATTTGAGTATCTTTCTCCCAGAACTCAGTGGGATGTGGCTCTCAGGTGCCCGCCCAAACCAATGAACAGACACAAAATCATATTTTAGATATTGATGGATAACAGATGAAAAGTCCTATTGAGAAGCATTTTAATGTTCTTTTAAAATTACACTTATTTGTATTACATTAATTAATAAGATTATGTAGATTTCAAGTGTAATTCTATGATACATGAGCTGAATACTGCACTGTGTGCCCATCACCCAAAGAGGAATCATCTCTGTCATTATGTATTTGGTCCCCTTCACCCCACTACTCCCCACCCTCTCCTTCTGTTAACCGCCTGCTGTTATCTGTGTCTATGAGTTTCAGTAGTTTTCTGTCCTGCATAAGAGTGAAATCATATGCTGTCTTTTTGAAAATAATTTTAGACTTCCTATTAATTACCCATTTTGTATAATACAAGTCATAAAAATATTTTTAAAAGTTGAGCGTGCTTCAAATCTTCCACAGGAATAGTTATTTTATTGAAACGATTTATGCATCAAAAACACAATTATGAATGTGTTATTTAATAACTATATGTTGCTCTCTTAAGACTTTTATCATTGGGCTTGTTAAGTAAATGAAAGAGCAAGCCTAATTATGTTTATAATAAAATATATGAACAAATAAAACATTGTTAATGCTTTATGGATAACTATTAAATTCTGATAAAAGGTACATGTTTAACTCACTGTAGGAAGTTAAACAAAGGGAACTAGACTGTAAGATTGTAGTATGTGTTGTGAGCACTTGTGCATATTTGTGTGTGTGAATGTAAGAAAAAGAGAGATAAAATGTGACAGATAAATTGAGAATAGAGGCTTGGGAGATACATTTCTTGAGGTCATTTTGTGACAGCAAATGTCCATTAAAAAAAAATTAAACAAGACCCCTAGCTGATTTGGCTCAGTGGATAGAGCGTCAGCCTGTGGACTGAAGGGTCCTGGGTTCAATTTCAGTCAAGGACACATGCCCAAGTTGTGGGCTCTATCCCCAGTAGGGGCCGTGCAAGAGGCAGGCAATCATGATTCTCGCTCATTTCCTTTCCTCTCTGAAATCAATAACAATACATTTTTAAAAAATTAAGCAAGAGAGGTACAAAGAGATTTCATGAGTTATATAAAGGAAGAAAGGCAATTTTAGCAGTTTAAGAAAGACAACTGCAAATAAATGTACAAGAGTATACATATATAGTACAATGCACAAAATATGCATTGCTAAATGTGCATACTGTGCAATACCTATTTATTAAGCATTTGCTAAGTGCCAGACATATGCATGGTTATTTCTTTCTATCTTGGCAGTTTTACTATATCTTTATGCATTTGACAGAAAAAATTGTAAAACTTCCCAAAATGATTTAAACTTTTATTTATTCAGCTATTTTCTGTTGGACCTCAGGGGTAGTGAATTGTGTAGGTCACAACCCTCCGTTCATGGCCCCTCCATCATTATTGGTTTATTTTAAGGACATTTTAAACTATTATTCTATTCCCTCTTCAACCCTTTTTCCGTCCCTCTCCCCTGCCCCATAGGTCCCTGGTCCTTTGTCTGTAGGGTATCCTTCCATTCACCTCACGCCCATGTATTACATGGGGCTGGTCTAGGCTGGAGGACTGGCCACGATGGCAATGCCCACTGAGTGAAGGTACTTCAACCTGGTTTTACCACAAATCAGGAGATGAGCAACCAGCCAGGTAGATGGCATGTGCCAGAAGGAAACATGGGCTCTGGGTGGCTCCCAGTGGCTGCCTTGTTGTAGCCATGGAGACTGGTCCGTGGAATGCATCGGTCTCTGCATACCCTGGAGAGTGAGGAACTGTCTAGACAAGTGGTTGGCAAACTTTGGCTCTCGAGCCTTGGTTTGCCGCTCTGTTGACAAATGAGTTTGCCGACCACTGGGATGGGGCTTAATCACAAGGAACAACGGCCTGTAATGATTGGAATCAAGAGTCTAGGTCAGTGGTCGGCAAACTCACTCATCAACAGAGCCAAATATCATTAACAGGACAATGATTGAAATTTCTTTTGAGAGCCAAAATTTTTAAACTTAAACTTCTTCTAACGCCAGTTATTCAAAATAGTCTCGCCCAGGCTGTGGTATTTTGTGGAAGAGCCACACTCAAGGGGCCAAAGAGCCACATGTAGCTTGCGAGCCACAGTTTGCCGACCACGGGGCTAGACTACAGGAGGCCAAAACTCTGGGCTCATTGCCCGCTGTCCCTTTTGGCCCGGAGTAGCAGCAGCAAGGTAGGAGACAGAGCTACGTTAAACACCCTCAGCCTGACCTGTAGCTCTCAGCTCCGCCTGAGAGGGAGCTGTGTGAGGGTGGTCAGGGCTGGGAGGGGGGCAAGCACTTTGCAGATTGATATGGAACGAGTCTCAGAGCTCAGCAGAGGCCATGCGATCGCCCATGATCTGGGTAACTGGAGCCTATGGCCTCCTGGGCTTCCCTGTGTGTCTGCAACACGTTTACTTAGACCCTCCCCAGAGAAGGTCTAAAGCCCATCACGATGCTGCCATGTCGTGTGTGTGTGTGTGTGTGTGTGTGTGTGTGTGTCCTTGCACTGCTCGGATGGGCAGTTAAATGCCTGCTGAATGAGACAGAAGCCAGCAGACCTGGGGGAGGGGGGCGGGGAGCTGGCCCAGCGTGGTTTTAGAGCTCGGGCTCAGTCTGCTTTCTACAGAGTCACTTTTCAGGCCCAGTTTTCGGCTCTGTCCACCCCCGGGGGTCACTGGGAACCGCCACTTGTGACTCATGGAAACGGAGGGAGGGTGTGGCTGCGGAGGCAGCTGGTATGAGAGTGTGGCTGGATGGACCCAGCCTCAGCTGTGCATGTGGTGACAGACGACTGTGTGCCCCTCCATCTGACTGTCCCCTAATCCCCGAGCCAATGGAGATCCCACATGGCGCCTCCTGGAGGAGGCGAGGGAGAGGTGAGCGGCCAGAGGAGGAGCAGAGAGGGCAGGCAGCAGTGGAGGAAAGCAGCTCATTTACTGAGAGCCTCCTGCCGAGGACTCCCTGCTCTCTGAGCTTCCCACTGGGAGACACGCAGGGGTCCCAGAGCATTCTTACAGCCCCCGAGTGTTTCTGCATTTCCCCTCAAAAGCGCTGGTCTCCCCCGATGCTTAGAGACCTTGTGAGGGTGGCTGGGCCCCTCTTGCTTGGGGAAGAAGCGTGTCCAACAAGAAACGTTAGCTTTGGGGGTAAACGCAAGCAAAGCAGGGACAAGTGGGAACAGGCCACTCAGCTTCCCAGGCTGGTGGCCCAGCAGGCTTTGGGGCTGCCCGAGGGTCCTGCCACCACACATCCTGGCTCTGGTATCACTTGACGGAGCCACTGAGTTTGACGAGAGGAATAAGCGGCAGCTGGGAGGGAAGGGAATAAAGGCAGCTCCGTTAATGGTGTGTGGCGGTTTGTGAAGCTCTCTTACGCATGTCCTCACGGGACCGCCGAAAGCAGACACAGGACCTGCACTCTCTGAAATGACTGGCGCCTGGCAGGCTTGGGCTCGTCCTGGTGGTGCCCCTGGTTTAGTGCAGCCACAGGCAAGTCGTTGGACTTCTTTGGGGCTGGTTCCTCCTCCACAAAGTGTGGGGGTTGGGTTAGCTGGACCTTAAATCATATTTCCACTCTGATAGTGTCCAACTGGTCTAAGTCAGTGTGCAGGCTCTGCTCAGCTTACGATCACGATCAGTGAGCATCTATGCCATACAAATGGCCACTCTGGCCACGGACTCCCATCGCTGAGGGGAGCATCTGAACTCCCCTCTCTGGGGGACACTTAGCCACTTACAGAAGCTTTAGAGATGCTCCCTCCCGCATTTATACTGGCCGAGGGCTTGGGGAACTCAAGACTCCTATGGCTGCCGAGGCCCCGGGCGAAGGAGGGGGCCCCATGCCTGGGCAGGCAGGGACTGTATTCCAGGCTAGAATGCAGAACGGCTTTTCTGTGGATCAGGCTTTAATGACTGCTTGGCTTCTATAGTGTTAAGACACCAGAGCTGGCCCTAACCGGTCTGGCTCAGTGAGTAGAGCATTGGCCTTCGGAATGAAGGCTCCCAGGTTCGATTCCAGTCAAGAGCATGTACCTTGGTTGCGGGCACATCCCCGGGGGGGGGGGGGGGGAGAGTGCAGGAGGCAGCTGACCGATGTTTCTTTGTCATCAATGTTTCTGACTCTGTCCCTCTCCCTTCCTCTCTGTAGAATCTATAAAATATATTTAGAAGGAAAAAAAAAAAAAAAGAGATACCAAAGCTAGTTACACTCTGAGTTAAATTGGCTTCATGGAATAGCCTGGAAGCCTACTCTCCTGCTCATAGGTTTTTCTGAAGCAAGCATGCCAAATCTCAACAATGTGGGGCAGGCCCTAGCTGGTGTGGCTCAGTGGATAAAGTGTCATCCTGTGGACTAAAGAGTTTCAGGTTTGATTCTGTTCAGGGGCACCATCCCAAGTTGTGGGCTCAATCCCCAATGGGGGGCATGCAGGAGGCAGCTGATCAATGATTCTTTCTCATCATTGTTTCTATCTCTCCCTTCTACTCTCTACTCTGAAGTCAATAAAAATATATTTAAATAAAAACAAACAAAAAGCAATGTGGTTCAGGACAGAGCCTGTCTACAGGCTGCAGACAGTCCTGATTTATACTTACCCATCATTCTTTTTTTTTTTTTTAAATATATTTTATTGATTTTGTACAGAGATGAAGGGAGAGAGAGAGTTAGAAACATTGATGAGAGAGACATCAGCTGCCTCTTGCACACCCCCTCCTGGGGATATGCCCGCAACCAAGAATCGAACCTGGAATCGAACCTGGGACCCTTCAGTCCCCAAGCCGACGCTCTATCCATTGAGCCAAACCAGCTTTGGCTTACCCATCATTCTTAATCTCTTAGGGCTGTGTCTTTCAGTCTCAGTCCAGGGCCCAACATATAGCCATGCTGAATAAAGCATCTCAGATCACCGCTGGTTTTCTTAAGTCACCATTCTCCTCATTGCTAAGTGCCCCCCAAATTCTTCACAGGCTAAGTAGCATGTCAGCCTCAGATGTCAGATCAGAGTGAGACCCAGGGACAAAGGGCTCCTAGGGTTTTGGTCTTGACCCCATGCCTTTCCCTGAATCACCTGCCTGGCTCCACCAATAAACACAGCATTGGGCGGGGAGGGTGCGGGGGTTCTTGGCCTTCTCGCTGGCACTTCTTATCCAGAGCTGACCTCACCTACCAGAGAACAAGGGCTAGGAAGTGGGTGGGCCAGGAAAGTTCAGAGTGTTTGTCCTGGGCCCAGGACGGCTGTTGGTAGTTTTTAAATGCCTTTAGAGCTATTATTCCACCCAAATTCTACAAACTCTGCCAGTCCATACAGGAAATGCAAGTATTTGTCTTGTTAACTCTGTTTTTGCTTTCTAAGAGCGCACACATGACAAGAGAAACAGGCATATGTAAATAATGCTGATACTAGGCAGACAGATGAGAGCTAGTCTAAATTCACTACACATACAAATGCAGGGACCTGAGAGCAGAGAGGCTACTTCAGAGTGGAGAAAAGACCTTAAGGGTTTTCAAGGGACATGAAATCAGAACTGGTCCTTAGAGAATCACCGATCTTCAACAGAAGACTGAGAGCAGTACGGGCGGGGGAAGGCTGAAGAGGGGACAGAGTGTAGGCAGAGCGTGAGAAGAGGAGAGGAGAGGAGAGGAGAGGAGAGGAGAGGAGAGGAGAGGAGAGGAGAGGAGAGGAGAGGAGAGGAGAGGAGAGGAGAGGAGAGGAGAGGAGAGGGGAGAAGAGGAGAGGAGAGGAGAGGAGAGGGGAGAAGAGGAGAGGGGAGGAGAGGAAGATGGGGATAGTGTGGGGAAGCATAGAAGGATAGGTGCAGGGGGGTGTAGTGAGGAGAGAGCTGGGAAGGGAGGCTGTGATATGGCTGTGGAGGACTTTGAGTGCCAGAGTTTGGCGTTGAACTCTATTCAATGAGGATCCACAGGGCACTGCAGGAGGGAGCGCCATGTGATTCCAAGCTGTGTTTCAGGAAAGTCACCTGTGTTTCAGGAAGTTCACAGGTGAAGATGGCCTCATGCTGGTGACGGAGGGTGGGCACCAGCAGGAAGGTTGATTCGAAGCCTAGGCATGATGTCCGGGCACCTGAACTTAGGGCAGAGCTGATGGAAGGGAAGGACTTGAGAGACAATGTGTGAAGGGCTCATTAAAAGTTTTCATAGGGCTGATTTTACGTGAGTCCTGCCGCTATTCTCCTGGGGCTCTTTCCTGAGGCATTCCTCTGCCCAGAAGGTTAGGGTGGGTCCCTCTTGTCTATTGGGTCAAACCCAGGCTTCCCATGCCAGCCTTCAACGTTGTCCGTTAACTGGATCCTTCATGACGCTCTTCCTCTCCACTGTCCTCCGCCAAGCCTAACACTGTCAGCACTGAGTTCTCTTTGGGCCAAAACAGTCTGCTCATTGTCTGGGACCCTGACTTGGTTTCTGGCTCTGCAGTCCTCTCTCCTCCTAGCTGAGCCTCCTGACGCCCCTGTGTCCGGCCCCCGCACAGGCTGACGGCTCAGTGTGGCCCCGCTCTTGTGGTGAAATGCTGACGTGAGGTCGGAGGGTCTGCCGTGTACAGTGCCGTTCCAGGTCTGGCTCTGTCAGCGTGTCCCTTCCTGTGGGCAGTCTCTGGGCCCTGCACTGCGCTTCCCAGAGCTTTAATGGGGCGGATTCTTGCAGCTCCTCCAGGCCCCCGGGAGGGAGCGGCAGAGGTGGAGCAGAGGGTAGGCTTGGCCTCTCCCTGCCTCCCCATTCAGCCAGCCTTCTCCGTTTGGCCTGCTCTACCTACGAGCTCAGAGGAGATTGTAACTGAGGAGTTTCATATGACAAAGGGGCTTTAGACACATTGACCTAGACCTGCCCGGCTTCCTTCTGATGTAAAAATGGAGCGCAGGCGTGGAAAGATTTGCTCTTTCTATTTGCTTCCTGGCCTGGCGCCTGCGGGGACACAGGCGCGGGGGCTTTAGCACGAGGGAGTGTGAGCCTGGTCCCTTGGAATTTCCACTCGGTCTGTGTCCGAGGACAGCAGTTGTTCAGTCAGACTTATTTTGAGAGACTGTAATCCTGGGGGCAGAAGGTGGTGCCTTTGTGAGACTATATTGGGCAGGAGGTGGTGACGCACCCAGGGGGAGCCGTGCTGGGCGGTGGTAGGTAGTGGCGTTAGGGGTGGGGGATGGGATGGAAGCCTTGGAAAGCCGCCTTCTTCTTCTTCTTCTTCTTCTTCTTCTTCTTCTTCTTCTTCTTCTTCTTCTTCTTCTTCTTCTTCTTCTTCTTTTAAATATATTTTATTGATTTTTTACAGAGAGGAAGAGAGAGGGACAGAGAGTTAGAAACATCTATGAGAGCTGAAACCGGTTTGGCTCAGTGGATAGAGCATTGTCCTTTGGACTGAAAGGTCCCAGGTCTGATTCCGGTCAAAGGCATGTACCTTGGTTGCGGGCACATTCCCAATGGGGGTGTGTAAGAGGCAGCTGATCGATGACTCTCTCTCATCGATGTTTCTAACTCTCTATCCCTATCTCTTCCTCTCTGTAAAAAAATCAATAAAATATATTAAAAAAAAAAAAAAAACATCGATGAGAGAGAGTCATCAATCAGCTGCCTCTTGCACGCCCCCTACTGGAGATGTGCCCACAACCAAGGTACATGCCCTCGACCAGAATCGAACCCTTCAGTCCACAGGCTGACGCTCTATTCACCGAGCCAAACGGGTTTTGGCGAAAAGCCTTCTTTTGGGGGGCGTGAGACAGGAAAGTCAATGTCATTGCTGTCACCAAGTACCCAGGCTACCCTTGCAAAGGCCCCATGAGAAACTTGTTTTCAGAAGTCAAACTCCACTTCCCCAGAGCACCCGCTCCTTACAATGTCTGCTTCGCTTCGAGTTTATTTTCAGCCAATGTTAGCTGCCACCCATCCCTGCTCCACCTCTGCAAAGTGCTTAAAACACTGTGGATTAGCTGGGACTAGGCATCAGCCCCAGAGTTTATTTTATCAAAGGGAAACACCTAGAGCTGGATATTCCCTGGATATTCCCTTCCCTCCCACAACACTGAGGAGAGACTGCCGGCTCCTTGCCTGGCCAAAGGGAGTGTGGCTGCTTGTATGGAGGGTGGGGGGACTGCAGAAGCCCCTCCGTACTCTTGCCAGTGGTGGGGCTGCCCCACTCTCGACTGTACCTACTGGGCAGTCTCTGCTTTACCTCATTCCCCCCCATTGTGTGTCCCCTGTTCTCCCAAGCTCCGGGCACACACCATGCTCATTCATTCAGGCCCACCAGGCAGCTTTCCACCCGCCCATCAAAAAGGTGCTACAGAATCACTGGACTGTAAAGCATCACTGAATATAATGAAATGAGAGAAAATGCGTTTACCAGAACATCTCTCCAGGTGAGCACTACATTTATTTTCACTACATAAATATTTAGTTGCGCCTATTGCATTCTTTCAATCAATAGATATTCTAGCACTTTCTATTACATGCCACATGCTAGTCGGGGCACTGGGGTACAGTGGTGAGCATGACAAAGTCTCCATCGTGGTGGGATTTACATCCCAAAAGGGAGACGAACATAGACAGGGATCTTAGATTCAGGCAGACACAGACATGATCTGGGCTTAGAGATGTGCTAGTGAAGTGGAAATTAAAGGTGATGAGAATGGTAAAGAGATATGGGACCTTGCAGAACTGGAAAAGTCAAGTCTTCTGGGCCTCAATGAGAGTGAAGGTGCAAAATATCTTTGTGCAGCAAAGGTTCATTGAGATTTCAGTTACATAGAGACTCGGTCTGTGAAAACTATCAACTTCAAGTGACCACCTCAGCACTCAGTCTGTCACTGAGGACGCCTTGATAGTCTCCAATGAGCTGAGAGAAGCGAGAGGATGCGGAGGCAGAGACATAAGGTGATATGGAGACTTGGGTACAGCTGCTGCCACATGGAATTGACTGGAAGCCAATAGATTAAAAGTCTATTTTTTATTTATTTTTTTTTGAGAGAGAGAGAGAGAGAGAGAGAGAATATAGTGTTGTCAGTGAGATCATGATCCTGGGCTAGAAAGAAAACTAAAAAATATCAAAAACAAAAAAACTACTTTATAACATAAAACCTCTCTCAGGCTCCCACATGCACACCGGCTGGATGCAGGCTGCAATGCTGTGGAGTTCCAAGGACGGCTGGCTCAGAGTGCTCACTGCAGAGACCAAGGAGGAAGGCGGGCATGGATGAAACTTGCAAAGGTGGAGGCAGGTGCCGGGGAGAATAATGGATGAGGAGATTTCTCCAGAGATCAGGATTAAGATCTAATCAAGAGATGTCACCCTCACAGTGGAGTAGACAGCATTTAGTGTGTCTATCCAGCAAGATTTTATCAATGCTTTAGACAAGTGATTGCTCTGTAGTTCCCATTCCTCTCTTTTCTGAAAGGAAATGTTATTGTGCCTGCCCTTTTTCTGCCTCTGCAATGTCTTTTTAGTGCTGGTTAGAGGAGAAAATATACTTCTGCTTGAGTTCATAGGTCTCTGAACCACAAGGAAGTACATCCGGACTTGAAAGAGAGAACTGTACATCACCCAGAGATCCTGGACTTTGAACTAGATCTAGTGAGTAAGTGATGTGTGTGTGTGTGTGTAAATATGGGAAGAGAGGTGTGCACTGATATTTGATGACCAGTCTACCTGAGAGGCAGGCTAATAACATTATACCTAGATCACTAGCTGTCCACAGGATATTCACATGGTATGAAGTTGACACTAGAGTAGACTACCATCCCAACATCCCTTGCGTCCACTTAACTACTATCACTGGTGGAATATGAGTAGAAGTGGTGTGTGCCACTTCAAGTCTAGGACTTTTAAAAATGTTTTTATTGATTTTATATATAGAGAGGAATGGAGAGGAATGGAGAGAGAGAAAGGGAGGAAGAGAGGGGAGAGAGAGAGAGAAGAGAAGAGAAGAGAAGAGAAGAGAAGAGAAGAGAAGAGAAGAGAAGAGAAGAGAAGAGAAGAGAAGAGAGAAGAGAGAAGAGAGAAGAGAGAAGAGAGAAGAGAGAAGAGAGAAGAGAGAAGAGAGAAGACAGAAATATCCTTCGGTCGCCTTTCATACACATCCACACCAGCCAGGGCAAAGCTGGCACTTTTAAGAAGCTGATTGGCAATGTCCACATTTTCTTTTCCCTCAGGTTGAGAACTGCTAGCAAGGTCGCCTAAGACCATTGGAAAACACAGATATTTACATTACGATTCATTAACAGTAGCAAAATTACAGTATGAAGTAGCAACGAAAATAATTTCACAACATGAGGAACTGTATTAAAGGGTTGCAGCATTAGAAATGTTTAGAACTATTGCTCTAGACCATGGTACATGTTGAGGGTTCGAAGTTAATTGCTGCTTCTGGGGAACTGGATATTCAGCAGTGACAGTGGCCGGCCAGCCTACCTGTGATCTTAGCCCTTCCCACCATGGGATGTTCATAACCTCATGGATCAAATACAAGGTAACTGGGAAAGAGGCTGACTAACATTCGTAGGGCAAGATATCTTATGGATTATTTTTTAAATTTTTATTTATCTTTATTGTTGAGAGTATTACATATGTTCCCCACTTCCCCCCACCCACCCTTTGCTTCCCTCTACCCAGTGCCACCCTACCATAGGCCTCCACTACACTATTGTCTGTGTCCACATGCAAAGAAGTCCTTTGATTAATCTCTTCCTGTGCCCCATGCCCTTTCCTCTAAGATCTGTCAGTCCGTGCCACGCTTCCATGCCTCTGGACCAGTTGTGTTTGTCAGTTTATTTTGTTTCACTAGATTTTACACATGAGTGAGATCACGTGACACTTGTCCTTCATTTTGTTAATGTGATGTATCACATTTATTAATTTGTGAATATTGTACCAGCCATGCGTCTCTGTAATAAATCCCAGTTGGTCATAGTGTATGATCTTTTTAATGTATTGCTTGATCCTACTTGCTAATATTTAGTTGAGGATTTTAGCATCTGTGTTCATCAGGGATACTGGTCTGTAATTCTCTCTCTTTGCAGTGGTTTTGGAATTAGGATAATGCTGGCCTCATGAAGAGATTGGAAGTGATGCTTCCTCAGCTGGACCTCAGTTGGTAATTCCAGATGACTGTTCCCTAATTTAGTTTTATTTCTAGTCTGACCCTTGCTTTCCTCCAACAGGTTCAAAGACTTCATAATCTTTACATTAATAGCTAATTCCTATTTTTTCCATCATGACGAGTACTCTTCAAAGGCCTGTACAATGGAGGATATCCCTTCTCTACATTCTTTCGAACCATCCCTTAAGTAGAGCTGTTACATTAAGGCAGTCCACTCAGGGCTGGTATCAGCATATTGTGCAGATCCATCTGAAAGTCGGGTTCTTTTGGGCTGGGACTGGCAGTGGCAGATGCTGCAATTGAAAGGGGCTCCCTGATTTCACAGGAGATGATGGGATCCCGAAATGGAGGAGGCAAAGTAGCAGCACTTAACTGTCAAAGGCAGGAAAGGCATGATTATCACAAACAGTGTGGTAATCAGGAAGTAATGTGGTAATCAACACATACCCTGGCACCTAGTATGCAACTGTTCAACTAAGAGTGACTTTATTTCTATAATAATAAGGAAAGAGCACCATGATTTAAAAAAAAAAGTTTTCTCCTTCTTGCTGCAGAATTACATCAGTTCTCCAGAGCCATGCCATTCTTTTTTCTCCAAAAGGTATGAATTGATTAATATTGTAATCTAGAGGGTGACTTTGAGCCCTCATTGGGAAAAGTTAGGAGGTAATTGAGTGAGGTTTCACATGAAAAATATGCCCCAACAATCCTAGATCCCTAAATCTTTGTATTCTTTCCTCTCCATTAGACCAAAGAATTCCTGTTATTGCTGAAGAGAAGTCTGCTGTAGTTCTTTTGAGGTTAATATCTCTTTCATAACTTTTAGAAATGTTTAATATTTTTATATATTTTTTTACTTCTTAAATGTTTTTATTGATTTCAGAGAAAGGGAGAAATAGAAACATCAATGATGACAGAGAATCATTGACCAACTGCCTCCTTCATACCTCCTACTGGGGATTGAGTCCACAACCCAGACATGTACCCTGACCTGGAATCAAACCATGACCTCCTGATTCATGGGATGATACTCAACCACTAAGCGACATGGGCCGGACTATTTTTATATTTTGCAGCTTTTTATTATGTGGAGTTTGGAGATTTATCAATATTTAACGCTAGTTTTATAAAGCTGAATACTCATTTCTTCAGTTCTACAAATATCTGCACTGTTTTATCTTCAGTTGTGTGGGTTTTTCATTTCTTTTATTTTTTCTTAAACTCTTATTAGACTACCAGAGGCCCAGTGCATGAAAATTCATGCACTGGTGAGGGGTCCCTCAGTCCAGCCTGCCCCCCTCACAGTCCAGGAGCTCTCAGTAGGGGGAGGCACCCGGTGATCAGGGAAAGACCATGCCCCCATAACACCTCTGCTGCTGCCACTGCCGGCAGTGCAAGCCTCAGCTGGCCCCGGTTACCTGAGCCTTGGGTGGCCCTGGGCGACTGGGCAGCTGATATCTGAGGCTTGCCTGCACCTCAGGATGGCCCTGGAGGTTATGGGCTGATGGAAGGTCCAGCCACACTATGCACCTTCCGCTGCCCCAGCTGAGCTGAAAGGACTAGGGGAGTATAGCATGGCTGAGGGGACTGAGCACCACCATCTTGTGACTATGGGCACCACCATCTTTGTGATGGTGTGATGGTTGATTTGCATATTCCCTTTATTAGGATATTAGGGCACTTCATGTCTTTTAGTTTCCTTTCAGGTTTTCTATCTTTTAATTCATTGTGCTGACATTCTAAGAGGTTTCATCTATTTCTCAAATCACTAATTCTCTCTTCAGCTCTGTCCAATCTATAATTTGGATCATTTAAAAAAAAAATTAGTGCTATACTTGGCAATTTCAATGCACAGCACCAATGTAGATCTTTTATTTGAGACGTGGCACAAGACCCATGCTCTGAGAAATAGAATACTGTTGAGCCCTGAACTCATCATGGAGGTTTATGACTGAGTATTATAAAGGTGGCTTTTCCTTTTTAGTTACGGGTAGGCACCTGGTATTGCATATAATTCCAGAACAGTAGCTCTTCCAGCTTTCTGTTTTAGGTGTCCTCAGAGACTCTGGTCCAAGCCCCTTGTCAATAATGGAGCTCGCAATAGGAGCACTGGCCTCTGTCCTTGCTTGGGCATTGAAACTGCCTGGATAATGTCCAAGTATTTCCTCCAGCCATGGACCACAAGGCTCCAACCCTTGCCTGTGACTATGAGTTCTCTCTGTATATTTCTTTTTCTCCTTTTTTTTTGGGGGGGGGGGGTAACAGCTTTATTTCTGATCCATACAGACTTCTTTTTCTTTTTAAAAAAATATATATTTTATTGATTTTATACAGAGAGGAAGGGAGAGAGATAGTTAGAAACATCAATGAGAGAGAGTCATCGATCAGCCGCCTCTTGCACACCCCCTACTGGAGATATGCCCACAACCAAGGTACATGCCCCTGACCGGAATCGAACCCAGGACCCTCCAGTCCCCAAGCCGACGCTCTATCCATTGAGCCAAACCGGTCCCGGCACAGACTTCTTTTTCTAG
Organism: Pipistrellus nathusii; assembly: GCA_963693515.1. Lineage (NCBI taxonomy): Eukaryota > Metazoa > Chordata > Mammalia > Chiroptera > Vespertilionidae > Pipistrellus > Pipistrellus nathusii. The sequence continues at coordinate 35,390,882 of OY882875.1, read as the reverse complement.
TGTTTTATATATGAACACAATTTTAAATGTCCTGTTTATCACCGCTGATGTGGAATGAGGTTCTGCCTGTATTCAATGCACATCATCATACACTTGATAAATGCCTGTTCAAACTACCTTCCAGCAATCCCCTTAGATGCTCAGAGTGCCCCTCCTGTCCTTGAACTCCCAGGATGCTCCCACTGGGGTACCCCTATCCCCCCCCCCCCCCCCACACACACACACGTCCTTTGGATCGTCATCACTACAGAACAGGCTCTCTGGAAGCAGAAGGTGTTCTAGTTTTTGATGTAAGACCCCAGATAGACCTGAAGGACCAATCTGGTCTCTCCAATATACATGCAGGCCAGAACCATTCCTGTCCTTTACCAGCTCCTCAGCATAAGAAGGTGTGAGCAGGGGAGATGGTGGGATCTTATAGAACTCTGCTCTCTACCTGAATCTCCAAATGCCTTCCTGCCTGCCTGCTACGGAAAGAACAAAGAGAACCTCATCAAAGCCAGACCATAGTGTGACAGGGCACCAACCCGGAGAAAACACAGGCAGTTGTAGCTGGTCTCCTACTAACTAGCTCTCAGACGAGTGAAAATCACCTTGTTGTCTCAGCTTCTAAAATGGGAAAAATGATAACAGCCATTCGTTGTGGCTTCCTTTTCATTTGTATTTCAGAGACAGCCTGGCCTGTGGAGAAATCTGGGTTTTGGTCCCAAGTCTGCCGCCAGCTCTAACTCACTGAGTGACTTTGGGCAACTCATACAAGATGGCAACTCCAGGAATAAAGGTTTCAACTAGAAGAAGGTTAAGAAGTTTCTAACAGAACTATCTGCAGACAGTGCAGACAGGTTGGGCTGTTTTGGGAAATGGCATAATAATAGTTAACATTTACTAAGTAATCACTTGATACTAGATTTGTTTGCTCAATTTCTCTTCACAGCACTCGTTAGATCCTGTTATAGCAGTGGTCGGCAAACTGCAGCTCTCGAGCCACATGCGGCTCTTTGGCCCCTTGAGTTTTTAGCAAAGGCCAGCTTAGGAGTACCTTAAGTAAGTTAATAACAATGTACCTACCTATACAGTTTAAGTTTAAAATATTTGGCTCTCAAAAGAAATTTCAATCATTGTACTCTTGATATTTGGCTCTGTTGACTAATGAGTTTGCCGACCACTGTGTTGTACCATTTCACAGACAAGAAACAGGAGCTCTCAGAGGTTATGTTAGGAGGAAGCTGGGCTCTGAGCCCCAGCCTGTGGAACCTGGATGACTGCACCCAACGGCTTTGCCACTTGGGAGGAGCTGGGTGGCCACTGGCAGGCAGGGGTGGGAGTGGGCAGGGGAAGGTCATGGCAACATTTTGGAGGTCGGGCTGGATGAGTGCTCAGCACTGAGAACCCCGGATTCTCCAAGCTCAGTTTCCTGGAAAATATGAGTAAATTTAATGTGCTGATTCATATGCTAGGGCTGGAGAGAGACAGAAAAGGAATGTCCGATGTGCTCTGCGATGGGCCAGGGTCCAGCTGGGAAGACAATTACATGTGCATGAACCCAGCTGCCCGTGGCCCAGTGCTGTGCCGGGTGGAGGGAAGGTATGGGAGGGAAGGAGCAGAGGGCTTGGGATGGCAGCGTCTAAGTGGGTGCCAGGAAAAGGAAACAGAAAGGGCGCGTGTTTGAGAAGCCAGAGGTGTCTCTCTCTCTCTCAGGGCTGAGCTGCCCCCTGAACAGCTCTACTCCCTTCCCCCTTGACAGCTCCAGCCTGGACATCAGAAACGCCTCCACCGCCTCCGATCAGCTCAAGTGCCTTCCTAGCCTGACCTCCACACTCCACCCGCCTCCTCTGCCCCAGCCCCACACAGGAGGCCCCAGCGGCCATCAGCCTGGCTGCCTCCCTCTCCCAGAGAGCCCTGTGGGCTATGAATGCTAAAGCAGGGGAGGGCCACCACACATGTTAACATAGGACCCAACACGTGTATGCATGTGTGTATGTGTGTGTGTGTGTGTGTGTGTGTGTACTAATTTTTTATTTTTCCCAAATCTTGAAACTATTTTAGGGATGGGGAAGAAGAGGGACAAGTTAGGGACAGTGAAGGCCTTGGGTAACTGGGGAGGGGGGATAATTTCTTTCTGCACATTAGCTCCCTTTCCCACTGGAAATGTGAGCAGAACTGGGGCAGGGGTGCTGTTCAGGCAGAAGTGCTGGGGGCAGGGAGCCCCCCGGAAAGCCGCTGTGATCACACAGGGCCTGTGGGGGCCGGTCACCCGCACGCTCAGTGAAGTTTCCATCCGCCGCTGCCCCCCCGCCAGCAGCCCAAGGACAGGAAGGAAATGCCCGCTGGAAACTGGTTTGTAGCTGAAGTGAGGCAGCGGGAGCCAACGCGGAATCCAGAGAAATAAAAGAACAACTTCAGTGCCACTTGGCTGGTATTTTCCAGCGTTTTCTGTGAGGTGCAGGGTCTCGGAGGTAAAGATCTATCCAGGCGAACACACGAGGAACACTGGGAACCGCCATCCACGCCGAACAGACGTACCAAATGGCAGTTTTTGACCTGCACACCCACCCTTGTTCCGGAAGCGCAGGATCGCTGCCAGCCTTGGTTCCCCGGGCTGGGCCTGAACGCCATACAATCCAGAGCAGCGTGAGGACGGCTGGATGTCCAATAGGAGTCAGTGGCTCAGCCTGGATTCTTCCGGAAGCAGCGCCAGGCAGAGGCTGGGGTGCTAATATTTTCTTAGGGTGTCAGTTTCAGAGGCAAGAGTGGGGACAAGGGGAGAGAGGCAGGGAAGCGGGCGGAGGTCAGATCTCCTAGGAGAGGAGGAGGAGGAGTAATGGGAAGGTGTTACCCATCTAGGCCCTGCCCCCGGAGAAGCCCTATAACCAGGTCTTGAGCCCCCAGGGTAGTGGGTTCGGGTGGAGGAAGGGCCTCAGTCTCCCACTGGCCAGTGTTGCAGTGACTATGCCACGCCTCTAGGTGCTAAGCAGAGTCCCAGCCCTGAGCCAGTGGGGAAAGCCTGAGGGGGTCAGATGGGCCGAGGGCAGTTGGTCCGTACCCACAGGCCGCTGGCACAGAGACAGGTGAGGCTGAGGGCCCCTGAAGTGATGCATAAAGGGGTCTGATACACCGGGCACCCTCTCCTGCAATGATTCTCAACCTTCCTAATGCCGGAGGGTGTAAATACCTGTGTTTTCTGATGGTCTCAGGCTCTACAGCAGCAGTTCTCAACCTGTGGGTCTGGACATTTACATTACGATTCATCACAGAAGCAAAATGACAGTTGTGAAGTAGCAACGAAAATAATGTTATGGTTGGGGGTCACCACAGCTTGAGGAGCTGTATGAAAGGGTCGCAGCATTAGGAAGGTTGGGAACCACTGCTCTCCTGCGTAAGAACCTCTGTCTCACCGCAGACTTCTCCGCTGAACCCCCACGTCCCGGCCCCGCGTGAGGCACAGAGCAGGCCGCACGCACAATTCATTCCTTAAATAAATGAGTGAAATAAACTTTGTTGAATCAACGAGTAAATGGCCACAGAGGCCTGAGCTCCTTAGGCGTTCCTTCTCTTGCCAAGTCCCCAGCACACACCTAACCAGTCGATCACCAGTCCCCACAGCGGAGGCTCTGTTCGCGTCTGCTCACTGCATCCGTGTTCAGAAGGGAGCCCCGGGGATGACCGTGGCCTCCCACCCTCCAGGGTCTCCCCGTAGCATTGACCGCTGCTGCCGTTAGTCCCCCTCCAGTGCAGCTCCGGTCACCCCACTCCCCTGACGCCCAAAGAAACGAAAGAGCTCCTCACTGCCCATGGAGTGGAAGGCACCCTTTCCAGAATCCTCTGCATATGCGGCTCCCGCCTCTCGGCCTCTCCTCCCCTGCAGGGCTCCCTCCAGTGTCCTGCCAGCTGCTGGGGCGTGCCACAGGCTCTGCTGCTGGTTTTGCTGGAATGCGTGCTGTTTCCTCTCCCTAGGAAGTCTCCTCCACTGAAACCGGTTTGGCACAGTGGGTAGAGCATAGGCCTGCGGACTGAAAGGTCCCAGGTTCGATTCCAGTCAAGAGCATGTACCTTGATTGCAGGCACATCCCTAGTAGGGGGGTGCAAGAGGCAGCTGGTCGATGATTCTCGATGTTTCTAACTCTCTATCCCTCTCTCTTGATCTCTGTGAAAAATCAATAAAATATATTTTAAAAAAAGAAAAAAAGAAAGAGAGCCTCCTCCGCTCTCTGTCATAAATGCACTCACCTTTCCCAGCCCCTTGCGGGCGCTCCCTACGCTGTGACGTCCTCCTGGGTTTGCCCCTCCCCGGGCCCTTGCTCTGAGAAGCCTCGGAACTGTTTCTCTCGCGCACACACTGGCTTTCCCTTAGGATCTGGGATCGTTCTCCTCTCCCCTCTGAGCTCCTCTCTCACTGACCCTCCTCCCCCAGGGCCTGGCCCCTCCACACTCACCACCTGAGGGTGTGCAAGAGCTCATGGTGCAGGTCTGCTTCCCACACTCGCTCCGAAGCCCGGCGTTTCCTGAGGCACAGCTGGCAGGCCCTCCGTGGTCACACAGTCAGACCCCGGCGTGGCGCCCCTCGCTAACCTTATTCCATTTAAGGGTGGCAGTCGGAGCCCAAGTAAAGAAGAATGTTCCCAGGCACGAGTGCAGCAGGAGTGAGGAGAGCAGTCCTGGCAGCACCCCAGGGAAACATCAAATGTAGCCCAAAGATTGAATACAAATTTGCAAGGAGTGACCAGATGATGATGATCTCTGGACGCATAATAATCTGGCCACTCAGTGTATATCCTATATAACAAATGCGCTCATGTGCAAATTGTCCCCTCAACCAGGATTTTAACCAGCAGGCAGGCAGGCCAAACGCCCATGTCCCCTCCCCCTGGCCAGGCATGCTGGACCCCATCCATGCACGAATTCATGCACCGGCCTCTAATATGAATTAGTGGCCAGGTTATTATGCGTTCAGAGATCATAATAATCTGGCCACTCAGTGTATATTTTAAATTTTTTTATTACAAAAAGCATAACATTAACCTAGTTTAGAAAACAAAGAGAATTACAGCCCCACTGATCCACACTCTGGCACAACCGCTGTCACCTTCCTTCCTTTCCGCTCTGTTCTTACCAGTGCCTGTCTGTTTGCATTGTCATCGGGGTGTCCATATGATTCTGTATCTTGCCTTTTAAGACTCTAAGGTGAGCACTCAAAGGAAGCCTGCTGTAGACAGCAAGATGGTGTTTGAATCCCAGTTCCACCACCTACTAGCTATGCAGCTCAAGGAATCCTTCTGTCTCCTTTTCTTAAAAAAAAAAAAAAAAAAAAAAAAAAAAAATATATATATATATATATATATATATATATATATATATATATATAGTTGATTTTTTTTTCAGAGAGGAAGGGAGAGGGATAGAAAATCAGAAACATTGATGAGAGAGAAATACTGATCAGCTGCCTCCTGCACACTCCCTACTGGGGATGTACCCACAACCAAGGTACATGCCCTTGACCAGAATTGAACATGGAACCTTTCAGTCCACAGGCCGACATTCTATCCACTGAGACAAACCAGTAAGGGCCCTTCTGTATCCTTTTCTGTAAAGTGGGGTCATCTGGCCTCATATGACTACTGTAAGGATGAAACAGTAATTCATAAAATCTGTTAAAAAATAAAATAAATCTCTTAGAAAAAACACCTAGAAGACAGCACTTAACAAATACAAGCTTATTTTATAATTATTACCGAAATATGTGGGTTCTTAAAATATATATATTTTTATTATTGATCTCAGAGAGGAAGGGAGAGGGAGAGAGAAACATCAGTGATGAGAGAGAATCATTGGTCAGCTGCCTCCTACATGCTCTACACTGGGATGGAGCCTGCAACCCGGCATGTGCCCTAACTGACCGGAAATGGAACCATGACCTCCTGGTTCATAGGTTGGCACTCGACCAACTAGCCACACCAGCAGGACTGTGGGAGGGTTTTAATTGACTTTTCCCCAGTCACATGCCCTATACAGGTTGTTCCACTGGTTTCCACACGTGCAATTCTACCCCAAGCATTTGTAAGTTTAACCCCTCCAAGTTATATGTCAGCCCGTTTAGAGAAAAGGCCCAGGAGGACGTGGAGCAGCTTGCGTGCCCCTCTGCCTGTGACCAGGAGCAGTGCCCAGGCGAGGAGCTCTCCTGACCCGGTTCGGGCAGGGCCTGGGTTTCTGTCTGGGGAAACCTTGTTGGGAAGACAATGTGCCCGTCCCAGGTCCTCGATCAGAGCAACAGAAAAGTCAGCTAAGCTGAAGGGACAGAGGGGACTTACGCTTTGTTTCCAAACCATGGCCCCCAGGGTTGTGCTGGCCTTACGTGTGGGTGAAGGAGGTGAGTGCCAGCTGGGGTCATTCCAAAGGCTCCACACCACTCACCGTGCCTGAGGAGGTGCCTGGGCGGCTCATGCTTGGGCATTCCTTTGGCTTAAGGCAGTGGCTGGCAAACTGATTAGTCCACAGAGCCAAATATCAACAACACAATGATTGACATTTCTTTGGAGAGCCACATTTTTTAAACTTAAACTTCTTCTAACGTCACTTCTTCAAAATAGACTCGTCCAGGCCGTGGTATTTTGTGGAAGAGCCACACTCAAGGGGCCAAAGAGAGGTGAGGGACAGCTGTCTTCTGGGGTCTCCTGGAAGGAATCGGGGTTCTTCACGCCTGGTTTCTACTCGCAGGCGGATCTCGGCATCCGTGTTGCCTCCTCAGACAGGACTTCCTGCCCATCCACCTTTGCCAGCCCCCTGTCTGTTTCCTTCTTGGCACTCAATAAATGCTTGTTGAATGAGCATCTTTCTCTTTTCCAATTGAAATGATAATAAAAAAAATGTATAGACCATCCCCATTTTCTGTTGCCCATTAGTGACCAACAGAAGTAAAACCCCTGATCCTATTTTACTTACATATTGTTTGTAAAGTCTGCTCAGTGTCAAGGGCAATATTCAGGCCAACAATGGGGGTTTCCAGGATCTACCAGGGACTGGGAGGCGGGCAGTTTACCGTCAGCAGCGCCTTCCAGCCCAGCTGTTCTCTTGGTCTCCGCATCCAGGAAAGCGGCCCTTCGAGACACCTGCAAGGTGCCCAGTGCCTTTGTGCTTTCGTTTTCCTCTCTGCCCTCAAGATTTGCTTGTAGGGAGAAGTCTGAAACCCACTCCTAGTGCTATTCTTTATAGAAGTGTTGGTAACAGTTTAACCACGTCAGCACGTTAGCCATAGGAATAAAACACCAAGGTAGATGCGCTAGTCTTACCTGGCACTGGAGGAAGGACATTAAGGAAAGGAGCCTACAGTTTAGTGTGTTCACTACGTTATTATTCAGCTTGCCATCATAATTGGTGAACCGTTGGGGGGAGGAAAGAGGAGATGAGAGGAGAGACATGAGGTTGAAGTCACTATATAACAAGTCCCTTGGCGTGTGCAGTCTGGGTGTGATGTAAACTGTTAAGTGTTAACAGCTATGTTTATAAAACCACGAGATGCACTTTTTTTTTTTTTCTGGGAGGAAAAAAAGGATCCAGATGCTTTTTCCAGTTGGACTATGACACCTCTGGGCAGGCACCTGGCCCTTGGACAGAGGCCACTGCACCAGAGTCTCAATACTGTGTCACATGGGTACTCTCTGCCGCCCCCTTAAAAAAAAAAAAAAAAAAAAAAAAAAATATATATATATATATATATATATATATATATATATATATATATATTATTGGTTTTTACAGAGAGGAAGGGAGATGGAGAGTCAGAAACATCGATGAGAGAGAAACATTGATCAGCTGCCTCCTGCACACGCCCCACTGGGGATGTGCCCGCAACCCTGGGACCGTTCCGTCTGCAGGCGGACGCTCTATCCACTGAGCCAAACTGGTTAGGGCTCTGCCACCCTTTTTAAAAAGGTTTTCCTTCCCTGACAAACAAGACTGACTGGCAGCGCAGACAGCACTGCTAGTTGTTCCCAGCCTTTGTTCTTTCTCTAGGAAATGGCACCCAAGTCCAGCAAGCTGCTTGATCTCTGAGCCTTGGTTTCCCCAGCTGTAAACTGAATCTAGTCATTTCTGCCTCATAGGGTGGTTAAGTGAGAAACGTCACAAAGAACTGGCAGCGCAGACAGCACTGCTAGTTGTTCCCAGCCTTTGTTCTTTCTCTAGGAAATGGCACCCAAGTCCAGCAAGCTGCTTGATCAATTATCACCTAATGCCAGATTATTATTTCCCAGGCACTCTGTTGAATTCTTTGTGACGTTTCTCACTTAACCACCCTATGAGGCAGAAATGACTAGATTCAGTTTACAGCTGGGGAAACCAAGGCTCAGAGATCAAGCAGCTTGCTGGACTTGGGTGCCATTTCCTAGAGAAAGAACAAAGGCTGGGAACAACTAGCTGGGAACAACAAGGGTGGTTCCTGACCCTTTTGGGGCAAGCATCATCTCTCCTCTTTCATAAAGACATGGTCCCAATCAGAAAGGCCAGCGAAAAGCTGCCCCACTTCCAAGAAATCTTAACCCTCAGTTTCCATGTCAGTAAATGGGATACCAAGGCCTATTCCCACTTGAGGTTTTTGCTCCTCTGAAGCCTCAGCTACTCTTTAAGGCTCAGGGAAGGAGGGTCTCTCTTCTTCTATGCAGTTTTTCCATCGGTATCATTTTTTTTTTGAGCCTTGTGAATCTTAGATTAACAATAAATGAATTCCCGTTTAATTCTATTCTAATTGTTTCCTCTAAGTGAGTTAATTTGACCACCTTAGGGAGATTGTGAGGTCCCCAAAGGGAAGTTCTGGGATAATCTCTTAACATACCAGATTTTCAAATACAATATATTCAACATAATAACAAAAATCCTAAAGATAATAGCAGCAACCATGCCAACAATTATCACCTAATGCCAGATTATTATTTCCCAGGCACTCTGTTGAATTCTTTGTGACGTTTCTCACTTAACCACCCTATGAGGCAGAAATGACTAGATTCAGTTTACAGCTGGGGAAACCAAGGCTCAGAGATCAAGCAGCTTGCTGGACTCCAGCTGTCAGTCAGCAGGTGGGACTTCAACCCTTGCATGTCCGACTCGAAAGCTCTAGGCTTTACCGACCCGCTAGTGTGTGGGGCCCACGTGCTCCCCTCCCCCACCAAGTCTGCTATCCTTCTCCTGCAGTCACAGCACGGAAGAGACACAAGGAGAGAGAAACAGAGAGCCAGACTTTATTAAGACAAACGGCATATGATATTTTCTTTTTCCCATCATCAAAAAACTGATCTCACAGCATCTCTAAATCAAGAACACACACTTCACAAGACAAAGATTTCAGAGATGGAAGGAGAGAGCGTCTTTTGTGCTTTGTTTTGGAGAGTCTTGAGGCCAGCGCTGGACAATAGATAAGAGTGTATTGCAGTCAGTTCCCTCTGCCATCAGCCTTCTTTCCACCCACCAATAGCCTCCAAACACCGGCAGAGGGGCCAGGAGATAGCCAGGTGGGCTACAGGCCCAGCCTCCGTCTGAGCCCACACCCTCCTGTCCCAACCTCTCATGCCCATCCGTTTGGGCTGATGACGCTGAAGACAGTGCGGCTCGCCCCTCTGTGAGGCATCTGAGGGGCAGGAGAAAGACACAGGTTTCTCCAAGGTTTCCTTTCCTCATGTCAGACCTCCTTTTCCCTTCACCCACCCCATCGGCGCACACGCACACACACACACATACTTTGTTAAAAGTAACCATTCCCCTATACATCTCAGAGTCCAGTTCTGAGCATCCTTGACCGTCATCCAAAATGGCAACCCATCAGGGATGGACTGAATAGAGAAACCAGGCCAGTCCCTGGGCAGAGAGAGCTTCTCGGAAGTCGCCGCCTGGCGGTTTCATCAGGACACAGGGATCTCTGTGCTCTTAAATGAGAACCCTGACACGAGAGCTGGCGTTTCCCCTCGATGACTATGCCCTCAGGGGCAGAAGGATCTGGGGGCTTCCATCGCTGTCATCATCCCTCTTCTGGCACTTTCTAATTGGCAGTCAGCAAGGGAAATAAATAGGAAGAAAAATAATCGTTTTCCAGTATTTTCTCTCCTCTTTTAATTTTCATCTTCACAGCAGACTTGCGTTTTTCCCCCCAAGGGGCATCTGAGAAGCACAATGTTCTTGTTTTAATCAGACCAGGGGAGATTCCCCTGGCCTCTGTGGCTGGTGATCTGGTCAGGATCTGAGCGAGGACGATGGCTCCTCGGGCGCGCTGGCTGGTCAGGCCTTTAGGGAGCGCTGGGGGAGCAGTCACGGGTGGCCGGAGGGGAGGGTTTCTGTCATCGAGCTGACCTGTAAGGAGCGACAGGACAGGTGGGGACAGGAATTCCAGCGGGTCTGTGCACAGCGGCTCCAGAGGGGAGCGTGCACCCCCTGGCCGAATAAAGGGGGGACATCTGCCAGGCAGACATTCCAGGGCACTTGTAAAGCCGAGGCAGCTGGGCAAGCTCCAAGAACCTCTTTTTAGGTAAGACTGGGCAGAGGCAGCGGCAGCTGAGGGGGCCCCTGGCAACCTCACCGCCTCCACGGCGAGACCCGTGGGAACCACAGATTCAAGAGCGCTCCTCAGGCAAGTTCCGTGGCTCATGCTCTTTCCTGGCTGGGAGCTCCGGGGCCTTCCTTGCAGAAGGAAGGGCACTCAGTTCACAGGAGCCACAGAGACAGGGAGGACCCTCTGGCGTGTGGCTGATATGGAGAGAATTAGCCTGCCTCTCTGGCTAGGTTCCCTTCCCTTACGCCCCCCTGTTCAGCCAGTACGGTAACCTGAGAGTGTCCATGAGGGAACCGGGTAGAGGATGGGGAAGAGACAGAGGCCTGGCTAGTTCTCGGACAGCCCTGGCCCAAAAAGGAGCAGAGCGGTGATGAGAAAGGACAGGTGGGGTCGGAAGAAACCCCTCTTCCTTCTCTGAGCCTCCGTGGTCCCCACCTGGTCCTAGGCCCCCACACGGGCGGGTCACACCGAGAGGTCGTCTGACCTGGCCTTGCTGCTGGCCTTGCTGAGCCGGCGCTTGTCCCTCTGGTAGCCCTGGGGGAGGCCGTGCCCCGGGGAGCCGCTGCCGTTGGGCACCTTGGGCTTCTGGGTGTAGAGGATGTGAAGGAAGCCCTCCCCGGGCATCTGCTCCTGGCCGTGCACCTGCTCGGCGGCCAGGTTGTCTGTGTTCTGCTGGGAAGCCATCCTGTTGCTGAAGGGGCTGAAGAACTTGCCCCCGGGACCGTTCTCCAGGCACTGGCTGAAGTCGGGGGGCGGCGTGCAGCCCGGGGCCTCGCCCGCGGAGGGGCCGGGCAGCTGGCACTCGGCCCTGCCCTGCCCCGCCCGGGCCAGCCGCGGCCTGAGCTTCTTCCAGGCCAGGTGGTAGAGCTCGACCAGGCTGAGGAAGAGGGACAGCCCGGCCACGGCCAGCATGAACACGATGAACACGTTCTTCTCCGTGGGCCGCGACACGTAGCAGTTGACGGCGTGCGGGCAGGGGCTGCGGCGGCAGACGTGCAGCGTGTCCAGGAAGATCCCGTAGAGCAGGTACTGGCCCACGATGAAGGCCACCTCCATGGTGGTGCGGATCAGGATGCTGCACACGTAGGTGTTGAGCAGCGTGCCCCGGAGGACGACCTTCCCGTTGGCCTCCTCCCAGCAGGACAGCTCCGTCTTCTCGGCCACCGGGTACCCGTAGGGGCCTGTGGCCTGGCCCTCCTGAGCCCCGGGGGCGGCCTCGCGCAGCCGGCGCTTCTCCTGCGTGCGCACCGTGTGGATGGCGTGGCCCATGTACACGAGCGACGGCGTGGACACGAAGATGATCTGCAGCACCCAGTAGCGGATGTGTGAGATGGGGAAGGCCTGGTCGTAGCACACGTTCTCGCAGCCCGGCTGCATGGTGTCGCACTGGAAGTCGGCCTTCTCGTCGCCCCAGGAGGACTCGGCCGCCGTGCCCAGCACCAGCATGCGGAAGATGAAGAGCACCGTGAGCCAGACCTTGCCGATCACCGTGGAGTGCTTGTGCACCTCCTCCAGGAACTCCCTCAGGAAGCTCCAGTCGCTCATGGTGGCTCAGCAGAGGGCAGACACCTGCAAAGAGGGGGAGAAGAGGAGTAGGGTGCTTCCGCCAAAGTCTGGGAGCTCCAGTCCTGCCCTGGGAGGCCACTGATGCATCCCAGTGCGTGCTCTAAGAATGTGCAAGGAATACGTCAAATTCAGCTAAGAAGCTCTCTTCCCCCCCACTTCCTCTACCCCCAACAAAAATACAAAGAAAGAGATGAGAAGTGGTTAGAGTAGCATGACCAGAGCATGGTTCCCACACTCCAATGGATCTAGAAATGAACTGAGATGTGTGTTACAATGTGGATGCTGTGCTCTTACCCCCAGAGATTCTACTTCAGTGGGTCTGGAGTCTTCCCCCCTTCCCCCAAATCTGGATTTGCGATATGCAGACCAGGTGATTCTGAGGCAGTCTGGCCAAGAACAAGACCCGGAGCCTTGCAAATCTGCAAATGTGACTTGGCACAAGCTCTCTGAGCCTGTTCCTTGCCTGTGACATGGGGATGGGAAGAGCTACACCAGAGCTACACCCCGATGCTCAAGGCCAATTGGAGTGTAGGGGCCCTTTTCAGAGTACGCTGGATGTTCAAGGCCACTGTGAGAGTGGGGATCTTAATCAGAATGTTCAAGGTTAAATTGCTATATGTAGGTGCAAAAGCAAGGATGCAGCAATCTATGCACTGTGCCAGCGTACCCTTCTGTAATTCAAATAATATTCAGGTCACTATTTGGCATAAAGCTTCTTTCGCTTAAGCTTGTTTGTGCTTGTATATAAGTTGCCACTGACCAACCGGCAGTATGCAGCTGCTACTATGTTAGGCTCCTGGATTAGCTCCTAGTCTGAGGCTGTAGCTCTAATAATAGCTCTTGTGTAGCTCCTATATTGGAGGCTACTTTATGGGAAAGATGGGATTCTACTTTGAAGAGCTGTTTTGTCTAAGGGCTCCTTGTAAGCAATGGCTATTTGGTCTGTAATAAAGACTGTTATATATCCATGACTTCTTATACCTTCTCCATCTACCACCTGGCATCTAAGGAGGTCCAGTCCCTGGCAGAGGGGCTTGGACCCAACAGTTGGCTTAGTCGGGCAGGATTAGGACCTGTGTACCCAACAATGTGATATGTTGAAATACCACAAATGTCCCACGTGTTTGAATGGCTGTTAGGTGGAAAACAAAACTTTTATGTCTCCAGAGGGCAGGACTAGGTGGAGGAGGAAAGAGCGAGTGCCAAAGGCAGCCCTCCTCAGGAAGCATTCTCTAAACATCAGAACCATCCAGTATGGACCAGGTGTATTGGGCGGTAGTGAATAAAACGTCTTGGGTCACACCAGGTAGGTATCACAGATGACTGCTCAGGTTCCCCAGCTGCAAGCAGTGGGCAGTGTGGGTCCCCTGCACCTCAGCGCCATTGCAGCTGTACAGCTTGGCTTGGCCTCCTGCACACACAAAGAAGGTACCCACCACAGACCTGCTCACACTCACATCTAGATAAAGGCCCCAATCCCTTATGTCCCATACAAAACCTTCCCTCGTTAGGCCCCTGCTTGCTTCTCAGCCTCATTTCCTGCCTGTCCCTTTTAGTTGCCTTTATCCCACCATGCCAAGTTGGGAAGATTCCCAGATGTCCTCCTCCAAACCACCTCTGATAGCCCCCCTCCATCCCAGCTGAATCCCATGTACCCTTCAGAACTGACCCAGTCGTGGCTGCTTCTACCCTCTCTGCTCTCTCAGGCTGAGCCTCTTCAGCTCCTGCGGTGGCCCTGGGGACACTCACTCCTCCCCTACACTTGCCATCTTGTTTTGTAATGCTTTGTCCAGCTGTGTTCTTCCAGTCAGGGTTCATGGAGACCAGGGACTGTCTTTTCCTCTGTATCATCATCACCTGACCCAGAGCCTGGCCTAGAGTGGGTGCTTAGTGATAGATCTTCTCTTCCTCCAGTTGATGGACAGACGTAAAACCCACCTGTGGCCAGACATTCCTGAGCTCTGAACCGCCAATCAGCACCTGCCAAATACCCTAAGCCTCTGGGTCCCTAATCACCAATCAGTGTGTGCTGAGTGCCCTAAGCCCCGCCCCCTATCCTTAAAGGTGCTTGTACCCCAGCCCTTGCTCTCTTCCGCGCCCTTTCTCTGGAAGCAGCCGGCAGGGGTACCCTTCTCTCTAATAAAGGTAGCCATCCCGGTCTCCGGCTACCTTCTCTATTTAATCTATCATTTAGTATATCTTTGTTGAGTGAATTAAGAAAGGGGTTTCAAGCACTGGTGTTTCCTATCCAGAGGCGATCTCAGTCCCTATTCCTTTCCTTGGTCCCATCAGTAGGGTAAAAGGGCAAAGGTCACTTTTTCAGTCTCCACTGCATCTAGTTCAAGGTCATTGAGGTGTGGGGAGAGACCGATGTGGAGGGAGTGCTCTAGGAAAATGTTTTTCCAACCCTCAGGAAATGGAGGGAGCCTCTGAAGAAGTCCTCCCTACCCCACTCCTTCCTGCCTGTGGACAGGGTTGTGTGAGCCAAGATGGCTGAAGTTGCCCAGATCTCAGAAATAGTAGATAGTGCCCTGAGGCCTCTGAAACCACTGAATCTCCTACCTCTAGAATTCTTATTGATGAACAATAAATGTCCTATGGCTTAAGCTTCTAATCAATTCTCTGTATATATTCATTGATGTTTAAATATTTGTTTAGAGAGAGGAAGGGAGAGGGAGAAGGAGAGGGAGACACACACACACACACAGAGAGAGAGAGAGAGAGAGAGAGAGAGAGAGAGAGAGAGAGAGAGAGAGAGAGAGAAATGTTTATGTGAGAGAGAAAGAAATGTTGATGTGAGAGAGAAACATGAACCAGTTGACTCTCACATGTACTCTGGTCAGGAATTGAACCCACAACCCAGATATGTGCCCTGACCAGGAATCAAACCAGTGGCCTTTGGTGCATGGGATGATGTTCAACCAACTGAGCCATACCAGGCAGGGCAAGTTTCTAACCAATTCTAATCAACCGAATGACAAAAGGTAAAGAACGTGAGGGGAGGATAGGGGAGGAATATTCTTAGAATCATAAAACCTCAGACTCTGATGTGGCATTAAAGATTGTCAAGCTCTGCCGAGACAGGTTTGGCTCAGTGGATAGAGCGTTGGCTTGGGGACTGAAGGGTCCCAGGTTCGATTCCGGTCAAGGGCATGTACCTTGGTTGCGGGCACATCCCCAGTAGGGGGAGTGCAGGAGGCAGCTGATCGATGATTCTCTCTCATCGAGGTTTCTAACTCTCTATCCCTCTCTCTTCCTCTGTGTATAAAATCAATAAAATATATTTTTTTAAAAAAATTAAAAAAAAAAGATTGTCCAGCTCAAACCTTGATCTTCACATTTCTGCTGCCAGTATGCCCTGGTCTTTATACATGTGAGGAAGAAGTGGGTGGAAGTGCCACATTTCATGGCCCGGGTTTCTTTGGCTCCTGAGCTGATTCCTTGACAGAGATCCACCAATACCTCTTACCTCCCTTCACATTCCCCAGCCCTGAGAGCACAGAGAGTCTCTGGGAATGAGGGAATCCATGCGTGAGCGGAAAGGGCCTTATCTCTCTTCCCCTCCATATCAAAGACCCAGCCCGGTCTTGAGGCTTTTCCTCTGGTTTGGATCAGACAATGTGGGAAAACGTGAAGCGTTTGCTCAGAAGGAAAATGCCCGATTAGATAAGAGTTTAAACGGGCTGTCATCTCTTCTGGGCACGTGCACAGTGCTCAGCACCTTCAGGGTCAGACACACAAGTGTGGGGACTGGGATGTGATGAGGAAGAGAAGGGGGTGGGAGAGAAGGAGAGAGGATGAAGAGCACGAGGAGGAATGAAAAAAGGTAAAAGACGAGGGGGAGTTGGAAATGGAGAAAAACATACCATGTATCGATTAAGAGAAGGTGGCTTGGGGGTTAGCTAATTGGAACTCAAATCCCTGTTATCTGCTGAGCTTGGAAAAGTAATTGGATTTGTGTCTCAATACCCTCACCTGCAAAATGGTATATTATTTATCTCAGAGAGTATTATGAGGTGGTGGGTACAAAGCACTTAGCATAGTGCTCAGTATATAAGGACTGAATAAAAGGCAGCCATTTCCAGCAAAGACAGTGGTAGGGAAGAACAATAATTGGAAAAGGAAAGAGAAAGAACAAGTAGAAAGATTACAAAGAAGAAGAGAGAAACAGAGGGAAAAGCAGAAGGGAGGAGTGGGGAGGAAAACAGATGCAAATACAAAGTGAGTGAAAAGAAAGAAAGAAATGTCATACACTTGTAGGATTTGGGGCACATTTTACAAACTCTCCTCAGGCCCCGAAGACTTCTCCTCTGATCTTCCGACTCTCTCACTTATTCCTTGCAAGTCCCCAGGGAAGTGTAAAATAGTTTCGGGCAGAGAATGTGATGCTCTGGTTTGGTCTGCCAATAGTCTGTTGCGGACTTGGTGGGTCACCTGGAAGGAGTGAAGCAGGGACAGAAGGGGACATCATGGAATCTCAGAAAGACAGTGTTGGAAATGATGGCTCCTCAGGAAACAATAAGAGAAAACTGGCCAGGGCGGGGTGGGGTGGGGCTACCTCACAAGGCCTTGATGGCAGCAAACAGGGTGAAAGACCTCTCGTTTGTGACTTCCTGAGTGACTCAGGCAAGGTCAGAAAAACTTAAAATTGTTACCACGTACCAGCTACTCAGTTTATAACGTGAAAGATCTCCGACTGAAGTCAGTTTTCTAACTACACTAAGTCCCCTTTGGCTCTCCCACAACCTTAGCCCAAGAAGCTTGGAAAGGCCTGGGAGTGGTGTTGGAGGGGGTCAATGAGGAAAAAAGGGGACATGCACCGTACTTTCAACAATAAAGATACATTTGAGCCCTAATTGGTTTGGCTCAGTGGATAGAGCATTGGCTGCAGACTGGAGGGTCTCTGGTTTGATTCCGGTCAATGGCATGTACCTTGGTTGCGGGCACATCCCCAGGGGGGAGTGTGCAGGAGGCAGCTGATCAATGTTTCTCTCTCATCGATGTTTCTAGCTCTCTATCTCTCTCCCTTCCTCTCTGTAAAAAATCAATAAAATATATTAAAAAAAAACAATAAAGATACATTTGAATAAACAAACAACAACAATAAAAGACAAACAAGGACTCCCTGTCTTTTGTGAGCTTGCCTGCCCTTATTTTCCTTCATGAGGTGGAGAAATTAAACCCATAACTGCAGTAAAATGTGATGTGTTGCTATTAAGGAAGTACAGGGCAGTATAGGAATATATGGTGGGAGGCTAACTCTAGGTCAGGGGGTTGAGGAGGGCCTCCTTAGAGCAGGGCCCATCAGAGAGCTCTGGAAAATCAATTTCTACAGCCCTTTGCAGCCCATACCAGCTCTGAAGTGACCCGGCCAAGAGGAGGTGGTCCCTAGAAATTGGACAAGAGCATCCCAGCTCCGAAGGTTCTTCACTACTAAACCTTCCACATCCTCTTTCCATGTGTCATAGCTTGGGACAAAGCAAAAGTTTTGGAGGAATCCACAGAGGACTTGTTTGGTAACAAGACATGACTCTTGGATAAGATGGAAAAGGCCAATGAAGGCTTTGGTGTATAGTGAACATGAATCATTTTGCAACCTTACTTCATGCAATTCATGGTGAGAAAGAAAGTTCCGGTATCGAAGGTATCTACGTTTCCAGCTCAGTGCTCCTCCTCATGTTAGCACTGTTGCCTCCCTGTGCAGCCAATGTTTCCACACACAAAAAAAATCATTTTAGAGCAATCCAGGTTAGCATACACTCATCAGGACCTCTTCCTCTGACCCCTCACGTCTAAGTAGACAATGAAGACTCCTCAAGTTGACCTCAGCCCTCTCCGATGTCTCCTGAACTCTGAAGACTAAATGACCACCCAGCAAGTAGGATACATTCTCAGGCTTAGTTATATGCTGCCTTACACTTGTTCTCCAAAAGTTTCTTGCTATCAGCCAATTCGAAAGTCCTTTCTGGAGTTCCTACTATGTGTCAATCACTGTTCCAGGTACTGAAAATAATACCTAAGAAGTGCCAGGCCTGCCACATAATAGGTTCAATGATAGCTATAGAATTAATAAGACCAGGCATGATTTCTGCCCTCAACAATGGAAAAGCTTTTCCCCTCAAATTGGCAGATTTCTCAAAAGTCCAAAGCCCTGTCTTCTACTTTGTATACTTATTGCATTAGGTACATGATAAATATTTCTTTATATGTTTTTATTGATTTCAGAGAGGAAGGGAGAGGGTGAGAGGGATAGAAACATCAATGACGACAGAGAATCATTGATCGGCTGCCTCCTGCACACCTCACACTGGGGATGGAGCCCACAACCCAGGCATGTGCTCTGAGGGGGAATTGACCTCCTGGTTCATAGGTTGATGCTTAACCACTGAGCCATGCCTGCCGGGCTCAATTTTTATTATTGAATGAGGATGCTTCATAACCACTTTGTGGGGAGTGATGGTTATTACCTCCAGAAAGTGTCCCTCCATCTTCCCTCTAAGGACAAAGCCCATCAGCTCTTACGCCTTCCAAAGCTCCTGCTCACCCTCGGCAGCGAGTGCCTGAGACAGGGCTCTGCCATGTAGTGATAGGAAGGCCTGGGCATCAACTTCCATGCAGTCAAGCCAACATTTCTGACGCTCCCTGGATGTGGCCTGCACAGGGTGGGGTGCTGAGGGGACTAATGAAAAGAATAACTCAGTTCAGTTTTACAAAGTGAATTATTTGCTCTACTGGCTGTGTATTCTCTCTCCAGCTCAACCCAAATCTTCTTCAAGACAAGCCCCGTGTTTGTTCTTCATCGCATCCTGCTCCTGAAATCCCCTCCCTCTTTATTCCCCTCATTGCTTAACGTTGAGCCTCACACCTGAGAGTCGATGGGTGTACTTTTAAAAAACAGCAACAGTTCATGAATGACCGTGTTTGGGTTCCTCTAAACACCTCATGACAGCAGAGGGGTCTCTCTGGGAACGTGGTTCAGAGGCATCTCCACAATTTCTGTGGGGGCCAGGGCATCAAGGAGACAGGTCACTGCACCTTTCTTCTGCCCGTGGGAGAGCCCTCTGCTGGTCAGGGTGGGCTAGGGCCGGGTGTCTGCAGCAGAGACGCCACCCGCAGGGACCACCTCTCTGCCTCCTCCCCCGGGTCCCTGGGGAACTCACCCAAGTTTGTCAAAGTTACACGTGAAGACCACTCCTCGGAGTCTGAGTCTAATTCTAGACAGTGACGCACGTTCTGGACGGTATCTGACCGATCTCTGGTTCGCCACAAAGGCTGCAATTCATAGTCCTAGACACAGCCCCCGGCTCCACGGTGTAAGCCCGCTCACTGTATGGTGGCAGGTGCCACGGGGCAGGGTTGACTCGCTTCCCAATTGAGAGAATTCTGTTATAAAATAAACTCAAAACTTGCAAGTTTCTTCCTATATGTTTTCCTCATTGGATTCTCTCAAACACATGAGGAATCCCCGTCCCCTTTGTAGAGGGCTCAAAGAGGATGAATTAAGCACTGCTATTCAGAGTTGGTTTCAAACCCAGCTCTTGTCTAATCCAGCAAGAACGCTTCTGTCTTAACAACCCTGCTGAACTATCCAAATCACCTGAAGTTCCTTTCTTGCAAATCCTTACAGAAGGCTCGCCACTTTGCCTGGAAGGACTGCCTCGGGATGTTTGTGAGTCACAGTCAGAATTGATTTGTAAGTGGTCGGGGCAATTCTGTCAGAACGTTGACCACCCTGGAGAGGAGAGGGAGATGGAGATGAAAGAAAGGAGAGACAGCTGGCTGAGACAACGTGTCACTTCAGTTTGCCTCCTACTCTGGCCAATGGCAGATAATTAACTCCTCTTTCAATCTAATGATTTAGTTCGGCAAGGACAGAGGGGTCCGTTCAGAGACACCCCGCTGGCAGACAGTTATTCCATGGCCAAGGAGGTGGGAAGGAGCAGGCAAAGTGGAGAAAGAGGATTACGCTAAGCTAAGTACTTTTTCTCCTTCAAATGTTGGAAGAAAAAATATTTATAAGGAGTGGGTGGGAGAGGATGGCAAATAAAGCTATTCAATTACAATTAAATACTGAGAGGTCTTTATTAATTGTCCTCGGAGGGGTGGATTAGAAGCTATACAATTACTAATGGAAATTATATTTATGAAATGATTACTACATTTCCTTATTATTCCCACCACCTTGTCATAGATTCACAGTACAGTAGAGCTGAAATCTAGAGATCAATAAAAACTCAACCCTTTATTTTTACACCAGATGAAGATGAGGGTCAAGGGTAGTTAAGTAAGAACAGGTACCACTAAGTTAAGTGCTTTTCACGTGGGAAGCGCTGTACAACTGTACTTCCTAACCCTTACAGTTAGCCTTGCTAGGAAAGAAGTATTACCCCATTTCACAGATGGAAAAACTGAGGCTCGGAGGTTAAGTAGCTTATACCAAGTCACACAACTAGCAGAGACTGCCTAAGGCACTCGAGCCTGGTCCCAAAGCCTACATTTTCTCTGTCTGTGAAAGGGAAAGAAAATCAAAGAGCTTCTAGGACTGACAGCTGGTGACAAGCCTGTGACCAGAGACCCCAGTCTCCTACTCCCCAGACAGGGCTTTCCCTGCTTCCCAGAAGAGGCCAGGCTCAGTGGCTGGCCACCTCTTGCACACACTGCTCCCAGAATTAATGATCACATCTGGGCCCTCCGCCCACAGTGGTCAGGATTCCCAGACTTTCAGCATCTGCCACCATTTGGCCGGAATTCACATATAGAAAGCTATTTCCTTTTTTAGCCATTAAGTGCTCTTGGCCGAGGCCGTGTCCACTGCCAGGTTCCCGGCTGGCTAAGCAGCAGGCTCTGGTGTTCCATTTGTGTCAAATCATAACGAGAACAAAGGAAACAGAACTAGTTAGGTGAGGGGGAGGCGCGATCCCTAAGGAATGGTGAGTCTGACCCTGCTTCCATCTCGCTCCGGTTAAGTGACCTTGGGCAAGTCCTTTAACTTCTCCGTTTCCTCCTCATCTGGAAATGGGGGATGTTTGCTCCTGGAGAGTGAACTATGTGTGGATATGTACCATTGCCCAGAACAGTAGCTGGCTAGTTCCTTGCTTTTTCTTTTCTGAGATTTCCAGTAAAAACTTCTCTCACGTGTGAGCCAATTGGCTCGCTTGGTGCAGAATCTGATAGGACAGCAGGCTGCTGAGAGTGGCACAGCCAGGGCCCCGTGGGGCACCAAGAGGAGGTGTCGGAGGAGGGGAAGCAGGGGCAATGGGAAGGAGATTAATTCAGCTGTGCGTGGGTGATTTCACCAGCAATGAGGCCCCTGGAGGCAGGGCTGGAGAAGAGGGAGAGGCAGGGCCTGCTCCGACCAGGCCCCTCTCGCTGATGGAAGTGGTGCAGCGGCCTCAGCAACCTCCTCACTGGCCTTGCACCGAGCCCTTGGCCTGGAGGTGGACTCCCTGCCCGTACAATGTGCGCTTCCTGCCGGCCCTTCCTCCCGGGAGCGGCCGCACTGTGAACCTAATGGCCAGTCGGCGGGCACGCCCACAGCGGCGGGTTGGACAGGCTTCGGGCTTCGTTCTGCACGGAGGAGAAATGGGAGGTTTCTCCCGGGACCTGGGGAGAGGGGCAGCCTGCCCTCTCCGGAGGGTCCGTGTCCACGAGGTCGCCGGGTTTGATGGAAAACCTGGAAGTTCTCTGCGAACCGGAGGCTCCGAGAAGAGGCTCTTTTCAGGGTCACCCGTTTCTTCGTGACTCTAGCCCAGTGGTCGGCAAACTCATCAGTCAACAGAGCCTGATATCAACAGTATGATTGATTGAAATGTCTTTCCAGAGCCAATTTGTCTAAACTGAAACTTCTTCTTTTTTTTTTTTTTAATATATTTTATTGATTTTGTACAGAGAGGAAGGGAGAGAGAGAGTTAGAAACATCGATGAGAGAGAGTCATCGATCAGCTGCCTCTTGCACACCCCCTACTGGGGATGTGTCCACAACCAAGGTACATGCCCTTGACCGGAATCGAACCCGGGACCTTTCAGTCCCTAAGCCAATGCTCTATCCATTGAGCCAAACCGGTTTTGGCATAAACTGAAACTTCTTCTAACGCCACTTCTTCAAAACAGACTCGCCCAGGCCGTGGTATTTTTGCAGAAGAGCCACACTCAAAGGGCCAAAGAGCCGCCTGTGGCTTGCAGTTTGCCAACCACGGCTCCAGACAAGGTTCCCTCGGGTGTGAAAGCAGCGGTGGAGCTGGTGGCTGGGAAGGCCCTTCCAGCTCCAGGTTCGAGTCCCCGGAGGCTTTGTCCCTGCCCACGTGTCATCGAACGGCGAGCGAGCGAGCGAGCGAGCGAGCGGCAAAGCCAAGAGGCGAAGCTGGATTTTCTGACTCCCGCTTCCAGGTCGGCCACAGGAGTCTCAGAAAAACCCCGTACTCATACAACCAAGCCACGCCCGAGCGACGCGCCGCAGCGAGCCTCCTCGGCGGAGAGGCCTCTGCGTGACACGCGATGCCATGTGATGACCCGAGGGCCGGGCCACCTGGATCCCCCCTCGTTCCATTGTGCCCGGAGCCACAGCACTTACTGACGGGAGGGCCTTATCCATGAATTGTTTTACTTAACCCTAACCAACCCCACACGGAAGCATTTACTGACTCTTTGGCAGAGGGAGCAACGAAGGATCGGACGTGAAATGCCACCCACGGTCGCACTGCAGGAAGGCTAACCCGCCCTGACTGGCCCAGGCTCTCCATCCTCCCTCCCCTGAGTGCCAGGCGCTCCCGGCCCCTCTGAGCTATTTCAATACCCGAGCCAGAGCCCCTGACTCTCTTTCCTCGCGAGGGCGAGCGGGTGGCGGAGGCTGGAGGTTTCTCTCCTTCAGTTGCTGGCCGGTCGGAAATAACCGACCCGCCACGTGGCGCCCAGCTGTCCTGTGCCGGGAGCCGCAGCTGCTGGCCGCAGAGAGGAAGCCGGCCTCTCTCACAGGACACCTGAGCTCTCCTGGACAAGGAGCGTTTCCCCTTTTTGGTCTGCTCAGTCCTCAAGCTTCAGAGGGCCCGGCTCACACAGAGAACTGCGGGGATCCCCGGGGGCAGAGGTCATCCTGGGGTCAGAGGGCAGAGCCTGGGCCCGGGCCTCACTGGCCCTGAGGCCTGGGGGTCTTCCAGGCCCTGTCCTGGCTGATCCAACACACAGGTTCCCTGTCCTGCTTGGACTGGTTGGGTCCAGCGGTGGATCAGCCGGTACCCAGGAGGCCAGGCTGCACTGTAGCCATCTGCTGGCTGCTAACGCCCAGGTCTTCCCTTTATATGGGCCCCCCACCCCCCACTCCCCCTGCCAGTGTTGATGATGAAGGAGCGGTGGGCAGGCAGGTGCCGCTTTCCCATAGACTGGAGATGCTAAGGAAGAAGCAGGGGCTGGGGAAGGGACGGAGGCTCAGACACCACAGCCCAGGGCAGAGTCAGGGGCCTGGAGCAAGCGAGCGGAGCGGGCGTTCGCCCAGCTGAGCAGCCTGACTCCCTGCGGCGGCCCCAGCGAGTCCCTCTCCTCTGCCAGCCTGTTCCCTTATTTGTCAGGAGCAGCCAGGCAGGCAATCTCAGAAACTCTTCTGGTGCGAGTGCCCAGCACTGGGAGGCGGAGGGGAGGCAGCGAGGAGATGGGCATAGAGACCTGCTTGGGGGGCCGGGCAAGAACACCCTGAGTTTCCAAGAGCTCGCTGATGCTCCCGCCACAGTCTCTGAGCTGCACGTGTCTGGGGAGGGATGCCCGGGGCAGGGGGGCAGGCCGGTTGGAACCAGGGAACCACCTCTGGGCACTCTCTGCTGTGCTCTCCGTGGTCACTGTCTTGGCAGCTGACGGCAGGAAGCAGCTTGGAGGGATAGCAGGCGGGCAGGCCAGGGCGCTGCCCCAGGGGAACCTGCAGGAAGGTGCAGAGTTCAGAGCTGTCCCCTGGGCAGTGAGTCAGGGGCTGGGCTGTGAGCTGGGCAGCGGGTGAGGCGATGGAGACTGCGTGGCTGCCAGTCTAGAGTCAGGTTGGGCGCCTCTGATGCCAGCTGGGTCCCCAGCCACCAGCCTGCCTCCCCAGCACACAGGAGTGCCAGCCTCCCCAGCACACAGGAGTGCCAGCCTCCCCAGCACACAGGAGTGCCAGCCTCCCCAGCACACAGGAGTGCCACAACCCACAGCCCCACCTTGGTCTCTTCTGTTTCCTTTTGCTGCGTTTCTCCCAGGTCTGCTGCCTCCCCCTCCAGTGCTCCCCACACTGCCCTCCTGCCCCCAGGGGCCCAGCCTCAGGGAACAGCCAGCGGAGAGGCTGAGGAGCAAGCCCTGAGCCCTCTGCCAGGCGGGGAGACAGGGCGAGTGGAACCAGGTGCAGGCAGGACAGAGCTTCATGCTGGCTCCCCTTCTCCGTTTCTCTGAGTTGCACTTGAGCCTGAGGAATCATAGCCTTGCAGGACATTACTCCTGAGTGGAACCAGAGGGCTCCCGGCCCTTTGCGCCCCTCCGGGTACAGATGAGTAAACTGAGGCCCCGAGGGGCATGCCAGGCTGTGCCCCAGGTCGGACAGTCACTCAGAATGCCACAGCCCAGGTCTCCCGGCCGCCGAGGCCGGGTCTTGGCCACCTGCTCAGAAAGGTCAGGAGCCGACAGAGCCTCCAGCCCCGAGCCCTCTGCCCTGTCTGCTCCGCAGGGGAAACCACTCCCGCCTCGGGGTCCCCCAGCCTCTGGCCTGGGACGAGAGAGACAGGCCAGATTGCTCTCGGGGCGCAGTGGGGCCTGGTCCACGCAGGAAACGGAGCAGGAGTATTTTTAAAGCCTCCAGCATGCCTTAGGGGAAACCAAACACTCTCCTAGATGCTGCAGAGAGCATTTCAAAAAGGATTCCCCTCCTGGAGGACGCGCCGAAAGCAATGAGGTTTTTTAAAGGGCCAATTCCATCTCAACCCAGTGCTGGGAGGTGGACAGTGGACCCCTTTCCCGTGGCCCCTGGAGCCCTGCAACCCCTTAAGGGGTGGACCACCTCCTGCGACCCCCACTCGCCTTCCCACAGGTCTTTGGCGACCCAGGAAGCCGTTCTTCCGGCCTCGGAAAACACCCTCCTGAGCACCTCGGACCCCAGCATCTCAGGGGAGACGGCGGGTGGGGCACAAGCCCAGGGCTCAGAGAAGGAGCTGGTTGTTCTCCAGCCTGCACCCCGGGCTCGCCCTCCTGGCTCCTGCCCCTCAGCTGGTGGTCTTACCTCTGAAGAGGCAAGTGCCCCCTTACCTTCCTCTCGGCTCTGGGACTCCCGGGGTGTCAGTCCTCCGGGCCTCTCCTCCTGCCGCCCACGGCTCCCGGCTCTCCAGCCTGTCACTTGTCCCTCTTCCACCCTCTTTTGAATCCGTATCTGTCACCCGCCCTCCTCCCCCCTCTTCCTACTCTTTCTCTCTCCACCCCCTTCCCCCGGGTCCCTCCCTCCCTTCTCTCTTTTGTGTTCTCTCTCGGAGTCTTTGCTCACTTAAAAAGTTTTCTCTCCTCCACCTCCTTGCAGCCTCTCCTAGCCAAGTTCTCCCCTGAGGGCGGCAGAGCCCTCTCCTCCCCCACTGCCCTCTCACTGTGATCGTGGCCACAGCGCTCGCCTTTGCCCCGTGATCCCCGGTCCCGGGTCCCTGGAGGCGGGTGGAGGTACACGGCCTGGGCTTTGCCTGTCCACCCTCTGCCGCCTCCTCAGCCACCTCAGCCAGAGCGGGAAAGCTGGCACTGCCCAGAGGTCCCTCCTCATCCTTTTCCTGCTCAGATAAAAGGGCCCTGGATCCTGGAAAGGTCTTCTGGGGACTCTTACTGTGCCCACTGCAGCGAGCTGAGTGCCAGCTGGCAGGGGAGCCCGCTGTCACCAATTACAGCCACCAACACCCAAACTGGACACCAGGGTCCCTGCCAGCTCCAACAGGAGGGGCATCCCACACCCTCCTCCCGCCTCCGAGGAGGCGAGAGCACCTGCCAGGTGCCAGGCACTGGGCGAGGCGGTGCCATTCACTGTGTATGTTCTATTTCTCTCACCTCATCATCCCATCTCCAAAGCTGTGAGGCAGACAGACCTTTCTGCATCCCACATTTGAGGGAGCTGAGGTTCAGAGACATTGAATAACATAATCCTGGTTAATCACTGGACTCAGTTAGCAATGATAGAATCAGCGATAGGAGTTTTAGCCAGTTCCAAATTCACCTCTTTCTCTTCCCACAAAAAGCATGCCGCTCTCCCCGGACTGGAGGGGAGTAATTCTGCCTGGTTCTTGTTAGATCCAGGTCACCGCTGAGCAAATGCACAAATTCCAAGGCAGCTCCTCTTGTCAACTCCTTCCCTCCACTCCTCGCCTGAGCACACACCACGCTCCCAGAGCGGGCCACCTCCCAATGGCAGGGATGGCAGTGACCGGGCAGAAACCAGATAACCAACCACCAAGAGCCCACGGATGGTGAGAGCTGGGCGGAACCCCCAGAGACGATCTGGAGCAGCCAGGGAAACTGAGGCCCGAACACTCTAATCCACTCGCTGTCACACCCAGTGAAGTGAGTGGCTGAGGCAGGGTCAGACCCAGCTCCATGTCCTGTTCCACAAAATCGCCTCCATTTCCTAGCACCTTCACAGACAGGCCAGCAGTTTGCAAAGCCCTCTGTCTCCCATTCGTGAGTAAGCTCAGGCTCTCAAGAGGGGAAGAAGGGGGCCAGCTTTCCTGTGTCCAGAGACGCACAGCCTGTTGAAAATAAGACCAGGGTTCTTGATTCCGAAGCCAGAACCTCCCGAGGTTTCAGCGAAGCATCGGAGCAGATTCTGGGTCTCGCTCAGGTTTGGATGCTGGCCTCGCCCTCACTGGCTGTGCGGCGCTGGGTAAATTCACCTCCATGCGCCTCAGTTTCCTCCCCTGTAAACGGCGGTACCTAGTAATAACTGCCTCCCAGGGCTGCCACGAGGACAGTGGATACGTGTAGAGGACTTAGCACACTGTGTGATGCATGGTAAGTGCTATGGATGTGACTGCAAAATATGAAACAATGCAGCACAGCACAGCACAATACAACACAATACAACATAATATACAATATGATACAACACAATGCCTTGTTTCCTCTGGCCTGTGTCTACTCTGGCTGGGCCAAACTCCGAGGTAGAATTCTCATGTGAAACCATAGAAAGCTCTGGTGATATCTAGATCCTTCTCCAAAACAGAGATCTCCCCGACACTAAGTCTTTGTTCTTCCATCCCACCCTACAAAAGCCAAGGATCCTGGAAACCCCTTATTGTCTCTAGCCCGTTACAGAGCCGTAAGTCTCAGTTGAAGGATCGTCTGAGAGTGGGGAAGGTTTCATGGCTCGTTGGCTGCCAAAGGAGAGTCTCGCTGGGGGCAGGGCTGGGGTGAAGGAAGAGTGCCATTTCCACCAGAAGGAAACAATTGCCAAAATGCAGGCGCCCATGGTCCTGGAGAGCACAGGGCACGGGAGGAGCGGCTCTCCACTGGCAGGTAGCGGTAAAGCAGGGAAGAAACGGGCTGGGTTGTAGAGAGTCAGAATCAGAGCGGGGAAAAGAGGAAGATCTCGAACTCAAACCATCCAACTCAAGTGGAAAGCCTCCAGCCAGGCACCGCTCAGGGTGGCCTCTGTGGCAGAGAAACTAGCATGTTGGTGGCCCGAAGCTCAGCTGCTTGGGCAGGCCTCCGGCAGTCCGGTGTATTCCTCACCTGGTTCCCTCCCAGCCTCAGGTAAAGACTCTGATGCAATCAAGGAAAATGCCATTTGGGCTTGTGTGTAAGGTGATTGTCTAAAGGGACTGATCTGCTATGCCCTGTTTGTTCAATGGTTAGAGCACTGGCCCTTGGTTCAAAGGATTGCAGGTTCAAGGGCAGGTTTCAAGTTGCAGATTTCCCAGCCCCACCCCTGATTGGTGTGTGTGTGGGGGGGGGGGGAGGGGACTGATCAGGGGTGGAGCTGTCTGGCAGGAGGGGCCATGGGTCGATCAGGGTGGTGGAGGCTAATTGGGATTGGGCCAATCATGAGGAGAGGCTGTGGGCAATGGGCCAGCGCGCCCACCCCCTATTGGAGTGGTGGGAGCCCACCTCCTGCAGCCCCTCCCCACAGCCAGCTCCACCCCCAATAGGCCCCCCACCCCAATCAGGGGCAGGGCCTGCCAGCCAATCACCCTCAACCCCTTCCCCCAGCCAACCTGGCCCTGATCAGGCCAACCTCCTGCCATCTCCTCCTCCCGACAGGCCCGGCCCCAATCCACCCCAATTGGGGGGCCAGGCTGGCCAGACCCCATCTGTGCACAAATCTGTGCACTGGGCCTCTAGAAATGATAATGATAATGATAATAATAAAGGGACTGAATCTTCCCTGGCCCGTGTGGCTCAGTTGGTTGGAGTGCCATCTAATGAACTGAAAGTCTTGGGTTTGATTCCCAGATAGGGCATATGCGGGAGGCAACTGATAGGTGTATCTCTCTTCTCTCTCTCTCTCTCTGTCTCTCTCTCCATTCCTAAGATCAATTTTAAAAAAGAACTGAATCTGACAGTCACCATATGTCTCAGAAGGACACCATGAGCAGATGCCTGATGCCCCACAAAGGAGGGGTGGGCCAAGGGCCAAGGTAGAAACTGAGGGTCTGCCACATCCTCCCCGTTATCCTCAAGTTCCCCTTAACAAAGGGTCTTAGAAAGAGGTGCCGAGGCTGTGCTCCCCACATTAAAACGCCTGCAGAACTCAGAGGAGACTTAGAGAAGATGCCAAAATCTGGTCAAAGAATCGGTGAGTAACTCCTGTAGGGAAAGGCTAAGGAAATGGAAGGATAAAATAGACTTTATTCAACGTGTATCATGTGCCTGGTTTTGTGCTGGGCACGCTTCACAGTATTCTCCTTGGAGATGGGAAACAGGAAGCTGGCCTTCTGAGCATGGGAACCAGCCACCGGGTTCTCAGAGGGAGACAAGGGCCGTCCCTTGTCCACAGGAAGCTGCCATTCTGGTTGCAGAAAAGTGCTCATGACACAAAACAGTTACTATACATGGCCATGTTCTCGATGGATTTGTCCTCGATGCATAATAATGTAATAATGTTAAGCTGTGTGAGGACGAGGTCATTCGGGAAACAGGTTCAGACAGAGCCATCTCTTTGCTGCGCTGTAATGGCGGGAAAGGTGCGTTTGTCGAAGGATTCCCAGGAACCGGGCGTTTTCACTTCATGACGCCATCGGACAGACGCTCTGGTAGGGTTTCCATTTCACAGAAAAGCAAGTTCAGACTCAGAGGAGTTGAGTAACTTGCCTGAAGCCAGTAAGGGAAGAACGGGTTTGCCTGATGCCAAAAGGACAGGCTCTAACGGCCCAGGGCTGTAGAGGAAATTCTCAGGAAACAGCTGGCCTGGTCAGAGAGGCGGGAACAAGGCCCCCAAGGGAGAGCAAACGGACTCTAGCAAGAGGGATTGTGTTTGGCTATGACTGCAAAGGTGATGCACCCCCTGAGGTGGTCGGGAAGAAACACAATCACCTTTTCTACAAGTCTTTTAAAGGTGGCATTTTGAAAATTGCTTCTTTTGCTTTTCCTTAGAGGCAAGAGGGCAAACGAGAAGACCTTTCAATGTCTCTTTTATCCCATGAATCTGACTATCCTTCCCCAGACACTGCGGTCCAGATGCTTAAAGAGCCTTCTCCTGAGAGCCTACAGTGATAACACATGCAAATAGTTCTGTACGCATCTAATTGCCAGAGCAACGAGTCCCCTGGGCCTGGTTGGAGGATAAAACTGGTAATTGGAGCCATGGCTAGTGGGCGGAGGTCACACGTATTTATGCAGACACAAATAGGTGGTTCCCTTTGAGACTTTTACTTCCCGAAGAGTGGCTGAAGTGGGCAAGGAAACCCTGTTCCAAGAGCTGAACGTGAAAGAAATACGGACTTCCTTGTCCCTGGTGCTTTGGCCTAGGGATCTACTCTTAACACATCTCAAGTTTTAATCCCAAAGAAAAGGTTAACGTCACAGCTGGCCCTCTGTGTGGGTGTAAGGCCTATGTAACCTTTTGGGAACCCAATCTTAAGAGCTGTCTGTGGTTGGCTTAGGTCAGTGGCCTCCGTGGATGTGAGACAAGGAGGGGGAAGGAACACAGTGTTGGGCGAACCCAAATCCTTCTCATATACTACGGTAGTACGATTATATATACTATAATCTAGGGTGTATATAATCGTATATATAATACTATATAATCTCATATACTATACACTCATATACTAGTACGATTATATATGCTATAATCTAGGTATATATAATCGTATATATAATACTATATAATGTCATATACTAAACACTCAAATACTAGAACAATTCAACCCGATGTCTGCTTAATTGGCTCAAGTAGTGACCGGCAGCCCGGACCTCTTGGTTGTCCGCTTACAATGCTGGTATGGTATTTGCCCTCTAGATCTGAGGGAAGTGCTTGAAAGCAGGAACTCCAAGTGTCATAAGATATTGTGGTTTGATGATAAGCAATGTTTAGGTTTTGCAATGCATATCTGGAGCATGCCTCATTCTACTCTAAGAAATCCTTGGTCTACCGTCATCTACCTCCCACCGAAAGCCGGGCCTGGAGGCAGCTGATGGGGTACAGTCTCACTGGAGCTCCATAGTCCCAGGTACAGGGCTTTCAACCTAAGACAGAAGTTCGGCCCTTTCCTTGGAGATGTTGTTAGGGGCAGAAATACACTACTGACGACAACCCTTAGAGATAAGAAATATTAATCATGCTCTGTTAACCATGGTTCTTTTGTTCTTTTTTAAAAATTTTTAAATTAAATTATTATATGTGTACATATCTTACCATTGCCCCCCCACACTCCCATACATGCCCTCCCTCCCCAGAGTTTTGTGTCCATTGGTTATACTTAAATGCATTCATACAAGCCCTTTGGTTGATCTCTTATCTCCCCCATATCTCCCTACCTTCTCCTCTGCAATTTGACAGTCTGCTTGTTGCTTTACTGTCTCTATATCTATCTTTTGGTTGATCAGTTTATAATGTTCTTTATTATCCATAAATGAGTGAGGTCATGCGGTGTTTCTCTTTCATTGACTGGCTTATTTCGTTCTTATTAAAGAAGGCACACTCCAACCTGGCTGGGAGTTGCACGCCCTGGGGTCGGAATGCAGTCCATCTTCCTTTCCCAAGAACTGCCTGTCATTGTGGAAATATTTACAACCTCCTGGATGAAGCAATCTAGTCCTGGAGGCACCTGTTCTTTCCATCCAAGCCCCTATTACCTTCAATCTGCTCCCGGGGTGCCCAAAGGCACCCACCCTCCTGCCATCCTCCCTCCCTCCCCCGACCGCCTGCATGACTTGTAACCTGTGATGATTATCCTGTGCCTACTTCCTCATGCCTGTAATTCCTACTTCTCCACGTTACCCTTGTCCTACCCAATATAAGCAGCTGGTGGATGGGGGGCTCAGAGCAGATGTTTGTGGATGACCTGCTGCTCTCCCATGCTGCCGGCATTACTGGAATAAACGCTCAAATACTAGTACGATTCAACCCGATGTCTGCTTAATTGGCTCAAGTAATGACCAGCAGCCCGGACCCCTTGGTTGTCCGCTTACAATGCTGGTATGGTATTTGCCCTCTAGATCTGAGGGAAGTGCTTGAAAGCAGGAATTCCAAGTGTCATAAGATATTGTGGTTTGATTATAAGCAACGTTTAGGTTTTGCAATGCATATCTGGAGAATGCCTCATTCTACTCCAACAAATCCTTGGTCTACCGTCTTCTACCTCCCTCACAAAAGAGCTTGCTTCTCCTGTATTTTCAGTCAAATCTAAGGTTGTGGTTCCAGTGGCAAAAATCATAAAATTCAAGGTCAAGAAACTCCGCCAAAAATGCTATTAACTCAGGTGCCCTCAGACCAATCACTCCAGAAGAAAGGCATTTCCTTGCGTGTAAAACACCCCATGCCTGTCGTGATCATTTAACCAACGGCAGTCAAACCCTAATTCAAGAACAAAGGCTTTCACTTCTCCTCCAAAATTGGTATCTGTATACAACTTCAACTGCTGGTGTCAAGTTATTACAGAGGGTTAGAGACATTTAGGAGATTAAGACTATTCCCTGTCTTTTCAAGATTAGTTTCACAGTCAGCTAAATATACAAGTCCTCCGAATGGATGGGACCAAAGGCAAATAACCCTGTGGTTAGGAGTGCCTGCGTTCAGGTCTTGACTCCCCACTCCGCAGCTGTCTGGGGGCTTTTGCCATGTGGGGACTCGTTTGGAAACTCAGAGTTGGTATGAAGATTATTTTAAGTTGAAGATATTTGAGGTTCATCAGATGCAGAAAGAAACCTTCTTGGATTTTATCTGACTGGAAGCAGAGGCCACTGAGAAAGGAGGTTGCCATAAATCCCCTCTCTGAGGGGGCCCCACGGCCATGGAGAAGGTGGGAAGACCACTGCACCAGCATGAATAAACATCACACACTTTCTTATCCCCATTGGTTCTTCTCAAAACTTACTTGTCTTTTTTAAAAAACCTATTTGCTCCTCCAATAGAAGCCCATTTTTCTTTCCTCTTTTTTCCTAAATAAGTTGTACTAAGTTCAAGTTTAAAGCCTCTAATTTTAATCATTTAATAAGCTAATTACTTTTGTTAGCTCTCTACGCATGTGAATAAGCCTCCTTTTCTCCCATTGATCTCTCTTTGTCAATTTAATTCGCAGGTAATGAACCTATAGGGTAGGCAAAAATACTTACAACTGTTTCTGGCTTACTTATAAAAGGATAATGAAAGTAACTATCACATTTATAGATTGGTTATAAAAATGAATTATATATATATATATATATATATATGCTTAACATATAGTGAGTGCTAAATAAATATATGTAATACATATATAAAACATGTATATCTAGATAGGCAAATGACAAATAGATATAGATAAATACACACATATAGCATGCAACGAATCATACATCTGTTCTAAATATCAAAGTCAAATTATAGAAGGGAAAGTACTTTGGAAAGAGTTCGAAGTGTTACTACAGAAACATGTTGTTACCATTGTTACAGCTGTAACTGTTATGCCCGCCTTCATTGCCTTCTTGGAGCAAGGCCACCAGCTATGGCCATACAGGTTGTGCACCCAAAGTAACTATCACACTTTCCTTCCCCTTTGTGTCTGAGAACATAACAACTGCTTTTCCAGAGTAACCTACACTTCCCTCCAGCATCCTCCTCCCAGAGTCTGAAGAACACCATCTGCTCTGTAGAGTCATTCGATCACTAATCAATAATTCGGTGACAGTGTACTGAGGACATACCATGTGCAGGAACTAGATATATAAAGAAGAATGAGGCACATGGGCTGTGCACCAGTAAGTAGAATGCAATGTAATGAGTGCTAAAGTGGGCACATATACAGATGGGTACAAGAGATTAGGGGGTTACCAGCTTTGATTCTAAGTGACAGTGGTAGTGGAGTAGGGTGCAGAGTGGTGATCAGCAGTAGCAAAAATGTAAGAAGGTCCACTTCCCTTCAAAAAGAAGTCCCACAGGTGCCATAAAAAGTAATCAAGAGGCCTCTGTCATGGAAAAACCGGTAAGGATCTACCTTTATGGCCAGAGGGACTGGCCACTTGGCTGAGGACCTCCATTGTGCCTCTAGCAGGAGGGAGGTTCAGAAATGGCTCCCCCAACACCAGGTTCAATCCAGCCCCAGCTTTGGAAGATGTGGAGGAGAGGAAGAGAGGGACAGGGATCTGCCACTTAACCCCACACCAAGTGAATTTCAAATGTAGGTTTCAGTTCTCATAGGATAGACCAGACTGACAGCTCTGGACAGATGACTTCTCTTTGCATCTTCATGGCCTCCTCCAAAGAGGTCATCAAAAAAGATTGCCATTCAGAGTCAGGAAACTGGAGACAGAATCTAAGTCCTGACCCTTAGTTGTGCTATGTCAGGCAAACCACTGAGCCTCAACACCCTTGTCGGTCACATGGTCACAAAGACACTCTCTTCACAAATTCTTTGGACACCATACCCCTTCATTATTTTCACTTTTTTTTCTTTTTCTTTTCTTTTTTTTTTTTTTTTTTTTTTTTTTTATGGCGGTGAGATCTCAGGGGAGAAGCAGAGGCACAAGGGTCCCGTTCATTCTCCAGAGCTCCCGGCCCCCCATCCCCAAGGGGCCTCTGTAACTTGTTACAGCAAGGAGATCTTGCCCTGGAGCATTGTGCTACAGAGCTGGTGAGCTCAGCCCTTCCTTGGCTCCAGTGCCTTAATTTGTAAAGAAGGAACTCTGAGGCTAATCTAAAAGGAAGTCAAATTGTTTTCGGAAAACAATAGCAAAGTAACTACAAGTCATTAGCTTCCTCCCTAGGGCCTGGAATGGAGCTTGTCTGGGTAGCTGAAAGGCCTGGGAGCACTGTTTACTTAAAGACCTCTGGACGGGACCCATAAACTAATTTCTGTACAAGACTTTCTGGATGGAGAGGAGGTGAGTCATGGAAGTGGGGGAATGGCCGTGCCTGGAGAAGAGATTTCTGTTTCTTCAAGCCACAGCTAAAGCCCTGATGCTGGCCTGCCTTTCCTGGTCCTCTGGACAAGGGTTTCATTTAGATGCATAGATGTGCCCAGTGGACATCTGTCTCCTGAGATGGCTCTTAACAAGTTCCTTCTTCTTAGAACAGAGCAGAAGAGCCCCAAGATTCTGTTCTCTGCCCTCCTCTTAAAGGCCTCTAGGAAACCAAATGCTTCTCAGGAAGGTTGCTCTGCAAAATTTCTCGGTGCACAGAAACGTCCTCAGCGACAGCAGTAGACCAACATTAGAATCCAGAATCATGACTTCGTAGAGCTGGTTTCAGCGCCACACAGGCATCAAGGACTCACAGATAGCAAGCTGCGAGAGCTTGAAAAGAACTTAAAGGGTGATTGGACCAAATGAGGATAGTGAGGCCAAGGTCAGGAGCAGGAGCCAAATTTCTCAAATAATAGAGGAAACCTGGGGACTTCCCTTAGAGCTGGATAGATCCTCTATCCTCTGCTAGGGCCCTGAACTGAAAGTCCCTGGAGCTTATCTTCTTAAAAACTAGAGAAAAGACATGATTTCTTGAACTCTCTAGTTCCTGGGACAACTTGTCTCTGAGAGCTAGAGAGGACCTTAGATCTTGAAGGTTTATGCGAGGAGATGCAAAAACGTTTGTTCTTGTGCTGTTTTTAAACATCTTTGGCCAAATAGTGAACTTGATGATTTGAATTTTAGCCAGGCAATTTTAGTATTACACGAATTGACCCCTGGAAGTTTTATGGTGGTCTTTATGGGTCCTCAAGAACCCCATATTAAAAAACAAAGACTATATATAGTCTTGATCTGATTCACAAAGTTTTCTTGACCCAGAAGAGGTCAAAGATCACTGCTCCAGGTCTAGAAGGTCAAAAAGGGTTCTTTTCTGCCCATCTCCTAAGAAACTAAAACAGCAAACAAATCTGACAGAGTTCAATGTTCGACACCTTCCCTGACCTAGAAGTCTCTTATCAAACAGATTAAAATCTGCCCAGAGAGGTGCTGCGTACTTCTCAGTTCAGTAAACACTTATCAGATATGGAAAAGTCCTCTGAGATCAGCTTGTCCATTCCTTGGTTTTGCAACGTCTCAAAACTCACACAGCTAACCAAGTCCAGCACCCAGCTTTCATCACACCTAGAGCAGTACTCTTTCCACTACCTCAGAAGGTTTCCAAGTATTTATTAATGGTCAAGTCCCAAGTGCTAAGGGAGCTTCAAGACTGTAAGACTTAGCCCTGACCTCAATGAATTTGTAGATATGTTGGTGAAATGTGTGCATAGCCTTAAAATAAGGAATTGTTTCCATAAAGCCGTTCCCAACAATTGGGGAAAGGCAAGTGAAAAAATTAGTCAGAACCAATAGGTGATAGATAGATGATAGATAGATAGATAGGTAGGTAGATAGATAGATAGATAGATAGATAGATAGATATTATGAGAATTGGTTTATGAAATTATGGAGGCTGGGATATGCCATGTGCAAGCAGGAGAACCAAGAAAGCCAGTAGTATGATTCAATTTGGGTCCATAGGCCTGAGAACCAGTAGAGCTGATGATATAATTTCCAGTGTAAGGCCAAAAGGCTTGAGAACTAACTGGAGGGGGGAAGCAATATAAGTCCTAGTATCCCAAGGCTCAAAAACCAGGAGCCCCAATAGCTGAGGGCAAGATAAGATGAGTACCCCAGTTCAAGCTGGGGGAGAGAGAGAAAGAGATAAAGAGAGAGAGAGAGAGAGAGAGAGAGAGAGAGAGAGAGAGAGAGATTTCAACCTTCCTCTGTCTTTTTGTTCCATCGGGACCCTCAACAGATTTGATGATGCCGACTCAAATTTGTGAGGGAAGATCTCTTTACTCAGTCTATTGCATTGAATGCTATCTCTTCCTAAAACACCCTCTCAGACACACCCAGTTACCTGGGCACCTTCAGCCCAGTTAAGTTGACACAGAAAATTAATTATCACAGTGAGAATAAGAGAAGTGCTGGGAAGACATAAATCACTAGCATAACTTCTTGATCGCTGGGCAACTTAGCAGCTCAATTAATGAGAAGTAATGCTCATTTAAAAATGATTGGTACTCATTTCTACGATCCTTCCAGTTTTGAAAACCTAGTGACTGTGCTGGATTAACAAATGAAACATAAGCTAAAGGATTTGTCCACAAGTCTGCAATCTATTACAAACTAAGAGGGAATTCTTGAAATAACCGATATATATAAAAGCTTAAGCTACCATTACAACAGAATGACCAGAATGATTGGTCTCTATGATGTGCACTGACCACCAGGGGGCAATACTTAACACAGGAGCTGCCCTCTGGTGGTCAGAGCACTCCCACAGTCAACCTCCCCCAGCCAGCCAACCGCCTGCAGTCCCTTCCCCCAGCTGGCAGGCCCCAATCACCCAATTGAGGCCAGGCCCCGGGCTTGGACAGGGAACTGGGGGTGGGTGGCAGTGAATGTTGCTCCTTTCCCAGGGGGGCTGAGAGATGGCTCCCTCCTTGGGGCCACTGGCCAACAACCTCTCATGCCCCATCGCTCCCTGCAGCCGCAGACCCCAATCAAGGCTGGGGCAGGGGGAGAAGGTGGGGAACTGCATGGTGGTGGGCGCCAACAATGGCGGCATCAGCATTGGCATCTGTTCCTTCCACGTCTGGCCGGCAACTGCTGCCTCCTCTCCCAACCCTATTGGAGCTTTCAGGCCCCAATCAGCCAAGCCCTGATCACCAGCCAGGCCTAGAGACCCCACTCATGCACTGGGCCACTAGTTAGTGAATAAAAGGGAAAGGACCGCAAGTCTTCAAACTAAAAATGGTTTCATCCTGAAAGCTCTGATGTGAATTGGCAATGTGGAATTTAGAGCATATTTTCCCATAGAAACAATGTTGTAAAGAATGGTTAGCTTCCCGGGTTAGCCCTTAAAAGTTCATTTAAGGCATAACACTGCTTAAACAGCAGTGCCGAGAATGCTGAGGGCTCTAGCAACCTAGTAAGGCGGTCTCTGGTTGGGAAATAATGATGCCAAATTATTATTGGTTCTCTGACTGGGAACTCCAGGAATACTTCTTGCCCTCCAAGGGTTTCTACTGAGAACGGTCTCATCTGCCTTCCTTTCATCATAGGAAAGAAAGCGAACGTTTACTGATCACTTCACTTTCCTGTGCAAGGACTGACCAGCTCAGCATCATCCCTTTCATAAATCTAATTCTGAGCCCAGCCACACACAGAAAGCTTTATTTTTCAAATCCTTACAGTGTTTTCCTAATTATAAAAAGTAATAGTGTGATGTTGTAAAAGGTTAGTAATACAGGGAACATACAAACAGGAGTTAAAACTCACCTATAACTGCAGTTAAAATATTGCTACTTTTTTTTATCCAACACGTTTTTATTCTTATACATTTTTTTTATAAATTTGAAATTGCATTATAAACACTATTTTATGCTCTTTTTCCCACTTACCAATATTTCAGAGACATTTTCTATGTCAATAGAGAAACATCTCCGTTTTAGTGATTATCAGGTGTGCAGTGAGAGGAAATCAATGTGGTACCCCCTGGCTGATGTCAGCAATTTACTCTCCACCCATTGCCAAAGCCTGGGGTCACATAGTTTCCTACTCTGTGGACTTACCAAAGTTCATTTTAATGGCTTGTCATTGGACAATTCATTTCACTATGAATATAACCATCACCACGTTGAAGGTAAACAGTGCCTTTTAATCTCTAAGACGGTAACCTGGTGCCCATCTCCTCTCTGCCTCACATTGGTTCCTCCGTGGGCTTCTGAGCCCTCGCTTCAGAGCCTTGCCAACAGCTCATGGGAAAAAGCAGAATTTCTGAACAAAACAATTCAAATCAAAACAAAACCGCCAGCCTCTCTCGATCAACTCACCCCTTCCCACCACACACATAAACACAAAAGGAAGTGTGCGGGTGAGTGGGGAAACACTGGGGGAGATAAGACTGACCTTGACCGAGCCTGGAAAGCCTTTCAACAATTGTGGGAGACAATTTCTATAGGTGAATAGGGGAGAAGGTTAGATCCTGTACAGCTAAACCAAACTTTGTAAAAGCTCTTGCCACCCCCATCAAGCCTGCTGCCCAGAACAACTCTCACCGATGCCTCCTGCCTCCAGTCCTATCCAGGCTTCCATGAGCTCCCACATGTCCCTGGGACCGAGGTACCAGCTCTGCCTGTGACATCGAGGACATGCATTAAAGACACATGTTGATGGGACAGCGAGGTAGGGGAGAAATGTGCTACTCAGAGATTCAGGCCTAACTGACACATCCACAGTCAAGACATAGATATCACGAATGCTCTTTGGCCCTCAGTTTCCATGTTGGTAAAAGGAAGGGGTTGGGCTAAATAACATTGGCTGTTCTTTCCAGTTCTAAAATGTGATGTCTCTATGACTCAAGGTAATTGGTTCTCTCCATACTCTTCAGTCAAGCTTGGAAGAAGGTTTGTTTTGGGTGCCCAACTATTATGCTCTTATAGCTGCTCCCCTTATTTATGCATCCAGCACTTTGGAGAACACAAAATATGTTCTTAGGCATTTTCAATTGCACTGCATTGAAAACTCAAAGGTATGCCCGATGAGGAGTTTCAATTAGGATGCTTTCTGCTGTCAGTAACAGAAAACCTAGGTGCAGTCAACCACACTGACCACTACATTGTGGGAATGTATAGGGTGGTTAAAGCTAATGGATGGCCCACTTGTAACTGATCTTTATTCACTTACTCTTCCATCATCCACCCATCCATTAAAAAAAAAAAAAAAAACCAGAGTTTGGTACTGTGCTGGGAACGAGATAATTAAGTGACTCAATCATTAAAAGAAGTAAAACCCTAGAGGTGTCCTAAAGTGTCAGGTGCTCCCAGACCTCTGGGAGCCAACTGAGGGTGTTACCGCTGCAGGTCCCACAGGTATGGAACACTAGTTGGAAGAAAAATGGTATCTTGGTTTAGAGGTGAAGTCTACCAGGACATGGTGATTTCCAACAGGTATATCTGGACCACGGGGGCTGGGCAATGATGCTGGAAGGAGAGGCAAGGATTATAAAGGGAATGGAGTTGGAGCTCTCACCTCAAAGGAACATAGAATGGAAAACAGGAACCAAGTATGTCCGGAAGGATGGAGAGAGAGAGAGAGAGAGAGAGAGAGAGAGAGAGAGAGAGAGAGATTTCCATTCACTTCCAGGTCTGCAAGCAGCCTAATCACGATGGTTGAAGTACAGATAACTATTAGCACAGATAGTTAGGCCTGAAGAGTAGGGGATCATGACAGATGACTTCAAACAGATGATCATGATGACTAACACTTATAGTTCCAGACAGTGGCCTACGTCCTCAAGACACATTAGTTTACTTAATCTTCATAGTAATTTTTGTGGCATAGGTATTAGCGTCCCCATTTTACATAGGAGGAAAGCAAGAACAGAGACCTTGTCAAGGTCACACGCTGGTTAGTGGTAGAGCTGCTGTTTGAATGCAGGCAGTTTGATTTCAATGTCTGTGCACCCACCAAACAAACTGTATGACAATATGGGAAGTGCTCCAGTAGAAATAAGAACAGGATGAGAAAAGAGCAAGAATGGACGTGCCAGGAAGCCTCACGGAGGAGATGCCACGTGGTGTGTCTTGAAGAGTGAATAGAAGTTCTCCAGACAGAGAACAGGGGAAGTCTACCCCAGGCAGCATCGACAGCATGCACAAATGCACGAAGTGGGAGAGGGATGTGGGGTGTAGCCTTTGACGAGCAGAGAATAATCCTACACAGCTGGACCAAAAGGGATGTGAGAGCTTGGCTTGCAAAGAAGATAGAGTTGCCAAAACTGGTTTGGCTCAGTGGACAGAGTGTTGGCCTGTGGACTGAAAGGTCCCAGGTTCAATTCCGGTCAAGGGCATGTACATTGGTTGCCGGCACATCCCCAGTGGGGTGTGTGCAGGAGGCAGCTGGTCAATGTTTCTCTCTCATTGATGTTTCTGGCTCTCTATTCCTCTCTCTTCCTCTCTGTAAAAAATCAATAAAATATATAGAAGAAGAAGAAGAAGAAGAAGAAGAAGAAGAAGAAGAAGAAGAAGAAGAAGCAGCAGCAGCTAGAGTTTGTAACCAGATTGTTAAGAACTTTACAAACCACATTCATTTGTTCTACGGGAGCTGAGGAAAGGGATGAGTCAGGACTCCAGTTTTCAGGGCTCTACGGGATGATTTCTCGGTGCTTTATCCTGGATCACACTTAATAGAAAATCACTTCTGGCCGAAACAGGTTTGGCTCAGTGGATAGAGCATTGGTCTGCGGACTGAAAG
The DNA here is from genome assembly GCA_963693515.1 of Pipistrellus nathusii. Lineage (NCBI taxonomy): Eukaryota > Metazoa > Chordata > Mammalia > Chiroptera > Vespertilionidae > Pipistrellus > Pipistrellus nathusii. The sequence continues at coordinate 35,349,916 of OY882875.1, read as the reverse complement.
GTCCCAGGTTCGATTTCAGTCAAGGGCATGTACATTAGTTGCGGGCACATCCCCAAGCTGGTTGATATTTTTCTCTCATCCATGTTTCTAGCTCTCTATCCCTCTCCCTTCTTCTCTGTAAAAAAAATCAATAAAATTAAATTGAAAAAGAAAAAAGAAAATCACTTCTGCTTTGGCACCTGCTCCTTGCTTTCAGCAGCCCCAGCAATGGCAGGTAGAGGTCGGTCCTACTGCCAGGCCAGGGCTGGGAAGTAAAGGCCGCATTGTTGCTTAAAAGCAGGGCTGGAAGAAGACCCCAGCAACATTCCACCATAGAATCCTAGGCTCTTTATTCACTCTGGGAGCCCTAGGTCCAAGAAAGTCCAAACAGCCGAGGCTGGTTTGGCTCAGTGGTAGAGTGTCGGTCTGCGGACTGAAGGGTCCCGGGTTCGATTCCGGTCAAGGACATGTACATTGGTTACGGGCACATCCCCAGTGATGTGCAGGAGGCAGCTGGTCGATGTTTCTCTCTCATCGACATTTCTAGCTCTCTATATCTCTCCCTGTAAAAAATCAATAAAATATATTAAAAAAAAAAAAAAAGGAAGTCCAAACAGAAACTAACAAAGAACTTGTTCTCCTTAAAATCCCTGGAAAGATCTCTAAGATGAAGCCTTTCAGTGAGAAGGCTCCTTTGGACTTCACAGCTGGGAGGATGAATAGACAATGGAAGTTGACTCTCCCCATGACACCACTTCCATCCAATTCACCCCTCTATTCTCCTTCTCTCCAGGGGACCCTTGCAGCCTCACCAAATACAATGAGTCTTTCAAGCTATGTCCTACATCCAAAAGTTCCCCTACTTCTAAGTAGGAAGTCTGTAAGTCCAAGGGTTCTCAGACCACCTGATTCTCTTTTAAATTTTATTTTTCAATTACAGTTACACACAATATTATGTTAGTCTCTGGTATGCAACGTAATGATTAGTCATTTATATAACCTACCAAATGATGACCAGGAAAAGTCTAGTACACATACTTAGTTATCACAATATTATTGACGATATTCCCTGTGACTATTTTGTAACTACCTTCTTAATGTGTACTTCTTAATCCCTTCACTTCTTAAATTCAGTTTTCCTCTGAAACCTCCCTCCTACCTTACCCACCTATTTCTTTTTTTATTCTTCTTACTGTCTTTTATTTATTTACTTATTTATTTTATTGTTTAAAGTGTTACAAATAGTAGTACATATGTCTCCATTTTTTCCCCATTGACCTTCCCCAGGCCTCCCCTATCCCCTGGAATATGCCCCCCCCCCCGCACCCCCAACTCCTTAATGTCTTGTGTCCATTGGTTGTACTTATGTGCATACATACAAGTCCTTCGGTTGATCTCTTATCTCGCCCCCCACCCCCCGCCTGCCCACAACATTCCCTAGCCTCCCCGCTGTAATTTGTCAGTCTGTTTGATGCTTCTCTGCCTCTGTATCTATATTGTTGTTCATCAAGTTATAATGTTCTTTATTATCCATAAATGAGTGAGATCGTGCGGTATTTTCCTTTCACTGCCTGGCTTATTTCACTAGCACCCACCTGCTTCTTGATGTCTTGGCCCCACGGCCTCAAGGGCAAAGTGATGCAATCCCAGGAATCACCCCCCAGCAGCCACAAAGCCTTCAGAACAAGCAGATCACAAAGAACTGCAAACACCAACTCGAACACCAGCTCTGTCACCTGGTGGCTGTGTGACATGGGCAAGTCCCTGCCTCTTTCTAAGCTAAGCTGTCCTCGTTGTAAACGGGTCTACCTTTTGAAAAATGGCTGTTCCGCCTCTGACAACCCATCACTATATCGTAATGAACTAATGTGTCCCAAATGCAAAGTGCCATGCAACCGATGTTTCTATCCATCAGATTCTCACCCTCCGAGCCACGGGGAAAGCTCTTGCTGTCAGTGGTCATTATTCAGGCTTGTCAGTGGCATGTCTGTAGCCGGAAACAGCTTAGCACAGAGCCCTGCCCATGATCCCAGGGCAGAGCAGGCGAAGCGAGGGAAGGGGCTAGTTGGCTTCTGCACAGGCCTGGGCGGGATGAGCCAGACAGGCTGGAAGGCCATTTACAGGCTGCTGTGCTCATGCACCTTCTTGAGCCATTTTCCTTCTGACCATGTTCACCCTCAGGCCCAGGCAGCACCCAACGGCTTGGGACTCCAGAACCTGTTGGCACAGACCCTCCTGGGATGGAAGGAAGTGGGTCATTTCCCCCCAACATTCTATTATTGTTGTTTTATTATTTTGTTCTTTATTTTCATTATTGACACTATTACAGAAGTCCCTATTTCCTCCAGTGTTATCCATCTCCACCCGGCCTGACCCACCCTTTTCTCTACCCATCACTGCTCTGTGGTCTGTGTCTATGGGTTATGCATATATGTTTTTTGGATAATTATTTTTTTATTATTATTGAGGTACTAGTGACCCAGGGCATGAAATTCATGCACATTAAAGGGGGATTAATTAGAGGAAATATTTTAATATTGCTATTTGTCCTTTCTCTATAATAGGAATGTCAGCGATGAAAGAAACTTAGTAAGATGTATATGAAAATCTTCCTCCTGTCAGTCTGGGGCATGATGCAGGACCCAGAGTTAAATCCCTACCCACCCGTGGTGCTTCAAAATTGCGCAAGACCCAGACCCAGCTGGCCTCACCCCCATCAAGCCCTGCCTGTCAGGGGGCACAGCCTCAGGTCCCCCAGCACACACCTCAGGTCTCCCAGTGCACCCTCAGGTCTCTCAGTCTGGCACCAGGGCAGGCAGTGCAGCCTGAGGTGCCCTGTCAAGCCCCACTGGGCAGGGTGCGCAGTCTGAAATCCCCCCATCAAGCCCTGCCAGGTGGGGGGCACAGCCTCAGGTCCCCTGGCCCAGCACCAGGATGAGGGGCACACCTTGTCAAACCCTGCCAGGCGAGGAGTGAGGCCTGAGGTCCCTTGTGGAGCCCCACCAGGCAGGGGGCATGGCCTTAAGTCCCCCAGCGCTGGGGTGTGGGATGCTGCCTCAGGTTCCCTGGCCCAGGGCTGAGGGGAGCAGCATAAGGTTTTCCAGCCCAGCACCAGGACAGGGGGTGCACCTTGAAGTCCTCTGTCAAGCCCTGCCAAGTGGGGGGCATGGCCTCAGGTCCCCTGCCCTGGCCCAGCACCACACAGCATCAGGTCCCTGCTGATTGCTCCTTAAGGCTCATTACGGGAATTCAGCTTCCACTGTGGGTGCAGCCATCTTGTACTATAGAAACCCTGCCTCCACTGTGGTGCCACCATCTTTGTGATGGCTGATGGTCAATTTGCATATTCCCTCTTTATTATATAGGATAATTGGCATACAAAAAAGCTGTACATATTTAATGTCTACATCTTGGTAGTTTGAAAGTAAGTATACATCTATGAAATCACCATAAACCATGCCATAGATTATACCCTCTTAACAAATTCAGTTCACAATATAGAATTGTAAATACTGTATGCACTGTGCTTTACTGTAGACCTCTATGACTTACCCATCTTGCATAACTAAAATTGTGTATGGAAGTGGACACATTTTAACACAAAGCCTTGTTGTGTTTTCATTTTGATGAGGTAACGAGGCAGGCAAGTTGAAGACTGAGGTTTGGATCTTCCCAGTTTGTTCAGTGTAGATCACAGAGAGGAGCCGAGGCTGATGGGAAGGATGGGAAGGAAGAAGGCTAACTCCCTCTTATCCAGCATCTAGGTGCTTCACAGCATCATGACGCTGAATCTTTGACAACAATGCCATAAACTGGCTACTACTGTCATCCTCTAAGCACAGAGGCTGAACAACTTGTTCAAACCACGCAGCAACTAAACGACTGAGCCAGGCTCTGAACCCAAACATTCTGGCTTCAGAGTCCCAGAAAGACTTTCTGCCTGATATAAGGAAGTCCTTGCATAGGTTTACCAATGTTTTAAAGGTGAGAGAGACAATTGTTCTATAGAAGTATTTAAGCCAAGGCTAAGGGGCCATGTGCAAGGGATGCTCAGTAAACATTCCTTGGCAGGAAGTATCATAAATCAATGCTTATTACTTTGGGTCAGAGGAGGATGAGAAGGCGGATGAGAAGGAGAAGAAAGAGGAAGAGGAAAATGACGAGGAGGAAAATCAGTTGAAAGTTTGGTTGTGGGTACAGAATAAAAGAAATTTCTGAAGATTTAAGGGAGCAGGAAGTAACTAACCATTTCTTCAAGGCACGATTATCCAAATAAATCAGCTCTAATAGAATTTTGTCTTTTTTCCCATGCTGCTCAGGATGAATGTCAGGAAAAGAACATTCCCTCATCCTAGCCTTGAGAAAGACTGATGATAAAATTGCTAATATTTATGGTATGTTTATTTTCTACCATATATTGTTCTAAGCACTGTATTTACACATATTTCCTTTTTACAATAGCCCTATGAGGTAGATACTACTATAATTAAGAAACTGAGTCACAAAGAGCTTGAATTACCAATCCAAGATTACACAGATGGTCTAGTGGCAGAGCTGGGATTCAAGCTGAGACATTCACCATCGCTACACTCCCTCTAATATCAACAGGAAAGAGAGGGCCCCCCGAGCAGGATGTTGGTGTTGATGAAGAAGGGCAATGGATGCTAAGAGACAAAACCCACAGATGTCTTCTCGTGGCTTGTTCCTGCTAGAGGGAAAAGAATCTTCCAGCCCTAGGCCACTTGATTCAGTGAATAGAGCATCAGCCTGTGGATTGAAGGGTCTCAAGTTCGACTCTGGCCAAGGGCACATGCCTGGGTTGTGGGCTCAATCCCCAAGGGGGGGAGGGGGGGATGCAAGAGGCAGCCGATCAGTGATCCTCTCTTATCATTGATGTCTCTATCTCTTCCTTCCTCTCTGAAATCAATTATATATATATATATATATATATATATATATATATATATATATAATTTTTTTTAAAAGAATCTTCCTGCCCATGAATTCCACATTCAAATTGCCATCCTTCTCTTCTGGTCATTGCAAGGAGAAGATGAAAGAAAGCAAGAAGCAAAAAGACAATTAAAAAACAGACACATAGCAATTAGATTGTTGTATATCTATAACATAAGGAATGAATGAAATACAGATATAAGATAATTAATAAATTTTTCACAGGAAATAGCCAAAAGACAAAACTCTGAGAGACTAAGAGCCATGTAAAGGATAACTTGAAAGCAATGAACAACTTTGAGAAAATGAAATTAACTGGAGAAAGGCAGAGAGGCTGGATACTCACAAATAGCATTTGATGTAAAGGATTTGATGTAAAGCTCTAGGTATTATAAGAGGCTGGACCCCATTGTGGCTAAAGATGGTAGTTTGGAGTCTTCTGGGTTTAAATTCATGTCACCTGGACAAGTTACATGATCTCTTCGAGTTCCAGGGTCCTCACCTGTAATATGTTAATAATGCCTATGTCAGAGGAATGCTGAAAGGGTAGAAAGATATGTGAGAACATGCCAAGCCCAGTGCCTGGCACAGAGCGGGCACTTACTAAATATAAACTACTTGAACATGAAATGTTAGCTCCCAAAACCCAGCACGGTCTTGGTTCAGGCACCAGGAGCCCAGAACCAATCCCTCTGGGGAATCATACGCAGAGATCCTAGAAGACCAGAGTTCTGGGTTCTGAAGGCAGCACTGTCAACAGATGAAAGCAGGCACGGAGGGGCCCCCAACAGAGATGGGGTGAAGAGAGGGAAAATGTCCCGGAATCTGAGAGAGTGGTTAGTGGAATGCCAGAAACGAAGCCCCAAGACAACTTCTATCTACAATGCAATTGTAAGAACTCCCTTTGTAGACCCCTTAGGAAGCCCCTTTGAAACCTCCAAGGAAGCAGGGAACAGCCCTGGCCCGGCAATCAAGTGTCCTGTTGTATCTTCTGAAGATGCCAACCAGGCTCTGTGGCCTTTGATACATCGTTTATACGTTCAGGGTCTCAACCTTCTTGTCTGAAAAAGTGGGGACAATGAGTTCCACCTGAACCCACTGGGGTGAAGATTAAATGAGGTGCCACCTATAAAGCACTGGAAACAGGAAATACTGAAGTATGGGAGCAACCATACTTAGGTAAATACTGCTGTTTAAATTTTAACCCTGCTATTCTGGCTTCTGCACTTACTTACTTGTTAAACAATAGGGTAGTTGCCTCAGCTTCCAGACTGAGACCTGGAAACTCACAAAGGTAACTTTCCTGTGCCTGTGGACCGGGACCACAGGAAATTGATTCCTATTGACTCAGTTGCTCCAGGAGTTGAAAGTGCAGATAACCTTTAGAGATTAACTTTGCTCAGTTCTGCTTCTGAACTATCTGCTTTCGCAAGATGGGTCCACATTCCTACGTCCAGCAGGATGTGGCTGGAAATGACCCTGCTGGCTGTTCCCAGCATTTAGAATTTAGAATTTAGAACAAAGGAAAAATTTTGTGGTTTAGACTTTTAAAGGGACTGCCTGCACCTGGAACGGCATGGTCATGAGGGTGGACTCCACCTGCGTGTGGTGCTCTCTCTGCCATTGCTGGCCAGCTCAATAAATCCTTGCCTGCTTTTTAAATCAATTAGCAGCCTCCAGTGGTCTTATTTTTGACTCCAGGGTTCAACCCCACAACAGATACTGAATAAATGATAACTTTCCTGCCTTCTACCCATTGTTACACAACAACAATACATCAAACAGAGAGTCCTCTGAGCCAGAAGAATAAGGTAAGTGGATGCTTTTGAATTCAATTCCCAGAACATCCCTGTGTGTGAAACCATATCTTTAGCCAGTCTCACAGTCCAGAATGACCTCTCCTCCCACCCCCGGCTTTCTTGTCTAGAAAACATCTTTTATACTTCAAGGCCAAGCTCAATCACTCCCTGAAGGAATTGTTTCTAGAAATTCTTCAGCATATGACTTGTTCTCCAACTTTGCATTTCTTTCCCTCTGCCTTGTGTTCTGTTTAGTTCTTGGGAGCAGTGAGAATGTCTTATTCACCTCGGCTACGTCACACATTTCTTTTTAGCATTTTAGCTGGGGGTCTAGGAACCACCCTATCCCCTGAATTCATCTCTCCTTCTGGAGCAACACCTTTCTCCATTGGGCCTCACTCAATACTCCCCAAGAAAGGAGGAGGAGATTTTGGGAAATTTGGGAACAAGGACTGGACATGCAAAGCCAACTTATCGACTTGGCACAGTGGCTAGGGTCCTAATAGTTTTAGGAGCCACAAAAAAAAAAATGTTTAAAAAAAATTTTTAAATAAGAAAAGAAACATTTAAGTTAGGTCAAATAAAATATTTTAAAATATCAAGTTAGTATATTTATCATTACTAGTATGCCAATGCATATGTAATTTTCACCCCTTTTTATGCAGAAGGGGCCCCTCAAGGCAAACGTTTCAATGACCCACCAGTCACATGGGTATGAGTAGCTCTGCCTCCCTCCTCCCCAGTTCCCCCCGCTCCCCCTCACACACACTTTGTTCCTAGGGAGCCTCCTGTGGGCAGGAAGCTAGCATTTAACCTGCTCTTCCTTGCTCACCATTTGACAGTGGCATAGCTGTATCTGAAATTTGTCTTTTTTCCCCATGCTGCTCAAGATGCATGTCAGGAAAAGAACATTCCCTCATCCTAGCTTTGAGAAAGATGGATGATAAAAATCGCTAATATTTATGGTATGTTTATTTTCTACCACGCATTGTTCTAAGCACTGTATTTACACATATTTTCTTCTCACAATAGCCCTATGAGGTAGGTTCTACTATAATTAAGAAACTGAGGCCCAAAGAGCCTGAGTTACCAATCCGAGCGGCATGGCTGGTGACCCTGAAGAAGAGCTCACTGTTGCTGTACACAGTAAGCCAAGCATTGGAAGTAGGATTCGGCAGTGAGAAAGGTCCTATCCTGACCCCCTTCTGCCTGGCTCCTGCACCCAGCTCTCCCATTGTTTCCCGACTTGGACAGAGAATGAGGATGTCGTTTATTGGGCCCCTACAATTATTGTGTTGATCCTTTAAATGATCTTGTCAGGTAAGAGTAACCTTTATTTGACATAAAGTCACTGAAGAATAGGGAGTTTAAAGAATTTACTCAAGGTCAAGTCGCTAACAACAGGGTTTAGATCCCAGACTTTTGGACTCCAAGTTAACACTTCTTTCTCCCCCTGCATTATGCTATAGGGGCTAAGTAGTTGCGTGTTGAAATGAATCAAATGGCCAGAGGGGATTTGCCAGCCAGCACAGAGTTTGATTGCAATTTCCCCAGAATTGTTGACTTGGCAATTACAAGCTTCCTAGGAAACCTTGGACATTCTCCATCCCTCCGTAGGCACTCTATGACGCTCCAGGCCCTCTTCCTGCTTTGGAGACACTCCAGCAGTTGCAATACCTTTGACACTATCTTTTGCTGTCTTTGCAGAATCAGATAAGGGAGCAAATCCTTTATTTACCAGAGTTCTTAGAATGAAAAAGGTAAGGTTTGCTTTTCATGTAGACAGAAAGAAATATGGACAATCATGTACCTTCTTGTAATTAAGTTTCTATTCCAGAAGCCAACTCAAAGATTAGCCCTTGCTCCTATCTCTGGCCTGCACACTTCCATGCTGAGGTGTGGGAAGGAAAGGGGCCATGGAGGTGAAACTGAGGAAGGGCTGTGCTTGTTCTACTCTGGAAGGCCCGTTTTCTCTCAAACAAAGGCCCGGATCACTGCTCACACTTAGAATCCCCAAGTAGTGGTCAAAAGAAATGTTTTGCGGAGAAGAGAATCTCCCATTCTCCTTGCCAGAGGAAATTCCAAAATTATCGGACAATGCCCTAGCCCTGCGGTCGGCATACTGCGGCTCACAAGCCACATGCAGCTCTTTGGCCCCTTGAGTGTGGCTCTTCCACAAAACACCACGGCCTGGGAAGAGTCTATTTTGAAGAAGTAGAAAAAGTTTAAGTTAGAAGAAGTTTAAGTTTTAAAATTTGGGCTCTCAAAAGAAATTTCAATTGTTGTACTGTTCATTTTTGGCTCTGTTGACTAATGAGTTTGCTGACCACTGCCCTAGCCAGATTGGCTCAGAGGATAGAGCATTGGCCTGCGGACTTAAGGGTCCTAGGTTCAATTCCGGCCAAGGGCACATGCCAGGGTTGTGGGCTAGATCCCCAGTGGGGGGTGTTCAAGAGACAGCCCATCAATGATTCTCTCTCATCATTGATGTTTCTCTCTGTCTCTCCCTCTTCCTTCCTCTCTAAAATAAATAAATATATATTTAAAACACACCACACACAATTAGTGAACAAGATGAAATAAAGGATTTGAAGAAGGAGAAAATTTTTCTAATCTCCACGTTGAATTTACATGCATTTCTTCCCCACCTTGCTCCTACCCACCAACCCCAACTAATTTTGAGCCTTGAATCATCCACAGAAGGTAGCTCCTTAACATCAAAGATTCAGGCAAGGTATTGGCAAGCCAGAGTATGCTTTTAAACTCGGCTTATGTCCATGAAATATTCTAGAGTGTGTCTCACGAAAACATGTCTCCATCTGGCCAGCGTGGTCAGCTCTTTGCTGTGGGTCCTTCCATTCTCCTCTCTCACCATGCTTCACCACAGTCAACTCTTTGGTCCTTCCTTCCTGCTGGAGGGTAAGCTCCAGGGAGTCAGGGCCATGCCTGCCTTGTTCACAGCTTCAGCACAGCATGTGGCTGCATAGAGCAGAGTTCAAGGGGAAGCTAGACCTGGGTTTGAATTCTATCGGCTACTCACGCATTATGTGACTTAGAGAAAGTGACTCTCTATTACTCAGTTTTCTCATCTGTGAAAGTGGCAAAAACTGCTGTGAAGATTAAATTAGCTTACACACATAAAGCTTGACCCCTGGCAATTTATAAGTGCTTAATAAACATTTGTTACTATTACTGTTTTAAGCACTGAGTGGGTATTTTTTAGCAAAATTCTTTAAAAAAAAAAAAAAATAAGAGTGAGTTGAAGCAAGGGGACTGTGTAGGCTGCCCTCATTAAGGAGGATTCTCCAGGCCACCCGGATGTTGCTGAGTGGCTTCTGGAAGGTCCCTCACATGAGCCCATAGGGGGGAATGTGCAGGTCACAAGCAGGGCTGGAGGCACCAGCTCCTACGATGGTAGCCTCGCCTCCCCCTGTCCACTCTCGGAGCTGTGGCTGCTGAGACTCTTTGTTCCCAAGAAGAGCCTGATCCAGACAAGCTCCCGTGTGGAGGAAGTGGGCCCAGGTCCTCACCTGCCCCAGACGCCGGCTGTGAGGCTATCAGCCCAGCGCCCTGTTCCAGCTTCCTCCACCATTGTTCAGCACTCAGCACTCTCCCGACAGCCTGGCTGTGGGAGCGGCTGCCACGCTGCCTGGGCCACGCTGGGGTAGGACTGCAGTTGGGAGGGGGCACTTTCATAGGAGGCTTGAGGTAAGGGTGTGTGTGTGTGTGTGTGTGTGTGTGTGTGTGTCTGTGTGTGTGTGTTTTGGGGGGACAGGCTGAGATGGGGGGCCCAATGTAAGGGTTCCCCAGTAGTAACATTTTGAAGCATCCACTGCAAACATGATGATGAATAGTTTTGTAAAATGAAAAAAAATGAATTATCTACATAAAGAAAAGCATTTCTCGAGTGTTGAAGTACTCCACTGTCTTCAAAGGCTCGACTGCCCAGCTCTGAGCATTTCCGAGCCTTTTCTACTGTCGTCAGTCCCCTGAGCTGTCCATGAAGCCCTTGAACTCAAGCATGGAACAAAATATCATAAACTCCGCATTTAGAGACACATGTTAGGGGTTTATTACTTTGGGAGACTCAGAGTTTTTGTAAAGTTTGGTTATTACATCAGACCTTTTGCTGATTTTTCCCTTTCAAAGTTTTATCTTTATACTAGTCTCTGAATGAGTGACTTTTAGATACTCTTCTTTCACCACGAAAAGGGCTCATTCTTCTGATTGTATATATAACTAGAGGCCCAGTGCATGAATTTGTGCATGGGTGGGGTCCAGCCAGCCCTCCCCGGTCAGGGGACAATTTGCATATTAGCCTTTTATTATATAGGATACTCAATGTAAAAAACAATTCACAATACATAAACCATTGGATAATAGTTAAAAATCATCTGAAATGCTACCATCTTGAAATAATCACCATTAAAAGTCATTTAATCACCATTAAATGTCTATAGAAACTATATAGATACATGTGACTTCATAAAAGTGGTGGATTTTTTAAATCATGAACATGTTTTTCTTAAGTTCATGTTTCCAGGTAATTATGACAGAAGGGTCCAGGAGTTAGGTGGATATGTGTGATGTATCTTAGATTTATCTACCTATATATAACTAGACATATGTATCACAAAATATGTCTATCTGTAGATAGAGATGTATACGGCTAGCTCTATACAACTGCATAAATAGAGTTCAGCTTATATGACTTGTTTATTTTTATTTGATATCCTTGTATGAATTCCTTTATTATCAACCCACCCATCATCATGTATGTATAATAAAAAAATGTTGACACATTTGTGTCTTTTTTTTAAAGTTTAATACATAATTTGTAATTTGTTATTTTGAAGGTTACTCTGGCATATGCCTCGAGGCACGTAATGATGTGGCATATGTCGAGCTAAGATAAGGAGGAGATCTGATGATCAGCTTTTAAATCTAGGAGAGTGTTTGAAATTCAAAATTTTACAACTAATCACACCTCAAAGTAAATCAGACCACAGTCAGAATGTCAGCTCTGGAAGGAGCCCCTCGGATCACCTGCTCCCAATCACTCCCTTTGGCGACGATGGAACTGGGGCCAAGGAAGCAGACGTGTCCAGTGTGGCTGGACTTGTACTAAAATCTGTTTTCCTGAGTCATCACCTCACTCTTCCCATCGGATTGTGTCCCTGTCATATATTGCATGTGGCAAAACTGTTTGCCCTTTTTTCAGAAAGGGATGTGGCAACCTTTGCATCAGACGTGTTCTGAGATGGAGTGAGAGATGGAAACAGGGGCGCTGGGGCCCTGGGAATTCAGACCCCATCAGTCTAGGAAGAGGTGGCAGAGGAAACAATGGTTCTAACAATAACAAGGATTTGCAGCCCTTCCTGCATTCCATCCTTACAAGGGCCCAATGAAGCAGTCATAGTTTTTATTCCCTCTGACAGATGAGGAAGCCGAGGCAGCCAGGAGGTGGGTAACTTCCCAGAGCTTTGTAACTAATCCAGCTCCAGAGCCCAGCCTCTTGTGCCCGGAGCCTCTCACAGAGGTGGGAGCTCAGACAGTGAGTGATGTTGCTGAAATCACAGAAGCAGCATGAACTGAGCTCTCGTCTTTCTCATACTATAGGCTCAGTGAGTGACCACTCAGCAGCCAGGTGATTGTGGGGCAGTTCCCGAACCTTCACCCTGCTGACCCTGCCTTGGTCTGACTCCTGGCCAGAGCTTCCATAGCTGCTTATTGGCTCTTTCTTATTTCCTTTCTTAAATTTTATTGTTGAAAGTATTGCAGATGTTGCCCTTTTCCTCTTCACTGGCCCCCTCCACCCCTCCTACCCACACTCATGCCTTTACTGCACTATTGTCTGTGTCCGTGTGCTATGCATATATATTATAATATATATATAAAAGCCTAAGTGACCGAACAACTGAACAGCCAGTTGCCCGGTTGCTATAGTGCACACTGACCACCAGGGGCAGACACTCAGGGCAGAAGCTGTCCCCTGTGGTCAGTGTGCTCCCACACCAGGAGTGCCTCTCAGCTGACCAACAGGCGCCAGAGACAGGGCTCATGGCTGGCCACAGCCTCCCAGAGACCGCAGAGGAGCGGAAGTAGCCTACCAAGCGGCAGCAGTGGCAGCCGCAGCAGGGCCAGGATGAGCAGGAGTGGCAGCAGGAGTGGCAGGTGGCATTGGACTGCCAGTTTCGGCCCAATCCCTGCAGGTTATGCCAAGGGATTCCATTTTCTTATTTCTTTGTTCTTTGTTTTTTTAATCCTCACCCTAGTGAGGATATTTTGCCCATTTATTTTTATTTTATTATTTTTTAAATATATTTTATTAATTTTGTACAGAGAGGAAGGGAGAGAGATAGAGAGTTAGAAACATTGATGAGAGAGAGTCATCAATCAGCTGCCTCTTGCACACCCCCTACTGGGGATGTTCCCGCAACCAAGGTACATGCCCCTGACCGGAATCAAACCTGGGACCTTTCAGTCCCCAAGCCGACGCTCTATCCATTGAGCCAAACCGGTTTCGGCCCCATTTATTTTTAAAGAGAGTGGAAGGGAGGGAACAAGAAGAAGAAAGAGAGAGAAGAAAAAAAGAGAGAGAGAGAGAGAGAGAGAGAGAGAGAGAGAGAGAGAGAGAGAGAGGCACAATGTGAGACACATCGATTGTTTGCCTCCCGCATGTACCCTGATGGGAGTGGAGATGAACTGCAACCCAGATATATGTCCTTGACCAGGAATTGAACCAGAGACCCTCTGGTGTGCAGGCCAATGCTCTAACCACTGAACAACACCAATCAGGGTGTTCTTTATTTTGTTTTTGTTTTGTTACTCCTCACCTGCCAGCCAAAGGGGAGTCAGAGACAGCCATGGGTCCCGCTGCTTAAATCACTGGTTGTCTTTGCCAACTCTCCTTACACTTTTCCTTATTAGACGAGCGATTCCCTCCCGCATCGCCGAGGACCCAGAGAAGCAGGCTGTCCGTCTACAGTAAGTGGGCCCCGGGTGGCCCCTCCCTTGGTGACCACACGGCCACCCAGCCCATCCCGTCCCGTCTCCTCAGGAGGAGCAGCCCTCCTTTGATCTCCACCCCGGGGCCCAGCCGCCCCCACCCCGGCGCCCACCACTTACTTGAGGCTGCCGACCCCTCGTCTACAGGGCTCCCTGCCTGTCGGGAAGGAGACGGGGAGACAAATGCAGTCCCTCGGAATACTCACAGGCCGGGGAACAAATAAACACAGACAGGCCAGCTGCCACAGCACATGGGGGCCAAGGGTAATTGAACTTGTACACATTTTATGCGCCACTTGGAGAATATTTTTACATCGGGATATTTCTGTCCCCGAGTCACCCTGGGGAGCGCGCTCAGGGGCATGCCTGGTGCCTGAGAATGGCAACTTTCCATGAGGACTTATGCGCCGGGGTGACGAGGCCACATACTCTGTGTGTTTCCCCAGTGATCGGGGCTGCAGCGGCACCCAGGGGGCTGCCCAGCCAGCTGTATGGGCCCAGGGCTCCGGGGACGCGTGCTTGCCTTATTGGGTATGGGATTCTTCTCTCTCCCCAAAGGGGCGTGAGCATCTACCCTCACATGTGAAGGCTGCCACTGGAACGTCTGATCCAGGCCCCAAAGTTTGATCCAGTTACTCTCATCCACACCTGCATGTTCGGTGCCTGTTTCCATCCCGAGTACTGAGAGGTGGTCAGGCTGGGCGCTGACGGGTCAGGTGGAAAAAGCAGCCTCTTGGGACGCAAGGGATTTAGAAGCAGCTTGGGGCACGTGCCAGCGTTTTGAAATGCAGACTTTGAAAGGACCGTTTTCTCTATCATCGCAGAAGATGTTGATCAGTTACGCTTAGTGTAAGGTGACCAGACGTCCCTCTTTTGGCAGGATAGTCCCGATTTTCAACAATTTGTCCCGAGTCCCTCGGCGTTTTAAAAAGGTCCCCATTTAACCTGATTTTTAACAATTTGTCCCGTGTCCTGAGGCATTTTAAAAAGATCCCGATCCGGACTCGGGACAAATTGTTAAAAATTGGGACTGTCCCGCCAAAAGCGGGACATTTGGTCACCTTAACTTAGTGCCACAGCACCACTATCCACCCTCAGGGACGGGTGCCTCGGTTGGCAAGACACACGAAGCCTTCGAGAAGCCAGGGGTGTGCATATTTCTTTTAATGCAGAGAAAAAAGTGCTTGAAAGGAACTCCTGTGAAATGCTTGTGAGTGCCAGGACAGAGCGACCACGTGTGGGTGGAGTGGATCTGGGCGTTGGGGAAGGCCCGCAAAGGGAGCAGAGACTCTGGGCAGCTGGTTTGGGGCACCGCCTCGGGGCAGGAGCGGTTGGGCCCAGGCCCGCCCAGCAGCTGAAGCATCTTGTGCAAATGTAAGCGAGCGATTCCACCTCAAGGAGCTGGGATGACTCGGTGCAGGGCGGAGAGCGGAGGCCAGGGAAGCGGCAGAGACCAAGCTGAGGAGCCGATTTGCAGGGCTGGGGTTCAGGGGCGTGGACTTCACTGCCCGCATCTCCAGCAGCTGCTCCCTCAACTAAACCCTCGCTGGACGTGTGCCCTGCAAAGGCAGCTTCTCTGCAGGGTTCCTTGACTCCCTCAGCCTCCACTTAGATCACTGCATTAAGCCCCTCCCACCAGGAATTCTGGAATTCCCACCGCTTATATGCCTGTCCCGGGAGGTCTCTCCAGTGTGTAATGGAGCCACACTACAAATCCCAGCAGAGGAGCCATTTGACTTTAACCCACAAGATCTGTCCCCAAACCCACCGGGAGGGCCTCCCGGAAATCTGGACGGCCAGGGCTGCCAGGTGCCTCGTGTGAATGAGAAGGTTCCCCTCCTTTCATGCTTTATTCCGAGTGTCGGGAAAGTCAGGTAATATATGGCCTTTGTTGGAATGGGTGCTATGGCCACCTGCCATAATGCACCCATCTAGAATGTGTCACCCGAGCAGCATCCAACTTGCACAACCACACACAGCAATCCTACCTCAGAGAGGGGCTGGTCCACCCGCCGTGTTCAAGACGAGGCTGCTGGAGGCAGGCAAAGAGCCGGCGGCTCTGGTCACCGCCGGGAGGAGAGAGGATCCCTATGAGCACAGGCTGCCCTTTGCCCTCTGACGTCACCGGCCAGGGAGGGCCGGATGGAGCCAGGGACCTGGCAGCAACCCTTCCTCCTGCCAGGCCCTTCCCCCTGGTCCACCACCTCCGCGGGGGCCCCCAGGCGGCCCGGTTCCTCTGGGAGATACCCTATCTCCTTCTCTTTCTTTCCTTTTTTTTTTTTCTTTTTTCTTTTTTTCTAAAGGGCACGTCAGGGAGGCATACTGGAACATCTTGATTTAAACTGTAAACCCCACCGAAACCGGTTTAACTCAGTGGATAGAGCGTCAGCCTGCGGACTGCGGGGTCCTAGGTTCGGTTTTGGTCAAGGGCTGATCAGTTACCTTGGTTGCAGGGACATCCCCAGTAGGGGGTGGGCAGGAGGCAGCTGGTCGATGTTTCTCTCTCATTGATGGTTCTAGCTCTCTGTCCCTCTCTCTTCCTCTCTGTAAAAAGAAAAACCAATAAAATATATTTTTAAAAATAAATAAATAAACTGTAAACCCCAGCAAGCCCCTCCCCCAATCCCCCTGCTCATTACTCGTCTCTCTCAACTAGAATGCAAGCTTCTGAGAGGAAGGGTTTGAATTCACTGATGGGTCTCCGGAGCCGAGCTCGGCGCCCAGCACATGCGAGGCCCAAGGACACCAGCGGAATGAGTGAACTGTCCTCGCCGGGGTCACTCTCTCCCCGTTGCTGGGCGCATGCTGTCAGCTCTGTTGATTTTGGAAGCTCCTCTTCTCCTGGGTCACACTGTTATTTGCCCAAGACCTTGAGCACCCTGTGCCCCAATCAGAGCTCCCTCCCCTGGAGTCAGGCTCTGGGTGCTATTGACCATGCCTCTGACTCACCAAGGGACAGCAGTGTGAGACCGTAGGGGTGGGTGGAGGTGGAAGAGGGCACAGAGGGGATAAATGGTGATGGAAAAAGAAAGTAAATTTAAAAAGAAAAATGTCTCTGGAAGGAGAGAGTGCATGAAATTCAAGTCCGTTATCAGCCCTTTGGGTGAAGCAATAGGTGAGCTTCCTTCCCATAATGATATGTATTTACAGGAGCTATTGTTCAGTGGGCGTTATAATTCCCCGTTTTGGAGATGAGGAGGTGAAACTCGGGGACATTGAGAAGCAGCCCAAGGTCTCCCAGGTAGAAAGCATTGCAGCCGGGACTCAAACCCAGAGTTGTCTGAGCCCAGCGTCTGGAGTCAGCTGTCCTATTCCCAATAGTGATGTCAGCTGAATAGTCTCTGGTTGGTCCACACCAGAAGCTCACAGTCAGCATTAGCCTAGGGCCCTGCTTCTCTGACTCCATGACACACAATTTCAGTGTTAAATCATCTTCATCAAGGCAGGTGGTTTCCCGCATGGGGAATTTCAAACAGGGAAATTAGCTCTAGTCCGTTTGGTTCAATGAATAGAGCATCAGCCTACGGACCAAAAGGTCTCTAGTTCAATTTCGGTCAAGGGCACGTACCTTAATTGCAGGCTCCTCCCCAGCCCGGGTCCTGTCTGGGGCCTGTGCAGGAGGCAACCCATCGATGTGTTTCTCTCACATCAATGTTTGTCTCTGTCTTTCCCTCTCTCTTCCGCTCTCCCTCAAAAATCAATGGGAACATATCCTCAGTTCAGGAATAACAAATAAATAGAAAACAGGGAAACCAAAACAGAACCTGTCACTGTTAAGCTTGAACTTGAGGGACAGATAGGATGGAATATATTTTAGCTATTTCGATGCTCCTTTGAGCAGGTTTGTGTCTCCTTCTCTGGTGAAAAGACAAAGCAGAGAGTCACACTGGGAGCTAGACTCTGACTCCTCAGTGCTTAGCCATCCGGACGGTGTTTTTAAAAGAAAAGAAAAATAAATAAGCGCATGTGGGTTCAGAGTAAGGAGCACTGACATTGCATTTGCATTGTGAGAGGCTGTATGGGGGGTGGCACCAGGTACCTGAGCCACGCTCATTCCCTGAACAATGATGGGGTCCCCACTACATTTGGGTGTAGCCGGAGCACACACGTGCAAGAGTATGCCTTGTCAACAAGCAAGTCCTACCCTAACTGAAATCCGTAACCAGGACCAAAACAGCTGTCAGATCCACAGGGCTCAGGTCCAACCCCCAGAGAGTGATGAAAACATCGAAATGATGAAAGAGTTTCCTTCTGGTTGACGATGAGAGCGGTGTATGCCCTCCTGCATGGTAGGTGGCGAATATGATTACGTATGGGTGCAAACACCTCGCAGTGGGACCCTGATGGGGACTCGCAGCTCCTCCTTTGTAAGGAAATACCACAAAGCTTAGCTGGCAGTACCCACAAAGACTGGCTCAGTTGTGGTCAACCCAGATTTCTCGTCTCCTTTCTTGATGCAGATTATGCTGGTCCTCCCTCATATCCCGCACTATCCTTGCCTCAGCCTAACCTGGGGTACAGGCGACTTCCTGGTGTTATGGCCTCATCACTGCCTTTAAGAAAGTCTCAGGCTGGCCAGCATGTCTCAGTGGTTGAATGTCAACCTATGAACTAGGAGGTCAAGGTTTGACCAGTCAGGGCATATACCCGGGTTGTGGGTTCAAACCCCAGTGTGGGACGTGCAGAGGCAGTCTATCAATGATTCGCTCTCATCACTGATGTTTCTATCTCCCTCATCCTTCCTCTCTGAAATCAATAAAAATATTTTTTTTTTAAAAAGGAAGTCTCAGAGTCTTCACCTACAGTTTGATCTGAGTGCACCTGGAGAACAGAGAAGATGTCATTGGTGTTAATAAGATTCTGGTCCCTTGCAATTTTAAACATGGTGGTTAAGGTCGGCCTCATTGAGAAAGTGACATCTGAACTCTGAACGGAGATTTGAGGGAGGCAAAGGTGTACGAGCCCAGGCCTATGTCTGGGGAGAAAACACTGCAGTAGAGACATCAGCTCATACCAGGGCCCTCAGGGGGGCATGTGCCTGGCGTGTTTGAGGGATAGTCAGTGCAGAGCAGAAAAAAGCTTTCCGTTATCCTCATGTTCAGTATCTGGGGCCCTGACACTGACAAGGCAGAGTGACAGGAGAAGAGGCAAACAAGTTTTATTTGATGTTTATGTTTTAATTTAATGTTATGTGTTCATGGGGATCTCACAGAAAAGGAAGTGAAAACCCAGAGAAGTGGTTAGGCCTGAGAGTTTCTCTACCATGTTACCAAAAACAATACATTTGTGAAGTAGCAAGATATAGGAAAAGCCCTTGGGCTTCTAAGGGGGAGGGAATTCTGGGAAGGTGAATATGTGAAGGGAAACTATTGGAAGGGTTATCACTGTAGGTTTATTTATGTGATTCAAGTCTGTGGCATCTCCAATGACAAGAGTTTTTCGCCTCTTCCTGACACGGAGAAGAGAGAAGGGGGCACCTTCTCCAGGGGAATTTGTGCCCTGCTTTTAGGTAGATGGGGAGAGGACAGAGAGTTCATCCCATCTGCTGTTTCTCAATCGTCTTCAGCTCAGAACAGCCACGTGCCAAAGTGACATGTTTTGGGGTGGCATATGCTGGTCCCCTTCATAAGGAAGGCCGGGTGACTGAGGCCAAGAAAAGGAGAAAGGTAGGAGATGAGGTCAGAAGGGTAACAAGACCCGGTGGCATAAGGACACCTCGTAAGTCATTCTGAGGACATTAGCATTTACATTAAGAAAAACAGAGAGCCATTACAGGAGTTTGAGTAGAGGAATGATATGGCCTGGCTTATCCCTCTAAATGATATATTTGGCTGCTGTGGATAATAGAGAGGACAAGCATGGAAGAAAAAGACCAGTTAGGAAGCTGTTGCAATAATCCAGGCAAGGGATAACAACAGTGGCAGCAGTGGGATGGTGAGACGTGGTCAGATTCTAGATGTTATGAAGGTAGAGGCAACAGAATGTGTTGAAGGATTGGACGTGAGGTGCAAAGAAAAGATTGGGAGGGGGGATGACTCCACAGAAATATACATCTGACACCAATCGAGTTGGGGAAGACTGAGGGTAGAACAAGTATAATCAGAAGGATGTGAGTTGGAGATGTTTATTTGATGTCGAGTATGTAGCTGGACGTACACATTCAGGAGAGAGGCTTTAAAGTCCTGGGAGTGAATGAGATCCCCAAGTAAATGAATATAAAAAGAAAAGAGGACCTAGGACCAAGCCTGGTCACACTGGTATGAATAGGTCAGGAGAAAGAGGAGGAATTCTCATAGGAAACTGTAAAGGAGGAAATCCCAGAGTGGGCAGCTGGAATGCAAGGGTGGAAAGCCAAATGTAGCCCATAGGTCATTCTAAGTAAGACGAGGAAGAACGAGCCCTGTGTTTACAGCAGTGTGGGATTCTGCTGATGGACTGACATAACACAGGAGACTTGTCAGAGGAGTCTCAGTAACATTAGCTGCTAGAAGCCTGAGGCACAAAATTCATGTGGGATGAGGGGGATCCCTCAGCCCGGCCTGTGCCCTCTCATGATCCGGGACTCCTCACTCCTAACCACCCGCCTGTTTGCTCCTCACCACGAGGCTCCCACCACCAGCCGTGAGCCCCGCTTCTGGCTGAGTGGCACCCTTTTTGTGGAAGTGCACTGATCACCAGGGGGCAGTTTCTGCGTGGAGCGTCTGCCCCCTGGTGGTCAGTGCACATCATAGTGACCAGTCATTCTGGTTGCTCCGCCATAATGGTCACTGGGCTTTTATTATATAGGTTATTATAATAAAATATTAAACTCCCATCAGAAGGCTCTATGGAGTACCCAGCTGTAACCGCGTCCCTGTTCCTGTCTGCATGCCCTGAGGGTGAGAAGCTGGGTTTGCATGGGTAAAGCTAGATCCAGCAAGCACTGCAACCGAGGGATGGGGGTGGAGATGGGCAATGAAGTAAGGAATCCCTCAGGGAAAGTGAGGAAGACTGAACCCAAAGTACCACAAGGATGAAGTTGAGTCAGTCAAGTTAGGTTCAGATCAAAGAAAAAATTTTTTCTATCCCTTCATTCTCATCTTTTTTTCTGAGGTGAGTCTTGTATAGATAACATATATATGGGTCATGTTTTCTTATCCTTTCAGCTATCCTATGTCTTTTAAATAGAGCACTTAATTCATTTACATTTAAGGTTATAATTAATACTTATTGTCATTTTTTCTTTATAGCTATGTTTCCATCTTTCTCTATTCCTGCTTTTTAAAGCAGTCCCTTTAAAATTTCTTGCAATACATGTTTGGTGATAATTAACTCCTTGAGCCTTTTTTCTCTGGGAAGCTATTTATTTCATCTTCAGTTTTAAATCATAGCCTTGATGGACAGAGTAGTCTCAATTCAGTAATTTCATTACTTGGAATATGTCATGCCACTCCCTTCTGCCTGAAGTATTCCTGTTGAGAAATCAGCTGACAGACCCTTGTAGGTAAATGTCTGTCTCTCTCTCTTTCTTGCTATCCTTAAGATTCTCTCTTTGACATAAACATTTGCCATTTTAATTATGATGTGTCTTGGTGTGGGCCTCTTTGTTTCCATCTGGGTTGGTACTCTCTGTGCTTTTGAATTTTTGTGATGTCTTTCTTCAACTGAGCTCTGTGCTCCAGGAATGCTTTTGTGGGTTATATGCACCCTCTGTTGTAGTTGAGGCTTGAATGCTATTGCCCTTTCTTGAGTAGCGTTAACCCTTCAGACTTGTTGACTATCCTCAGTCACCTTGTATGAGATGCTGTGCAAGGCCTGCCCCTGAGGCGGGTTTTCCCACAGGTCTGGTGCCTGCCAGAATCCACCATTGGCTGTGCTGCTTCTGTGGCTTGTTGGGTCAAGCTCTGGTGAGGTCTGAGGCCCTCCAGTGGTTGTGTTGGTTCTGGGTTTACTTGGGTAAGATTGTGTGTAACTGGCCTTGAGCTACCTGTCCGTAGCTACCATACTGTTCACTGTTTGTGTCTGCCTCTACCTGACCTGAGTGCTCATGGGAGGAGCCAGTCTGTGTAAAAGGGTCGGTTTTCTCCAGCCTAGAGCCGGGGAAGATCTGTAAAAGGACTGAGGCTCCCTGAGGGCTGCTCCACCTTCCGCTACTGTGCCTCCCCGCTCCCTCCTCCAGAGGAAGCATGTCAAACTCACAGTCTGGGGGCCACATTAGTTCTACAACGAATATTTTTGCAGCCCAGCCAATATAACAGTGAGAAATGTTTTAATAAAAACTTCATAACTTAATTTTTACAATATCCTGTTATACATAATCTATAATAATAAAAGCATAATATGCTGATTAGACCAGACGTTCTTCCAGATGTCCTCCTGGACAACCTTCCAGACAAAGCTGAGGCTGCGAGGGAAGCCCAGTCCTGGGTGCCAGAGGGAAGCCGGTGCCGGTGGCTGGGTGAAGGAAGGCCTGCTCCTGCACTAATTTCATGCATTGGGCCTCTAGTTATTAATAAGAAACTTCAACATTTGCTAATGACTGATTATTATAATCATGTTGTATTCATTTCCCCTACACGCCGTATGCTCCACCATTTCACTCCACTAGTACTAGCAGTGAATATTTTAGCAGCCGAAGGCTATGTCATTAGACTTGGACTGACTTGTTTGGTATGTGCAAAAGGAACTATTTCGCTTTTGGAGAACAAGAAAAACAGGTTTATTTGCATTACCTTTATTAATTTGTGCAGTTATCCAGGGTCTGGTAAGTTAATATTCAAGAAAAAATATTAAGTTTTAATAAAATGTTCTATTATTCTTATGTTATTGATGATTCATTTATTTCAGCCCTTTGTATTCAGCGTGTCTCTATGGAAATAAACCTACGTTTCTATGAAAATTGAAGCTTTTTTATTTTTTTGTGGCCTGCATACGCTTACACCTTGTTTATTTGGCCCATGTTAGCCTTTGAGTTTGCCATGCTTGCTCCAGAGCCTTCCAAAGAGAGACAGTAGGATGAGCCCAGGCTAATCAAGATAGGGGGCCCTCCTGGGGAATCACACAGTCAGGCACTCACTGACGGGAAAGCAACTCTCAGTTCAAAGTCGAACCCCTCAGTCTCTGCTAGAGTTTCCAGCTCTAGGTTCCACTAAGGGGGCTTCTGCAGGTTCAGGTTGGGGACAGCCAGCCATCCCCTCTGCAGGAGCAAGCTCAGCCACCTGGGCTCAGCGAGATAAGTCATAAGTCTCCTGCTGGGGATAATACTGGCTCAACCATCAGGCGAGGGCTAAGCTCTGTGTCCCAGTCCCGGACAAAGGCTTCCATGGGTCTCATACTGAGAGTTTCTGCTCTAAGCTGTTCTCCCTCCCCACCCTCCCACCCCCGGAACTGTGCTCAGGGTAGGTATCCGGGACTTGGCAGGGCTAACCCAAACTGTCTCTCATTGGGGTGATGCCCAGGGTGACTATCAATGTTTCTCTCTCATAATGTTTCTGACTCTCTCTCTCTCTCCCCTCTCCCTTCCTCTCTGTAAAAAAATAAATAAATAAATAAATAAATAAATAAATAAATAAATAAATAAATAATATATATATTAATCCCTGGAGGATGGGGGTAGGCCATTCTTCTCCTTCCCGGGGTAGCGCAGACTGGACTGGCAGGGGCACCTGGATTTGCCTCCCCACAATGCAGCCTCATGGCCCAGCACTTGCCTGCCTGGCTCCTGAGCAGAAGCCTTCCAGGGAGATAAGCCCTGAAATCGCAGCTCTGCCCAGCTCCTTGGCTGCCATCCCTCCGTCGCCCACACCACAGAACTACACAGGGCAAAGGCCAGCCCCGCACAGCGCTCTGATCTCTCTGCAAGTCTGGACTCAGCAGGTGGGGCCAAAAGTCTGGCTGCCCCACGCCAACAAGCCCCAACAAGCTCGTAAAAAGAAACGAGCCATCAAGCCACGAAAAGACATGGAGGAAACTTAAATGCCTACTAATAAGTAAAAGAAGCCAATTTGAAAAGGCTACCTACTATATGCTTCCAACTATAGAACATTCTGAAAAAGGCAAAACTCTAGAGGTAATGAGGACAAGGTCACTGCTTGGTAGAGGGAAGCATGGTGAATAGGGGAGCACAGAGGACTTGTAGGGCAGCAAGACTACTGTGCCTGATGTGTAATGATGAATACACTAACAGGAGCAGGAGGTGTGTAAAAAATCCCTGAACTGTGCTGACCAGTTTGGCTCAGTGGATGGAGCATCCACCTGTGGACTCAGGATCACGGGTTTGATTTCGGTCAAGGGCATGTACCTTGGTTGTGGGCACGTTCCCATTGTGGGGTATGCAGGAGGCAGCTGATGGATGTTTCTCTCTCATCAATATTTCTGACTCTCTCTCTTTCTTCCTTCCTCTCTGTAAAAAATCAAATATATATATAATTATTATTATTATTATCATTATTATTATTATTATTATTATTATTATTTTAATCCCTGTAGCTTCCTCTTAATTTTTCTGGAAACCTAAAACTACTCTTGAAAACTTAAATTGATTTTTTTTTTTTTTTAGTAGATTTCAGAGGCATGAACACTAGGAGCAACAAGCAGCCAGAAACAGAAAGTGTGTGCACAGGAGGGGCCAGACCTTCATGGGGAGATTGAGCAAAGCCTTGAGGGATCCAGAATTTGAATTTTGGGGCAGGAAAAGCATTTGAGGCTCAGGGAAAATGGTATCGAGATTTGGATGCCCCAAGCCAGTGTGGCCTAATCTGAAGACTACACCTGGAGCAGGGGGTTCTGGGTAGAGGCTGGCTTCAGAGAGTGAGGCCAAGATTATGGAAGGCCAAGGAAATGGCTTTTATATTACATAGAAATAAAATAAGAATGTAGCATAACCCAAATGCCAGCAGCAGGCCCCTTGCCACTTGAGATCCCGATCAAACTGGCTTGAGTCTCCGTTCCACATCCTGTAAAAAGTTCATCGCCCTCCCCAAGATGTCTGCGCTTTCCCAGGGCACTCACATTTTTGTGGTCTCTGGTTCTGGAATTGGTTCGGTTTATCAGCCCTTTCCATCCAGCGCACCCTCTCACCCAGAAGTGAAACCGTTCCCTTACTTACTTACAACCCCCGCAGATCTGACAAGGCCTTTGCGGACACTCTGAGAAACATGGAGGCTGGATTTACCGCGCGGGAATGCAAACAAGTTAAAATGTACTATCAGCTGAAACCAGTTTGGCTCAGTGGTAGAGCATTGGTCTGTGGACTGAAGGGACCCTGGTTCGATTCCGGTCAAGGGCATGTACCTTGGTTGCGGGCACATCCCTGGTAGGGGCTGTGCAGGAGGCAACTGGTCGATGTTTCTCTCTCATCGATGTTTCTAGCTCTCTATCTCTCTCCCTTCCTCTCTGTAAAAAATCAATAAAAATATATAAAATAAATAAAATAAAAATAAAAAAATAAAATGTACTCTCAAAGAGTCTGTGTCCTCCTGCAATTTCCCAGCAACTTGGGTTATTTTCCATCTAAATTGCTGAGCCTCTCCTTGTATCTCCCTTCTGTGCCCCTACGCCTCCCCTGCCCAGTCCCCGGTCACTTTTTATGCAGAGCAGTTTAAAAATCTCTATGGTTTTCTTGTTTCCTGCCAGCCTGGGGATTTAGCCTTCCACCCGGTCTATCCCTTGATAGACCGTTTCCTTCTTACTAGGAATTCAATGGCAGGATAAGAGGTGGGGAAACTGCGGGGGACGAATGGGGGAAAGGAGACCAAAAAAAAGTGAATGATTTCGAGGTTGAGAACATTGTCACGGAAGAAAGAGAAACAAGCTAAGGAAACCCGACCAAGTCACATTGTTCTCATTGTTGTTTTCTGAGCTGGTTCTGCGCAATTCAGCGCTGAGGCTGCAGGAAGAAGGAGTTTGAAGAAGAGCCAAAAAGCACACGAGGCACCTGAATGCTAATCGTAATCCTGCTCCGCACTTGCAGCGTGACCCTGTTCAAATCATTTCCCGGCTTTAGCTGCCTTATCTGTGCGGTAGCAAAGTCAGACTCGAGATCCTTTCCCATAAAGTTCATCATCAGACCTGAAACTACGTTCGCAGTTTGTTTTGGGAAGCTTTTTATGAGAAGCGAAGAGGCCATAGTTCAATGATCATGAAGGGAGGGCAATCGGGATTTTAACACTCCCGAAAGCATGTAGAATTAAAGAGGCGAGAGCAGTTGACTAGCATGTTAAGGAAAGTTTGCAGTTATCCTAACAGAACTATATTTTCATGGAAGATAAACCCTTGCAGAAACACACACTAAATGAAGTGAGGCTCAGCTCTCCACATCTGGCAAAAACCTAGTAGGTTGGCCCATATTGTCATAAATACTGGTAGGCCTCTATTATTCTCTACTAGAGGCCCAATGCACAGATTCATGCACCGGTGGGGTCTGACCAGCACGCCTAGATTGTGGCCAATCAGGCTGGGCCACCAGGGAGAGGGGATGCAGGCAGTTGGCAGGCCAGCCCGCCCCTGGGTTGAATTCCTGGTCAAACTCCCGGTCAAGGGGACAATTTTCATATTAGCCTTTTATTCTATAGGATTAATCACTTAGCTCAACTTTAGATGTATAGTTAGGAGGCAGAAACCCACCTTCTGTATTGTTAGTCTTGATAATCCTAACCTCTAAAGGAGGAGTATTTTTCAAAGTGTGTTCAGTTAGTCCCAAAGATGTTTAAAACTCAAAGAAAACCTGATCGAAGGTGCTAAAGAAGCACCATCTACCATTTAGTTCTTTCTCACAAAACACAATGTGGAAAAGTTCTCACCTTTTTTTAGAATTTCCTGCAGTGCTTGTTAACATCACAGACACACAGGTGAAGCATACACTGGGATGGGATTTAAAGATGCTGGGCACCTTTAAATACCATCACATTGGAATTAGGATTTCAACATATGAATTTGAGGGGGAGACATTCAGTCCAGTGCACCACCCAACAATCATGCATTTCCTTTCCTCCTTCCTAATAAAATCCTGATTTTGTTCTGATAATCCTCTCCATCTGTCTTAGTCAATTTGAGCTTCTGGAACAAAATGCCATGAGCGGGGTGGCTTTTCAACAGCAGGAACTTAGCCCTCACAGTTCTGGAGGCTGGAAGGTCGATGGTGGTGCCAGCATGCTCAGGGGGGAGGCCTCTTCCAGGTTGCAGACAGCTGATTAGTCCTTGTACCTCAAGTGGCAGACAGAGAAGTAATTGGCTGTCAGGCCTCTTCTGAGAAGGGCACGAATCCCATCCATGAGGACTCCAGCCTTGTGGCCCAATTACCTCCCAAAGACCTTTAAATACCTTCACAGTGGAATTGGGACTTCAACATATGAATTTGAGGGGGAGACATTCAGTCCAGTGCACCACCCAACAATCATGCATTTCCTTTCCTCCTTCCTAATAGAATCCTGATTTTGTTCTGATAATCCTCCTCATCCTCACCGCAAATTGCTTCATTCTCCATTCTAATCATAGTAAACCCATTCCCCTCTCTGGTAATAATGATGGTCAAGGAAACATGGAAAGTTTGCTGGGAGCAGGTTTGGCTAGGGGATTTGAGAGGCCCAGTGCAAAATGAAAATACAGAGCCCCTGGTTCAAAAAGCAAGAAAGAACTGTCACTAAAGGTACTAAAATATAAAGCTTTTTTCCTGTCTTCTGTGGCCTCTCTCTAACCTTGTCATAGCTTTTTGTTGTGTTTCGTTTTGTTTTTCTTTGTTTTACTGTCATCCTAAGTAAAGAAAAAACAAAATTTTAAATTATTAGCATGAATTTTATCGTTTATCTTTATACTACAGGCCCAGTGCATGAGATTCACTGAGGCGGGGGTGGGGGGAGGGGGGGTTGGAGGGGACTCAGAGGGGGAAGCATTCCCTCAGTCCGGCCTGCACCCTCTTGTAGTCCAGGACCCCTCAGGGGATGTCTGCCTGCCAATGGGGGGGATCAGGCCCAAGCTGGCAGACATCCCCCTTGAAGTCTGGGGCTCTCACCGTCTGGGACCCCTCTTTTTCCTTACTGCCCACCTGCAGTGGAGACAGGAGAGGCTCCCACCACCACCACTGTGCTAACTAGCCTTGGCTTCTGGCTGAGCGTCACTCCCCCTGTGGAAACACACTGACCACCGGGGAAGCTCCTGCATTGAGCATCTGCTCCCTAGTGATCAGTGCATGTCATAGTGACAGGTCATTCTGCCATTCAGTCCATTTGCATATTAGCCTTTTATTACACAGGATTGTGTGCTACTGGTTTTAAATGCAAGTATAAGAGCATTTAACTCATATGCAGAATCACACAATTCCTACTATGTAGCTCATACACATACTTTGTTCTCACCAGAACAGTGGAAAGGCTGTACAGAACTCAGCTGTTTTATTTTACTTCTTGGTGTGCATATATCCTACCAACACTATCGAAGCCGACGACTTCCCCAGCATTCTTACCTTGGACTAGCTTTGGGTTTTGATGAATTCTGTACTCCCACCTATTTGTGCTCATAGGACATTACAAATGCTTTATGAGAACAGAATGTCAAAGAAGGGCAGAGACACGAATCTCCTCTGCTCATGTGCCATTGCCCTCTCAGACCTCACTTACAAAGCAAGTTCAAAGCTAAAATTACTAAGAATTCCAAGATGGAGACAGTCTTAAACAAGCACTGAAGCCAGTACACGGCCCTTCTGAGCACAAGGCCTAAGTGACTGCACAAGGGGTCATGGCCATGAAGCCACTCCTGGCACAGAAGATGTGAGAACAAGCCTCATCGCTCCCTTAGAGTCATTCCTTCCACTGCGCAGCCTTGTGGCTGCACTTGGAAGCCATCTTCCAAGCATGAGTGGAACTAACCTGTGGACACGGCTGACGTAGAGGAAGAGAGATAGTACACAGGTGTTTGAAGAAACTATTAGGCCTCTACATTAACCAACTGTGTTTTCTCTTATTTGCAGCTGAAAACATCCTAACTTAGTCTGAACCCAGGAATCTACATTTTTTTTAAATATATATATTTTTTATTGATTTTTTTACAGAGAGAAAGGGACAGGGATAGAGCATTAGAAACATCGATGAGAGAGAAACATCAATCAGCTGCCTCCTGTACACCCACTACTGGGGATGTTCCCGCAACCAAGGCACATGCCCTTGACCGGAATCAAACCTGGGACCTTTCAGTCCTCAGGCTGATGCTGAGCCAAACCAGTTTCGGCAGGAATCTACATTTTTAACTAGCCCTCTAGACGATTCTGATGCAAGTGGGCTAGGAACCATATTTTGAGAGACTCAGCTCTAAACTAATAGCAAACATCCCAGCTGTATGGCAAAAATCCCATTTCTATGAGATTGATGACCTCAGTTGATTCAGGTGGCTGCCTCAAATGCCTAGTTCTTACTTGTCCTCGCTGTTAATTCTGCTTTTGTACAAAGCTCAACACATCCTCTACACTTAAGAATTTCTCTTTTAAGAAACTACTTACGATTGCTTAACATCTTGGGAGCTAAATAGCTGGAAACCTTGGCTATATATAAATAACTATTCTCTGCTGTACCCTCCAGGGTGATGTGGGAGGATTTCCTGCCTTCCCCAGTGCCTCATGGAGAAACTGGATGGTATCACAGTTATTTTAGAATCTCGGGACTCTCCAGGGGCTCACCAATCACTCAGTCCTATTGATCTAAATAGCCTCAGAGAACAGTGGCTGCTGCTGCTGCTCTAGGGTCCCAGTGTCTAACTCCCCTTCCTAAGTGAACAGGGGCCTAGGGTTCTGATCTGTTTGAACTGGGCAAGGGGACAAAGGCAGCTACAGCTGGGAGTGTTGAGTAAATGGGGAAGAGAAATCAGCGTTCAGGGGTAAAAGAGAGCCTGATACCCAGAGACAGTCCAATGAAAGTGTAACCCACAGTGGTCCAGAAAGACTAAGCCAAGGCACTGCAACCTGAATCAAAGGACAGAGAGAGCCCTAGCCAGCCCAGCTCAGTGGATAGAGCGTGGCCCACCGGCTGAAGGGTTGTGGGCTTTATTCCAGACAAGGGCATGTACCTTGGTTACTGGCTCCATCCCAGCCTGGGTCAGGACATGTGCAGGAGGCAACCAATCAATGGGTCTCTCTCACATCGATGTTTCTCTCTGTCTCTTCTCCTCCCTTTCACTCTCTCTCAGCTGAGGATTTACAACAACAACAGCAAAAAGTACAGAGAGAGTGGGTACGGTGGATATTCTCCCTCTTAGGGGACCCTTTAACTTCCCACGTGTGTGAGAAAATGCTCTTTTTGTTTGACTTCTTTTCTCAGAACTTCACTTCTGGCACTTTCTGGTCACCAAATGTGGAGGGTAAGAGGTTTCCCACACCAAGCAATTCTGTCCCACCAGTTGGATAACCTACAATTTAACTCAATTCTAGCACTATCTACCTGGAGCGACAGCCATCGAACTATAGCCAGTCAATGTCCTTACTTTGCCTCTGAGTCTTCTCTGTAAAGACCTTGCTCCTATCTCCTGATGATGGCGTGCTCCTGACTATGTCTGGTTTGCGGCTGCCCCATTCAAGTTGATGTTTGTTCAAATAAACTCTTAAAAATTTGAATCTGCCTCAGTTTGTCTTTAAGTGCAAGGTATGTGGAAAGAGGCAGGGGCTTCCATACTCCCAGGCCTGCCCACTGTCCATGTGTCCACCAACATGAAGCTCTCTGAACCCCACATTTAATGACTGATTAAATCATTACCATTAGTAATTTATTCCATTTGATTTTAATCTTTTTGAGTTTATTAAAACTTCTTTTGTGTCCTAATATGTGGTCTATCTTTAAAAATGTACCTAAGGATATTTATATTCTGCAGTTTTGGAGTGAAATGTTCTATAAATATCAATGAAATTCATCTGATCTAATGTTTCATGTAAGTTCACTGTTTCCTTGTTGGTTTTTTATATGGAAGATATACCCAGTGACGTGAATGGGTGTTAAAATATGACTGATTGTATTGCTGTCGATCTCTCCCTTAAAATCCTCCAAGAGTGTTTTATACATATTTAGGTGCTCCTATACTGGGTGCATGCATGTTTACTAGGATTATATCCTCTTGGATCAATCCCTTTAATGTTATGTAGTGACCTTCTTAGTCTCTTGTGAAGGCCTTTGTTTTGAAGTCTATTTGTAAGTATTGCTACCCTGGCTTGTTCCTCATTTTCATTTACATGGTATTTTTTTTTTCTATCCCTTCACTTTCATCCTGTGTGAGTCTTTTGTTCTGAGGTGGGCCTTGTGTGAACAGCAAACATATATGGGTCATGCTTTCTTATCCATTCAGCTACCCTTCATCTTTTTATTGGTGCATTTAGTCCATTTATATTTAAAGTTATTATTGATAGGTATTTATTGACTGCCATTTTCATTCTTTACACCTATGTTCATACACACACACACACACACACACACACACACACATACACACAGACACACACACACATATATAAAGAGTTTATTTGAACAAACGTCAACTTGAATAAAGCATTTCCTTTAACATTTCCTACAATTCCCGTTTGATGGTAATATACTACTTCTTTAGTGTTTTGTTTGTCTTGGCAATTTTATTTCATCTTCAATTTTAAATTATATCCTTGCTAGAATAGTCTTGGTTGAAGATCCTTGTTTTTCATTACTTTGAATACTTCGTGCCCTTCCCTTCTGTAACCCAGTGTTGTTTCCCTCACCGTGGATCACAGCAGGATGGGGCAGACACAGCGGTTCTTCTGGTGGGGGCGGGCACTGCCCATTCACTGGATGTGGGCAAGGCGGATCATCTTTTCCCCAGCCACATCATCCAGCCCTTGTCCAGCTCTCTGCCCAAAGTTCTTCCAGAGAATAGAAGGCCCCAGAGTCACTGCTGGGTGTACCAATCAGACCCCTTTGCCAGCCCCGAGCTTCTCTGTGTGGCCTCTCCCCCAATCTCAGATCAGAGGGGATGGCCCAGGCTGGCGTGGTAACAAAGAAATCATTCTTTGCCTGGCATGGTGCAGCCTGACTCTCCCAGGTGGACCGAATCGCCACTAATTCCCACCGCCCAATGCTGCACAGGCTCCCTTCACTTCTCTATGCCCCGGATTGGGGGTCCCTGAGTGGGGCTGAGACCCCACACTCCCATGGAGTGAGGGTTTTACTGCCGCTTAGACCTCTGGCCTCCCAGCTGTGCACCTGCACGAGCTGGCTCACTCTCTGCCTCTCCTCCTGACTTTCCTCCGTGCTCCCTGCTCTCAGTATTTCAGATCAGCCACACTTCAGCAGGTGTTTCAAGCCACTTGTTCTGCCGTTTGGCCGCAAGACCTGTATAGGGTTGGGAACAAGCGCTTGGAACCTCCAGCTACTCTGCTGCCATCTTGGAATTCCTGATGGGAGATTGGTTTAAAGTTTCAGGTGGCCCTCAGGAATACACTGTTTATTCCACTGTACCGTGGAGGGGAGTCCTCCCGTCTCCCAGGGCGATTAGAATCTCCCTGGAGGGAAGGACCATATTTCACTCCTTTGTATCGCCACACACACTCCCCCCAGCTGACTTGACTTGAGTTGAGCTAAGCCACTTCTCAAATGACTCATTTTGATGTAGAATGCATTAAACAAAATATCCTGCTGTACTAGTAAAGGCTGTAAATAAAACCAGAGCTATCTCTATGTAGAAGCAAGGTCAATAGGCACCTCCATATAATAGTATATGGTATGGGGAAATCAGAAAAAGAATTTTATCCTACTCACTGTGCTATTTTAGACCATTATCCTGTGTAATGAAAATAAGAAGATACCATTGTTTCTCTTCTTTTCCCCTTGGTTTCTTTATCTCTAAAAGTCTCTCGTGAAATCCTCCCTTCCATAGGGCCCACAATGCCACCGCTGGAAACTTGTTCCTTTGCATTCAGTATTGCCCTTTCTGGGCAAAGTTTTAAAATGTAAATACCCCCTATATGGTTGCTCAGTGGTTAGAGCATTGGTGCACATACCAAAGGATGGAGGGTTTGATTCCTAGTCAAGCGTGCTTACCTAGGTTGCAGGTTTCCCAGGCCTGGTAGGCACATGTGTGGGAGGTAACCAATTGATGTGTCTCTCTCACATTGATGTTTCTTCCCCCTCCCCCCCATCGGCACCACCTCCCTATAGAAATCAGTGGAAAAAATATCTTTGGGTGAAAAATTTTTTAAAAGAAATAAATAAATAAAACGTAAATACCTCTGGGAGAAGTAACACATTACAACCCTATTACTTTGTATAAATACATTTAACCCAGGGTTTACTCTTAATAAAACAGATTGAGAATTATGTAAAAGGAAGAGAGAAATGATGCCCAGAGAAGAAGAAAATGCATGGGGCAAGGAAGAATGGTGTTCAAGTACAAGTTGGCCTCTATCCCAAGCTTGCTGTGGTCTGTCCTGAATGAAATCAATAATAACAATTTCAGTAGCTTTTTTTAAAAATATATATTTTATTGATTTTTTACAGAGAGGAAGGGAGAGGGATAGAGAGCTAGAAACATCGATGAGAGAGAAACATCAACCAGCTGCCTCTTGCACACCCGCTACCGGGGATGTGCCCGCAACCAATGTACATGCAACCAATGTACATGCTCTTGCCCGGAATCAAACCTGGGACCTTTCAGTCCGCAGACTGACGCTCTACCACTGAGCCAAACCGACTTCAGCAATTATTGTTCATTTTGTGAGACTCATTTCTTCTTGGTAAAACTCCTTTACTTTAGGCTATTATCCCTTTGTAATTAAAACAATATATTGTATCCTCCACTTGGGATTCCTTTGAAATGGAGTAGATAATAACACAATGGCAGGCTGAAAGCTTTTATTTAGTTTTTCTCTTGAGTCAAAGCAGAAGCTTTCAGGAAAGATTTATCGTGCTAGGTCCAGAGAGTTATCTCAAATGACTCACACGCATGATATGGGAGCTCTGGAGGAGACTGGAAAGTCGCGTCCTACTGTGAAGAAGGTGCAAATATAAGATCATCTCCACTGCTGTTACTGGACCAAGTGACTAATCACCTGTTGATTTACTGGAAGAAAAGTAGGAGCTCTGACATGAGCAGAGCCAAGATAGGGGTCTTCTCTCTTCTAAACAAACAAATCTTTCCCTCACTTTTTTCATCTGCTAGGAAAATGTTTCTTTATAGGCACATCTTGTAGAAAGAGGACTTAAAGAATTGCTTAGTCTTTTTAAGGGGCACTAATGGTGGGCTTCAGAGTGTTTATCTACAAACTAAAGGCCTGGTGCATGAATTTGTGCACACGAAAAGGAAATTCATTAAAAGAAATATTTTAATATCACTATTCACCCTTTATAATAGAAGTGTCAACCAAATTCACAATCAACAATGACAGATGGTAACACATTCATGGGATTGGTGCCAGTGAGAGCTTTATATAGACAAACTTGCCTAATTAGACCTGCTTTTTGATTTAGCTAAACTTTTTCCAGCCCAGTGAAGCACCCCAACTTCTCTTTTAGGTAATTGTCAGCAACACAGCAATAAATATCAACATAAAGCAGATTATTATTGTGGATTACACAGGGAGAACAAAGGGTAAAATATTTAACTGCAGCAGTGTTTGACTATATTCTGAGAAAACCTGAAGTCATTTTCAAGGTCCACCATTTCTTACTTCTTTTCAGTTGGGTCAAGTTTCCAAGATTTCTAAATCTCCATTTTCTGGCTAATGAAAAGAAAATAGGATTCTACCGAGTCTCTTATTCTACCTACTCCAGGACTTCTGTGAGGATCAAATGAGATGAAGCATGTGTAAATGCTTCACAGACATTTGGTTAAAGTGTAAAATGTTTTCACCTGGCTATAAAGCAAGTTGTGCTCCTGGGCTAAAGAAACTCAAAGGAGACTAGTTGCTAAGGAAAAGAAGAAAGGCTTTGCTATGTGACATTACTACCATTTCTGGGCTGGGCTGGGCTGTGGGCCGCATTTTTCACCATGGAGGTCTTGGTAGCATCGACAGTGATTTGGTGAGCTGTTGGTCTGGGGTGGTGGCAGGGCCTGTGTCTCACTTGAGGGAAGCCAAGTGTTGCTTTGTCAGTGCCAAGTGCACAGTGCCGTTTCTTTGTAAATGGCCTGTGCGTGTCACAGCAGCTCCTGCATTGAGCATCTGCCCCCTCTTGGTCAGTGCACATCATAGTGACCAGTTGGATGGTCAGAGGGACACTTAGCATATTAGCCTTTTATATGTAGAGATTGGGTTAATGATGCTCACCTTGAAGAGCAGTTATGAAAATTGGATGAGGTTGTGTGGGAAGCACTTGGCCAGAGCCATGCGCAAGGGAGATGTTCCATGGATATTAGTTCTCTTCCCAACTTCTCTCAACTGACAGTAACCTCAAAACTTTGGGGAGCTACCTTGCCCAGACTTGTAGATTACACTGCTGACTCCTTCTAGTTCGGCTTCAACTCCTTTTCTGACAAGAAGCTGCTTCTTACAGGTGAAAAACATATATATTTTTGATTCCTAATGTCTCATATTTTTCAAAAAACAAAAATTGGAATGCACAACTTCAGGATATGAATGATTGGTGTTTTTCTCCCCCACCCCCTCGTTCATATGTACTAACTAACTTACATGAAAAATGTTTCAAAGCCAAGCCAAAATAATTAACTCATGTTCAGTTGTACTGGTATATTCAAAGAACTATCTTTTTTGAAGAATGAATACACCAAAAGAAAGAAAATTCAGAAGAGAAAAAAAAGTCCTTGATTGACATGGGACTGTCGGAGCCAGCAGAGCCATCACCGACGCACCTTCTTCATTTGCTAATCACTCGGGATTGTTGGAATTGGTTGCCAACAATGAATGTTATGTCTCCTTCACTGGCCATTGGTTGGCCTTGCTTTGCCAAGCAGCCTGGGACATTTTGGTCCTTGGCCGTGTGTGCCGCCACTTCCTCAGACCCACGGATCTTGTGACATACACTCTGAGTGTTACTGAGCTGAGATGCCTGGAAAACGATCAGTGTTCAAGTAATGGGAGTGAAGGGAAATGTTCTCCAAAAATAGAAACATAAATAGACGTAAGGTTGAGCAATAAGTCAAGTTGCTTTATTATTTTGTCTTGGCAGTTTGATGCTGTGGCTTATTTTTGTCTCACTCCTTACATTTTTTAGTCAAGGCAAAAGGACTGGCTACTCCCCCACCCTTCCTTCCACCTCAGAGATAAACTGCTTGAGGGTCAGGACCGTGCCTTCCAATAAACAACTCAACTAGGTGACACTCACTCAATGAAAGACGGAATTACCTAATAAATGTGACACTGAAGTCCAGGCTATGTGCCCCGTGTAGTCAGTTCCCTTTGGTCATCACCATCCTTCATGGGGCTAATCCCCAAATCGACAGAGAATTCTCTGTCGCTACTTCCTCTTTGTCAGGTGGAATGGCCTCAGCTCGACTAGACGGAGAAGCGCAAAGGCTTCCATCTGAAAGATTTAGAAAGCTTAGTTACTGAGCTGGTTCAAGTCTTAAATTCTTTCTAATTACTGGGCAAGTCTTATCTATCCAGAACCAGCTGTTGAAAAAAAAAAAATGAGTTTAGCAAAATGTGCCTCAAACTCTTTTTCCTCTACATCTTTTTCTCACTGTCACTGGCTACCCTCAGATCTTACTCTCCTTCTCAGGATAAACTCTTGGGGTGATAACCATTGGATAAATATACATCAGGTAGCAATCCAAACAGAGAAGTCAGCTCTGGCCTTTCTGCCTACCATACCCCAGCCCTTTCATAAGCCATTCTCCCTTCATTCTGAGCCCAGCCCCATTTCTTAGATCCACCTGGGGCTGTGGTATGGTGGTTACAGCACCGGCCTTAGAGTCTAGCTGTGTTACCTCAGTTACTCTTCATGAAATAAGAGTGAGAACTGCCGGGACCGGTTTGGCTCAATGGATAGAGCGTCGGCTTGGGGACTGAAGGGTCCCAGGTTCGATTCCGGTCAAGGGCATGTACCTTGGTTGCGGGCATATCCCCAGTAGGGGGTGTGCAAGAGGCAGCTGATCGATGACTCTCTCTCATCAATGTTTCTAACTCTGTATCTCTCTCCCTTTCTCTCTGTAAAAAAATCAATAATATATATATATTATAATATATATATATACTCTTTTATATATATATATATATATATAAAAGAGTGAGAACTAAGCTTGCCCAAATGCATCGTTAACCAGCGGCATATCTGAGACCCCAACCAAGGCCAAGCTCCTAAGCCTGTGGTCTGACAGCTAAGCGTCCCTGCTTCCTTCGTGGCTGGAAAGGTTTCCTAAGGAACATAGTTTAGGGGCGGCTGCCACTTCCACCCACGGTTGTTAGTTTTCCCCTTTGAGGCCACCTGATATGCCTCACTCACCTTCCACTTGACCCGCCTGCAGGTCGTTAAGAACAGGTGGCCTGATGCCAGACCTTTTCCTTTGTGGGTTAGACATCCCTCATCCATCTTCTCCCCTACAGATTGGCTTCCGGCCCCTCCTGGCCCGGCTCCCACCTCTGGACATGTTCCCCTGGGTCCCGGCTGCTCAGCAAGGACAGTGCCCCACACGAGCCCCCCTCCCTGGGTGTTGCCCGTGGAGCAGGGAGCCGACGGGGCTCTTGCTCCCTCGGGTACACCGTGCCCCTGCTTCAGAGTAAGTCTCCCTCAGTGTGCTCATCCTGCCAGCTCACCTCTGCACACACACAGCTGGCCTTTTAGGACTAAGTGGGAGGCTTCCCCGTTCGTGCCTGTTGAGTCCCTCCTTGTTACATCTATCTGGGCCATCGCCTCAGCCTGCTGAGAGCTTCCTGAATCCTGATCGTGTCATCCAACCCCCTCAGCACACTTGCTCAGCTTGTTCTACAAACCCAGCCAAGTTGTGACTAAAAATGTTGACTGAGACCCTGCAGCAAGTGACTAGAGACCTCCCTCAAAGCTGACACAGATTCACGAACCATCCGTCTTTGCCTGTGATCGTTCACCCAGTTACAGAAGCACTTAACCATCCCAGGCTCACAGGGCTTGTCGGAAACCCACCGGGCTGATCTCCCAGCAACAAAGGAAATGAGCCGGTCTGGCGCTCCTGGTTCTGCAGGAGCCCCTGCTGTTCTGTATGGGTCAGCCTGGCGGGTGATCTGAGCCTGCACTTCTCCTGATGATGTGTGAGCATAGGCTGGGCGCTGGGCGTGGCAGTGACAGGGTAAGTGCCCTGTAATCACTCCCAGAGCTCTAGCAGGCCAGAGCTCCCCCTGACCTCCCCTAACACAAAGCAAAACTACTTAATACCGAAGACCAGCCTGAAGGTGAATTGTGAAGTTTGTCTTTGCTTCTCTGACCCCCTCCCTATTTTAGAATACCCTCGTTTCCCTACCCATAGGAACCCTGTGACCGCATGAGCCCTCTGTCCTCCCAAGGGGCCCCACCTTGGTACCCCATCTCATTCCTGGCCTACCTGGGATGCCACAGGCTTCTCCATGAACTCCTCCTGAACCCCTCCCTCCTCCATCCCAGTTTCTTAAAGCACTGATCTCAGGTAGAGATAAAGGAAAAAGCAACTGAACCCAAAGAATTCACATCAAGGTTCTGAGTGCTGAATTGCCTGCACTTTTAAAACAAGCATAGGTAACCCCAACTAGTCTCTAGTGAGTGAATTAGAGGTCGTGTGATACATTTTTTGGCAAAGAATTGCAAGCAGAATTGGCTGACAGTGAAAGGGTAGGGGCGGCCGTTCGGGAGGGGAGTTGTACTAGTCAAGGTTCTTGAATGCAAATAACAGAAATGTACTCTGATGACCTTGATTAGAAAAAAGGATTTAGAAAGGGTGTCAGGCCGAAACCGGTTTGGCTCAGCGGTAGAGCGTTGGTCTGTGGACTGAAAGGTCCCAGGTTCGATTCCGGTCAAGGGCATGTACGTTGGTTGCGGGCACATCCCCAGTACGGAGTGTGCAAGAGGCAGCTGGTCGAAGTTTCTCTCATTGACGTTTCTAGCTATCTCTCTCCCTTCCTCTCTGTAAAAAATCAATAAAATATATTTAAAAAAAAAAAAAGAAGAAGAAGAAGAAGAAAAAGAAAGGGTGTCAGGTACTGTTCTGGGAGCTCTAGGGAAACTGAAAAGTCAGACAGACCCCAGAAAGGGTAAGCAGCGGAGAAAACTCATGTAGAGTCCGCAACAAGAGCAGCCGTCCGGAAAGCTGAGATGGAAGGGAAAGCCCGCCGATGGAGTCTTGCTTCTAGTGGACACTCCACTGAATCATCGCCAGGCACCTGAATCTCTGCCTCTGCTCCCTTAATCATTCTCAAATGCCCCAGAGTCAGAGCCAGGACCGAAGCATCCATTGGCTGAGCCTGAGCCACTGGCCTGCCCCAGCACCGGGGGCTTTCCTGACGGGAGAGTTGTCTCTCTCACCCTCCCCGCTTAGTGTAGGATTCAGAGGTAAAGCATCCAAGAGCATGGGGAATGCCCAGTGTGATTCCTTACGCTTTTCCATGTATTTTACTGAGAGTCTGCCATCGCCTGCCTCTTCTACGGTGGGGGTGGGGTGGGGGGGGAGTGATTGGAAGGAACTCGCCATCTTCAAAAGTTATCAACGCAGGTAATTTGGAACTGTAGGAACCCAAACACAGCAGCCAGAACCTTGATTTTATATTCTAATAAGTTAAAACCACATTTTTTTTTACTTTTTATTAGAATACTATATAAAGCACCAATGCACGAAAATTTGTGCAAGAGAAAGCCCTCCTTCCCTCAGCTGCGGTCACTGGCTTCCCTCCAGCCCGGCTTCGTCCAGAATGATGTCCGGAAGGACGTCTGGTCTAATTAGCATATTATCCTTTTATTATTATAGATAACACACATACAGAAAAGTGCACAAATCACAAATGTATAGCATTATGAACTCTCACAAAGTGAATATTCTTGAACTTGTTCAAGAAATATTATCAGCACCCTAGATGCCGTCCATCTTGTGTCAGTCACTACCTTCCAAGGTAACCACTATCCTGGCCTCTGGCATAGCACGTTAGTTTTTGAACTTTAAAACATGGCATCATATAGTAGTTTATCTTTTATGGCTGGCTTTTTCTCTCTCAACATCCTCTTTGTGAAATTCACTCACATTGTTGGGTAAAGCTGTAGCTGACCAGCCACTTTACAAAGATTGCTACTGCACTACCCAGTTGTCCCCAGTGGCTCTGAAAGTTATGACATCACATCCTGAGGGCAGCTCAGAAAGCAAAACCTATAGATATTTGTTACATTCACAAGAAATGTACACCCAGCCATGATTAGTGCTCTCTAGTACACTAAAGCATTGCTGACTTTCTGTTGTAATCTGCTAAAATCAGGGGAGTCTGTTAGTAGTGTTAAGGACATAAAGAATAACTTAGTCCTAGCCAGTTTGGCTCAGTGGATAGAGCATCAGCCCTTGGACTGAAGGGTCCCAGGTTCCATTCCCATCAAGGGCACATATCTTGGTTGCAGGCTCCATCTCCACCCTAGTCACATCGCTGTTTCTCTCTCTATCTCTCTCCCTCCCTTCCACTCTCTCTAAAAATCACTGGAAAAAATATCATTGCTAGCAACAACAACAAAAAAGAATAACTTGGATTTACAGGTGTGCTTTTATGTAAGCTTAACATGCTCTACAAAGTGTCCTCTTTGTTCCTGAAAGCGCTTAGACCAGAAACAGAACTCAACCTCACAAGCCATTCAAGGACTTGGTTTACTTAAGGGTATTTGGAGGGCATGGGATGTTCTGTGATCGACAAGGACGGACTCTGCACCTGGACATGCCCGCGAGAGCCACCTCCATGCCCAGCGCAGTGGTCTCTAAATCCCTGGTGATTGGGAGTACCTGGGCTTGAGGAATCGTGACAGTGAGGGAAGGGTTACTAGTGCAACCAGAGATACCAAAACAGGTTTACAAAGAGACTGCTGAGGGAGACAAGGGGATGCATTCACAGAGGGGCTGGCTGCCAGCAGGACAATGAATGCCGGTGGTCAGACCTAAAACATTTCTGCTCTCCCAAAAATGTGCTCTGGAAGAGCAATGCCCTTGAAGAAACGGGCTGGGATTACATTGCACTCTCTGGGTGCGCCTGCAGCCATATGATACTGTCTTGGGGAGAAGAAGGATCTAAAGGTGAGAAGCCAGGGGGACAGAAAGGGTGGCCAGCAGGGCTTTGTGAGAGAAAAATTCCTGACACTCAGCTGTTCTGTAAATGGAAAAAGAAAGTACTTTACATTCCATAGGACTCTGCGAATGAAGCCATCGCTGGAAAACCTCTGCTTTTGATGAGCTCACAGGAACAGGACAAGGAAGTTGCTGCGTGTGAGAGTTCCCAGTTAGTGAGGAAGGAAGGCAGCGAGGGGCAAGTCTGGAGCTTGATGCTGTCAGGCTCCCGGGTTCTCGGGAGACATTGCAGATTTAGATGGAACCCTCGAAGCGCTGCTTTGAGACGGCCTTTCTTCTTGGTGCAGGAGGAAGCATGCAGGTTGACCCTGGCTCTTTCTTGGGGTGGGAAGACGCCCTGTGGGAATTAATCCCTCTCCTTACCTGTGATTCAGATCCCTGTTGTCCAGGAGTCTTTTGTCCCAAGTAGCCCTGCTGGTCAGGGACCGTCTCATTCGTCCTGACATCCCCACGTGCCTGACTGAGGACAGGCACATCGGCTCCCAGTGGAGAGGAGAGGCTCAGGAGCTCCTTTAGCTGTAGAAGAAGGTTGCCCTACCTGGTTTGGCTCAGTGGATAGAGTGTCGGCCCACAGATTGAAGGGTTCCATTCCAGTCAAGGGCAAAAAGTTTTTGCACAGCAAACAACCATCAACAAAATGAAAAGACAACCCACTGAATGGGAGAACATATTCATCAATACATTCAATAAGGGGTTGATATCCAAAGTTTATAAAGTATTTATAAAACTCATACACACACACACACACACACACACACACACACACACACAAAACAAAACAAAAACAAAAACAAAACAAAAACTCACACCCCAAATAATCCAATTTAAAAAATGGGCAAAGGACCTGAATAAACACTTCTCCAAAGAGGACATACAGATGGCCAACAGATTTATGAAAAGATGCACTATGTCACTAATCAGAAAAATGCAAATTAAAACCAAAATGAGCCCTAACCAGTTTGGCTCAGTGGGTAGAGCGTCGGTCTGTGGACTGAAGGGTCCCAGGTTCAATTCCAGTCAAGGGTATGTAACCTGGTTGTGGGCACATCCGCAGTGGGGGGTGTGCAGGGGGTAATTGATCGATGTTTCTCTCTCATCAATGTTTCTAACGCTCTATCTCTCTCCCTTCCTCTCTGTAATTTCTAAATATATATTTAGAATCCACAATGAGATGTCACCTCACACCTGTCACTGTGGCTGTCATCAATAAATACACAAACAGCAAGTGTTGAGGACTCAGAGAAAAGAGGAACCTCGTGCACTGGTGGTGGGAAGGCAGATTAGTGAAGCCACTATGAAAAGCAGTATTGAGTTAACTCAAAACCTTAAAAATGGAACTTATGATGCTGGATTCCACTTTTGGGAACTTCTCTGAAGAAACCTGAAACACGAATTCAAAAGAATATATGCACCCCTACATTCATTGAAGCGTTATTTACAATGGCCAAGATTTGGAAGCAGCTTGACTGTTCATCAGTAGATGAATGGATGAAAAAGTTTTGGTGCATCGACAAAATGGAAAACTACTTGGCCATAAAAAACAGAAATGTTACCATTTGCAACAGCATGGATGGGCCTGGAGGGCATTATGCTAAGTGCAATAAGCCAGTCAGAGAAAAACAAGCACCATTTGATTTCACTCATGTGTGGAATCTAATGAACAAATTCAACTACCAAGCAAATAGAGACAAAATCCTAGGCTGACAGCTGTCGGAGGTATGGGCTGGATGAGGGGGGTGGAAAAATAGTGAAAAAAAAGAGAGAAAAAATTCAAGGACATGGACAACAGAGTGTTGATTGGAGGGGAAATTTGGGGGGGGGGGTGTGGACTAGAGCTCAGGGGGGTCAAATGGTGGCAGGCAGATGAAGACCTGACTTGGGGTGGTGAGCACACTGTACAGTGCACAGATGATGTGCTGCGGAATTGTGCACCTGAAACCAGTACAATTTTATTAATCAGCGTCACCCCAATCAATTCGACAAAAAGGGGGAAATAGGAAAAATTAATAAAGGGTATGTGCAGGTGGGAGGGGAACTTCTACAACACAGCTGGAGCTCTCCTCCCAAACATCAATCCCCCAAACCCGTTCCAAGTTACTCCTTTCTCTGAGGCCCAAGGCCAGCCTTCCTCTGTCGAGGGCCTTTAGGAAAATGCCCATATTCCTGAGATGTTGAGCCTATCAGCTAACACTTTCCTTATCAGCCGCAGCACCTTTGTTATCAGCAGACACCTTGGCTTAAATTATTTGACAACTTTCCAAGTGCGTGTGGGAAAGAGACCCCGCTGGGGCGAGGTGAAGTGGAGACAGGCTGGGGGGATGCCAAGTGGGAGGCCAGGGCTGTGAGAGGATGCCAGAGATATGGCTCACTAACTTGACCACTTGCTCTACTTAGCCTGCATTCAGGGGGGAGAGGACGGAGGGAGGAGAGGAGATGTGTGTGTGTGTGTGTGTGTGTGTGTGTGTGTGTGTGTGTGTGTGTGTGTGTGTGTGTAATCTTTGTAAAGACTACTTGGAAGCAGAAAATAAGTTCTGAGAAAAGGATTGCAGGAGAGTTTTCCTGGCTTAAATGGAACTCATAAGCTCTTAAGGGATGACTGATCTATCTAGGGACTTGTTTTGAAGAAGAGGAAAAAGGAGACAGCTGCTCTCCTAATACCTAGTTTGCCCTTATCCCCTCCTAAAGGCCATTTGAAAATGTACTCTTGCCCACTCCAGGTCACTCTCTGCACCCGGTAAGTGGTTATACGGTGGCAAACTTGTTGACTGGTATTAAATCCTGTAGGTTATAGCTAGCACCTGGCAGCTGGTGAGCTATGGCAGATGCAAGGGGTGAGT
Source organism: Pipistrellus nathusii (assembly GCA_963693515.1). Classification (NCBI taxonomy): domain Eukaryota; kingdom Metazoa; phylum Chordata; class Mammalia; order Chiroptera; family Vespertilionidae; genus Pipistrellus; species Pipistrellus nathusii. Next base: position 35,306,157 of record OY882875.1, on the reverse strand, counting down.
GGACTGTTGTCAAGGACTGACCGCTGAGACCAGGACCTGCTCCCCAAGCAGTGCCTCAAAGGCGTAAGCTCCATGCAGGTCACAGGGCTTCCACCTTCTCTCACAGAGAATCCTTGCATCTACAGGTTACACTGCCCCTAGCTTCCAGCATCATTCACTCTATTTTTTCTCCTAAATTCTTCTAGATATTTTTCATTAATATGTTTTAGTGTGACTCCAGTGACCATGAAAAAAAGTAATCACATTAAAAATACTTTTAAGCCTAACTGGTTTGGCTCAGTGGATAGAGCATCAGCATGTGGACTGTGGGGTACAAGGTTCGGCCAAGGGCATGTACCTTGGTTTTGGGCACATCCCCAGTAGGGAGTGTGAAGGAGGCAACTGATTGGTATGTTTGTCTTTCATTGATGTTTCTCTTTCCCTCTTCCTTCCTCTCTGTAAAAAAATCAATAAAATATGTTTTTAAAATACTTTTAAATAATATTTAATGCCTTGGAAAATTGGTTAAACAAGATAAGTATGCTGAAACTGTTTTGGCTCAGTGGATAGAGCATCAGCTTGAGGACTGGAAGGTCCCAGGTTCGATTCCGGTCAGGGGCATGTACCTTGGTTGCGGGCACATCCCCAGTAGGGGGTGGGCAAGAGGCAGCTGATCGATGATTCTCTCTCATTGATGTTTCTAACTCTATATCAATAAAATATATTTTTTTAAAAGATAAGGGTAATGGTTCATATACAAAATTATAAACACAGTGTTATCCCAACTACAAAAATATAGCATTGCTGTTGTTCCTCAGTATCCAAAGGTGATTGCTTTTAGGACCCCTATAAATACCAAAATCCATGAATGCTCAAATCCCTCATTTAAATGGCATATTATTTGCCTATAACCCATGCACATTCTCCCTTATATTTTAATCATCTATAGATTACTTATAATATCTAATACAATGCAAATGCTATGGAAGTAGTTGTTGTACTATATTCTTTAGGGAATAATGACAAGAAAAATATGTCTGTACATGTTCAGTACAGATGCATTATCATAGGCCCAACTACATAGTATATCAGCAACAGCATGACTTTTTTCTTTAATATTTTTTATCTACAGTTAATCGAATCCATACATGTGAAACCCATGAATATGGAGGACCAACTGTACATACCTTTGTATATAAAAAAGGAAGACAGAAAGAAAGAAAAACACCAAAATACTCACATGGTTAATGTTAACACTGGCTGTCTCGGAGCACTGAGGTTGTGAGTAACTTCCATTGCCTTTCCTAAGTCCGTGCCTTCCTTCCAGATTCCTTGCATCACCTATCAAGTCACCGTCACCTTTCACCTGTGCTTCTACAGAGCCTCCGACCTGGTCTCCCCGCAGTGGGTCTTCACTCACCACATAGAATCAAGGAGAATCTTCTTCCAATGCAAACCGGGGGCTCATGGAGAAAAGATGGCACACGGGCACCAGCTGCTGGCTCCTTCCGAGAAGCCCAACCCGGGATATTCTCAAGTAGCAAACGTTGAACGCAATGAATACTAATACTTATTGAAAGAAGTGTTTGTTGGTATGCTTGTTTGTTGGCTGGCATGAAGCCCAAAGTTGGTTAGATTTTGGGTGGAGGTAGCAAGTGCAGAAAATGGCAGCTTAGAGCATACAAGAGCTAGAAACTTCAGCTGGTATTTGTTTTCTATTGACGTGTAACAAATTACCACAAACTTTGCTTAAAACAACACCCCTTCATATCAGCCAGTTCCTGTGATCCAGGAGGCCCAGCATGGCTTAGCTGGGTCCTCGGCTCAGGGCCTCATAAGGCTGCCATCCTAATGTCAGTCAGGCTGCATTTTGTTCTGGGGCTTGAGGGTTGCCTTTCAAGCTCCTATGATTGTTGGCAGGTTTATTCGTTGTGGCTAAGATCCCTGCTTTCTTCCTGGCTCTTTCTCCTGGCTCCTGGAAGCCCCACAGCTTTCTCCTGGCTCCTGGAAGCCCCACAGCTTTCTCCTGGCTCCTGGAAGCCCCACAGCTTTCTCCTGGCTCCTGGAAGCCCCACAGCTTTCTCCTGGCTCCTGGAAGCCCCACAGCTTTCTCCTGGCTCCTGGAAGCCCCACAGCTTTCTGCCAGGTGGCCTCTCGCAACCTGGTCCTTCCTTCTTCAAGGCCAGCAGGAGAAGCTCGCCCTCTCCAGTACGCAACATGGGGTCTCAGAAAGTAGAAGGTGGCCACAGGAGGGACTCTTGAATCCTATTTACAGGTCCCACTCACATTCAAGGAGAAGGGGTCCTACAGGCATAGAGACCAATGGGACAGAACAGACACCCCAGACACTGACCCACTCCATTATGGTCAATTAATATTTGACAAAGGAGGCAAGAGCATACAATGGAGTAAAGACAGTCTCCTAATTAATGGTGTTGGGAAAATTGGACAGGTAGATGCAAAAAGAATGGAACTAAACCACCAATTTACACCATACATAAGAATAAAATCAAAATGGGTAAAAGGCCAAAAAGGTAAATCACAAAACCATAAAAATTCTAGAAGAAAACACAGGCAGTAAGATTTCAGACATCTCATATAGCAGAATCTTCACCAATACATCTCCTAGGGCAGTGTTTCCCAAACTTCTATAATTTTCGTAACTCTTAGTACCCCTCGTACTCATGAGAATGTAGAATTAGGCGCAGCTAAGCACGGTGCAGTGCATATCCCCACCAAACTCCGGTGCAACACGTACCCCAACCAAACTCTTCCCGTACCCCTGGGGGTACGCGTACCACACTTCGGGAAACACTGTCATAGGGCAAGAGAAACAAAGGGGAAAAAATAAGCCAACATCTAACTAACAAGCTTCTGCCTTGCAAAATAATGTCTTCAAAATGGAAAGGGTGTCCACTATATGGGAGGACATATTTGCTAATGATACATCTGATAAGGGGTTAATTTCCAAAATATATAAAGAACACCATAAAGACAAACAATTCAATTTAAAAAAAAATAGGCTAAGAAGCTGAATAGAAACTTCTCCAAAGAAGACATACAGATGGCCAAGAGACATATGAAAAAAAATGGGCAATGTCACTAATCAGAGAAAACTACAAGGAGGTATTCCCACACGTGCCAGAATGGCTTTCATCAATAAATCAACAAACAGCAAGTGCTGGCAAGGATGTGGAGAAAAGGGAACCCTAGTGCACTGCTGGTGGGAATGCAGACTGGTGCAGCCACTGTGGAAAACAGCATGGAGTTTCCTCAGAAAATTAAAAATGGAACTGCCATTTGACTCAGTGATCCCACTTCTGGGAATATTCCCTAGGAATCCCTAACACCAATCAGAAAGAATGGATGTACCCCTAAATTAAGATGACAAGGTGTCCCGCTTTTGGCGGGACAGGCCCGATTTTTAACAATTTGTCCCACATTCCACAGCGTTTTTAAAAAGTCCCGGTTTTTGGAAAGAATGCACAACAATATGGCTCAAAAATGGGGGAAATGAGGTGTGATAGAGTTTCTAGTTCATCACAGTTCTGACATTCAGTCAGGCAAATGTTAGACTTCTTTGATTAGGTTTCAGGGTGTGGGAGTAAATGCTCTACACCTCTTCTCCTTCATGACTCTGTGTTCTATCCTCTGGGTCATTCTTCCTTCCATGTTTGCAGCTGAGGAATTTTTCCAGCTTCCTGCCAGGAGCTCTGGGTCCTCTTCCAAGCCAGAGCTAGAGTAGAGCGAGGGGCATCTTGGAAGGTGAGAGAAGGCCATGGAGATAACAGATTGGTTTCACTGTGGGGTATGGAAGGGATTAAATATGATCTAGATAGTGGGAGTCAGATTTCTCAACATCAGAAAATGGAATCACAAATATGGAAAAGCAGAACATTAGAATGAACTCTGTGATGTTGGACTGGAATTGGTGGTATCAATATGCAATGAATGTACAGATGCAAGCTTTGTCCAATAAGACATCCTGGGAGCAGCAACATCCTAATAGCAGTAAGCACACCAATTGCCCAGCTCCTGGCTTCTAAACACCATCCACCACTTAAAGGAACTAGGGCTCCTTAGAGAAATGACTCAGCGCAGGGCTGGGCAGGGAAAGTATAAGATGATTCCATAACATCCTTTTTCCCCCCAGAGACAAGAAGGTACTCAAAGAATGATAGGGATATATCGAAAGCATCCAACACCAGCTTGAAGAGGTTTCCAATGCCTACATTGGGGGCAATTGGAGTATCAAAATAAATAGTTATAGTAAAAGATTATAAATCATTGAATAAAATGAGGAAAAAAACATGTACCCTCATAGGTATAAGACAATAAATTAGTTGGAAGTTTGTTGAGGAATGGGATAGTTACACAGTTTCCATTTTTTTTTACACAAAATATGCATTAGTTGCAAAGAGAAAAGAACCTACTTGAGACAGGAGAAGCCTGAACGCTATCATCTTAATAAAGTAGCCAACGTTATCATCAGTGATAGGAAATCTTGAAATGTTGTACCACCTGGTAGGATGCTCTGAGGACCCAGCATCAGTTCTGTGTTATTCCCCAAAGATGCATCTGAATCTACTCTGGGGAAACACCAGGCAAAACTTAGTGAGGAAATGCTGCAAAATAACTGGCCTGTAATCTTGAAAACGACAAGGACATGAAGTCAAAGAACAATTAAAATGGGAATTAAGCGGAGAGACTTGACACATGCAACCTGTGACTTTAAACTCGACCATTTTGCTATAAAGGATATCATTTATATCCTCTGATATAAATGATATCAAACTTTGAATGGGGTCTGGTGGCAGTGACGTATTGAGGTTAATTTTCAAGTTTTGTTGCTTGTATTGCTGGAGTGCAGAAGGATGTAAGAGATGTATAAGAAATACACCCACCGAAGTTTTCAGGGTAAAAGGAATGAGATTGGCAATCTATTCTCAAAGAGCTAAGGGAAAATACTTACCTCTATGGTACTTGTAGCTTCTTGTGGAACTTTGTAATTCTTTCCAAAAATACTTAATTTAATACACTATTTTTAAAGCTAGGCTATGGCCTGACTCCCCCTGGGCAGACCCACCTCTGCCTTGCAGGCCCCCTCCCACCTGTGAGAATGGAGAGCAATCGTTTGCAGCCAACTTCAGGCTGCGGAGAGGAGCTGCTATCCTCAGAACAGCAGCAGACGCTCAAGGTTTCCTCTGTCCACATGTCTGCTTTAACTTCACTGGCGAATCATTCTTGCCATTCACAAAGCACGTGCTCTATCTGTCACGGAGTCACAAATCTGATACCCAGGCCTGGCTCTGAAATATCTCATTGCTTAGACTGCAGGTCTCTGTCTGCCCGTGAATCCTCCTTACCCAACCAGGCCTGGCTAGAGCCTCCTCAGAAATAGGTTTACTTGCTATTATAATACAAGAGGCCTCGTGCATAAAATTTGTGCACGGATGGTGATCCCCTCAGCCCAGCCTGCACCCTCTCCAATCCAGGGCTCCTCAGGGGATGTCTGACTGCCACTTTAGGCCAGATTTCTGACATCCCTCTCACAATCTGGGATTGCTAGCTCCTAACTGCTCACCTGCTTGCCTGCTAATCACCCCTAACTGACCCCCTGCTGGCCTGGTTGCTCCCAACTGCCCCAACCCTGCTGGCCTGGTCACCCCACACAGCCTGCTGTTTGGTAGTTACTATGATGGTGTCCTGGACAATTTGCACATTCCTCTATTATTAGTATAGATGAGGAATGTCACTGATGTTTGCATGAGATTTACTGCCTTCTCTCCGCAAGTGACTAAACTGGTTGCAGCCAGTTCTGCTGGGAGGCCGCCAGCTGTTTTTGCACAATTATGCAGCCATTTCCAGGAATTCGCTCTGAGAGACTTGTCGGCCCTTGAGAAGCAGCATGCGGCTCCGGTACTTCAGTCAGATTTAGCAGTCTCAGCGAAGGACTGAATATAAAGAAACAAAATCCACTAACAGCTGCTCCCGTGCACGTCTGCGCGCCCTCGGGTGAGATAAAGAATCTCTCCACTCTTGTGGATGACCTGAGAATAGCACACTAGCCCCTGCCTATTGTCAAAGTGCGTGTGAGAGTAAACAGAGTGTGGTGGACAGGTGTGTCTTGAGTTCTTTCTGAAGAGAAAGTGGATGGCCATATTGCTGTATTTACTCAGTGCTTAGGAAGGTGGCAAGCCCTGCTAATTAAAATAAGAATTATTATTGACAATTACACCGTATATAGTAGCTTTGTTTAATCCATTATTTATTCCACGCACACTCATTGGGCACATACACTTGCTGGCCACCATGTAGACACAGAGGACGCAGCTGTGATGAGGACCGCACGGTCCCTGCCCTCAAGGATCATAAAGCCCCGTGGGCAGATGCAGCTGGCCAGTCTGCACAAATGTGGGCAGAGACGATAAGAAAAATCATGCTTTAAGTTTCAATGGAAATGGCAATTGTTATTAGGCAAACGCCAAAATCCCAGGTCTGGAAATCAGAATATCTGAGACCCAGCTCTCCTATGTACTGCTACAGGAGCCTCAAGAACTCACTTCATTTCTGACAGCCTTCACTTTGGCAGCATTCCCTGAAAATCAGTATGGCAACATCTGCACGCCTGCTTCATGAGATTCGTGTGATTATGCATGAGATCACCAATTGAGAGCAAGTCGAACCCTCAGAGATGTGGCTGCTAGCGGTGCGGAGTCTTTATACAACACTGAGAGCGGCTGTTCGGGTTTGCCTGGGCCATTCTGAGTGGAAGGAGCTGAGTGTGTCACCAGTGTGTGTCCCTGGGCTTCCGGGAGGTACCCATGCCCAGCACTGCCAGGTGCTGTAGGAGACAGCGGTGCCCAGACAGTTCAGACCCTCTACTGCTGCCCCAGCCCCTGGCCTCAGCCTGTTCCATGCAACAATTTAACAATAAATTGGATGAAAATATAGGAATAGGTATATCAGTGTTCAGCACAAATGAAGCTAAGAGTAGGAAATATAAAGACTGACAGTCATCCCTAGAGCGTCGGCCTGTGGACTGAAGGGTCCCTGGTTCGAGTCCAGTCAAGGGTACATGCCTGGGTTGTGGGCTTGATCTCCAGGAGGGGAATGCAGGAGGCAGCCAATCAGTGATTCTCCCTCACCATTGATGTTTCTATAATATTTCTCTCCTTCTCCCTTCCTCTCTGAAATCAATAAAAATATATTGACTGTCAGAATTTGAAATGATCACCCCAGGATAAGAAGAAGAAAGATAACATAGATACCAAGTCCTCTATTTAGATTCAAAAATGAGCTGCACAGCAGCATCAGTGAAAAAGCAGGATGCTGTGTGACTGCCTTGTCGGCCTACCACACATGACAGCCTTTTGCTGTTCACAGAGCACCTGGGAGCCATTTAATCGCTTAGGAAGTTCACTTTCGTGAGTCCAATACGTTAGACAAAAATTTGTTCTGAATTGTCCTTTTGGTTACACATGCAGTATATCCCGATTTAGGGTTCATTAGGTCTGAGTCCATGTACAGTTCCAAATGTAGCTATATTCCAGTCCATGGCATTCCTAAGAACGCCAATAGTGTGCAGTTTGCCCAGGACTAAACAATGGGTAGGGCTGGGAAGAAACATAAGATGTCCTTCTTAAACTCAGAATCCTGCCTTTGCTTTAATGCCTCCTTCCTCTGAGGAATACTCCCCTGTCTTCCCAGTGGCAATTACTAGTCATTTGTTCGCTATATTTTCACATGAGGACAAACGTGTGTGTCTGTATAGCACTGCTCATTGGCTTGAGTGTATCTCAGTTACCTTGCACCAGCGAACTCACCCACCCCAAACTTAACTCTAGGTGATAGCCTCTTGAAATGGAAGACCCAGGCCTATACCTTTTTACATCTTTAATACTCCTACACAGAGGTCTGTGCATATTAGACGCTCAATCAATAATGACAGGACTGAGCGGCTACAGTGGAGAGTAGGCTTCACACTCACACTTGAATTTGAATCACTATTTACTAAGCTCCATTTATTTATTTATTTTTAAAGTGAGTTTTAAGACTTTTTAAAAATTTCTTTATTGATTAAGGTATCACATATTTGTCCTCAACCCCCCATTCCAATCCCCCATCCCCCCCACTCATGCCCCCACCCCCCTATTGTCCCTGACCACTGGTTAGACTCATATGTGTGCACGTAAGTCCTTTGGTTGATCTCTCCCTTTTATCCCCATCCTCCCTTTGAGGTCCAACAGTCTGACCCATGGCTCCTTATCTCTGGGTCTATTCTTGTTCATCAGTCTATGTTGTTCACCATTTCCCCTAGATGAGTGAGTCATGTCCTACTGGAAATATACTTATATGAATCAAAAATGAAACAAGCAATAATCATTATGCTGAAAGGAATATGAATCAGTCTGTAGTGAGTTTCTTTCTGGGCCACCAGTTCTTTTGAGACCCAATTTCAATGTCAAACAGTTCCTTATGTGTACATGTCAGCAATGATATTTCAGTTCTGGATAGTGGGCAAATGGTGGTAATGCAGGTCCAGTCCTCTCTGTTTTGATCCTGGGCAACCTGTAGTGATATACAGCTGCTGTCTGCTGTTATGGTAAGGCGTCATCAGCATCTTCCATCTCTGGACTGCTTCTCTTCTGTCTTCATGGTTGGAGTAGTCCTGTCAATTCCTCTTTGTTGCCAAAATCCACATGGTCTTGGAGTTATTTTCTGAAAATATACAAATATATTCTCAACCAAAAGCTAATAAAGGAATATTTTCTATAAATTTGACTTTGGATCCTTTTTCATTTTTGCCCAAATGATTTTCCTCTGGCTTGTTTTGACACCATGTGTGTTTTTCATGGGTGTCTTGCTGAAAGCATTACAAATAATTTTCTAAAGTACACATTTTCTAGATGTAATATACTTTCAGGATATTTTTCCTTACATGATATTCTTCTTATTTCCCCCTTTTTTGATTTAAATATTAGGAGGCTTTTGAAAATTTTATAATGTAGTCTTTGATAGCTTTTAAATTTTAATTTTTTGCATTATAATATGACCGCTTTAGGTTCATTTCCTATTGTGAGTGAGATTTTATCCTGAGATGAACTACCAAATAAAAATAAAATGAAAATTTTAGTTAACACTTTAGGAATAGCTTTTTGTCAAGTGCAACTAGTTTTTCTAGGATATTTACTTATTTCAATGAGCCAGTTTAAATTAGCCTGAAAACCTGCCTACTATTTTATTGTCAAATTTATTACTCTAAAACAGTCTTATTTTACCGTGTAAATATTAGGGGAAAGGATTATTTGCCTTCTTGAGTAGGCCCTGAGCATTCCTGGTGGTAGGCTGGATCTAGATATCAAAAACCCACTTCCCCACACCATGTTTACAAGACAACTCAGACAAGTCTTGTTGTAGTGCGAGGGTGGCTGCTGTCAGCCAAGTCTCTGTCTTTTACCCGGGTCCCGGTTTGAGCTGGGCAGGGAAGTTAAGCAGCCATGGGGTCAGGAGACTCCCTCAGCAGGGATGAGGTTTCAGGCCCCTGCAAAGCTTTGGGGGTGAGAGTCTGTGCCCCACCTCAGTTGACCCCAAGTTCTCTCCTGATGGCCCCTACTAATCTCCATTTAGTTACTTTTCCCCTCTGAATCTTTTCATCTTTGAAACGGGCCTATGGCCTGGACAGGTGGCTCCATTGGTTGGAGCATTGCTGGTACACCAAACGGTGATGGATTTGATTCCTTGACAGGGCACATATGTGAGGCAACCAATCAATGTTTCTATCTCACATAGATGTTTCTCTCTCTCCCTTCTGTCTAACAATCAATAAACATATCTTTGAGTAAGATTGAAGTTTTTAATAAATAAAATAGGCATACTAAAACCACATGACATAGCATTTTCAGAGTATTCAAGGCTAGCAGAGTTTATAGGTAACATACAGCTGTTTCCTCCCCTTTGATGTCTAGCTTATGAGTTTTACTGAGGCGGAGAGGAGTTTCTTTAAATGGAACATCAGATAAGACATCCCCTCTGGCCTTCCTGCGAGCCTGGACGGAGATCAGGTGTCAGTGGCTTTGGGTCCCCAGCAGCCCACAGCCCTGCCGACCCTGCCAGCTGCCCACTGACCCCTGAAGTCACAGCACAGCAGCTGCCACCACGCAGGCTATTGAGAGCCACAGGGTTTCTTTCCCCTGCCGCTTCCCCTAACGGCCCTGCTGCTTCCCCTAAAGGCCTTCAGTGGGCACAGAACATGAGCTCAGGCTGCATGGTGGTTTGCAATTCAACAAACGCCTGACAGCTCACGGTGTCTCGGAAGCTGTGCTGGGCCAGAAGAGATGGAGCTAGAAGCTGGCCAAGACCATTCTGCTCTCAAGGAACTCGGTCTGCTAGTTTACACGCAGCAGCAGACGTGATACCAGCGGGGGTGTCCCAGGGGGAAGGGAAAGAGCTGTGCCACGAGGGTGAGAGGGGGAGGAGGGAGGGACTCCAGAATCCATCTACTCCAGATCTAGCTGGAAAGGCTCTGCCGGGACAGTGGCATTTAACCTATGCTCCTCAGTGCTGTCATGTCTCTACTTGGGTATTTTCTGTCTTTCCGTGCCTGGCACAGCGGTTCCTGCACATAATGAAGTACCTTTTTCATCAGTCTTTAAGAGCACAAGGCACAGGATGGGGTATCCTTTAAGCGATGCTGTATTTTCCGTATTTAGCACAGTACACACATAGTAGAGACTCGAGAAATATTTGGTGAGCAAGTGAGTGAATAAGTGAATGAAAGTTAAAAGGGGATGAGGGGTGGAAGGAGGGGAGCAGAGGATAAAGCCCTCTACTTCCACGTCCTGAGACCCCAGGAGGCACAGCATAAAGAGGACAGTTTGAGAGCAAGAAGGAGCTCAGGGTGATTGTCGCTGCTGAGCTGGTGGGTGGGAGTCAGTGGCTCCCGCGTTGGGCATCCGGTCTCTGGCTGACGGACGGGCCCTGTGCAGTGTCTCCTCTCCCTCGCCAGGCAGACAGGACTCCAGGGCCCGGTTTCCCAAGTCAAATCCCCTTTTTCTTTTTCGCTTTAAAAAATTGCTGAGGCATGAGACACTTCCGTTCTCCACTGGCATCTCTGCTCTGTGCCCAGAGAAACAATCCTATCACGTTCAGGAAGGCAAGGGCCCGCGAAGGCAGGGAAACAGGAACTGTCCCCACGGATGTGGCCCCCTCCCTCCCCCTCTCTCCCCCCCTCCATACCAGGGGAGACGGCCAGGGGCTGGGAACAGACGCCTGTGGAAGGGAAGTCAGACCGAACCGCAGGACCCTCAGCCCAAAGCTCAGGACCAGCGTGTTATTCTTAAACGGCTCTTCCTCCCCTCCCCTCCCCCACAGACACACAGGGAACGCTGGGGGAGGTCTGGACAAGGGGCTCTGCCCTGCAGGGCTCCCTCCAGCCCCGTTAGCCCCAATGCCCGGCCCGCCCCGGAAAAGGGACATATGTAATACTTTCAACAATAAAGGTTTTTTAAAACATACGGAGGTTCAAATTCTGTCTTTACCTCTTAACTTGCTGTATGAACTTGGGCAAGTTAATATCGCCTCTCTGATCTCAATTTCCCCACCTGTAATATAGGAACAATAATGCCCATTCTCATGAGGTTGTGTTTTTAAGCATCTTTAGTGACGTGTAACTTACGTACCATAAAGTTCACCCCTCAGGGTATTCACAACTTGCTAAGTTTCCACAATCACCACTGCCATCAAGATAGAGAACATGCTGAAACCGGTTTGGCTCAGTGGGTAGAGCGTCAGCCTGCGGACTGAAAGGTCCCAGGTTCAATTCCGGTCAAGGGCATGTACCTTGGTTGCGGGCACATTCTCAATAGGGGGTGTGCAGGAGGCAGATGATCGATGTTTCTCTCTCATCGATGTTTCTGACTCTCTGTCCCTCTCTCTTCCTCTCTATAAAAAAATCAATAATATATATATATATTTTTTTTTTATTTTTTTTTTTAAAAGAGAGAGAACATTTCTATCGCCCCCAAAGTCCCTCCAGCCTCTTGAGCGTTAATCCCCTCCCCCACCCCATTCCCTGTCCCTTGGCCACCACAGATCTGCTTTCCATAACTATAATTCCGCCTTTCCTGGTATTTCACGTAGAGTCACACAGTCATAGCCCTTTGTGCCTTTAACTTAGGACAGTGGTTGGCAAACTGCGACTCGCGAGCCACATGCAGCTCTTTGGCCCCTTGAGTGTGGCTCTTCCGCAAAATACCACGGCCTGGGCGAGTCTGTTTTGAAGAAGTGCCTTTAGAAGAAGAAGTTTAGGTTTTAAAAATGTGGCTCTCCAAAGAAATGTCAATCGTTGTCCTGCTGGTATTTGGCTCTGTGGACTAATGAGTTTGCCGACCACTGACTTGGGGTCACGCTTTTGAAATCCATGATGTTGTGCGTATCTGCAGTTTGCTCATTTTTGCTGCTGAGCAGAACCCGTTGTGTGGATGGGCCACGGTTCCGTTCAGCAGGGAGAGCACTGAGCGCGGGTGTGGCTGTGATGATGGAGCCGCTTGAAAGACATTGAAAATCCAATAAGGAAGTTCTTCTTGTGAGAATGGGAGCTCCAGCTTGACCATCTTCCTGGTCACAGCTACGTTCCCAGCACCGGGCGTAGTAGGAGCTCAATCACGGATTCAGAAGGAAGCAAACCAGTAAGGCACTAATGCAGGAGAAACGGGACCACACGGGGCAGTTACGGAAGGAGCTGTGACCAGCCTCCGGGCTGGGAGGGAGCTAATTCCCAGAAACGTGGGTTCGTTCTGAAGCAGGGCTGTCTGCGGAGGGTGGGGCGAGGGGCGTGCGGGAGAGACTCTGCACTAGGGACTGATGTCCATCGAAGTGTTGCCAGAGGAAAGAGCACCCCAGGCTGAGAGGGGCATTTAGGAGACACTTTGCTTCAGTGCCTGTCCCCTCCCTCGATGGCAGCGAGGTCTAGAGGAGGCACAACATGGAAGGACCTGGCCTCAGGCTGCAACGCCTGCGGCGTCCATGTCCCCGGAGCCAGCGGGCGGGCACTCTGACTCCGCGTCCATGTCTGCAGACTGGCACACCTAATGCTTGTCAGCCTGACAGCAGGCCACACGCCGCCCTGAGAGGGCTCCTCACGAGGAAAATGCCAATCACGGCCCATTTCGCTTTGGGCGAAATTAATGAGAAAGCAATTCAAAGGTGAAACTTTCCGCTTTGTTTTCAAATAAATGTTCTTAAAAAAAAAAAAAAAGATATATATATATATATATATATATATATTTTTTTTTTTTTTTCACAGAGAGGAGAGTAGAAGGACAGAGAGTTAGGAACATCGATGAGAGAGAAACATCCATCAGCTGCTTCCTGCACACCCCCCACTGGGGATGTGCCCACAACCAAGGTACATGCCCTTGACTGGAATCGAACCCAGGACCTCTCAGTCCGCAGGCCAATGCTCTATCCACTGAGCCAAACTGGTTTCAGCTCAAATAAATGTTCTTCGTGTTTCTTCTTGTAGAAAGAGTTGAAGTCCATTCACTCTGTGTCTGAACGCCTCCAGGGAAAGCCCAGAGCTTCCTTTACTCCAAGCCTCTAGCAGAGTGGGTCACTCATCGAATCTTAAACCCGAGGTCATCCGCTCAAGTCCTAGGCAGACTCCCTTCCGGTGAGAGCCCCCACGCCTGCCATACCCTGGCAGGTCCCAAACCCTGGGGGTCTCTGTGGCAGTCAGGCATTCTTTAACGCTGTTATTACTGTATTTCCCCGAAAATAAGACCTAGCACATCTTTGGGAGCAAAAATTAATATAAGACACTGTCTTATTTTCGGGGAAACAGGGTAGCAATCCAGCTGCTCTTGGGTCCTCGGGGGCTCACGTGTTATGGGGCTCTCTCGTTTGGAACCCTTTCTCTGTCTGCACTGCCCACGACTACTACAAACTGTGTCCGTGTGGGAAGCGTCCGGGAAGCATGAAGAGGATGCCCACCGACATCCCACCTTGTGGAACGTGTGACTCATTACCACGTCTCCCCCAGCCTTCCCACAGGAGGGGGTGTCCGTACAGTGTCATCCCAGGAAGCTGGAGCAGGATGGCGATTCCCTGCATCCTCCCGCCCACCGTGATGACAGCTCTGGGCACTGAGAATCTGGTGAAGGGAGGGTGAGGGGGGCTGACCAGGAGGAGAGGCACCGCCAGGCACCGCCCCTGCTGTGCCAGCTGTGCTGACCACACTGACCACGGCCAGCTCCCGGGAACCCCTGGGCGCCTGGCGCTCAGGCATCCCCCGCCCTGTCGCCTGCCGTGGCACCAGCCACCGGAGCAGCAGGGAGACGCACCATTTGTTTGCTCATTCTGTTGTTGACCTGCTTGGGTGGCTTACGGGTCTTGCCTTTTATGAATAAGCCTGCTAGGAGCATTCTTGCACGCCCCTTTTTGCCAATATGTTTGTATTTCTCTTGGGGGGATACCTGCGCGTTCAGTGGCTGGGTTTTGCAGAGCAGGTGTGTTTTCGCTTTTTATAAACTGCCCAGCACGGCTGCAACGCGGTGGCCCATGTGTGTGAGTTTCAGCTGCTCCCTCGCTTGCTAGCATTCACTGTCACTCCTTTTCAATGGCAACCGCGTGGGTGGGGATGCAGTGTGATGTGGCTGTGGTCTTAGTTCACTTTTTCCCAGTGACCGATTGTGACCAACACGTTTTCACGTACACGTTAGTCATTTATGTATTTTCTTTCGTGAAATCTCTATTCAAGGCTTTTTTGCCTATTATGTTTGCTAGATTATCTTTCTATGATTGTTTTGTAAGATATATATATAAATTCTTTGTCATATATGTCTTATCTTTTGTTTTCTTTTTTTATATTTTATTGATTTTTTTTACAGAGAGGAAGGGAGAGAGGTAGAGAGCTAGAAACATCGATGAGAGAGATACATTTATTAGTTGCCTCCTGCACACCCCCCACTGGGGATGTGCCCGCAACCAAGGCACATGCTCTTGAATGGAATGGAAACTGGGACCTTACAGTCCACAGGCCGACACTCCATCCTCTGAGCCAAACCAGTTTTGGCCCTTTTTGTTTTCTTAAACTGTGGCTGGCCTTTTCATTTTAATGTCTTTTAATGAGCAAAAGTTTTGAATTTTGATAAACCAGATTTATTAACATTTTTTTCTTTTTGATTTATGCTTTTTGTGATCTCTCTAAGAAGTACTTTCGACCTCAAGGTCACACAAATAGTTTAAACTTCTACTTTTAGGTCTATGATCCATCTCAAATTAATTTTGTAATATGGGACAAAGGGTAAAGTTCACTTAGAAATACCTTTATCCAGTTGTTGTAGCACCATTGAGGGAAAGAGTGTCCTTTCTCTGCTGAGCTGACTTGATAATTTGTGAGACTGGGTCTCTTTCTGGGCTCTGTGCTCACATCAATACACACTGACTGAATTACTGTAGCTTTAAAGTCTTCACTTTCTCAGATAATGGGAATTTTCCAAATTTGGTCTTTTTCCAGATTATTTTGGCTATTTAAGTCCTTTGCATTCTACACAAATTTTAGAATCAACATGTTAATTTATATTTTGTAAAACCATCTAGGATTTTATTGAAATTGCACTAAATCTATAGAGCAAATAGCAGAGAATGGGTGCCTTACCCGTATTGATTCTTCAAACCCAGGGACATGATATAGGGACCTGATATAGTGCTTCATTTGTTTCTTCCCTGTAATTTCTCTCAGCATTTTATACTTCTCAGTGTAGACACTTTGCACTTGTATTAAATTTATTCCTAAGTGTCTGATATTTTTGATACCATTATAATATTTTTACATTTTATTCTCCAATTTTTTACTGCTAATGTATACAAACACAATTGATATTTGTATACTGACTCGATATTCCATGATTTTCTAAATGATCTTATTAATTCCAGTGGGGTATTTTTTTAAGTTCCTTAGAATTTTCTACATACACAATCACACCATCTAAAAATAAAGGTAGTTTTGCCTCTTTTTTTAAACTTTGTGCGGTTTATTTATTTTCTTTTTCAATTGATTCCAGAGAAAGGGAGAGGGCAAGAGAGATAGAAACATCAATGATGAGAGAGAGAATCATTGATCGGCTGCCTCTTGCACGCCCCTACTGGGGCTCAAGCCCACAGCCCAGGCATGTGCCCTGACAGGGAATTGAACCATGACTTCCTGCTTCATGGGTGGACACTCAACCACTGAGCCTCACCAGCCGAATGTGCAGTCTACTTCTTTTGCTTGCCATATTTTATTAGCTGGGACCTTCCATACAATATTAGCAAGAGAACTTTTTCTGATCTTAGGAGAAAAAGATGGTTCTTCATTGGGGAAAAAGGAAACTGTCCCAGTGATAGGCTAAAGATGCAGAGAGGAAAAGAGGCAACAGAAATGATAAATATGTGGGTGATTCTAAAGGAATATTGTATAAATTGATAGCATCGTGTAAAGCAATTTTAGTTCCTCAAGCTACTTGTCTAAAGTACGCATACCACGATAGTCACCGAGGTGATCGTTGGAGACATTTCCCAACCATCACATGTGTGCTGGCTCCTCTTCTTAGGGCACAGATGGCTTTACCCTTTAACCATCACTACTACCTTTCATTATTGCCGGATTCGTTTGTCTCCCGTTGATCTGTTATGATGACTCCATCCCTATGCATTTGAATAGGCTTTCTCCAACACACTATATACAAATGGCTGTACAACCTTTGAGAACATAGTGTGATGAGTTCAGTGGTCCCAGAATCTAATGACATATATTTTTAAAGTAAAGGTCAGATGTCTCCTCCCTCTTCTTTTATCGGGTCTAGTAATACTTAATGTCGTTTTTAAACATTCGTTTAAAATCTTGCTTGGCGTTGACTTGTATTGACATAACCTTCAAACACGTGGTATTTACAGAACGTGTGAAGTGCAATTAACAAGTTTTGCTTGAAAAAGTTTGTGTTTGGTCTGGTTTTTGTTGCAAAACTAGGGCTAAGAAGATGGCGGATGAAGAGCATATTCGGCACTGCATGCTTTACGAGTTCCAATTAGGAAGAAAAGCAAGTGAGGCTGCAAAAAACATCTGTAGTGCTCTTGGTCAAGATGCAGTTAGCGCCAGAAAATGCCAGCATTGGTTTGAGAAATTTCGCGAGGGAAATTTTTCGTTAGATGACAAGAGTGGTCGAGGCCGTGTGTCCAATTTTGACCAAGAAGCTCTTCAAGCTCTTTTGGTGCAAAAATCCTCAAATTACCCAACAAGAGCTTGCGACAACTTTAAATTGTTCACAAAAAACAATTTCCAATCAATTGCGTGCACTTGGCAAAGTCCAAAAGTTTGGAAAATGGGTTCCTCGTGAGTTGACCGACAAAAACCGTAATCAAGGAGTCACAATTTGCAGTTCGCTCCTCTCTCGTCAAAACCGTTTGCCGTTTTTAGAGCAAATTGTTACCGGAGATGAAAAATGGGTGGTGTATGTTAATTTGAAAAGGCGGCCTCAATGGTTGGACAAAAATGAGGCTCCACAGCCCACACCAAAACCTGACTTGCATGCGAAAAAAGTGATGTTGTGTGTTTGGTGGAATTTTAAAGGAATTCTTCATTATGAACTTTTACTATCTAACCAAACCATTACAAGTGCAGTGTATATAGTGCCCAATTGGAAAGGTTAGCCCAAGCTTGAAGAGAAAAAGAACCCGCGCTGATTAATCGGAAGGGCATAATTCTTCACCACGATAACGCACGACCGCATACTGCAAGAATCACTGCTGAAAAACTGCGCCAGTTGGAATGGGAAGTTCTCCCTCAACCTGCATATTCTCCTGATATTGCCCCTTCCGATTACCATTTGTTTCGTTCTTTGCAAAACTTTCTTCTTGGAAAAAAATTTAATAATGAAGAATGCCTCAAAAATGCATTGACCGAATTTTTTGCATCAAACTCACAAGAATTTTACAACAGAGGGATTAAAATGCTTCCTGAGCGTTGGGCACAAGTAGTAGAAAACAACGGCAACTATATTGTTGATTAAATTTTGTTGTATTGTTTAAATAAATTCGATTTTAAAAAGTATTAGAAAACGACATTAATTATTACTAGACCTAATATTTTTCTGCTCCTGCTATTTGCTATGTTGGATGCTCTGGTACACTTCACTGTTTCAGCAGCAATTATCTGATCCCATGCTGACTTACAACACAGCACCTTCATTTCCATCCAAAACGAAATCCTTTAAGCTAGAACTGGGCACCATTTTGACTAAGGAATTTAGGCTAGTGTGGGGTATTTCCCATGCAGCTCTTTTAGTTTTTTTTAAATCTAGACTTGTTAGTATTTCATTAGTATATCACTGGCTAGTCTATACTATAGCTACTTAAGATTTTTTGGGATCAAATGTTGATCCTTTTTGTGGTTATTTATATATTTTGTTGTCTGGCTTTCTAGGAAGTTCAAGTCACTGCATGGTGATGTTAAGTGAGACAAGTTGTATTTTTTTTAATTTGTCAATTATAGTTGACACTCAATATTATTTTATATTTGTTTTAGATGTACAGCATGGTGGTTAGACATTCATATAATTTATGAAGTGATTCCCCGATAAGTATAGTCTTACCTGGCACCATATATAGTTATTACAGAATTATTGACCAAATTTCACGTGCTGTAATTTGCATCCCCATAACTATTTTTGAACTTCTTAATACTATTACCTTTTCCACCCCAACCTTCCAACTCCCCTCTTATCTGGCAAGCATCAGTTTGCTTTCTGTACCTATGAGTTCGTTTCTGTTTTATTTGTTTACTTTGTTTGTTAGATTCCACATATAAGCAAAATCATATGGTATTTGTCTTTCTCTAACTGATTTCTTTCACTTAGCATAATATCTTCTAAGTCTAGACAAGTTGTTGCAAATGGTAAGTTTTCATTCTTTTTATGGCCGAATAATATTCCATTGTATATATGTATCACATCTTTTTTTCTTTCAATTCTTACCTAAGGGGATATATATATATATATATATTGAGAGAGAGAAAGAGAGTGTGGGGAGAAAGAGATATTCACATTGATGTGATAGAGAAACATTGATTGGTTGCCTCTGGTACACACCCTGACTGAGGATAGAATCTGCAACCTAGGTATGTGCCCTAACCAGGATTCAAATACATAACATTTTGATATATGAGACGATGCTCTAACTAACTGAACCACCAGGCCAGGTCTGTACCACATCTTCTTTATCTAATTGTCTATTGATGGGCACTTAGAAAGCTTCCATATCTTGGCTAGTGCAAATAATGCTCTAATGAACATAGGAGTGCAGATATCTTTTGAAATTAGTGTGTTGGATTTCTTCATATAAATACCCAGAATGGGAATTGTTGCATTATAAGGTTATTTTATTTTTTTTATTTTTATTTTTTTTAGGAACTTCCATACTGCTTTCTATGGTGGCTGCACCAGTTTGGATTCCTACCAACAGTGCATGAGGATTCCCTTTTCTCCACATCCTTACCAACACTTGTTGTTTGTGGATTTAGTGATGATAGCCATTCTGCCGGGTGTGGATTTAATTTGCCTCTCTCTGATGATTAGTGATATTGAATATCTTTTCATATGTCTACGGCCATCTGTGTATTCTCTTTGGAGAAATGTTTGTTCCAGTCCTATGCCCATTTTTTAATTGGAGTGTTCGTTTTTTTTTTTAGGGTTAGGTTGCATGAGTTCTTTATAAATTTTGGATATTTAATGCCTTATCGAATATATCATTGGTGAATATCTTCTCCCAATCAGTAGGTTGTCTTTTTGTTTTGTTGATGGTTTGCTTTACTGTGCAAAAACTTTTTAGATTGATGTAGTCCTATTTTTTTCTATTTGTTTGCCTGCCTGAGAAGCTAATATATCAGAAAAATATTACTATGAGCCATGTCAGAGAGTTTATTGCCTTTGTTTTCTTCTAGGAGTTTTATGATTTCAGGCCTTAAATTTATGTCTTTAGTCCATTTTTAATTTATTCTTTTATATGGTGTAAGGAGGTGATTTCCTTTTTTTGCATATAGCTGTATTATTGAAGAGAATGTCTTTACTCCATTGTATATTATTTTTAGTATATTTTTCTTAATTTTTTAGAAAGGAAGGGAGAGGGAGAGAGAATGAGAGAGAAACACATCAACCAACTGACTCCTGCGTGTCCCCTATTGGGGGTTGAGCTCCCATTGAGCTTCCGGGCATGTAACCTGACTGAGAATTGAACCAGTGACCTCTTGGTGTATGGGACGACACACAACCAACTGAGCCACATCAGCCAGGGCTTCTTGCCTTCTTGAGAGAAATTAGTTATTCGTTCATTCAACAAACACTTTTTGAGCACCTATTTAATAAAACTCCTGCAATGACAGTTAATTAGAATTAAGACAATTAGTGATTGGCTCCATCCAATCCCATTCTCAAATAGAGCAGTCTAAATGCCTTATGGGGGCGGGGGGACCAAAAAGGGGAAGAGAAGACATGTGAAAGGCAGGATGGGGAAAATTAGGGAAATAGTAACAAATTTGCCTTTTGGAGCAGAGATGGAAAACCAGCATCCTCCATTTCTCTAGGACTTATCTACTTGAATTGGGTCAGCAAAGGTGTGCTATTAACCAGGAATTTCTAGAATCATGCTCTTGCCTGGAAATTCTAACAATCAGAAGTGTTCCTGTCAATAATTAAGCTAGATTAATTATTTCATTGATTATACTAAGTGTCATCATTATTGTGGTTGCTATTTCAGTTGTTAAGTGAAAGTTTGATACATTAAGTCCCTTCTTAAACTAAGCTAATTAACTTCTATGCAACTATAAACACAAACTTTATTTCACTATGCTAGTGGGGGAGAAAGACCCATTTAAAGAGTTATGAAAACTATTAAAATTAAAACTAACATAAGGGAGAAAAAAGATCCCTTTGGTGCCATAGGTTTTTTTATTTCTAAGAATAGAAGAAATGGAAAATCATACCATTGGAAGGTTTCAAAAATGCAACTCACAAGCAAAAATGTACACCATAAAACACGAAAGGAACTGAGTTATGCATAAACCCTGAGACACATTAGCGAGGGCCGCCTTCCTTAAAAGGGTGGATCTGATGACACGGGGAGTCATAAGGGAGAGGTTGAGCCCGAGTGACCCCAGGGCCCCACTTTTCCAAGACGAAGGAGGAAGGGCCCGGGAAGAACTGCAGCCTCTCTCTGAACAGAAATAGCTCCAGCTTGGCAACGAGCTCTGGTCCCGTTTTGGTAATCCTCTGGGTCTTGGCCCCTTTTATCTCTTTTGTCTTTGCCAGTTATGTGTCTCCGTTTCTTTTATCTCCTGCTGATGATATTGGACCTCTCACTTGAACGGGTGCATGAACGTACAAGACCTTCCAGCCCCACCTCAAAGCAGACACCTTCCTTCCCACCTCTCATTCCCACCCAGTAAAACATGCTGAGCCTAAACTGAGGTAAGACCCACTCCCACCAATCCCAGTTTAAAGCCCCGTTGTAGACTCTTTCCTCTGCTCCTCTCCTTGCTTCTTCATCAGGAGAAAAAAACTAATGTTACCAGAACCTTGGACTCTAACTATCATCTCTATCTCCTCATTCTCCAAAGGGCCGGTGCCACGTAATGGAAAAAATACACAAATTCTCAAGTTCAGGGGTCTGACTCTAAATCCTGATTCTGTAACTTCTTAGCACAGTGACCTTGGACAAGTAAATTAACATATTTAACTCCTACTCCCCTTTAAAATGGGAATAAAAGTGCTAATTTCAAGGGCTTACATGATGAGCAAATGAAAGGATGTTTGTAAAGGTGTAAGACTGTAAGTCATATAATGTGTATTTACCCTGTTTTCCCAAAAATAAGACAGTGTCTTATATTAATTTTTGCTCCCAAAGATGCGCTAGGTCTTATTTTCAGGGGATGTCTTATTTTTTCATGAAGAAGAATACAGTACACATTTATTGTTAAATGAAAATAAAGGAAATTTATTACCTGTATACAGTACGGTAGTATGGTAGTTGTCAACACAAACCAGACAAACTGTGAATCCTACAGTATCAAGAATTTACTCATTTATTCAATGACAATCATGTCATCATCTTCTGGAACATCATCATAACAATCCAATTCCTGAATTTCCTGGTGAATTTCTTGTGACTCCATTTCTTTCAGAATCAGTGGACCAAATCTCTCATGTTTAGCCTAGGGGGGGGCCTTATTTTTACGGGGGATGCCTTATATTTCACTTAGAAGGAAACCTATAAGTAAGTCTTATTTTCAGAGGATGTCTTATTTTCAGGGAAACATGGTAGTAAGTGCAACTATTAGGGGAAAAACACTACTCAGTGTTTCCATTTCTCATAATAACATCAATGCTCACATCCACATGTTTAACTCTTAGGATATAAGTGGTTAATGAGAACTGCATTGTGTCAGTCCCTAATGGCCTGACAGGCAGTAGCAGACCTTCCTGCTTAGGGTTTTGAGCAAGAAGTTGCTATGCTTTCTTTATGTTTTGTCAGATTTCCAACCAAAATGGATGATGGATTAATGGAGCTAAACTAATATCTCTGCTCCAGGAACTGACAGAACCATTTCTCGGCCTATTTCCGCTCATTCATCATATAGAGTTTAAAGAAGGGAGTTGGCATCCTTTAGGGAGAAAGTTCTGGCAGCAACAGTGGCCTGGGCTTTAGGCAGGAGCAACCTGTGCCCATCCAGAGACTAACCAGACAGAGTACAGAGCAGGGGATTACTTCATCTTTTAGTTAGCACTAAGGGCATGTACCTTGGTTGGGGGCACATCCCCAGTAGGGGGTGTGCAGGAGGCAGCTGATTGATTTTTACTCTCTGAACGATGTTTCTGACTCTCTCTCCCTCTTTCTTCCTCTCTGTAAAAAAAAAACACAACAATATTTTTAAAAAAGACATGGATGCTAAATAAGATGTTACTAAACAATGAACAGGTTAACAATGAGATCAAGGAAGAAATATTTTTAAAAATACCTTAAAGAAATGAAAATGAGAACACAACAACCCAAAAATCTGTGGAATACTTCTCCAAAGAGAACATATAGATGGCCAATAGACATGTGGAAAGATGATCAATGTCACTAATTATCAGATTAAATTTAAAAACATAATGAAATATCGCCTCACATTTGTCAGAATGGCTATCATCAGTGCACAAACAAGTTTTGGCGAAGGTGTGAAGAAAAGGGAACCCTTGTACACTGTTGGTAGGAAGACAGATTTGTGCAGCCTCTGTGGAAAGCAATATGGAATTAATTCAATTTTTTTAAATTGAAGCTGCCTGTGACCCAGTGATTCCACTTCTGAGAATTTATTAGAAGAAACCCAAAACACTAATTCAGAAGAAGATATGGCCCTGGCTGGTTGGCTCAGTGGATAGAGCATCAGCCTGCAGAGCGAAGGGTCCGGGTTTGATTCTGGTCAAGGGCACATGCCTGGGTTGTGGGCTTGATCCCCAGTAGGGGGCATGCAGGACGCAGCCGATCAATGATTCTCATTATTAATGTTTGTATCTCTCTCCCTCTCCTTTCCTCTCTGAAATCAATAAAAATATATTTGAAATAAAAGAAAATAAATGAAAACAAATTTTTAAAGAATGTGTGTGTTCCTATGTTCACTTTGTAGCATTATTTAAAACAGCTAAGCTCTGGAGACAGCCCACATGCCCATCAGCAGATGAGTGAATAAAAACCTAGCACATTTACACAAAGGAATACTATGCAGCTGTAAAAAGGATCTCTTACCAATTGAGACAGCATGGGTAGACATGGAGGTTATTATTCTAAGCGAAATAAGACAGAGAAAGACAAATACCACATGATCTCAATTATATGTGGAATCCAATTAATAAAATAAACTGATCTGGGGGAGATAACAGATCAACCGAAGGACTTGTATATATGCATATAAGTGCAACCAATGGACATAAAACTCTGGGGAGGGAGAGTATGTATGGGAGGGAGGGAGGGGGGCAAAAAAAATATATTAAAAAACAAAAAAAAAAACTGATGAACAAACAAGTAGATCCAGAAACACAGAAGCATGGAACAGACTCACAGATCTCAGAGGGAAGGAAGGGGGCGAGAAGAGATAACCAAAGAACTCGTGGACACAGACAATAGTGTGGGAAAGGCCTGGGCTGGGGCAGGAGCCAGATAGAGGGGGTCAAAGACGGGAAAACAGGGGACTTCTATCATATTCTCAACAATAAAAATAATAATAATTTTTAAAGGGTTAACTTGCCAGATCTTAGTAAGCAGTAGGTTCAGAGCCTGGCTGTCTGATTACAGAGTCTGAGAGTGAAGGACATGCTAAGGCACACGGAGAAAGCCAGCAATAAACACTCACTACAGAGGCTTCTGTGCAAGAAGCCTCTCCTTTGGAAGGACAGGGAAGTGTGCTTGCTGGATCCGGTGAGGAGAGCAATCCCTGAGGGTCTCCTCGCTAACGGGTTTGCAGCCAGGCCCAGAGGCGGATGACTGGCAGCCTGGCTGGAGCCTGCGTGGAGTCTGTCACACAGGCGGTGACTTTTGACCAGAGAACAGGCCTTTGAAGAGCGAGCTCCAGGGTGGGCTGCTCACCGCCGAGGAGGCCTCCTCACGGCCAGCTCCCAGGCCCAGGAGCCCCGCCAGCCCTGGCTCCAGGAACAGGCTTCCTCAGCAAACGGACGAGCTAAGTGCACACAACCTCAGCCATGGCTCTTAGGTGCACGCTCGGCCACTTAACCAAAATGGCCCCCGAACGTTTCTCTCTCCGAGGTCAGGGTCGGCCGCCTGCTGAAGTTTACCCTCTGCTTTGCCGCCGTGGAACCCACGTTCTCTGCGATTTACTGCTGCCCTTTCACGGTCACCTATTCCCCTGGTACAATCAGTGTGATTGTGCGGGGCCGGAAGAGACAGGCAGACCCGGGAGAAGGGAGAGGGAGGGAGAGAGGCCTGGGGACGGGTTGCTGAGACTCAGGTTTGGCAGTCTGGGGCCTGGGCGCGTGAGGGACAGGGTCGTTGTTTAAGTGATGAAAGGGGGGCGGTGCGTAGGGAAAAAGAAGAGGAGGATGGGGGACACCCTCCGAGGTGTCCAGCGCCATCCGTGTAACAATCATTGAAGAGTAAGAGGAGGGCACCAAGAGGCCCCCCAGGAAATGTGGTCACACGACAAACAGTCCCCCAAACTCAGACCCAGCTCTCTCCCTGGGACATCTCCTGTGCTGTCAGCCCCTCCCATTGAGACCAGGCCCGTCCATTCCAGCCTGATTGCCAGCGTGCCCTCAGCGGTTGCAGATCTGGCCATGGCCTCTTTCCACAGTCTCTGAAGGTTTCCTAAAACAGAGAGGAAAGCAAAAGAGAGACAGCACCGCCCCCTAGTGGTGCAAGGCCAATCTCCAAGGTTCTGGAAGCCTCCAGGACTCCCCTTGGGGAGGCACACCGTGGGAGTGGAAATGGCTTCCTTAGAAACTCAATTTACGCTCCTCAGGATGGTGAGGTCTCCACACGCCACCCTGCCCCCCCCCCCAGCCCTACCTCTGCATGGGCACGTGTGGTCTGGGAGGTCAGCAGGTCCCGGCTGGAGGAGAAGAGAGAGCTCTGATCACCTCGATTCCATTTGCTCCATTCCGACCACAATGAAACAGGCTGACTCCCGTTTGTGTTACCGCCAAAGAAAGAAAGAAAACCTTCTCAAATCACACACCGTCACATACATTCCCCTGGGGCAGTGGTCGGCCAGCTCATCAGTCCACAGAGCCAAACATCACCAGGACAACGATTGACATTTCTTTGGAGAGACAAATTTTTTAAACTTCTTCTAACACCACCTCTTCAAAATAGACTCGCCCAGGCCGTGGTATTTTGTGGAAGAGCCACACTCAAGGGGCCAAAGAGCCGCATGTGGCTCAAGAGCCGCAGTTTGCCGACCACAGCCCTAAGGACTCCTGAGTTACCTTTTAAAGCAAAGAGAAAGGCCCAGAGCACCCCAGCCAAGCCCGGGCAGGTGGGGAGGCAGGGGAAGGGTTTTGCTAATGGGGTACATTTCTGGGCCTCGAGCTCGGAAGCCAGGATGGGGGCACCGAGCTCCGGGGGCCCAGGTCAGCGCTGCCCCGGCCTGTGCTGTCTGCTCCCCCTGGGGCCCTGGGCAGATGGACAGTATTCCTCTGGGCAGCATCTCTGGGACCATCTGAGGCTCTGACATCACCCGGTCGCCCTCCTCCCGGCGCCTCCCCTGCCTCTGTGAGGAGGACAGTGGGCACGGGAGCGTGGTCCGGGCACGGGAGCGTGGTCCAGGCACGGGAGGGTGGTCCGGGCATGGGAGGGTGGTCTGGGCACGGGAGGGTGGTCCGGGCACGGGAGGGTGGTCCGGGCACAGGAGGGTGGTCCGGGCACGGGAGGGTGGTCCAGGCACGGGAGGGTGGTCCGGGCATGGGAGGGGTGATCCGGGCACGGGAGGGTGATCCGGGCACGGGAGGGTGGTCCGGGCACGGGAGGGTGAACCGGTTGAAACAGCCAGGACAGGAGCATAGAGCCCAGCGTCCAGACCATCCCAGCCCAGCCAGCAGCAGCAGGACGGCGGCCAGAGAAGCAGCCTGTTTCCATAGATACCGGTTCCGGTTGCCTTTCATGGCATCCGTGCCAAGCTGCCTGGAGAGGCATTGTCTGGACGCCTGGGGACCCGCTTGGAAGGCAAATGAAGGAAGAAGCCAATTTTTTAAAAACTCCAGTGGCCTCTCCCCCAGGTGCAGATGCAGAGGCTCCTCTGCCCTCGGGGAACCCCCGTGGACAGTGAGAGGGAGCACGTGTGGCCATGAGCGGTGCCTACCCCTCCTCTCTCCCCCTCCCCCCGCCCCCCCGGAGAATCCCCTCCTCACTTCCTCAACGCTCCTCCCTGACTTCTCCAAGCTCTCAGGTACAAAATGGGGCTTGTTGCCAGGATGTCCTTTCTACACAGTTTGGGCAGCAGCTACACGGTCAGCTAAAGCCCTCTGCTTGTGGAAAGGTCAGCGGTCTAGAAATCTGCCCTCTAGCTAAAACCGGTCTGGCTCAATGGATAGAGCGTCGGCCTGCAGACTGAAAGGTCCCAGGTTCGATTCCGGTCAAGGGCATGTACCTTGGTTGCGGGAACATCCCCAATAGGGGGTGTGCAAGAGGCAGCTGATCGATGATTCTCTCTCATCGGTGTTTCTAACTCTCTATCCCTCTTTCTTCCTCTCTGTAAAAAATCAATAAAACATTTTTTTTTTTAATCTGCCCTCTACATCTCCCACAGATACCTCCCCACACACACTGTTCCATGTCCGGGGCCCCTTCCTGCCTGCGGGAGTGTGATCTGATGTCACCCATTTGCCTGAACTGCCTCGAGAAGAGGGGCCTGCTGCCTCCGGGGCCGGGGCCTGGCCTGGGCAAGTCCCATCAGAAACATCAACGTTAAAGGAAACCCCAGGCCCCTCAGAAGCCATGGGACCCAGGAGGAGCACAGCGCCCTCCAGTGGCAAATGTTCAGGAGTCAGGCAGCCTCGTCCCAGGTCACCCTGGAGGGAGAGGCAGGAATTGGCCAAGGGCCTTTGAGCGAGACTTTTCGGTTCTTTATAAATTCACAGGAGTTTGCAGGAAGGGCCGCTCCGGGACCAGGTGACTGGCACTGGGTGCCATTCTCACAGGAAAGTCCTCGGCCGCCCTAGCAGAGTGGGCCCCCTGCTTAGACAGGCAGTGCCCGGGCAGGAGGGCGGCAATCCCATTGCCATTTTGGGGGAAAGCACATCTCCCCATGTGTTGAAAGCCTTGTGCCCTGCAGGGGTGGAGACTGAAGAGTGATGGAGTTTGGGTCGGCTCTCTTGTTCCCACATACAGCGCTGGCTCAGGGCCGATCCCTGTGTCTGAAGTCCCAGTGAACCAGCAGTGCTTCCCGCTGCCCTGCCCCCTTTCCTGCAGCTCTTCCCTCGGAAAGCCGTGGGGTCTGCTCCCGTGTCTGCCCATCTGGGCAAGGTCACCTTCCTTAAACCCAAGGGACCCTCTCCGATCCTCCTCAGGAAAAGGCAGCGGACATTCTCAGGCATCTTCCTGCCCCAGAGGAGGAAGAAACGCGGGAAAACGTGAGATTTTATGTGCCCTTGTTTTTAGATAAACCTGAGCAGCTCTAGATCCTCAATCCCAGGCCCCTGACCTCACAGTCTAAAGGTTTCTCAGCGGCAGCCATTGCTGGGGTCCTCTCACAGCTGCCAGATGGCGAAGGAAGTATAATGACCCTCCCCCTGCTGACCCTTTGGGAGGCCTGGCCCTGAGCCTTTGAGAGGAGAGGGCTTACCCTGGTCTCCTGGGGGTGGCTCAGCTGAGGCCTGAGAAGGTCTCCCCTCACTCCCAGATTCAAACCACCCATTCTCTGAAGCCGTCCTGTCCTTTGCCATGTCTGTGTCTGCAGCTCTTGCCATCTCACCTACCTGGAATGTCCTTCCCTCTATTCATCACTCATTCATTTATTCACTCACCAAAAACCCATTGAGATCTTTCCTTTGCGCAGCCTTCCTAAAATAGATATGAGTGTGACGCTCTCCCTGTACTCAGAAAGCGCATAAATTAGGGGAGCCATTTAAAAACTTAGTCCTGGGAGAAACCAAGATGGCAGCAAAGGTAAACACCTAAACTGCTGCCTTGCACAACGATTTCAAAACTACAACTAAAAGACAAAACGTCTATCACCCAGAACCATGGGAAAGCTGGCTGAGTGGAAGTCCTACAACTAGAAGGAAAGAGAAAAGAGCACGAGCGCTGGAAAGTTGAGGTTCGGAGGCACGCGAATCGGGCTGGTGGCGGGCGATTGGGCATGCTGCTTTTTTTTTTTCAATCCGAAGGGAGACATGCTCCCGATTACTCTGAAATCCAGTTTCTGGGAAGACTCGTGGGAACCCAAACTCCTACAGGGAGAAGATGGACTGTCAGCCATCAGGTCGGAAAGTGAGGTTGACTTTCTTGGAGAGGTGTGCCCAGCAATCATTGTTTACTGCACTGGAGTGCAGGACATGGGGTCTTGGAAACGCAGAAAGGCAGAGAAGGCTGATGGGCAGCCATTGCCACGTCCTAACCTAGAGACACTGAGATTCCACCCCGCACAATCTACAAAAACACCCAAGCTCCATACAGGGGCTTTGCCCTGGAGCAGTTTAACCAAATAAACTTCAGTTCTAGTCAGACAGCTCCAAAACCTCCAAACCTCAAGCAAAGAGGAGAAAACTTTAGTTCTTGCTATAGCTTCTGCTGGGTGGCCTCAGACAGTAGCTGACACAGAAGCTAGTGTATCTAATGGTCTGTTTCTCGGACAGTAGCTGACCTGCACCCAATTGGAGATCTAGAAGCTAGTATATCTAGTGGTCTGTGTGAGGTGACAGATTTCACCTACTCTCATAAGGGACACATTCAAGAGGCAGACTCAGTGAACACCAAAGCCCCACTGGAACAAGTCCTGCCCCATAAGTGTGTCTCCAGCACAGTAATTATTCTATTATAGACACAGTGGGTCCTCACAGCTAATTGGCCTGGAGGTCGATTCCTCCCAGTGACCCCAACAACAATCAAAACTTAACTACAACAAGGCTGTACACACAGTCCACAAAGGGGTACACCAAGAGTGTCCACCTCAGATAACTGGGAGGCTGGCCAATTGAACCATATAGGACATCTAGCACACAAAACCACCCTACCAATTCAGGGAAGCAGCGAAAATGAGGAGCCAAGGAAACAAATCACAAATGAAAAAAATGGAGGAGAACAAATAACTGTATATAGAGTTCAAAACCACAGTTATAAGATTTTTCAAGTATTTCCTAGAAAAGGCCGATAAATGTAATGAGACTTTCGAGGATATGAAAAAGGACCAACTAGAAATTAAACATATACTGACTGAAATAAAAAATATTATACAGAGACCCAACAGCAGACTAGAGGAATGCAAGAATCAAGTCAAAGATTTGAAATACAAAGAAGCAAAGAACAATCAACTAGAAAAGGAAAAAGAATCCAAAAAGTTGAAGATAGTGTAAGAAACCTCAGGGACAACTTCAAGTGTACCAACATCAGAATTATGGGGGTGCCAGAAGAAGAGAGCAAGATACTGAAAACCTATTTGAAGAAATAATGACCGAAAACTTCCCCACCTGGTGACAGAAATAGACTTACAAGTCCAGGAATCACATAAAACCCCAAACAAAAGGAATTCAAAGAGGACTACACCAAGACACATCATAATTAAAATGCCAAGAGCAAAAGACTAAGAGAGAATATTAAAAGCAGCAAGAGAAAAACAGTTAATTACTTACAAGGGAACACACATACGATTATCAGCTAATTTCTCAACAGAAACTATGCAGCCCAGACGAGAGTGGCAAGAAATATTCAAAGAGATGAATAGCAAGAACCTACAACCAAGATTACTCTACCCAGCAAAGTTATCATTCAGAATTGAAGGGCAGATAAAGAGCTTCACAGATAAGAAAAAGCAAAAGGAGTTCATCACCACCAAACCAATGTAATATGAAGTGCTGAAAGGTAATCTTTAAGAAGAGGAAGTAGAAAAAAGTAAAGATAAAAATTATGAACAACAAATACATATATATCAACAAGTGAATCTAAAAACCGAGTGAATTAAAAATATAAGGAACAGCTGAAACCGGTTTGGCTCATTGGTAGAGCGTCGGTCTGTGGACTGAAAGGTCCCAGGTTCGATTCCAGTCAAGGGCACGTACTTTGGTTGCGGGCACATCCCCAGTGGGGGGTGTGCAAGAGGCAGCTGGTCGATGTTTCTCTCATTGACGTTTCTGGCTCTCCATCTCTCTCCCTACCTCTCTGTAAAAAATCAATAAAATATATTAAAAAATAAAAATATAAGGAACAAAATATACTGGTGAAATATATTATAATAGAATCAGGAGCATAGAATGGGAGTGGATTGATAATTCTCAGAAGGAAAACGGTGTGGGGGTACGGGAAGAGACTGGACAAAAACCGTACACCTATGGATGAGGACAGTGGGGGTTGGGGGATAAGGGCAGAGGGTGGAGTGCGAACCGGGTGGAGGGGAACTATGGGGAGAAAAAACGGAGAAACAATTGTAATAATCTGAACAATAAAGATTTATTAAAAATTTTTTAGAAACCTATCCCCGGCCAGTGTAGCTCACATGGTTGGAGCATCATCGCAAACACCAAAAAGTGTCAGGTCTGAGTCCCAATCAGGGCATATATCCAGGGTGCAGATTTGATGCCTTGGTCAGGGTGCATATGGGAGGCAACCGATTGTAGTTTCTCTGTCACAGTGACATTTCTTTCCCTCCTCCCCTACTTTCTCTCTAGGGTCAGAGAACAATTCTGGAGAAAGTATAGCCTAAAATGAGATTTAATCGATGGTTTCTTAGAGTTCAGGGAGGGAGGGTCAAAGTCGACGGAACTGCATGGGCAAAGGCATGGAGGCAAGCATCAGGGCAATATGTGTGAGGAACTCAGCGGACTGCAGATGCCCAGGGTCCAGTGAGAAGCGCTGAGAGGCCAGAGGTGGGCTGGAGTAACGGGCGAGCTTCAGAGGGCAGGGGGCCCTGCGTGCCATGTCAAAGGCTCCGGGGTTCACCCTGCAGCGGTTCTGGAGCCTGTCTCACTGGGGTCGGCTGTGGTGCCTGAGGGGCAGGCCAGGGCCCTATCCCCTGGACCTCGGTGACTGGTTTCATATGCACAATTCCAGACTGAGTTGGACTTGAAATAAAAACACTGAACAATATCTCTGATGCAGTGGCAAACTACCGAAGGGTTTTCAGTCTGGGGAGGGTGTGGTCAAGTTTCTGTTGCAGAAAGACAGCTCCAGCTCCAGACCCCACTTCCCACCATTCCTTGGGGCAATTCGATCGCCTGAGAAAGGCTCTGATAGTGACGAGTGATTTGCAGCAAAAAATGAAAGCTTCTTTGTCACATCTGCGGTCATTGTTGCTACTTATTGTATTCAGAGGAAAGAAAATGAAGTGGGGATGCCCTCCCCCCGACTCAGATTTCAGAGGGACCCATCCTTGAGCCAGCTGTCTGTGCTGATGTCGCCATCTAGTGGTACAAAGGCAGCAGGACCCCAAAAGGAACCAAGCTGCTGTTGGGAATAACCTGAGCCACATGTATTTGTAAAACTCTGTATTCTCTTATTTAACTCCCAAAACAACTGGGCAAGGGATGACTCTTTGTTTAGCCTGTGACAGCTCAGGAAGCTGGTGCTGGGCAGGAAACAATACTTGTTCTGAGTCCCCTTTGGACGGGGACCCAATGCTAGCTGATCCATATGCGATTGGCGTGTCCCTGCTACCCTGAGGGCCTTGGTGACAGAGAGACCAGCTAGTGTAAGCCATGGACAGCCAAGGTTTCCTGCTGCTAGAACCATGTTCTGAATGATGGATGTGGTCAAATGTAAACCCCTCCTTTAGGTTAAAAAAATAAGCCACCAAGTGGTAAAAGATAAAGAAAGAGGCTTTTTTGGGATTTAGGGCAACTGGCCCAGAACACAAGCTAATTTTTTGTGTGTGTCAGAAAAAAAAAGAAAAAAGAAAAAATCTCCTCCCTATAAAAGGTTAGAAAAAAATGCCTGTAAAGAAAAAATGAATAACCTTTTTGCTCTCTCTTCTTCCACCCACACATCCTCCTTATCTAATAAAAGTGTAATATGCAAATTAGCCATCACTCCAACACACAAGATGGCTGTCCCCATGTGGCCAAAGATGGCTGCCCCCATGTGGACACAAGAAGGCACCACAAGATGGCCAGTAGGGGAGGGCAGTTGGGAGGGACCAAGCCTGCAGGAGAGGGCAGTTGAGGGCAATCAAGCCTGCAGGGAGGGCAGTTAGGGGTGACCAGGCCAGCAGAGAAGGGAAGTTAGGGTTGATCAGGCCTGCAAGGAAGGGCAATTAGGGGCAATCAGGATGGCAAGGGAGTGGTTAGGGGGTGATCAGGCAGAAGCGGTTAGGGGCAATCAGGAAGGCAGGCAGAGGAGCAATTGGGAGCCAGCAGTCCTGGATTGTGAGAGGGATGTCCAACTGCCTCTCACATCCCAGTAGGGCTGGAGTAACAGGCGAGCTTCAGAGTACAGAGGGCCCTGAACCTGTTACTCCAGCCCTACTGGGGTCGGGTCTAAACGGGCAGTCGGACATCCTTCGGGGGGTCCCATATTGGAGATGGTGCAGCTGGGCTGAGGGACACACACCCCTGTACATGAATTTCATGCACCAGACCTCTAATAATATATAAAAACCCTGGGTCATAATGACCAGTAATGACTGGAGGCTGAACAACTGTAATGCCTGTCCCTCCCCAAAGCAAGCAGTAATGGGCAATCAGGCAGGCAGGCAAAGGGGTTTGGGGTGACCAGGTTGGCAGATGGCCCCTTGCAGGGTTGGCCCTGCCCTCAAGCAAGTGGATAAGGGTAATCAGGCAGGCAGGCAGAGTGGTTAGGGGTGATCAGGTAGGCAGACCAGTGGTTAGGGGTGATCAGGTAAGCAGGCAAGCAGTTAGTGGAGATCAGATAGGCAGGCCAGTGGTTAGGAATGATCAGATAGGCAGACCAGCAGTTAAGGGTGATCAGGTAGGCAGGCGAGCAGTTAGGAGTGATCAGGTTGGCAGATGGCCAGTCACAGGGCTGGCCCCAGCCCCCCGCAAAGGAAGAGGGAGGCCCAGGCCAGCCAAGCCATTGCACCCCAGCCTGTTGCCTGTAGAGGGAGGCCACTGGTGGCAGGGGAAGGGGGGCAGCACTGCACAGTTGGCAAGCAGTGGCAGAGGCAGGGGTGGGGCCAGCTGCCTGCAGAAAGAAAGCCCCCATAGGCTCAGATCTCAGGCCAGGCCTAGGGACCCTACCCAAGGGGTCCCAATTGTGAGAGGGTGCAGGTCAGGCTGAGGGAGCTCCCCTCCACTCCACCCCACCCTCTACTCTCCCTCACCCCAAGTGCATGAATTTTTGTACAAGTTAGGTGTCTGGAACCATAAGGAAGCAAAACCAAACAGCCTCCAGCAAACCAGAGAACACAGATGACACCCAGGAACGGCCAACAGAATAGGCCCTTGAAAATGGTGATGATGACAATATCTCAGAATGAGGAATACTCATTTAAATGGAATAAAGGTTCTTTGAAAAACAAAAAAACAAACAAACAAAAAACAAAACAATATCTCAGAAAATGGTGATAATGGTGAAACCTGTTGCCAAATGCATCAAGTGAGGAATAAAATTTATAAAATTCCCTTATTATTAAAATAAAAAGATCCATAGAAAAAAGAGGCTAAAAACTAGGAGGAGACCAGGCAGCACTCATATTGCTCTAGCAATTCAGGTTTTCAAGAATTTAGATTTACATGCTACTAAATTGAAACAGATTCTGCTCTGGCAATTTTTTTTTCTTCTGATTGGTTTCCTGAATTTTAACAAAATGTGGAGGCCTTTTTATGCCAGGCACAAAGTGAAGACACCATACATTTTTAATGGCAGATTTGATTACATAAAAATATAAATCTTCTGTACAGCGAAACATACTAAAAGCAAAGTTACAGATGATAGTTTGAAATTGAAAAATTTCAAATGAAATTTCAATGAAATTAACATGTGACAGAGGAATAATAGCTATAGTCTACTTAAAAAGAGCTTATAAATCAATACAGGTAAAGCAAACAAACCACCAAAAATGAGCAAAGAATATGAGAAAAAGAAAGTAAATGGCTAGTAGACATATGAGAGCCACTTTATCTCTCTAGTAAAAGAGGGAAATGTAAATTAAAATAACACAATTAAGACATTTTTTAAAAAAAAAAAAAAAAAGAAAAGAGAAAGAAAGAAAGAAAGAAAGAAAGAAAGAAAGAAAGAAAGAAAGAAAGAAAGAAAGAAAAGCCTTGCCAAACCATTTTGGCTCAGTGGATAGAGCGTCGGCCTGCAGACTGAGGGGACCCAGGTTCGATTCCAGTCAGGAGCATGTGCCTTGGTTGTGGGCACATCCCTAGTAGGGGCTGTGCAGGAAGCAGCTGATTGATGTTTCTCTCTCATCGATATTTCTAACTCTCTGTCCCTCTCTCTTCCTCTCTGTAAAAAATCAATAATATATATATATTTAAAAAAAAAAAAAAAAAGCCTCATAGACAACAGTTCGGTGATTACCAGTGACAGGGGCTAGGGGTTGTAGAAGAGTTTATGGTGATGGAAGGAGACTTGACATGGAGTGGTGACCACACAATACAACAAAAAGACGATGT
This sequence comes from Pipistrellus nathusii, assembly GCA_963693515.1. Classification (NCBI taxonomy): domain Eukaryota; kingdom Metazoa; phylum Chordata; class Mammalia; order Chiroptera; family Vespertilionidae; genus Pipistrellus; species Pipistrellus nathusii. The sequence goes on along the minus strand of OY882875.1, from coordinate 35,270,875 downwards.
CTTATAGAATTGTACACCTGAAACCTACATAACTTCATTAACCAATGTCACCCCAGTAAATTAAATTAAAAAGTTAAACAGTAACAATATATTCTGCCCATTCTATTGTCAAAAAAATGTAAAGGTGGACAATAGCCAGTGATGGAAAGAATCTATAATAATAGAAGCATAATATGCTAATTAGACAGATGACCTTCTGGAAACCAGGGCTACAAGGGAGTCCTGGGTCCCAGGTGCCAGAGGGAGGCCATGCTGGCAGCCAGGGGAAGGAAGGCCTACGCTTGCACGAATTTTGTGCATCGGGCCTCTTGCGCAGAATATCATAAAGTGCCCTCTCACAAGCTTTATCAAGAGTAGAGTCTGGAACAGTCCGTTGTTAGGGTAATTGGTAGAACTTACCAACTTTTATATCTTACCTATCTTTTGAACAATCCAAAGCAACCCAAATGTCCTTCAAAAGAAAACAGATTGCCAAAACCGGTTTGGCTCAGTGGATAGAGCGTCGGCCTGCAGACTGAAAGGTCCTAGGTTCGATTCCGGTCAAGGGCATGTACCTTGGTTGTGTGCACATCCCCAGTAGGGGGTGTGCAAGAGGCAGCTGAACGGTGTTTCTCTCTCATCGATGTTTCTAATTCTCTATCCCTCTCCCTTCCTCTGTAAAAAATCAATAAAATATATATTTTTTAAAAGATTTTAAACCAATACCCTGGCTTTTAAAAAATAAATAAAATAAAATAAAAATAGGTGTAAAGGGCCCCGTCTGGTGGCAGAGGGTGGGGAAGCACAGTGGGCAGTGGGGGCGGGAGGGCTGTACCAGAGCTCTGGCCCCAGGAGCAGGAAGGGAAGTTCAATGGCTGGGGCCACCGCTGGCGGCATTTCTAACGTGTTAGCAGGTGCCCTATCTGGTCTAGCTCAGTGGGTAGAGCATCAGCCTGCAGACTGAAGGGTCCCGGGTTCGATTCCAGGTCAGAGCACATACCTGGGTTGTGAGTCCGACCCCCAGTAGGGGGCGTGCCGGAGGCAGCTGATCAATGATTCTCTCTCATCATTGATGTTTCTCTCTTCCTCTCCTGTCCTCTCTAAAATCAATAAAAATATGGTTTTTAAAAATAAATACATAAGGTAAAATAAAATGTCAGAATCACGGGGAGGGCCTGTTCCCAGTTGGCTGGACCCGTCCCCAGGGTCTGATCCAGGAGGCCTGGGTGGGCTGGAGAGCGGGCGTTCCTAACGAGTTCCCAGGTGATGCTGACACCCTCCGGCCAGAGCCCGCGTGAGCGCTTCCGGGTTCCGTTCCCTGCGAGATGCAGGCCCAGAGACACGCCTCGGGGGGTCGGGGCTGGAAGACCAGACTCCCCTCGGGTCCGGGAGTCACCGTGTGTGGCCACTGACCTGGACCTCAGCCGCTGCTCCCGCCCCGTGGACTTTAGAGCAGCAGCCTCTTTCCCTACCCTGCTTCTGGAATGTTCTCTCTGCACAGCCCCAGGCACCGTCGTCTCACCACTGGCCAACGGCAGCCTCTGCAGTCTGTGCTTCTCTCTTCAAGGTGATGGGACAGCTGAGGGCAGACCAAGCTGGGGGGGGGGGGGGCAGAGCTCAGCCAGGAGCCAGAGCAGCCCTGCCTGGTCCTGCCTGGGTGTGTGCTCAGCACAGGGTGGGAGTGAGCCCTCCTGCCCAGGCAGATGGGAGAGATAACTGCAGCAGGAGAAGCCTGGGGGGGCGTGGGGGTGTCTATAGAATAGGCTCAGCTGGTCACGCATGAGCTGCTCCGTTCAATAGAGCCGTCTGTCCTGACAGCGCGTCTATGTGGGAAATCCTCTGACTATGCGTGCCCCCTCCACCCGCCCTCTGCCCCTCAGGGCACGGGAGCCCTTGAACCTCAGCCAAGGGCTGTGAATAGGAATCTGGCTCACACCCCAATGGGCCAGGGAGAGGGCCAGAGAGGGGCACGCACCTCCTGGGCCTGTCCAGGTGGCACAGGGAGAAGCGAGCATTGGTCCTTAGGCTGGCACTTCCTCCAACAGCACCAAACCTTCCTCCCGCAATGGCAACGCCGGCTCCTCACCAGGTGCTCACTGCAGGCCACCGCTGAGCTCCGTGTCACGCACCTCCTTTTACTCAACCTCTGAACTCCCTGACACAGGCACGGCTCCCCACTTCTCACAAGAGAAGACTGAGGCAGAGACAGTCACTCAGGCACAGGGGGCAGCGGGCAGCGAGCTGGTGCTGATGCTGAGGCCACCTCAGGCCAGAGCCTGGTGTTAACGCTCCCGTGGTCAGTTTCCTACAAGATGGAGCCCCTGTGCTGAGCCAGGTCAGGGGCTTCGGGCTGGGAGACCAGACTCCCCACCGTCCCCCTCCCCTGAGCACGCGTACAGAAGCTTCTGCACACTCCCCGGGCCTGCCACCACCACCACCACGGCCCGTGCCTTCTCCATCTCTGCTCCCGGCACAGTGCCAGGCACAGTCTCAGCAGAAGCCTGTGGTGAGCAGGAAGGGCAAGCTGCACAACGAATGCTGGCAGGTGTCTCAGGGGCTGGTGTTGTTGGGGTTTTAAGAAGGTGCAAGTAGCCGAAACCGGTTTGGCTCAGTGGTAGAGCGTCGGTCTGCGGACTGAAAGGTCTCGGGTTCGATTCCGGTCAAGGGCATGTGCCTTGGTTGCGGGCACATCCCCAGTAGGGAGTGTGCAAGAGGCAGCTGGTCGATGTTTCTCTCTCATCGACGTTTCTAGCTCTCTAGCTCTCTCCCTTCCTCTCTGTAAAAAAAATCAATAAAAATATATTTTTTAAAAAAAAGGTGCAAGCAAAGGATAAACAAGAAACAAAAATTACATTTCCCACCTGGCCGGGGTGACTCAGGAATTGAGCATCCCTCCTCATGAAATCACACCGATGCGGGGCGTCATCCGGGAATCTCTTGGTGAGCAAAACCTCGTGCACCCCATTTCACAGACGGAGGCGCTAACGTCTAGAACTAATACCTGACGGTGAAGAATCCCCCTGATTCTGCAGCTTCTCAGAGATACCGGAGCCCCGGTGGCTGTGGCTCCGTGGACTGGAGCGTCATCCAAAAGGTGGTAGGTTCCCATACAGGAGGCAGGAGTCTCTCCCTCTCCCTCCCCTTCTCCTTTCCTTCCTAAATCTTTTTTTTTTTTTTAATTTAAGTATTTGTCAGCGAAACAAGGTGGGAAATGTCATCACCTTGATGGATGCTGCCAGAATCCTTTGAGTACCAAGGCTCCTTTGCAAACAGGGAGTCTGCCGTACTGAAAGCTCTGAGACACGAGAGCAAACGGCCAGAGGAGGGTGAAATACCGTCCGTGAAAAAACAGTGCCTCCGGGCGGCTCTGGCACAGCCTGGCTCAGAGCAGAGGGGTGCACACAGGTGACCTCTCACCAGGCCTCCATCCCTCAGACCCTCTAAGCTGATGTGAGACACTGAGAAAACACCCGGGACTCGTGCCCCTGGAGAGAAAGAAGCCAGAGGACCCTGCCGTCAGGGTCTGCCTGCCCCTAAGAGAAATGTTGGGAGCACGCCCGGCCAGCGTGGCTCAGGGACTGAGCGCCGACCATGAACCAGGAGGTCACTGTTTGATTCCTGTCAAGGCCCATGCCCGGGATGCAGGCTCGATTCCCAGTGTGGGATGTGCAGGAGGCAGCTGATGGATGATTCTCTCTCATCATTGATGTTTCTCTCTCTCCCTCTCCCTTCCTCTCTGAAACTAATAAAAATGTGTGTGTGTGTGTGTGTGTGTGTGTGTGTGTGTGTGTGTGTGTAAGAAACTTTTTGAGGCTACAGAAACCCCTCGAAGCTTTCCCATGTCAGCGTTCCCGCCTTCCTCCTCTCTGAGCCCAGCAAAGCTTTCCCATTCTCTCTCTCCTATTGTCTTCCAAACATGCCTCCCTTCATCAAAGCTGTCTGGCTGGGAGCTTAAAGCCTTGCTAGACAGTAAACCCTACCCATCAGGGCCGATCCAGTCACATCTGCTCAGTGGTGCAGCGCACAGGGCTGGGGAGGGGAGTGGGAGGCAGGCTTTTAGGCGCCAAAGGAGCTCGGCCCAAGTTGCCATTTGCTGCTGGGCACCAAGGGAGAAGGAGGGCGCGCATCTCTCCAGGGGACCCTCCTCTCATCGGCAAGTTTGCTTTGGATGATATTAGTTTGTAGCCTTCCCATCCCCCTCCTCTTCCCCCCATCTCCCCCCCCCCCCCCCCCCCCCGCCACTTCTTTCCCAGCCTAATCGAAGGGCCATTCCTGGCTTCTCCAAAAGAGAAAAGATTGCCGCCAAGGTGGGGTCTTGGGTTGGAATGGCTGCACTGAGAGTTCAATTCCGAAAACCCTCTTGGAGTTGGCAGAGCGTGGAAAGGAAAGGAATGTGGGAATGGGGGTGAGGGGGGCTCAGAGATATTATATCCGAAATCCACCTACAATTTGTCGGGTTGAGGTCTTTCCTCAACCCGACAAATGAGTGAGAATGAGTGAGCAGGCCCCCAGGAATGAGTGAGCAGGCCCCCAGGAATCCAGGGGCGAGTGTTTGATGGGTATGAAACAGTTTGGCACTTTCTCACTCAGCCTCTGCCATGGCAGTGCAGGTAATCACTATAGAGTGCCCTGGGGCAGGGGAGGATTCGTGCTCAGCATTTTAAATGCTGGGGCGCTTGGATCCCAGGAAGGGGTCTGGCTAAGGACTGCAAAACTCCGCCTCGGGGTAGGTTCCTGTTGTCTCTCACAGGAGCTACTGGCTAAGAGAATGCTCTAGAAGCATCAATGGAGGCAAGGCCACAGTCCCTTACTGACCGGCGCGGCGGTGTGGTAAGTGGCCTCTAACCCTCTGGGGAGCTTGTTAATACGGATGCGGAGGTGTTGGTCTGCCTCTTCCAAGCCAGGAGACATCTGCCCTGGGCTTGTGGCTGGAAAGCCATGGCCCACTCCCCCCACCCCCCTCTGGCCTCACGGGCTGAGCCGGCATAGGAGGCTTCTTTTCCCTCCTGGTCTGTCTCCCTCCCTGGAGCAACTAATGCCTAGTTCACTCGTTCTCCAGCACCCACCTGTGGAGTGGTCAGTGCTGGTCCCAGTGCATTTCTCAGCAGCCTGTGACAGAGAGGTGAGAACGAGGGAGCAAGCAGCTTTCCGCCTCGTTAAGTGTGTTAGATTGAAAAGCCTGCCTTTCATTCTGAAATTATATTATTTCTAGTTTTGTGGTACTAAAGTTCTTTTATGAAGCGATGGTGAAAACAGACTGTAGTCATAGTTAGTGATTTAATGTGTTTCTCGTTTTTACGTCCTTGCTCGGCAAGATAAGAAGTTGGCCGCCCTAGGCCGGCCACCCTATTCTGCTGTTGTTGTACTAGTCTGTGCAATCCAGGTCTGGGAATCACTGAGCTGGTTCACAGGATGTTATGAGGACTGAAATACGACGTGTGAAAGTATATAATTCGTAACTAGGTAAGGGCTACCCAGCCCTGGGTGTTCTTGTAATCGTTAGGGAAAACCAGGATTCCCCCGGCGGGAAGCTCTGGTGGGTGGCCTGGGGCGGGAAGCCTGGACTCCGTGGTTCCGTTTCCCTCTGTCACCTGTTCACTAAATGTTCACAAGCAAGCGAAAACAGGGAATTGCATCTTTGAAGAAGAGAAGAAATATTCTTTCAGCGTTCCCACAGCTCCAGCAGAGCTGCTCGCTCTGACTTCCTTCCCGTGTAATTTGTGCTGTGAGACATCCGCTCCCTGAGGCACACGCCCTGAGTGTGTGTCTGTCTCCCGCCCCCCCCCCCCCCCCCCCCGGCTTCCCTCCTCAACAGCACGCCTGCTTCAGTGACATCTGATTGAAAAGATTCAGTCCAAAGTTACAGTTCCTCTCCTTCCTTCTCACATGTGGTAATTAAACTTTAAAAACAAAAACACACTCAAATACTCCTAGCATCGCAGGATGGGGTGTGGAAGAGGAGGCTTGTCTGGCTTGAGATTAGAAATTGCAGCCGAAACCGGTTTGGCTCAGTGGGTAGAGCGTCGGTCTGTGGACTGAAGGTCCCAGGTTCAATTCCAGTCAAGGGCATGTACATCGGTTGCAGGCACATCCCCAGTAGGAAGTATGCAGGAGGCAGCTGGTTGATGTTTCTCTCGCATAGATGTTTCTAGCTCTCTATCTCTCTCCCTTCCTCTCTGTAAAAAATCAATAAAATAAAATAAAAAAGAAATAAATTACCAGTTGGCTGGTCAGGAGGTCTTCATGTGTCTGAACATGTGTCATGATGCTCATGTTTGATTTTACCCAAAACGCTGTCTCCAAACAGCAACTTTGGGATCAATTGTTTGCCACGTCCCACTGCTCCTTGCAGCAACGGAGGCTTAAGTCCCCTGGACGCTAAGGAATACCGATATGACACGTGCTGGGAATTCCAGATTCCCGGTCATCACTGTGGGTCCCGCCACTGCTGTCTGTGGAGCTCCCACTCTGTGATGGTTTTAGTTCTGTGTCACGAGGGTTCAGGGAAGATGAAGGCAACGTGGTACCTGCCCTTGCGGAACTTTGATCTCAAAGGGGGGGAACGAGACTGTTCACCCACAGTCCCGAGGGCAGGTGCTTGCCGCTTACTCTCATGTGGGCACCCGAGACTTCCCACAGGACTGACATGGTGCAACGTAAGTGAGATTCCAACACTGCGTGGCTGTATCCATGGGGATGAAACATTAGCAATGCTAGATTCGCTAGCAGAATACATCAATGCCAGACACCATCTTATAAGAGTCAAATGCAGGTGTAGTTTTAACATGCGTGTTAGAATCGATCATTTGGTGAGAAATTCTGGTGTTATTTATTTAATTTATGTATGTATTTATTTATTTATTTATTTATTTTTGCTCTACCACCAATAGGATTTATACTGGGGCTGCTTGCCTGATTGTGATCTTTCCCATTTGTTTGTTTTGTTTTGTTTTGTCTGAAAGGTCCCGGGTTCGATTCTGGTCAAGGGCATGTACCTTGGTTGCCGGCACATCCCCAGTAGGGAGTGTGCAGGAGGCAGCTATATCGATATTGCTCTCTCATAACTGTTTCTAAGTCTCTCCCTTCCTCTCTGTAAGAAATCAATAAAATATATTTTTAACTGTTTTAACATAAAAATTTAAAAGAAAAACACACCAATTTACAGATACGGGAGCTGTTAGAAGAAGATTCTCTGAGGCCCCTTGGTCGCCGGGCCCTGCTCTGCACGGAGGAAGCTCTAATAGACGCTGTTCCTACGGGGATGCTGCAGCTGAGCAGAGGGTCCAGGGGTGCAGGTTTGTACCCCGCACTCACTCTTGCCTCCCCCTCTCGCAGGCGGTGAGCGATGGGCGACTGGAGCTTCCTGGGGAACATCCTGGAGGAGGTGAGCGAGCACTCCACGGTGGTGGGCCGCGTGTGGCTCACGGTGCTCTTCATCTTCCGCATCCTCATCCTGGGCACGGCGGCCGAGCTGGTGTGGGGCGACGAGCAGGCCGACTTCGTGTGCAACACGCAGCAGCCGGGCTGCGAGAACGTGTGCTACGACGCGGCCTTCCCCATCTCGCACGTGCGCCTGTGGGTGCTGCAGATCATCTTCGTGTCCGCGCCGTCGCTCGTGTACGTGGGCCACGCGGTGCACCGGGCGCGCGCGGAGGAGAAGCGCGCGGCGCGGGGGGCGCAGGGGGCGCAGGGGGCGCGGGAGGCGGGCGCGGAGCAGGGCGCCGGGCAGGGCGGCGGCGGCCAGCATGGGGCGCGGCGGCTGCGGCTGGAGGGCGCCCTGCTGCGCACCTACGTGGGCCACATCGTGTGCAAGAGCCTGTTCGAGGCGGGCTTCGTGGCCGGCCACTACCTGCTGTACGGCTTCCGCATCCCGCCGCTCTACCGCTGCAGCCGCTGGCCCTGCCCCAACGTGGTGGACTGCTTCGTGTCGCGGCCCACGGAGAAGACCGTCTTCGTCGTGTTCATGCTGTGCGTGGCCGCCGTGTCTCTGGTGCTCAACGTGCTGGAGGTGAGCCACCTGGGCCTGAAGCGGGTGCGCGGCGCCCTGGCCCTGCGCCGGCCCCCGGGGGCTCGGCCCGAGCCGCCGCCGCTGCGCTCCGTCGCCGTGGCCTCCGCCGTGCAGGCGGCCCAGGGCTACCGGCTCCTGGAGGAGGAGAAGATCGTGTCGCACTATTTCCCTCTGGCCGAGGTGGGCCTGGGGGAGCCCGGCCCGCGGGCCGCCCAGCCCTTCCGCCCGATGGAGGAGCGGCGGGGCGCGGGGCCCCCCGGGGCGCTGCCCGGGGCGATCCGGGAGGCACTGCCCTCCTACGCGCAGGTGGGAGCCCCGGGGTGCGAGGGGGACGAGCCCCCGGGAGAGGAAGCCGCAGACCCCGAGAGGCAGGGAGCGGAGAGGGTGGGCACCGACGGGCCGGAGACCCTGGCGGGGCCCCGGGGAGAGGACGATGGAGCCTGCAGGGTGGGGAGGCCCGGGGAGGAAGAGGAGCTGCTGCCGGCTGAGAAGGTGGCAGCCAAACCAAGGCTGCTGCCAGCCCAGAAGGCACCTTCCCCGGGGCCAGAGCCGGCTGGGGACGACCCTAGGCCTCTGAGCAGGGCCAGCAGAGCGAGCAGAGCCAGCAGCCGCGCCCGGTCCGATGACCTAACCATATGAGGTGGCGCCCAAGGAAGAAAGAAAGCAGTGAGCTGGCCTGTGGGCCCAGGTGCCAGGAAAAATGCCCCCAGGAGCTGTCTTCTGCCCTCCCTGCACCCAGGTCTGGGGGGACAGTGCCCGCTGCACTGTCAGTGAACTGTCTGTCCCATAGGTAAGGGCTGCCCAGATAAACCTACTGTCCCTCCCCAGTCCCCAGTCCCCAGCCCCAGGCTCCTGCTGCTGCCCTGCCCTCTGGGCTCTGCCTTGGTCCCCAGTTCTCCACAGAAAGCCTTCTGATCACACTTGCGATTGCCTCAGACCTTTTGACTAGCGTGGTCTTAAGCTCACGGGGTCGGACTTTGTCACCCAGCCCTTCCCTGGCAGACACCATGTGTCCCTATATCCGGGGTGCCAACGGCAGCCCCTTCAGGACACAGGCAGGCGGTGGGCTGGGGAGGTGGGCCTGTTCTCATGCCCCGGAAGCCAGGACTGTGAACCCTGGGGAGCAGAAGGCAGCTGCCCGCCCGTCCACGCACTGGCTTCCAGGAGGCAGTTCCCGGTTTTTCAAGAGAAGCCAGAAACGCAAACATTGAAGTGAAATTTCCAATATTTTTTATGTTGCCCACTAAATTTTAAATATGCCCGTGTGGACCAGACCGGTCGTGTGTCAGCCAAATGGCGGGGCACCGATCTGCAAGATCAGCATACACGAGGGAACGCAGCTTTCCGGTGCCGTTGGTCCTGTTTTTCATTTTTTATTTTTTATTTCTTTTTATGGTTTCAACTTGTTTCTGTGGCTTCCGAACCCCTTTGCGCCATTTTTGAGTATTCAGTTGAAATCATCAGTCTAAGATCCCAGCCCTCGGGATCTTAGGTTGACGTCAACCGATGAACCAGGAGGTCACAGTTCGATTCCCGATCAGGCCACATGCCTGGGTTGCAGGCAGGATCCCAGGAGTGGAGTGTGCAGGAGGCGGCCCATCCATGATTCTCTCTCCCCGTTGATGTTTCTATCTCTCCCTCCCTTCCTCTCTGAAATCAATTTAAAATATATATATTTTAAAAAAAATAAAGAAAAGAAATCATCAGCCCAAGAGATACCCAGAGTTCTCAGGGTCCTTTCTTTTGTGTCGCGGTGGCCCTGGGTTCTGACATTGTCGGGAACTCTGCTCTGAGTCCCATCAGAGAAAGCAAGCAAGGCCCAAAGCCTTCTCCTGGGAACTGAGGCTTCAGGCCTGGGGGTAGTTTTCTTCCCTGAAGCAAAGAAGGCCCTTTCTTTCCCTTCCTCTCCAGCCTCAGTGCCCAGCCCCGCTGGGAGCCAGAGGATGCTTGCCCACGGACCTGCCTTTAGGAGGCTCAGCTCCCCGGCACCAGCTGGCCCATCCAAGTGGCACTAGGGAGAGTCTCTTACAAAGTGAGAGTCCAAACAGCCAGGGCCCCAAAATCCAGCCCCGGGCCAGGCTGCATCCCTGGGAGGGATGTAGAGACGAAGGGAACAAGAGGGTTCTCTAAGGTCTCCTGTCCTTCATGCCCACCACCAGTAACCCTCAAGCATAGCGGTTGGTCAGGGAAAAGCCTCAGGTGTACATACTTATTTCACACTCGGAGCCATTGTTCCAGCACCAATCCATGCCCAGGGCAGAGGGAGCAAGTCTGTGGTCACCAAGATGGTTCATCTACTCCAAAGTGATGCTTCATGCCGTAGGAGGCTAAGGTAGGCGGGAGAAACCAAGTTGACCTGGCAGGGATCTAGACAGGACTTCATCGGAGGACCCCATAAAGGTCCCCAGAAAAACTGCCTTCCTTCCATCTTCCCCACAACCAGCTCTCTCCTCACTCCTCTGTGCTGGCTGTCCTCTGGTTGCCACTGGTTCCCTTTGAAGATATTCACTCCAAAGTGAAGCCTCCCTCAAACCATCCCTCCCCCGGGACAATGTGCCCGTTTCCTGGTGCCCTTTCTAGAGCAGAGGGGTCTACAGATTAAATTGATTCTAAGGTCTGATTGTTTGATAATTACCCTGGGGAGTAATTATCAAATTATATTTTCCCGGTTCAACCAAAGTGATCAACTTTCAATGAAAGAACATCTCAGGCAACAAACAAAGCAGGGATATCTATCTCACAGACGTGACCTTCTGGCTACTGCTTAAATCTTCCCCTTGCCACCAACACTGTTCCACACCTTCTTCTATGGTGAGAGAAGCAGACAGGGCATCACGGGCCCCAACCGGCTACACGATTGCCCCTCCGTGTTGCTCCTGAAGGCCAATTTTAAGAAAACATCAAGTCCGAGCCTGCGAGCAGCTTGGTCCTTACCAGGATGAAGGATAGCATGTCTCTCAACTCGGACCTAATCCGGAAGAGAAAAGCTGCTCTGAGAGCCAACTGCCGGTGCTGTGGAGACGCAACTGCAGTGGTGACGGTTGCTGGTCTCCTCTCTGCTGGGTGACGTGTGTGTGGGTGAGTGCACCTCCTTGGGTGAAGCAGTGTCCTGCTTCCCTCTCTCTCCCCGCCCTGCCACCATGGAAGTTGACTTTTGGAAGAAACAGACACAGGCATCAAGGGGCCAGGATTTTTTTTTTTTTCTATTTCTGCCCGGTAGAAGCTACGTCATCATCCCGTAACCTCTCTGTACCTCAGTTTTCTGTCTATGAACTAGAGACAGCATGTGGCTGCCAACCCTGGAGCCTGCTGAACAGTGCCACTCCCTGGGAGGTCCCTCCAACAGCAGGGAGACTGGGCGGAAGGGCAGGTGGTTACTTCCCATCTGACCCCACCCCCAACTGCCTCGCAGTTACCTGGTGAGAGTTCTCCACTGTGGAATAGACACTCCAGAGATCAGTTTTCCCAGAGAAGACTCAGAACAGAATCTTATCACATATGATTAGTAGGAGCCTAAGAATCTTTGACCTTAAGAGGTGTTTGGGGACAGAGTGGCAATTCCTTTCATCCTCTGAAAAGTGTCCCTTCGTGCCCATCTTAAACTGCCAGCTCCCACTCCCAGGCAGCTGTGTCCGTGGAGGCCCTCCCCTCTCCACACAGCTGGGCCTCTCCGTGTCTCCCTCTGAGGCAAATAGTTATGGCTGACTCAGGGTTATAATCCATCGGGCTCTGTTAGCTCCTGCTTCAATTCCTACTCCTTGTCCTTCCCTTACCTCTTTAGGGCACATGGGCCTACCAATAAAAAGTATTGGACAACCCTAACCAGTTTGGCTCAGTGGATAGAGCATTGGCCTGTGGATGGAAGCGTCCCAGGTTCAATCCCAGTCAAGGGCATGTACTTGGTTGTGGGCACATCCCCAGTAGGGGGTGTGCAAGAGACAGCTGATAGATGTTTCTCTCTCATTGATGTTTCTAACTCTCTATCCCTCTCCCTTCCTCTCTGTAAAAAGTCAATAAAATGTGTGTGTTTTTTTTAAAGTATTGGACAGCAGAATATACAAGCACCCCTCCCTCCAGAGGAAAGGGGCTATTGACTTATAGCAGTTATAACACCCCCATCAGGGGACATCTGTGACCAAGAGGGACAGAGTCACTCAAAGTTCAGTTAGAAAGTTTCACACCTGGCTCTGTGACCCCCATGCATAGCTGTGGAGCATTATAAAATGGCCTATCTGCTTTCACCATAACTTTGCCACTTGCCACACAGGTTTAATCCAACTCAGAATTAAACAAATATCCCTAAAGAGACCTGGGGATCAGATTTCTCATAAAGAGGAATGAAGTTCAGCCCGGCTGATGCCACTCAGTGGTTGAGTGTCGCTCTATGAACCAGTTTTTCTAATTCATCCAGGTTTTCCAGTTGCGTTTTTCTATCTTTTTCTTTTGCTACAGTTGTCATCTCTACACTGGCCAGCTCTATAGATGGAAGAAAGATTGAGTCACCTCCTGAATTGAGTTAGACTAATAAAACTAACAGAAAATAGATGAGATCAGCCAAAACCGGTTTGGCTCAGCGGTAGAGAGTCGGTCTGCGGACTGAAAGGTCCCAGGTTCGATTTCGGTCAAGTCCATGTACTTTGGTTGTGGGCACATCTCCAGTAGGGGGTTTGCAAGAGGCAGCTGGTCGATGTTTCTCTCTCATCGATGTTTCTAGCTCTCTTATCTATCTCCCTCTCTGTAAAAAATCAATAAAATATTTTTTTTTAAAAAGAAAGAAAATAGATGAGATCAAATAAATGTAGGTGAGCTGAACCAACAGAATATGGTGTAACAAAAAACAAAAAAAATCCTCAGCACACCTTTAAAGCAGACATAATGGCAAATTATAGCAGATATGGGCATCTCTAATAGCTTCTAGATCATAATCTCACCTCTGGGACAATTCTGTATCTTTCTTGAATTACAACTAGTTGTCTTCCCCTTAAATTTATTTTTAAGAAAAAACTCATGGACATGGACAACACTGTGGTGATTGCCGGGGAGGGAGGGGTAAAAGAGGGGAAAGGCAGGATAAATGGTGATGATGAAGACTTGACTTGGAGTGGTGAACCCCAAGTGTACAGATGATGTGCTGTGGAATTGTGCAACTGAAACCTGTATAATTTTGTTAGCCAGTGTCACCCCAATAAATTCGATAAAAATAAAAGAAAATAAATATTTTAGGAACTTATCTAGTAGTCAAAGACCCTTCTTGACTTTTTAAAAACCCTGTTGACCTAATTACTGTATCTAGTTAGGTCCCACGCATGTACTGGGACCGATGAGTAACAGACAAGGAAAATAACAACAAAGGGGTTACTGACAGCCTGGAGTCTATGAAGAGTTTCAGAGAAGAAAACAACCAGTGGACACCTTCTCCTCCTCCTCCTCCTCCCCTTCCTCTCCCCCTCTTCCCCCTCCCCATTCCCCACTTTCTCCCCCTTCCGTCCCCCTCCTCCAAAGTAAAAGAATTGTGTAATTTCAAAAGAATTACACTTTAGGGGAAAAAAGTTTAAAATCTGTTTTGTGCTCTCAAAAAAAATTTTTTTAATATATTTTATTGATTTTTTACATAGAGGAAGAGAAAGGGATAGAGAGTTAGAAACATCGATGAGAGAGAATCATCGGTCAGCTGCCTCTTGCACACCCCCCACTGGGGATGTGCCCGCAACCAAGGTACATGCTCTTGACCAGAATCGAACCCAGGACCTTTCAGTCCACAGGCCGACGCTCTATCCACTGAGCCAAACTGGTTTCGGAGTGCTCTCAAAATTTTTAAAGAAAACATGAACTCTATAAAACAAGAGATGAAACACATGATAAGATGATAAACTGAGTTGGAAAAGGAGTTGGCAGAGTTAAGAATTCAAAGAAATTCACCATGGACCAGGAAAAAGAAAGAAAGAAAGAAGAAAAGAAAAAAAACTAGCTACACTTTTATTTGCAAGTGTAGAGGCATTATTCTACCATTTTCAAAATATAAGGAAACTACCCGGCCGTGGTCTGTGTGCTGCTAATGGACAGTTATGCTTTCACATTCTTGCCCAGGTGTGAACATAGAGTAGGATCACATCCTGTCAGTAGGAGCCGAGGATTCCTGTCCAGAGAATGGCTATTCTGATGTCAAATCCTGAAAAAGACAAAGATTCTAAAATGAGAAAAAGAAAAAAAGGATTTGGAAGGCGAGACTTAAAAAGGAATAAGTGGGAATTAATTTCTTTCTCTTCTGAAGCTCATTCCCTTGAGCCTGGAATCCCAAGTCCCAATGCGCTCAATATGTTTCCAAAAGATAAGGAACAATGGTATCTGCTAGGGATGGAGGTAGGGAGTTCATGAGTTAGTCCCAGAATAGTACCTAGCACAGGGTAAACACTTGGTAACTATTAGCTATCATTACCATCACATGTTATTCTGTGTGACATAATTGCTATCATTCAGCACAGTCTCATTGCTGAGACACCTTAGACTCAGCTGGGATTCAGAGTTTTGAGGGGAGGGTTGTGCACTTGGCCTGAAAGGCTAGGGAGGAGAGATTCCCCTCCCTCTCAGAGGCCACTGATGGAGGTGGGGGTTAGTCATAGCTCTAAAGGAAAAGAGAGGCAAGGTAAGGACAGAAAACCCAAACCTCAGGGCTCTCCATTGCAGCCATCCCTCCTCATGTGGAGTTAAGAAGGGTGTTTATTAAGTTACCCTCAAAGGAAGAAAATATCAAGCTGCCTTCATACTTTTCCATAACATATTACATTTCAGAAAAGACTAGAGCATCTGTAGACTGAGGATTAAATATTTAAGTCAAGAACTCCACAATAAGCCATATTTCATTCATAAGTGAAGGAAATTGAAAGGCATTCTCAACTATGCAAAAACTCAACATACCTGCAAAACCTTCTTTAAAGAAAAATGTGTTTAACCAAAGGAGAAATAATTTTAAGAAATAATTCAAGCCCGGCCGGTGTGGGATCAGTGGTTGATCATCAACCCCGTGAATCAAGAGGTCACTGGTTCAATTCCCAGTCAGGATACATGCCTTGGTTGTGGTTGAGGGCTCAATCACCAGTAGGGGGCATGTAGGAGGCAGCTGATCAATGATGTTTCTCTCATAGATGCTTCTATCTACCCCTCTCCTTTCCTCTTTCCCTAAAAATCAATAAAGACATATTTTTAAAAAATAAGCATATCCACATACCTAAACATTAGATTGAGATCTTATTAAAACAACAACAACAACAACAACAACACAGAATTCAAGAAGGTAAAATATGCCCTAAGTGGTTTGGCTCAGTGGCTAGAGCATCAGCCTGCGGACTGAAAGGTCCCAGGTTCAATTCCAGCATGTACCTTGGATGTGGGCACATCCCCAGTGGGAGGGTGTGCAGGAGGCAGCTGATGGATGTTTCTCTCTCATTGATGTTTCTAACTTTTTATCCCTCTCTCTTCCTCTCTGTAAAAAAATCAATAAAGTATATATAAAAAAAGAAATAAATAAAAAATAAGGTAAAATATGAAAAAGATGATGAATACTGAAGATATTGAGTATAAAATCAATCAAACAAAACTATAGTATGAATAGTTATAAACAGAATACAACTGTCATAAACAATCCTTAACACATTGTATTTTTTTAATTGAAGTTTAAAACTCCAGGTTGTACTATAATAAACTTGGGAACTACATGAGGCAGAGGAAGTCAGGAGGAGAAATATGAGAAAGTAGAAGTCCCCAATATTCTTAATGTACAAAGATAATATTTTTAGTCTATGCTAATACTTAGAAAAACTGCAAGTGTTATTTTAAAACAAAATGTATGCCTTCCAAAGTACTAAGGGGGAAAATAAGAAACATACAGTCAATATAGAAAAAGGAGGGGGATAAAAACCAGATACACAAAATAAGAGAGAGCCAAAATTAAACCAAACCAAAATATTTAATTTTATTGATATAAAATATAGCATGCAACAAAGACATATGAGTCATTTTGTACTGAAAAAGTAGGAATTAGATCACATGTAGCCCTCAGAAATAGAAGATGTGAAAAGAAAAATAATAGTAGTAAGAGACTTTAAAAAGCCTCCTTCAATTCTTGACAAATAAATAGAATACAAAAACATAGAGGACCTGAATGCAATTTGTAAGTCTGACTTAATGGATATGTAATGGAGTATTAAATTAATATTTTCTATATCATAGAAGCAATGACTGCCCCTTGCCCAGAGAAGTTTGGAGTCTTGGATAAGTGTTTTTTTGTGAACTAAGTTTTTCACCGTTATTTTATTGTAACAACCAAGCAAACAGAAAAGGCAGACTAGTGAAATAAACCATGGATGTCACAGAATCAGTAAAAATGTTGTAAAATCTTCATGGTATATGTCTAAGTACATGGCAACATGTGTTGCGTATTGAACCCATTTTGGGGAAAATGAAAAAGTATGTTTGCCTGGGTATGGGTGCAGAACTGAGTAACCACAAATAAGAATGAATATCCCAGACTTAAAAAAAAAATACACCAGAAAAGCTGGCCAGCAGGGCTTAGTTGTTGAGCATCGATCTATGAACCAGGAGGTCAGGGTTTGATTCCCAGTCAGGGCACATGTCCAAGCTGAGGGCTTTGACCCCCAGTGTAGGGCAAGCAGGAGGCAGCAGATCAATGATTCTCTCTCATCATTAATGATCCTCTCTCTCCTTCTTCCTTATTCTCTGAAATCAATAAAAAAAAATATATATATATATATTCCATACCCATGGGGGTAAATCACACTTAGTGATAAAGGTGGGGCTTCTCTAAAATAAGGAAAAGTTCTCACTGGTAGTGTCCTGAGCAGAGGTTAGTCCTGGAGCAAGAAGGGGTGGGGAGGCAGGGAGAGCTTTGAGCCCCCGCTCAGGCCCAGGGGGCAGGACACCCAAAGGTAAGTGTTGAGAAGCTCAGAAAGTTCTTAGGGAAGGGCATGCACATCTTTTACTTTTATGTGTGACTTTCAATGTATATATTCAAGTTTAAGTTTTCTATTATTCTTCCCTTTTATTCACAAGTTATATGGATCAAATTAATTCTGTATGAGAATCATATTAGTAGGGAATCCTCTGCGTTTTAATAAATGGGGAAAAATTTAATGTTGCATATTTTAAACAAAGCCTCTGAGTCTTTCCAACTTTATATAACCATCAGTCTTTTTATTTCCTTTTTTTTTAATTCTTTATTGTTGAAAGTATTGCATATGTCTCTTTTTATCAGTCTGTTTATTTCCATGTGAATAATTGGCAACCACGAATTTTAAGCTGATTAATAATAAAGGAAAACTCTGAATGGAAATTCATAATAGTAATAATGGGTAAAATCATTGCATACTTAATAAAAAGCACATAGTTTTCTTAAAGTTTTAAGTATATTACTTATTTATTCCTAGTAATAACTTTATGAAATAAGCTACTATTACTTTCCCTCTTTTTGAAATGAGGAAAATAAGGTGCAGAGAGTGAAGTTGCTCGTACAGGGATACATACTTCCTTAAAGCTTCATTCCTCAGCAATCCGGCCTGGAGAACAGCCAGGCACTTGATTCAGAGGGAACTCTAACTTAGCTGAACCAATCAAGGTCCAGGACAGGACAGCTTAAGTGAGCACCAAGCTCAGCATATCCAAAATGAAGCTGTAGCCTGGCTAGCGTGGCTCAGTAGTTGAGCCTCGACCTATGAGCCAGCAGGTCACGGTTCGATTCCGTCAGGGCACATGAGAGATTTTCACCCATATTGATCTATGCACATATTTCGTTTGTGCATTAACACATCATTCTTTTTCATCTGTGGTACAAAGAATGCAGCACTCTATGTATGGAGTACCATGAGGGTACCTGGCACGACATTATCACTCCCTTGCTGGAGATGGAGGGCTTTGTTGTCATCACATCAGAAATTTACTTGGTTAGCTGTATTTGCTAAAAATCTCACCTGCCTTTCCACTCTTCCCTCACCTTATCTGTGCCGTTGTTTGTGGAGCCAAGTATAAGGCGTAACATTTAGAACACAATGCCTGGCTTATGGTCTCATTATCACAATCATTATTAACTTCATCTTATTAGCTATGACCACTGTGTCCATTACAAAAAGGAATTACCACTTAAAATGTTAGATCAGCCCCACCCACTTCAGCTTTACAAGTGAAAATATTACCTTGCATTACCACTGCTTCTGGATTTTCAGACCACAGCATCATATATATATATATATATATATATATATATATATATATATATATGTGTGTGTGTGTGTGTGTGTGTGATTTTATATGTTTATATAATTTTATGTATATAATTTGAAATTATGTGTGTGTGTGTGTGTGTGTATATATATATATATATATATATATATATATATATATATAATTGATTTTTTACAGAGAGGAAGGGAGAGGGATAGAGAGTTAGAAACACTGATGAGAGAAACATCCATCAGCTGCCTCCTGCCCATATTGGGAATGTGCTTGCAACCAAGGTACATGCCCTCGACAGGAATGGAACCTGGGACCCTTCAGTCCTTAGGCCGAAGCTCTATCCACTGAGCCAAACCGGTTAGGGCAAGACCACAGTATCTTATCTCTCCAACCCTTTCTGCCAGGCTACCTCCAATCAAGCCGCGCTTCCAGAATGGTGTCTGCCTGGCCCCGCCCTCATCTCCGAGGAAACCCGCGTCCGTCCCGCCCACTCCTGGACGGAGAAGCAGTCGGTGTCGCTGCTGATTGGCTGGCTCGGGCGCAGCTTGATGGCGTCAGGCTGAGCGGCCCCGGTCCCTGCCAGGCGACGCCCCGGGCGAAGGCCACAGATGTAAGGGGCGGCGGCCCCAGCTGCTGCGGTCTCGGGCTCGGGCAATGGAGGCGCGCGCTCTCCCCGCACGTCACCATGAGTTTCCTAATAGACTCCAGCATCATGATCACCTCCCAGGTGAGCCACGCCTCCGGCCCGGACCTCGGCCTCGCTGGTCCGACCACAGAGTCGTCTTCGCGCCGCTCCGACCGTTCGCGGAGCGCGGGGAGGGTTCGGGGTTTGCCGCGTCCGTCCGGGCGTCCGCCACTGTGGTCGGGAGGCGGCCTGCGGCGGTCGCGCCCCGCCCGGCCTCCATCCCTCTCCGTCCCCCCACTTTCTCGTCCGGTTTGGGAAGGGTCGGGCGGCCGCAGCGCGCAGAGACGGGAGCGGCCCCCGAAGGTTCCGGCTGAGCCCCGGACCCCTGAACTGAGGAGCGCGGTGCCGGCGCCGACGCGGCGGCCAATGGGAGCGGCTCCTGGGGACACGTGGGCGGCGCGGTTCGCGGTCAAACGTGAATCCGGGTGTGGACGAGTCTGCGCCGTCCCTGGAGAGGTTCACGGCGCGAGGCTTTCTTTGAACGTGGACACGGCATCCATCCTCTCCTCCTGTCTAGTTCATAGCTGAATGGGGGTCCCCTCACGTGCAAGCTTGGGAGTCTTCCCTTGATTTTTTTTTTGAATAATTTGAATAGAATAACGTGTTAGTGCTTCTCTGAATGTTTGGTTAAATTCACCCGTGAAGCCATTTGGTCCAGGATCTTTGTCTGTTGGAAATTTTCTAATTACTGCTATAATTACACTAGTTGTAAGCTGTCTACATTCTCTGATTCTTCCTGATTCAGTTTTGGAACATTGTATGTTTCTAGGAATTTGTCTGTTTCATCCAGATTGTCCAATTTATTAGCATATAGTTGTTTTTCATATTTTCTTTTGTTGTTGACTGTATTACAGATGCCCCCCATTTTCCCTCAGCCACAAACCCCTGCACGAACCCAGGCCTTCATCACACTGTCTGTGTGCACTGGCTATGCATATACAGTATACGCATATGTTATTATTAATCTCTTCCAGTCTGCTTCACCCCCGTCCATTCTGAGATCTGTCAGTCTGTTCCATGCATCCATGTCTCTGCACTATTTTGTTCGTCAGTTTATTTTGTTCAATAGATTCTCTGACCGGCTTATTCTGCTTAGCACAATAACCTCCAGATCCACTTATGCAACCTCAAGGATAAAAGGACCTTCTTTTTGATAGGCACATAATATTCCATTTTGTAAATGTACCACAGCTTTTTTATCCTCATCTGCTGATGGGCGCTTGGCTGTTTCCAGATCTCAGTTATTGTAGATAACACTGGTCTGAACATAGGGGTGCATATATTCTTTCTGATTGGCGTTTTAGGATTTTAGGATATATTCCCAGAAGTGGGGTCACTGGGTCAAGCGGCAGTTCCATTTTTAATTTTTTGAGGAAACTACACGGTTTTTTATGGTGGCTGCACCAGTTTGCATTCCCATCAGCAGTGCACTAGGGTTCCTTTTCCTCCACATCCTCACCAGCACTTGTTTATTATTTACTGACTAGAGGTCCGGTGCATGAAATTCATGCAGGGGTGGGGGTGGAGCGGGGGTGATGGTGTCCCTCAGCCCAGCCTGCACTCTCTCCAATCTGGGACCCCTCAAGGGATGTCGGACTGCTGGTGGGATCGGGCCTAAACAGGCAGTCAGACATCCCTCTCACAATCCAGGACTGCTGGCTCCCAACTGTTCGCCTCCCTGCCTTCCTGATTGCCCCTAATCACTTCTGTCTGCCAGCTTAATCACCCCCTAACCACTCCCATGCCAGCCTTATTGATGTCTGACTGCTCCCCTTCCAGCCTGTTTGCCCCCAACTTCCCTCCTCTGCCGGCCTGGTCACCCCTAATTGCCCTCCCCTACAGGGTTGATCACCCCCAACTGCCCTCCCTTGCAGGTCTGGTCCCTCCCAACTGCCCTCCCCTGCTGGCCATCTTGTGGTGGCCATCTTGTGTCCACATGGGGGCAGAATCTTTGACCACATGGGGCAGCCATCTTGATCTTGTGTGTTGGAGTGAAGATTAATCTGCATATTACTCTTGTATTAGATAGGATAGAGGCCTCATGTACATGTGGGGGCCAGCTGGTTTGCACTGAAGGGTGTCCCAGATTAGGGTGGGGGTTCCCTTGGGGCATAGGGTGGCCTAAGCAAGGGGCCTGTGGTGGTTTGTAGGCCAGCCACACCCCCTAGTGACCCAAGCGGAGGCCCTGGTATCTGGAATTTATTTACCTTCTATTGATACAATTGAAACTTTGTAGCCTGGAGCGGAGCCAAGCCTTCTGCTTGCCCTGTGACTGCCACCATTTCTGTTTGGATTTGTTTACCTTCTATAATTGAAATTTTGTAGCCTTGAGTGGAGGCCAAGGCCGGCAAGGGCAGGAGGAAAGCTTGGCTTCTGCTGTTGCTGGGGAAACCCAAGCCTCCCTCCTGTTCTCTGTGGAGGCAGCCATCTTGGTTGGTGTTAATTTGCATACTCGCTCTGAGTGGCTGGTGGGTGTGGTGGAGTGATGGTTAATATGCATATGCTTTTTTATTACGTAGGATAGTAGCCATTTTGGCAGCGTGCAGTGATATATCATAGTTTTCATTTCCATCTCTCTGATGATAGTGAAGTTTAAAGCATTTTTTTCATATGTCTGTTGGCCATCTGTACATTCTCTTTGGGGAAGTATCTGTTCAAGTCCATTTTTAATTGGATTATTTGTGTTCCTGGTGTTGAGTTGTATGAATTCTTTATATATTTTGGATATTAACACCTTACCAAATGTATCATTGCCAAATATATTCTCCTATATAGTACTTTTCTTTTTCATTTTGTTGATGTTTTCTGTGGCTGTGCAGATGGTTTTTACTTTGATGTAGTCCCATTGGTTTACTTTTTCCTTTGTTTCTCTTGTCTTAGGACCACGGCACTTTGGCCTCTTGAGTGTGGCTCTTCCACAAAATACCATGGCCTATGGCAGTGGTTGGCAAACTCATTAGTCAACAGAGCCAAATATCAACAGTACAACAATTGAAATTTCTTTTGAGAGCCAAATTTTTTAAACTTAAACTTCTTCTAACGTCACCTCTTCAAAATAGACTCGCCCAGGCCGTGGTATTTGTGGAAGAGACACACTCAAGGGGCCGAAGAGCCGCATGTAGCCTGCGAGCCGCAGTTTGCCGACAGCCCTAGGAGATATGTGGTCAAAAATCCTGCTACATGAGATATCTGAGATTGTTCTACGTATGTTTTCTTCTAGGATTTTTATGGTTTCATGACTGACATTTAAGTTTTTTATTCATTTTGAGTTTATTCTTGTGTATGGTGTAAGTGGGTGGTCTAATTTCTTATTTTTGCATATACCTGTCTAACTTTCCCAGCACCATTTATTGAAGACACTGTCTTAACTCCATTGTATACTCTTGCCTATTTTGTCAAATCTTAATTGACCATAATGGTGTGGGTTGATATCTGAGGTCTCTGTTCTTTTCCATTGACCTGTGTACCTGTTCTTGTGCCAGTACAAGGCTGTTTTGATCACAGTGGCCTTGTAGTACATTTTTATATATATATATTTTATTGATTTTTACACAGAGAGGAATTGAGAGGGATAGACAGTGAGAAACGTCGATAAGAGAGATACATCAACCAGCTGCCTCTTGCACATCCCCCATTGGGGATGTGCCCGCAACCAAGGTACGTGCTCTTGACCGGAATCAAACCCGGGACCTTTCAGTCCGCAGGCCGACACTCTATCCACTAAGCCAAACCGGTTTCGACTGTAGTACATTTTAATATCTGGTATTGAGATCTCTCCAACTTTATTCTTCTTTCTCAAGATTGCTGAAGCCATTCGGGGTCTTTTTATATTCCATGTAAGTTTTTGGAATTACTGTTCTAGATCTGTGAAATAGGCCATTGGTATTTTAATGGGTATTGTGTTTAATCAATAGATTGCTTTGGGTAGTAGGGACATTTTAATGATGTTAATTCTTGCTCTTCATGCACACAGTTCCCATTTATTTGTATCTTCCTCTACTTATTTTTTCAGTGTCCTATAGTTTCCCTGTAGTACAGGTCTTTTAGCTCCTTGGTTAAGTTTATTCCTAGGTATATATTGTTGTTGTTGCAGTGGTAAATGGGATTGTCTCTGGTTTTCCTTTCTGAGAGTTCATTATTGGTATATAAAAATGCCATCAATGTTCTGGATGTTTATTTTGTACTCTGTTACTATGCCAAATTCAATTATTAAATCTAGTAGTTTTTGGTGGAAACTTTGGGTTTTCTATGTACAATATCGATGACAGTTTTACTTCCTTCTTTTCAATTTGGATGCCTTTTATTTCTCCTTCTTCTCTGATCACTATGACTAGCACTTCCAGTACTGTGTTGAATGAGACTGGTGAAAGTGGACATCCCTATCTTGTTCCTGATCTTAAGGGAAACACTTAGTTTTTGCCTATTGAGTGTTATGTTTGCTGTAGGTTTGTCATATAAAACCTTTATTATGTTGAGATATGATCCTTGTATTCCCCTTTGCTGAGATTTTTATAAATAAGTGCTGAATTTTGTCAAATGCTTGTCTACATCTATTGATATCATCATGTGATTTTTATCCTTCATTTTGTTGATGTAATGTATCACTTTTATTGATTTGTGAATATTGTACCAGCCTTGCATCCTCAGAATAAATCCCACTTGATCATGGTGTATGATCTTTTTAATGTATTGCTGGGTTCCATTTGCTAATTTTTTTGGAGGATTTTAGTATCTATATTCATAAGATATGTTGGCCTATAATTTTCTTCCTTTGTGGTATCTATCTGGTTTTGGATTTAGAATAATGTTGGCCTTGTAAAAAGAGCTTGGAAGTCTTCCTTCCTCTTGAACTGTTTGGGACAGTCTAAGCAGTATAGGTGTTAGTTCTTTGAATGTCTGGTAAGACCCTGTGAGGCCATCCAGTCCAAGGCTTTTGTTTGCTGGGTATTTTTTATTTTATTACTGCTTCAATTACATTAATTGTTATTGATCTATTCAGATTTTATGATTCTTCCTGAATGAGTTTTGGAATATTTTATGTTTCTAGGAGTTTGTCCATTTATCCAAGTTGTCCAAATTTTTGGTATTTATAGTAGTTCACGGTATTTTCTTACAATTCTTTGTATTTCTGCAGTGGCTGTTGTTACTTTGCCTCTTTCATTTCTGATTTTAATTATTTGGGTCCTCTCTGTTTCTTGATGAGTCTGAATAAAGGTTCATCAATCTTATTTATCTTTTCCAAGGGCCAGTTCTTGATTTCATTGATCTTTTATATTATTTTTTTAGTCTCTTGGTCCTTTATTTCTGCTCTGATCTTTATTATTTTCTTCCTTCTGCTTCCTCTGAGCTTTTAGTTGTAGTATTAGATAACTTATTGGAAATATTTCTTATTTCTTGTGATAGATCTGTAATACTATGTACTTCCTTCTCAGGACTGCTTTTACTGTTTCCCAAAGATTTTGGATTGTTTTGTGTTCATTTTCATTGTTTCCAGGAAGTTTTTAATTTCCTCCTTTATGTCTTTGCCAACCCATTCATTGTTTAATGTCATGCTCTATTTAGCCTCTATATGTTTGAATGTTTTTTAGAGTTCTAATTGTAGTTGATTTCTAATTTCATATCATTGTGATCTGAGAAGATGATATGATTCAAACTTCCTTAAACTTATTTTGTGTCCTTACATGTGGTCTGTCTTTGAGAATGTTCCGTGTGTACTTAAGAAGAATGTATATTCTGCTGCTTTGGGATGACATGTTCTGTACATATCAATTAAATCTATCTGATCTAGTGTGTTATTTAATGTCACTGTTTCCTTGTTGGGTTTTTGTCTATAAAATCTATCTAGTGATGATAATGAGGTATTAAAGTCCCCTACTATTCACTGTATTGCTATCAATCTCTCCCTTAAAGACCTCTAAGAGTGTGTGTGTGTGTGTGTGTGTGTGTGTTTTAATATATTAGGGGCTCTTATATTGGATGCATATATGTTTACCATAGTTATAACCTCTTGTTGGATCAATCCCTTTAGTATTACACAATAACCTTCTTTGTCTGTTATAGTTTTTGTTTTAAAGTCTATTTCATCAGATGTAAAAAAAATGGCAATATTTAAATAACTTTTTACTCAGTGTAGAAATAAAGATGTCAGTGAGGAAATTGGCAATGCATGTAGCCTCTAAGACTTTTCTTTTCCCTAAAGTTTTACATATTCTCCTTTTTCCCCGATTGACCCCCACCCTAAGACTTTTAACATGAATGTAATTGATTGATAAGTTGAACCAAGAAAGTGGCTTTCTGATATTTTATGCCATCTAATACTTTAACTTTTACACATTGCATTTCTCATGCAGTATTAAATTCTTAAACCTGTTCTTTACAAATGAGAAACAAAGACCCAAAGAATTCATTGCAAGTAATGTTCTATATCCAAATATTTATGTGGCTGCTTCATCTTTATTTAGGTGTCAGTAAAAATGTCACATTGGAAAGGTTTTACCTGACTCTCCAGCCCCAATTAAAGTAGTCTGTATTACAGCCACCTGTCTCATTTCACTGTTTATTTTTATTCTTTTAAATGCATTTTTTATTTATTTCAGAGAGGAAGGGAGTGGGGGGGAGAGAGATAGAAGCATCAATGATGAGGGAGATTCATTGGTCGCTGCCTCCTGCACTCCCCACCCTGGGGATCGAACCCACAACCGGGGCATGTGCCCTGACTGGGAATCAAACCGGGACCTCCTGGTTCAGAGGTCAATGCTCTACTACTGAGCTATGCTAGCTGGGCTCAGTTCCCTGTTTTAACTTTTTCTTAGCATTTATCACTATTGTTTGTGTTTTTGTTAAGTATAAATTCCATGAGGTCCAAGATATTCTTTCTTGTTCTCTGCTGTAGTTCCTAGCATCTAGCTCAGTTGCAGATAGTAGAGACCTAGTCAGTATTTACTTAGTAAAAGCACCTGTCTGGGGAGATACAGGCACCTGAGAAACACCTGCCCCTCATTTTTCCTGGTTTATATGAACTGAGAGACTTATTTGAAACGAAAACCTGAAATTACGGTGGTAAACTAATGAAGCTCTCAGCCTCAGGTTATATCTTGGTGTGGAGATGTTCACTCGTCACAGGACAAAGTTCAGATTCTTAGCATGGCTTAAGTCTTATGAAACCCAGCTCTTCCCTCCCCCGCCTTGGCTCTCACCGTCTTTCACTTCGCCTTCTGCTTAGCCCTCTATTCCTTAGCCTTCAGACTGCCAGTCTGTTCTCTCCTTCTGGACCTTTCACCCATCCATCCATACCCTCCACTTCCTTCTCCCGGCTCATTCCTTCAGATTTCAGCATGAACATCCCAGAAGCGTCTCCCACCTCCGTAGAACCCTTTGCCGACTTCGCTTGTAACGTAATTCCATGCTCACGTTGATTTGTGGTTACTTGTCTCTCTCCTCCGTAGATTATTAACTCCTTCAGAGCAGCCCACCATTCTGCTCCTGGACCTGGCACTTGTTAGACGCTAAGAAATATTTGTTAAGTGAATAAAATGGTAAATAAGTGATCCAAGAAAGGGGTCTTTTTCAGTCAGTTCTTTAATAACTGGTGTGTTGTTTTTTTAAATCTGGAACTAATTTTCAATGTAGGAGTGATTTTGAGAATAAAAGCAACTGTTACCTAGCTCACATTTTGAGCCGCCTTTGCAGTCATACGATTTATCAGTTCCAAAGTCCCAAGGTCAAGACCATACAATTTTTAAAATATTAACCCTCTTTTTTGAATAAGAAGCTGTGCACCTTTTATCTGCAAAACTGTTTGAAAATGCTTTTTTTCCTTCTGCTTGTTTTTAGATTCTCTATAATTTTACCAGAATTCATATTTACCTTGGACTTAACTCTCCAGTTCCCCTTATTTTTATTATTATTAGTTGGGTAAAAGTCTTAAGCTTTTTTGTCAATGTGAAAGGAGCCCACAAAGAAATAGTAAAAGCATAGATTTCTTTTTCTTTGTCTTCCATTTCCCCTCCTTTCATATTTATTGTCATTTTTGCTTGTTTTCTTTTTCTTGTTTAAAGATCCATTTTAAGCCAAAACCGGTTTGGCTCAGTGATAGAGCGTTGGTCTGCGGACTGAAAGGTCCCAGGTTCAATTCCAGTCAAGGGCATGTACATCGGTTGCAGGCACATCCCCAGTAGGGGGTGTGCAAGAGGCAGCTGATTAATGATTTTCTCTCATCGATGTTTCTAGCTCTCTATCCCTCTCTCTTCCTCTCTGTAAAAAATCAATAAAATAGCCGAAACCGGTTTGGCTCAGTGGTAGAGCGTTAGTCTGCGGACTGAAAGGTCCCAGGTTCAATTCCGGTCAAGGGCATGTACATTGGTTGCGGGCACATCCCCGGTAGGGGGTGTGCAAGAGGCAGCTGGTCGATGTTTCTCTCTCATTGACGTTTCTAACTCTCTCTCTCTCCCTTCTTCTCTATAAAAAAAATCAATAAAATATATTAAAAAAATAAAGATCTGTTTCAGGTGCACTTAGTGTTATAGATTACCTTTTTAATCACCTGTCTTTGTCATACCACTCCCAGTCCTAAATGCCTAACTCCCCCAACTGCAGACATGACTTCTTTGTAAGTCATATAAGCATGGCCTTACACTCTCAACTTAAATGTCTTCTCTCGTAGTAATTTATACCCCGTTTCCCCGAAAATAAGACAGTGTCTTATATTAATTTTTTCTCCCAAAGTTGCGCTAGGTCTTATTTTCAGGGGATGTCTTATCTTTCCATGTGCTAGGTCTTATTTTCGGAGGATGTCTTATTTTCGGGGAAACACGGTAGTAGCCAGAGGGTCTCCTGGGTGGTCTAGGGGTATTTTCTCCTAATCTGCTCACCCCTCTTCTCGGTATGGATTCATATTTCAAAACTGCTTTCTCGTACCTTCTTGTTTCTTTACCTACATACAAAACTCCACACTTGGGTCACTGCTGTAGCTTGTCCGTTATTAACTCAGGGCCTGAGGCTGATGTAGAATATCAGCCAGTTGTGCGGCTTGCCAGTGCCATGAGTTGATGGACACTGAGTCGTGGTGTGTTTTTCTTTACCTCAATTAGCTACTTGTTCCATTCCCTTCATCATTGCTGTGTCTTTATCACTCTCTTCAAAGTCCTTTTTCCCCCTCCTCACCTCTGTACTCTTAGCAGATGGCCTTACCTCCTACTTTATTAACAAAAGCGAGGTCAAAGGTGTGATTTCCTTCCACTTCCTTCCTCTTAACCTAGGCCAGTGGTTCTCAATCTTCCTAATGCTGTGACCCTTTAATACAGTTCCTCATGTTGTGGTGACCCCCAACCATAAAATTATTTTCGTTGCTACTTCATAACTGTAATTTTGCTACTGTTAATGAGTCAGAATGTAAATATCTGTTTTCCGATGGTCTTAGGCGATCCTGCTAGTAGTTCTCAGCCTGAAGGGTTGGAAATACCACCGTTGCACTCGCCAGCTGAGCAGCGTTCTCCCTGTGGGAATGCACTGATTTCCTGTGTTGAGCGTCTGCCCCCTGGTGGCCAGTGCACATCATAGTGACCGGTCATTTACAGTTGAGTCAGTTTGCATATTAGAGTTTTATTATATAGGATTATGCTTTTTATTCTAGTATTTCTATGTTTAAATATCCTTTGTACTTTTATATATCTTTGTATAACCCTTAAGTGTTCTTTTACATCTATTAGTTGACTTATCAGTTTCAATATTCTTTGGACTCATGTTATAAAAGATAAGTTAATCAGTACATTGAAGCAACTTTATATCTTCTCTCCCCTTATGTTTATCTAGGCATTAATAGTTACATTGTTTCTAAGTTGTTTTTTGCACATTATTTTACTTATTTTTATACATTTTTAATTTATTGTAGGCGTGGGTCTGTTTTTAAAAATTTACCCTTGCCTCTAGTCTTTTTTCCTGTGGTTTTCTAGTCTTTTTGTAGTTGACTGAAATTCCCTAGTTTTTCTTTTACTTCCCCTTTCCCTGATCAAACTTTGTGCCTCACTGTCCCTGAGTAAAAGGAGCAAGAATATTAACACAACATTTACTGGGCACTTAGTGTGTGCCTGGTGCATTTATTGTTTGTTTTTCTTTTTAATTTAGCTTATAATAAGTGTTTGATTTTTTTTAAATGTCTCCCATCCCTGCTCCCCCCTCCCCCTTGGCAACCAAGTATGCATCTGTTTCTTTTTTGTTTGTTGTTTGTTTTGTTTTGTTTTGTTTAGATTCCACATGTAAGTGAAATCATGACCATTCCTTCTCCTTCCTGGTCTCTTTCCATGTCCTCCAGTGTGTCTTGTCATATAGCTCCCTCACTCCACTCTAAGTGAAATCATAGAGTATTTGTCTCTGTCTGACTTTTTTTTTTTTAATATTTTATTGATATTTTTTTTTTTTTTTTTACAGAGAGAAAGGGAGAGGGTTAGAGAGTTAGAAACATCAAACATCGATGGGAGAGAAACATCGACCAGCTGCCTCCTGCACATCCCCTGTTGGGGATGTGCCTGCAACCAAGGTACATGCCCTTGACCGGAATCGAACCTGGGACCCTTCAGTCTGCAGGCTGACGCTCTATCCACTGAGCCAAACCGGTTAGGGTTGACTTTTTTATCTTAGCATAATACCCTTTAGGTCCATTCATGGTGAAAATGGCAAAATTTCATTCTTTTTATTGTTGAGTAATATGAGAGGAGAGAGAGAGAGAGAGAGAGAGAGAGAGAGAGAGAGAGAGAGATCATCTTTATCCATTTATCTATCAATAGATACCTAGTTTACTTCCTTATTTTGGCTATTACTGGTAATGCTACAGTGAACATAGGGGTACATGTGTCTTATGGAATTAGTGTTTTTGTTTTCTTCAGATAAATACCAAGCAGTGAAATTGCTGGGACATTTGGCAGCTCTATTTTTTATTTTTTGATGACTCCACACTGGTTTCCATAGTGGCTGCACCAATTTACAATCCCACCAGGGTGCATAAGGGTTCTCTTTTCCACATCCTCACCAACACTGCTGTTTCTTCGTTTATTGATGGTAATCGTTCTGATAAGTGTAAGCTGGTATCTCCTTGTGGTTTTAATTTGCACTTCTCCGATGACTAGTGATGTTGAGCATGTTTTCATATGTCTATCGACCTTCTGTATGTCCTCTTGGGATAAATGTCTGTTCAGGTTCTTTGCCATTTTTTAATTGGATGGTATGGGGTTTTTGGTATTAGACTTTATAAGTGCCTTATATTTTGTATATTAACTCCTAATTGGGTGTATCTTATCCCATTGATATGATGTCTTTTCATTTTGTTGATAATTTCCTTCACTGTGCAAAAACTTTAGTTTGGTATTTTGATGTTTTGTTGAAATTTTTTTTAATCATAAGTGGATATTGAATAAAAATCTTATGTATTTAAATTAGACATTGAAAACGTGTATGGTAAGCGCTTTGATAGAGGAATGGGGGGCAGAATAGGGATCATGTAAAAAGAGCAACTTGTTTTGATTTGGGAGGAGGCCTTCCAGAGGTATATGGGGACCTGGAGGGTACGTAGGAGGGGACTGGAGAGTCTGCAAGGTCTTGATATGAAGCAGTGTGTGTCTAAGCCAGAGGCAGCTCCATGCAGCTGAAGCTAGGACTTGGTGGGTAGGAGGAGCACAGCAAGAGGAGGAGGAATCTCCGTCAAACTGCCCCAGAGTTCACCCTGCTCCTCAATTCATTGGGAAGGCATAAAGGATTTTATTCTTCAATAAAGTTCCTAGCCAATTTAAGAGGAGAGAGAGAGTGTGTGTGTGTGGGGGGGGGGATGGGGGGGGGGATTTGTGTAGAAGGTTCTATTTACTTGTGGAAGACAAACCAGCTTCTGAGCACTGAACAGAGCTGCCATGTGGCTGCTGCCTCTGATGAACCAAACCCACGAAGTGCTACTTGCAGTCGCTTGCATTTGTACTGAGATGGAAACCACTTTATCTGGGTTAGGAAGGATGCTACAGAAGCTCAGAAGGCCCCACGAAGGAAAACATAAAAAATATCACTCTATTACTTTTCTTTCCCATGAAGTTGTTTGTTGTTGATTTTTGAAATACTTGCAAACAGGGATCATCTGTAAAACAGCAAGTTTCACTGACTTTTTTTATTTGATAACTTTTCTGGCTCATAAAAGGATTATCATTAAGATTATAGGAAAGCCCGACCGGTGTGGTCAGTGGTTGAGCGTTGACCTATGAACCAGGAGGTCACAGTTCGATCCCTGTCAGGGCGCAGGCCCAGATTGCAGGCTCACCGCCAGTAAGGGTAAGGGGGGTGGTACAGGAGACAGCAGTGAATGATTCTCTCTCATCATTGATGTTTCTATCTCTCTCTTTCCCTTCCTCTCTAAAATCAATAAAATACATTTTTTAAAGAAAACTTAAAAAAAAGATTACAAGAAAAACATACTTTAATTTTTGTCTAACTTAAAACACATTCTAAAACATGTATAATTTCAAAGATTGAAGAGTATTTTAATATCTACTCCTAATGTTCAGGATTTCAGTAAATAGATATTTTATGAGTAGGTCTCATCTTTAATATCTGAAATTAACTATCTCGTTAGCAGACCTTTTATCATAAAATATATAAGGCATTTATCAAAAGCTATGTGTACTGACTTTCTGTCGTCTTTCTCCTTCAGATACTTTTCTTCGGATTTGGGTGGCTTTTCTTCATGCGCCAACTGTTTAAGGACTACGAGGTGAGAGGAGATCATCTTGATGATGTTAATACTGTATGAGTTTAAATCGTCTTAAAATGGGGCAGAAAGAATACTCATGTTAAATAAACTAGACAGAGAAAAGTAAAATAAAGGTCATGTTCACTTCCAAGATAGAAGTTTTTGTCAAATGAGTCCTATATAATTCTTAACTTGGAGACTATGATTAGGTTTAGTTGGCTTATTTATTTATTTATTTATTTATTTATTTAAGCAAGTCATATATTTGGCCAAGAAGTCAGGAACAAGAAATGCCATGCCTTGGTGACATCAGTATGCACACCAAAAGCAAACAGTTATTCTTTGGGAGAGAATTTAACTTATGTCTCAATAATGTCTGTTCATTTGGGTGTCTGACCTTCAGTATCAATGACCAATCTTACATCCTAAATTAATACCAAAATCACTTAATTCAGAAAAATATCAACCTCAACTGGACTTTTCCTAACCAATCCTCCTCGTTTAGTAAAAGCTCCATGGTTACAGCCTGCTTTGAGGTCATCCTAGGGTATTTTCCATTAAACCTCCCAGGTGAGATGGGGCTGCTTGCTGTCTGAAAGAGCCGAGATTCTAGAGTTTCTGTTCTGCTCAAGACTTTTAAGACCTCTGGGGAGGGTCCAGAACTGGCCCAAGGTCTGCAGAGCATTGAAGAAACCTTTTAGCTCTAACCTTTGTACATAAACCTGCCATTTTTATTGTCAGTGGCATCAGGAATCCTAAGTGCTACTGTGACCCTGTCACTTCACTTTTTTATGCCTTAACTTCTCCCTCCGCAGGATGATAGTAACAGTGACCCATGATTCAGAAGTACACCTTTTTTTTTTTTTTAATTTCTAGTTTGTTTTTAATATATTTTACTGAAGTTATGTTAGGTAATAAAATTATACAGGTTTCAAAGTGTACAATTCTACAATACATTGTATATTGTATTGTGTGTTCACCATCCTGTCTACTTCTGTCACCATTTATCCCCCTTTACCCTCTCCTACCTGCCCCTACCCCCCTTTTCTCTGGTAATCATCATACTGTGGTCTGTTTCTATGAGGATGGCGTGTGTGTGTGTGTGTGTGTGTGTGTGTGTGTGTGTGTGTGGTTTTCCTAAAGCTTTATCCCTTCATTTCACCCAGCCCCTCTTCCCTCTGACAGCTATCAGTTGTTCTCTGTAACTATGAATCTGTTTCTGTTTTGTTTGTTTGTTTGTTTGTTTGTTTTGTTTTGGTCATTAGATTCCACAAATCAGTGAAATCATATATTTGAATAAGATTTCCTTCTTTTTATGGCTGAGTACTATCCTTCTCTGTAAACGCACCACAGTTTTTTATCCATTCATCTACTGATGGGCACTTTGGCTACTTCCAAATCTTATATTATAAGTAGTGCTGCAATGAACAAAGGTGTGTGTGTATTCTTTCCAATTAGTGTTTTGTGTTTCTTCAGATATATTCCCAGAAGTGGGGTCCCTGGGTCAAAAAGGAGTTCCATTTTTAATTTTTAAAAGTTTATCTTTATTGTTGAAAGTATTACAAATGTCCCCTTCTCCTCTCCTTACTCCTCCCCCCATTGACCCCTGTACCCTGCTCCCATCCCCTCTCCCAGGTCTTCACTGCACTATAATATTTTTTTTAAATATATTTTATTGATTTTTTACAGAGAGGAGGAGAGAGGGATAGAGAGCTAGAAACTCCGATGAGAGAGAAACATCGACCAGCTGCCTCTTGCATACCCCCTACTGGGGATGTGCCCGCAACCAATGTACATGCCCTTGACCGGAATCGAACCTGGGACCTTTCCTTCCATAGGCCGACGCTCTACCACTGAGCCAAACCGGTTTCCGCTGCATTATTATATTTTGAGGAAACTCCATACTGTTTTCCATGTGGCTGCACCAGTCTGCATTCCCATTACCTACTTTCATCTATTTCTTTAGCTCCAGGCAAGTTCCTTTTGTGCCCCTCCTTCTAATGACGGAGAATTTCTTCAAAATAAGTTTTCTGGGTTATAACCAGAAGATGATCAATTCGGTATTTCAAACAAGAAAATGACCCTTACTCTCTGCTTGGCTTTTCACAGGTACGTCAGTATGTCGTGCAGGTGATCTTCTCCGTGACTTTTGCGTTTTCTTGCACCATGTTTGAGCTCATCATCTTTGAGATCTTAGGAGTGCTGAACAGCAGGTGAGTGAGGTATCCACTGTGCAGTGGATGGCTTTCTTGGATCCCATAGCTGAAAAAGCCCGCCGTGTGGGTAGTTCAGTCGCAGTACTGAAATCATAACACCAAATAAGGGTTCAACCACCTGGTAGCGGGTTTGACAAGGATTGTGAAATAGCAGGGAAAAGGTCTGACCACTAGCTCTGAGATATTAATTGAGAAGTTTCTAAGAGGCTCATCCTACTGAGAAGTTTTATTTTTTCTCAGCTGTTCTCTGACTGAATTCCAGTAACACCTTTCCACATTGTGCTGGGGATTGACAAATCTCTACATGAGAGGGTCAGAATTCCTCCAAGTTAGTTACGGGTTTCTTTCTTTTTTTCATATATATATATATATATATATATATATATATACACACACACACACACACATATACATACATATATATACACATACATACACACACACACACACACACACACATATATTTCAGAGAGGAAGAGAGAGAGAAAGAGAGAAACATCAATGATGAGAGAGAATCATGGATCTGCTGTCGCCTAACACACACACACACACACACACACACACACACACACACACACACTGTGGATTGAGCCCATAACCCAGGCATGTGTTGAGTCGATGTTCCACTCTCACATAAATGTTTCTCTCTCTCTCTCCCTCTCCCTTCTCTCTATAAATCTATTTAAAACTCTTTAAAAAAATAAAAGAATGACTGGAAACAAGATTGAAAATAAAGGTGGGAGAGAAGCACTTCCTAGGAACTGTGCCGGCCGCTATGCCAGCGCCGCACACTTCCGCTTCCGGTTCTTTCTTCCCGGAGTGGCTCGGAGGCTAGCGTGGGGCTCAGCGTGGTCTTTGTCAGCTTCCACCCTGGCGTACCGCGGCCAGGGCCAGAAGGTGCAGAAGGTGATGGTGCAGCCCATCAACCTCATCTTCAGATACTTGCAAAATAGATCTGGGATTCAGATGTGGCTTTATGAGCAAGTGAATATGAGGATAGAAGGCTGTATCATTGGTTTTGATGAGTATATGAATCTCGTATTAGATGATGCAGAAGAGATTCATTCTAAAACAAAGTCAAGAAAACAACTAAGTCGGATCATGCTGAAAGGAGATAATATTACTCTGCTCCAAAGTGTCTACACCTAGAAATGACTTGAATGCTAAGTGAGGAGTTACTGAGAAACAATATAGTTTGTGTTGTATGGTGTCCTTTGTTTGGAGAATATGTCTTACCCATTTATTCATATTGGCTTACAATAACCTTAAGTAACGACTAGATGACAATAAATGATGTTGAATTGTCTTTGTTAAGAAAAAGAAAATAAAGGTGGGATGTTTCTTGCTGCAGTGGTACAAATAGTTCATCCCTAGAGAAGTTAGGCCTGGGTGGCTGGATCTGGGAATGCAGTGTGGTAGCACTTGCTACAGTCCTAACTCAAACCAACAACTAAAGGAATAACCCGAACCTTCCTGGACTAGAAGAGTCCACAGTGTACGGTACTCACATATCTGAAAAGGAACTTCTGTCTAGGGAATATAAAACTCAGAAATAAAAGGGCAAATAACACAACTGAAACATGGACAAAGGATCTGGATAGGCCAGGGGTCTGCAACCTTTAAGACATAAAGAGCCACTTGGACCCGTTTCCGAAGGGAAAAAAAACCTGGGAGCCGCAAAACCATTGCGACATTTAAAACAAATATAACACTGCATATATTGTTTCTTACCTTAATGCTATATACCGGATCGTGCAGTAGGCTGTCAATCTGAAGAAAAAAAGGACTTTTTCACTTAACAATGTAAAATATATTTTTGCAAATTAATAGCTAATTAAAATATTTAATTTACCTGGTTAATGGGATTTTTGCTCCTGAACCTCAGTGCACAGTGTCAGCACATCAGGGCTGTAAGACGTTACCTTCATTTTCACACAGGCTTGCAAGTTGTCGGAGCCGCGGTAAAGCTTCAAAAGAGCCGCATGCGGCTCTGGAGCCGTAGGTTGCCGACACCTGGGATAGGCATTTCTTCAAATAAGATGAAATGGCCAATAAGCACATGAAAAGATACTCCACAGCAGATGAAAGAAACTACAGTGTGATACCACTTTGTAGTTTATTATAGACACCCACTGGGGTGGCTATAATAAAAAAGACAGTAATGCCCTGGCCAGGTGGCTCAGTGGTTAGAGTATTGGCCTGTGGACTGAAAGGTCTCAGATTTAATTCACACATACTTCAGTTGCAGGTTTAATCCCAGACGCTGGTTGGGGGCACATATGGGAGGCAACCAATCTATGTTTCTTTCTCTGTCTCTTCCCTCCCTCTCTTAAAAAAAATCAATGGAAAAAGTATCCTCAGATGAGAATTAACGCACACCAAAATAACAATAACAAGTATGGACAAAGCTACGGAGAAATTAGAACCCTCATATACTTCAGGGAGAATTAAAATGGTGCAGCCACTTTGGAAAACAGTGGTAGTCCTTAAAAAATTAAATAGTCACCATATGACCCAGCAGTTCCACTTTTAGGTATTTAATAAGAATAAAAACGTGTTCACACAAAAACTTATACACAAATGTCCATAGCATCACATTTATAATAGCTAAAAAGAACAACCCAAATGTCCACCAACAAATGAGTGGATAAAAAAAATGTGATATACCTATACAATGGAATGAAGATTATCCAGCCATAAAAAGAAATGAAATATTGATTGATGCTACAGTATGGGTAAAACTTGGAAAATTATGCTAAATGGCCCTGGCTGGTAGTGGTTAGAGTGTTGGCCTATGCACCAAAGGGTCTTAGGTTCAATTCCCTGTCAAGGACACATCCCTGGGTTACAGGTTCAATCCCCAACCCCAGTCGGAATGAAAGTGGAAGGCAACCAACTGATGTGTCTCATCTATGTTTCCCCCTCGCTCCCTTCCACTCTCTAAAAAAAAAAAAAAAAAAAATCAATGGAAAGAATATCCTCAGGTGAGGTCAACAAAACAAACAAACAAAAATTATGCTAAGTGAAGAAAACCAGTCACTAAAGATCACATATTACACGATTCCATTTATAATATAATAAATGCTCCGAATAGCAAATCCGTAGGGACAGAAAATTTCCTAGATGGGAAAGGTGGTAAGAAAGGGGAGTGACTGCTAATGAGTATAGGATTTCCTTGGGCAGTGTTGGAAATGCTTGAAATTAATTGTGATGCTCACACAACTCTCTGAATATACTAAAACCCCATTGAATTAATACACTTTTTTTCCCTTTGATTTTATTTTTAAATATATTTTTATTGATTTTAGAGAGGAAGGGAGGAGAGAGAAATAGAAACATCAGTGATGAGAGAGAATCATTGATCAGCTGCCTCCTACACACATTACTCTGACAATCGAGCCCACAACCTAGGCATCTGCCCTGACTAGGAATTGAACTGTGACTTTTTGGTTTATGACCAATGCTCAACCACTGAGCCACACCGGCTGGGTGAATTGTACACTTTAAATGGTGAATTATATCTCAATAAAATTACTATAAAAATTCTAAAATATTTTAATAAATAAAATATTTAGATGCAATAATGAAGTCATGCAAATCAGATGTTTAGTTCTCTACCACAAGATACAGAAGTATTTCTGAGTCTTTATAGCACACATTAAGCTAATTAACATTTTTTTAAATTCTCAGAATAAAATTCCCAGTGGTGAGTGAAGCAATAGTCATTGTGTCAGTAATAATGTATGTTCATATATATTATTATACATGGTGGGGGTCTTAATCCAGCATCTAGAAGGGTTTAGGAATCTGGAGAAGGCACTGTGTATAAATTAATCAAGAGTCCAGATATGAAACATAATTTTGGAAGGCATTTTGGGGAGCCAGAGAAAACTTAGCTGAAGAAACCAAGTTCTCCTGTATCTCTGGACCCCTTGCTTTTTATTAATACAACTTGTCCTAAGGCTCGATATATATACCGTAAGATATATATATATATATATATATATATACACACACACACACACACACACACACACACACACACACACACATCTCTCAAAGGCCAAGTTTGATATACAGAATCCATTGTCAAATTGGAGGAACTGCCTTTAGCTGTTCAGATGTTTGGCCAGTAGGAGGCAATAACATGTAGATTAAAATGCTCTCAGCTGTCTGGCAGCAAGTAATCATTTATGCATCCTTTTCAGGTTTGGGGAAATGCCCTCAGCCATCTCCAGATGATTCAGCCCTGCTGACACGCTGGAATTAGTTTCCGGCAATACATTGTCTATGAATGTAACTAGAACACTAACATTCTCATCTTAATAAGTGAAAATTTAAGAGCTTAAGATGATGATATATACCTCTTGGAACTTTTTTCCTGCTCTGTATAAATGAGCAGGCAGTAACAGCCTCGTTGACTAGCAGGGTGGGTGTATTCAGCATTGAGATCAAACAGCAGGAGATCCCCTGGGAGACTTAAGGAGAGGCAGCTGCGCCCCTTCCCTCTGACGGCTCGGCCTGTCTTGCAGCTCCCGCTACTTCCACTGGAAGCTGAACCTGTGCGTCATTCTGCTGATCCTGGTCTTCCTGGTGCCTTTCTACATCGGCTACTTCATTGTGAGCAACATCCGCCTGTGTGAGTGTTGGACCCTCGGGGCTGTAGTCTGGGGCCACCTCCCACTCCGCATCTTAAAGGGCTGGCACAAAATAAATATTGAATGAACGATTAGGGTATTTGTCCTGTCACAGATCTGGTTCTGTTACTATCAGATCCTCTCCCTTAACTCAACCCACAGCTTAATTTCAGCCAAGTTTCTCTTAAAGTGGTAAGGATGCTTTCTCTAAAAATTACATTGTTCCATCCCTCATTTGCCAAGAGAACAAGCCAGCCAAATGTAAATTAGTGTTATCCCATAGCTTTTAAGTAGAGCAAGCTCTTTAGCCTGTATCTGTTTAACCTTCGTCTTGTCTCCTCCCTCTCAGTGCACAAACAGCGGCTGCTTTTCTCCTGCCTCTTATGGCTGACTTTTATGTATTTCTTCTGGAAACTAGGAGATCCATTTCCCATTCTCAGCCCAAAACACGGTGAGTGCGTATGTGTTGAGGGGAGAAGAGGAATAGGTTATTTATAATTTTCTGATATTTAAAAAAAATCATTTTTAAAATTTCTGATTGAGAAATATAGCAAATTAAGTCTCTAAAAGTTTTCTGGTTTTGAACCAAATTGTCCCTCCATCCTAAGAGGTGTCACATGCCGGTTTTTCCTTTCAGAAAGGAGCTTTTGAGCTTAAGGTAGTGAATACACTTCAAGGGAGTAAGGAGAGGACAAAGGTGTCTTTAACTCCAGTCTCCTGACACTATATGTGATTATGGGACTATATTTGTATGTGTATTTGGAGGTGGGATGTCCATAAGCTTTTACCAGATTCCCAAAAGGGTCTGTGGCCACTGCTAACATGAGGCTAAAGATTCTCTTCAGGGGGTATATGGATTTGGGGAAAGAGCAGTGACATAAAACACAATTAGTGAAAATAGAAAACTTTCTAAGAAACAGTATCTCTCTTCACACAAGGAAGCTCATTTTAAATCCAAGAACAGGTCACGAACAGTCCTAATTTCAAACAAAAATGTCTTGACTAACAAATTCTTCCAGAACTACTTCACAAATATATATACAGATTTATCTAAAATCAATTAGAGAGCTCACCTGTAATAAACATATTAGAGCTTTTATACTGGAGCTTTTAAACTACATATGTAGCCCTTGTCAGTTTTCTCAGTGGTTAGAACGTCGGCCTGCAGATGGAAGGGTCCCAGGTTTGATTCTGGTCAAGGTTATATGCCCAGGTTGCAGGATCGATCCCCAGTAGAGGGTATGCAGGAGGCAGCCGGTCAATGATCCTCATCATTGATGTTTCTATCTCCCTTCCTCTCTGAAAATCTATATAAAATTATATATATATATATATATATATATATATATATATATATATATATATATATAGCATCGTAGAAGTACCATAGGACTAAACCTGAAAAAACGCACTGAAGCATCACCTGCCACTTAGGACTGTGACATCAGGGACCAGACCATAGAACCTGTGTCCCAGGTGCTGTTGTTATTCCCACATAGTTTCGAATGCATTTGAGGTTTCACACAGCAGGTGAATTTGATGCAGCCTCGGGAACAGTCAGACCTTGCCTTCGAGGAAATCTAGAAAAGAACTTTTGGCTTTCCTCCAGTTCCGCAGTGTAAGAAGCATGCTAGGAAGGGGTTAGCATAATGAATGGGTCAGGCCTAGGATCTGCCTCTCCCCCATGCTTCCTTCCGTGTCTCCTCGTTTCCTGTGCCAGGGATTTGGAAGAGGGAGGTTATGAGACTCTCCTGCAGGAGGAACAGGAAATGTGCAGATTTTAAAAGCATGTGCAACATCATAAACAACTGTATATTTTATAAACTATTTTGAAATGTTAAATAACATTAAAGAAGGCCAAAAAGTTAAGAAACACCAGCCTACCAAGAACATTCAAACTCATCATGGCGTACAAGACGCTCTGTGGCCTGATTTTCTCTATGTCTGCCCTCCAGCTACCTCAAAACTGGAGGTAGCTGGAGGGCAGACTACTCCCAAACTACTCGAAGTTTCTGGAGCTGTTCTATCAACCTGGACAACCCTCCCCCCTGTCTACCTGGGAAATGCTGATTTATTCTCTCAATAGTCAACTCTTGTCTGTTCCTTTGGCCTTCATCAGAGAATACTAATTGCTCCCATCTCAATGTATTTATATAAAATGTATAATTGTTTTCTGACTTCCTCATTCACCTGTGAGTTCCCTGAGGTCAGAAACTACATTTATCTTTGTATCTTTAGTGCCTAGCGAGCATCCTAGCACATAGCGTTTATCACCTGTTTATTGAATCAGTGAATGAAAAAAAGTTTAAGTCTTGCCAAGATAGTAGATAAACTCATTCACCTATGAGTTCCATGAGGTCAGAAAGTACATCTTATTTATCTTTCTATCAGGAAAGTAACTAACGCTCTGGATAGGAATTTAGGGTGTGATAATATAGTAAGAGTGCCCATGTCATTGTAGGGAATGGTTTGGAGAAGGGAGACGCTGATAAGATAGCTCTCATATAAACTATCCTAGCTAATAAATAGAGAATATGCAAATTAACCATCACACTCAAACATGGTGGTGCCCACAGCAGAGACGGGGTTTCCATATCAAGATGGCTGCGCCCACAGCAGTGGTGGGGTTTCTGTAACACAAGATGGCTGCGCCCACAGTGGGGCTGAGTTCCTGTAACGAGCCTTAAGGAACAGTCAGCAGGGACCTGAGTCTGCGTGATGCTGGGCCAGAGCAGGTGGCCTGAGCCTGCGCCCCCCCCCCATCTGGTGGGGCTTGACAGGGGACTTTAGGCCATGTCCCCACCCTGGTGCCAGGCCAGGGGACATGAGGCTGCGTCCCCACCCGGCAGGGCTTGACGGGGGCGGAGCCTGCTGGGTCTGGCTCTCGCTGGATTTTGAGGTGCCATGGGTGGATGGGAACTTGACTCTGGGTCCCACAGAGCACCCCAGACTCTGACAGGAGGAAGATTTTCATATATATTTTACTAATTTTTTTCATCTTTGACACTTCTATTATAGAAAAAGGGAAAATAGCAGTATTAAAATATTTCCTCCAATTAATCACCTTTTAATGTGCATGAATATCAGGCCACTAGTATCAAATAAACCACAGAGAGGCAAATTTGTTTCAAATTTGTGATATTTGAAATGAGGGACAGGAGCTATAAAAGGGCCCCAGGCTGCTTACGGTGACAGCACAGGTAAGCAGCTATACCTTAGCTAACGGTAAATTAATGTTTTTGCCTGTTTCTAGGGATCTTGTCCATAGAACAGCTCATCAGCCGCGTGGGTGTGATCGGTGTGACTCTCATGGCTCTTCTTTCTGGATTCGGTGCTGTCAACTGCCCGTACACTTACATGTCCTACTTCCTCAGGTAAGGAGAGCGTGCTCTCCTTTCTTTCTCTCTCTTCTTGAACACAAATGTCATACCATGCCGCCATCATTAATCCTTAAATATTAGACTTATTAACACTGCCTTTTTATTCTTTTCCTCTGTCCTTATGGGCATTGGCCTAGGAATCTTTCTAAATAAGTCTTATTACTTATATTGCTTGCCCTTATTTGTCCTACACTTATTTATTTTAATGACAATTTCAATTTGACCCTCTCCACCCTTTACCCCACCCCTTTTTAAAGGCACAGTGGACAGTAATGTGAGCTAATCCCAACAAACCAGTTCCTCCCAAAAGTGGAACAGACAATGCCAAGTTAAAACTGTGCTCACACGTGCATCATAAATGTCACTGGCTGAAAGCTAAGAAAGACTAACGGACAACTAATTCCCTTCCATTGTCCTGAGACCCGGGAGTAATAGCTATAGAAAAGGACAACATTTGTGCTCATTTTCATTTTCTCTGGAAAAAGTTCTTGAATTGCTGGGTAACAATTGAGGTATATGTGTTTCTCCAGCTGCCTTGTGTTATGCCCAAGGACGGGACCCCAAAACATTGCTAGCAGTTTGTGCTAATTATTATAGGAATGTGACGGACGTCGACATCCTAGCCCTGGAGCGGCGACTGCTCCAAACCATGGACATGATCATCAGCAAAAAGAAAAGGTGAGAGAGCTGCTCATTAAACAACTTGAACGGTTAGAATTTCTCAACAAGAAATGTTACTGTGCATTGGTGCTAACGGGGAATTTCATCTTACTCATTTCCACTGTAAGTTCAAGTATGATCAAAGACAGTGTCTAGTCCTGTGTGAAAGAAAATTTTCAAATACAGTCATATTTCCTGCCTTTTGATCAATTCTCTTGCGATGAAATATTGGAATAACTTATATTTGAAGGTATTCTACATTGGATGTTTTAAAAGTCTATTATCCTGAATGTTTATGAACTTTTTCATGCCTGTCTTCAACCTTTTCAACTTCCTTTTTCTTAACTACTTAAAAAAATTCTTCAGGTCTTCAACTGTTGTTATTGTTTTATTATTTTAAAAGCATGTTTAAACTGTATGTTTTCGAAGTGGCATTTCTTGGTAAAAGCATAAGCTCTAGACTCAGACTATCTGAATTAAATCTTTGGCCTACAACTCACAATGACCTTAAACTAGGTACTCTGTCTCCTTATGTCTTGGTTTCCTCATCTGTAAAATAGAGATAATAGTGAACTGACATGTAAAGGTATTAGAACAATGAGTTATAATTCATAGCTAACGAAAACTATAGAACTTATTAATAACCTACAGAATAACCGTTTGCTTTTAATGCTTTGCCTTCATTTATTATTCACGTATCCATTTACTTAGTAATTATAAAAAGCCTAGTTTACTCCAGGCACTGTACTAAAGGCTGAATATATGTAGAAATACAGAGGTGAACAGGATACTCAGTCTCTGCCTTCATGAAGCTTGTTAGTCCACTGTCTTTATTCAAGTCATTATTGCCCATGTAATACTGGTGACAGGTTTTTAATTGCATAAGTGGTTTTGCATTTCATATTCCTTCCTTCAACACCTTTTTATAATGAGACCCAAGGTCAAGTCAAAGAAGCCTTAATGTAAGAAATAACAATAGACATTCTTCGAATGATAGAGGCCCAGATTCACCGACCAATTACTAGGATATTGAAAGCAGATACACATAGGTATACATTTATTTACTTAAATGTTTTGTTTTTATTTAGTCTATATAATTGATTTTACATGAATGAGTATGAATGCAGATTTTAAAAACATAATAAAAACAACAGTATTCAATATTAGAAGACATTTATATAGAAACAATACTATTTTGATTCCTAAGAACATTCTCCCTTTTACTATATTTCTTTTATTCATACTAAGATGAATATAAAGTCATTACCCATGTCAAGTGTGGATGTGTACTTGTAAGCCACCTTGTCACTAGTTCTGGCGGGTCATTGGCTCTGATGTACCCCTACTGACCTTGTTTGAGGATCTGGGGTGGTTTGGGTGCTGCGATTGGTCTTATTAATTTGAGTGGCTCTCAGGTGAACCAGCCTCCTAACCTGACCTAGTTACCACAGCTGTGTACCCAGTGCAGCCAACCGGGCAGACCGACAGCTGGCATAGTAATACGAGGGGCCCGGGAGTTCACACAATGGCCTTGTTATTTACCAAAATATAGAAAAGCTGTTCTCACAAACACAGACTGCCTTCCAATTTAACAGCAGAGGTCCATAGTGCGGTGACATACAAGAAAAATAACATCTGTTAGAAACTAAAAGCTGATGGTTGAAAATGGAGACAGGAGAAAGGTATACTGTCTTCTCACATGGAACACTGAATATAGATGAGCTCTATTTAGGAAACATTCATCAAACACTAGTTCAGCCCAGGCTGGTGGGCTCAGTGGTTAGAGCATTGACCCACAGATCAAAGGGTCATGGGTTCGATTCCCAGTCAAGGGCACATATCTCTGTTGCAGATTCAATCCCTGGCCCCAATCAGGGTATGAATGGGAGGCAACCAATCAATGTGTCTCTCTCACTTTGATGTTTTTTTGTTTCTTTCTCTACCTCCCTCTCTCTCCCTCCTTCTCTCTCCTCCTCCCTCCTCTCTTCTACTCTAAGTCAATAGGAAAAATACCCTCAGCTGAGGATTAAAAATAAAAACCAGTTCAAATAGAGTGACCATAGTGATATAGTGATCAAGCCTTTCATCTTTCTCCTGCTTGAGAGAATTAATGATTCATTTTGCTTTGTCCTTTTGTTGACTTAGATATTAAAGCTTTTGTGTCGGTAACTTATGATATAG
Source organism: Pipistrellus nathusii (assembly GCA_963693515.1). NCBI lineage: Eukaryota > Metazoa > Chordata > Mammalia > Chiroptera > Vespertilionidae > Pipistrellus > Pipistrellus nathusii. The sequence continues at coordinate 35,226,166 of OY882875.1, read as the reverse complement.
TCTCTGTTCACAAAGTAGTAGTACAATTTTGAAATTAGGGTTTTGTAGGAGATAGAAAATATAGGTGTGCAACTACACCATGGCATAATGAAAGAACTTGAACTAAATCTCGTCCCTATTAACTTGCTAAGAGGTCTTGAGCAATACTCATTTGTAGAACGCCAGTGGGCCCCTTTCTACCCACGGTATTTCACATAGCTTGTGACATCCAAAAGAAACTAGAGTCTATACCATGTAAAAGTTATGAAAGAAAAATCTTAACCTCTATCCTGGATATTTTAGTCTCTCTTGAAAATGTGTAGAGATCTGGGAAAGATACATATTCTCCTGTGGAATGTCAAGTCCAGCCACAGCTGCTGTCAGACATAGCAGAGGAGCCCAGCCAGCGTGGCTCAGAGGCTGAGTGTCCACCTGTGAACCAGGAGGTCACGGTTCGATTCCCGCTCAGGACACATGCCCGGGCTGCAGGCTCAACTCCAGTGTGGGGCGCACTAGAGGCAACTGATCAATGACATTTCTATCTCTTTCTCCTCCTCCCTTCCTCTCTGAAACCAATAAAAATAAAGTTAATAAAATTTTAAAACACCATCATATAGGAAATTTCCCAGAATGGCACTATATAAAGATTTCAAGCAATTCCTTCAATAGAAAGTCATAAAAACTAAAAATGATTAAAAACAAATATGTGAAAGCCCTGGAAAATAACGAGCGAGGCAGAGATTTGGGAAGGGTCTCAGGTACCTGCCTGTGTGGGGCTTATTTGCCTGGAGTGCTTTTCAGCCCCACCCACCCTCCAGCATCCACTCATGCAAACAGGTCAATACAGTTCAAATCAGCACAAGGACTGGACATCTAAAAGGACATTTCTGAAAGCAAGAGAAATGAGGAAGGATGGGATCTAGAATCTACATACAAACTCTGCCCAAATCTCTGCCTCCTCATTAAAAATACATATGCAAAGTAAACCCCAGACAGCCCAAGAAAACTATAATAGAAGGGGGTCTACCCCGGACACAGATTTGCCAGTCCACAAGGGTTACATGCTGTGTGGTTCTACTTACATACACCTTTGAAGTGACACAATGGAAATGGAAAACAGTCGTGGTTGACAGGGCTTAGGGGGGCTGGAGGTGGGAGGGAGTGTGCTGTACAGGGGCAGCATGTGTGATCCTTGTCGTCATGGAGATGTTCTGTGCCTTGACTGTGTCAGTGTCACACCCTGGTTGTGATATGTACTGTAAATGTGCAAGTTGTTTCCATTGGGGAAAGCATGGACTCTCTATTATTTTACAACCACATGTGAACCTAAAATTTTATCAAAATAAAATGTTTAATTAAAAAAGGAAAGCATGCCCTGGCTGGTGTGGCTCAGTTGGTTGAGCATCATACCATGCCCCGGAAGGTCACCGGTCCCATCCCGGCCAGGGCACATGCCCAGATTGTTTGTTCAGTCCCAGGTTGGAGTGCATGGGGTGGGTCTTCAACCAATTGATGTTTCTCTTTCATATCAGTGTTTCTCTCTTTCTCTCTTTGCATAGAAAAAAAAAACTTTAAAAAAAGTTTTATTAAAATACAGAGGGAGGGAGGAAAACAGCCTGGCCAGGTGAGGGTGGCTGTTGTTTGTATGCCAAAAATGTTGCAAGTTCGGTTCCTAGTCAGGGCACATACTAGGTTTCAGGTTGGATCACCTGTTGGGTACATACAGGAGGCAACCAGTTGCAGTTTCTCTCTCCCTAACTCCCTTCTCTCCCTCTCTCTCTCTCTCTCTCTCTCTCTCTCTCTCTCTCTCTCTCTGTCTCTCTCTCTCTCTCTTCCCCTCTCTCTCAAATCAATTAACATATATTCAGGTAAGAATTTAATAATAAATTAGGAAAAGAAAAGCAGTTGCTGACTCCCACCAGAAAGCAGTGAGGTAGCACATTTAACCACAGGAAACAGCCTCTTCACTTAAGACACCCGCACACCCCAGCCCAGAGCTGATGCTGCTCCAGATTGTGGGTTTGAAAGGCATCTGGCTAATAATCGATATGTTCCTGCTCCGGGCCTGCCCCTGTTATAGAGAGATAATAGTGATGATGATCTGGTGGTGGTGGCGGTGCCAGGGAAGAAAAGTTCAAGGTCAAAGTCAGCCGCGTCTGTAGCACCTCCTATTGGTTTTTATTCCTTTACCACACCTCTGGCGTTAGTTGTTCCTTTTTCGTTTTTGAATATAGTAACATATTTTTATATGCGGTGTATTTGATAAAAAGAAAGTTAGTTTAGAGGCAGATGATAAAAGTGAAAGTGAATTGTTAAAACAAGGCCAGGCTTGTCAGGGTGCGGCCAGCTCTCACTTCTAGTGGCCCTGCCTCGGCCTGCGGGGGGGCCCCTGCGTGTCCGCCAGTCCCACTGGCAGCCAGCGGTGTGGGCCGTGCTGTAAGCACCGGGACCCAGGGAACTAGCAGTGGCTCTGTGCGTCCTCTCTCCCATCCTCTCCCTCAGCCGGCATGGGAAGCTTCTAAGTGGGTGAGAGACCTTCTTCCTATGTGCACACCCGCTCCAGCTTTCCCGGCTGTGAAAATGGAGAAGCTATGGGGGTGAGTCTTGTCAAGTCAGAGTCTCCCAGGTCTGAGCCGCTTCTTGCTCATCGGGTACATCTCCAGCAGTGCTGACTGACGGGGGGGGGTGGTTAGGGGAGAGGCAGAGGAGCCGGTTGGAGCTATGTTCCATCCCAGGCAAGGCCTTTTTGAGGAATGGCTAAGTCAACGTGGACAGCACACCTAATACTCTTTACTGTTAATGCTGTTTTAACCAATAGCTTAAAAAATGTCACCCATAGAACTGCCGTTTGGTATTTGGTCCCATTGGTACATTTGCATAAATACCAGCCTACTTCTTCCTCCTCAGCACTTCCGTCTCGTCTCCCAAAAATTTTCCTGAGTTAAATTTTTCTTTAGTTCTACTACGCTACTTGTATTAGATTCATGCTGGTTTATTTTAGGCCTGTAGGCTTTGACCCACTTATATACTCATGATCTTAGTTTTCCTCACAAAGACTGTTTTTGTTGTTTTTAAATATATTCTATTTCAGAGAGGAAGAGAGAGAGAGAGAGAGAGAGAGAGAGAGAGAGAGAGAGAGAGAGAGAGAGAGAGAGAGAGAGAAAGAGAGAGAGAGAAACACATCAATGATAAGAGAATCCTTGATCGGCTGCCTCTTGAATGCCCCCTACTAGGGATCGAGCCCACAACCTGGGGAATGTGCCATTGACAAGAATCAAACCCAGGACCCTACAGTCCGCAGGCCAAAGCTCTATCCACTGAGCCACACTAGCTACGGCCAAAGACCCTGTTCTTATGTTTGTTGTACTGGGCTAAGGAAACTAGAAATGGCTTTGTGGGCTCTCTCCCACTGCCTCTCCCCCATTGGCACTGTACTTTAAATAGTTCCCCCATTTGCATGGTCGGGAAAGCTGGAGCAGGTATGTACATAAGGAGGAAGGTCTCTCTCTCCCACGTAAAAGTGACTTCAGCTTACCGTGCTGGGCTGAGGGAGAGGCAGTGGAGAGAGGGCGCACAGAGCCGTTCCTGGTGTCCTTAGTGTGGGCCGGCACTGCCAGCAGCTCCGCTGAGGCAGCCACTGCAGACCCGAGGCCAAGAGGAAGGCGGAGTGAGCTTCCTGTCAGCGGACTCAGTGGAGGACAGTGGAGTTAGGGGGGATGGCGTTTAGAAGAGTCCAGCTTTGTGTGACTGCTGGGTCTTTCTTCCTATCCATAGAGGAGGAAATGAAAACCCTAAGGGCTCACAGCTTCTGAGTGGCGATCAGTCCTCACATGTATTCCCTCAGCCCCACTCCGCGCTCCTCGCCCAGGCCACATCGCCCGGGGCGCGCAGTCTCCCCTCAGCCGTGAGGTGGGGAGCGGGGACCCCCGAGCTGCCTCCTTCCCTGAGCACCTCAGCAGGAGGAGCGGCGGGCCTGAGACTAGGTGGGTGGGAATGACTGAGGGCTCATGCTTGCCGAATTGTTATTTGGGAATTTGTTTGTTTTTCATTCCAGGATGGCAATGACTCGGAGAACCATGTTCCAGAAGGGGGAGGTGCATAACAAGCCGTCGGGATTCTGGGGGATGATAAAGAGCATCACCACTTCCGCTCCAGGAAGCGAGAGTATCCTCCACCCTCAGCTTGATCCTTTCCCCGGTTCCGCGTGACACTCAGCATTAGTCTCTCAGGTGCGCAGCACAGCGAGCAGACGCTACAGGCGTCACTGCCGAGGGGTCCTCCCAATAAGTCTGGGCCCCAAAGGCGCCCTCATTCTCTTTCTCAGCTCCGGCCCGGGGCAGGAGGAAAGGAGTATTGGCATAGTCTCTCCCAAGGCAGCTGGCTGCGCCCAGGGTCCAACTGGCAAGCTCAGCCATCTTTCCAATCCCCAAGAGGATCCTCACATGGGCTGAAGGGTCCTGACAAGTGAGTCTTCCTGTTTACAGATGAGAAACAGACTCAGAGGCAGGTGTCACGCAGTGGTTTGTGGCAGAGACGGAGCGGAACTGCGGGCTCCCTTTCTTGGCCCTTCCGCTGCACTGCTCTGAGCACCGAGGGCAGCACGCAACGCTCCCCACGGGGATGGTTTGTCTGGAACGCCAAGGGGCCCATTTCTTACACAATCAGTTCCCTAAACAAATTCCAAGCAGCTCTGTATCTCCAGTGACTTTTTGGTCTAAAGATCAGGAGGTTGGGTTAACGGATTATTCTTGACCCTGCTGGTTAGTGTTAAACCAATTCCCACACTGAGGGGCCACATCTCCTTGTGACTCTCTGGCTATTAGGTCAGCACTTTGGGGACCCAGCACTGAGGTAGCATAATCCAGTTCTCTGCCTGGGGAGCACACACTCCCTTTTGCTTCACCTGGAGGAAAAGGATGTGGCCTGTTCTTGTTATAAATGATTAAATGTAAGCACATGTAAAAGTTTCTATTGTTTGTCGGCTGCATCGTGCCATAGCGGCCACTACTGAGGAAGGCCCCGTAGGCTGACCTGTGAGACCGTGGGAAATCTCAGCGGAAGGAAGATGGAGGTTAACGTCAGTGCTCTTTCAGAAGGGTGTCTTTACTGTTCTTATGACATAAAATTCCATGGAAGCAAAAGTTGAGGATGAAGCTATCTTAGTGACAGTCAACTCAACAAAAGCACCAGGATTCTCTAACTTCTCTGGGCCTGTTTTCCTAACTGGAGAGAAGAGGAGCATGGCCTGGCTGATCTGGAAAGGGGCACAGTGTTACGGGAAGAGCAGGCCTGGAGTAGGACGGATCTGGCTTTGCATCCATGCCTGTTAGCTGTGTGCTTCCAGCAAGTTATTTGACTCTAAGCTTTACTTTCCTCATCTGCAAAATGGGTAATAACACCTAGCTCATGTGATTTTTGTGAGGATAATAGAAGATCATGTCTCTAAAGAATGAAAGAAGGTCTTTAAATCCTAAACTGTATTAGAAGTTAGTAAAGATAAACTCAGTTAATGTGGCTCATCGACCCAGTGATCCTATTCTAGGAATGTATCCTAAGAAACCCAATGCCCCAATCAGGAAGAGTGTCGGCACCCCTGTTCACTGAAGCATTATTGACAATAGCTAAGATCTGGAAGCAGCCCAGGTGCTCAGCAGTGGATGAGTGGATTAAGTAGCTGTGGTACATTTACACCATGAGATACTATGCAGCTGTACAAAATGAATGAACTCTCACCCTTTGAGACAGCATGGAGGGACCTGGAGAGTATTATGCTGAGTGAAATAAGCCAGTCAGCTAAGACAAGTAACACAATTTCACTCCTATGTGGAATCTAATTAACAAAATAAACTGATGAGCAAAATATACTGAGTGGCCACATTATTATGATCTCTGAAGGCATAATAATCTGGCCACTCAGTGTATATCCTATACAATAAAAGGCTAATATGCAAATTGTCCCCTCTACCAGGAGTTTGACCAGCAGGCAGGTCAGCCAACCACCCATGTCCCCTCCCCCTGGCCAGGCTGGCCGGACCCCACCTATGCCACACACACACACATACACACACACACACACACACACACACACACTGAGTGGCCAGATTCTTGTTTGTTCAGAGATCATAATAATCTGGCCACTCAGTGTAGATCCAGAGGCATGGATGCATGGAATAGACTGACAGATCTCAGAGGGAAGGGGGTGGAGGGAGTCGGGGAGAGAATAACCAAAGAACTTGTGTGCCATGTGCACAGCCCATGGACAAGGACAATGGTGTGGTGAAGGCCTGGGGTGGAGCAGGGGTGGGGTGCAGGGGAGCAAGGGCGGGAGAAATGGGGGACTTCTGTAATAGTGATGTAGCAGGAAATTGAAAATCTAGGCAGTTCCTAGAATCCACACTATAGGAGAAACCAAAAAATACGCTTTCTATCTTTTGAAACTTCTATGTGGTTTAAACCTTGATGCCTATTCTGTGCCAGATCTTAACCTTATTCAGCAGGAAGTGGATGCTTTGGAAGAACTAAGCAGGCAGCTTTTTCTGGAAACAGCTGATCTACATGCTACCAAGGTACAGAGCAAGGGAAGGGAAGTGTGCTTCTGTCAATGTGATCAACGTGAGAGCAAGACTCCCTGCCTTTTGGTGTCCTCTACGGCCAGTCAGTGCAAGAGCCACTCCACAGCTTCACTGTTAGCCACGGAGCACTAGAAGTCAGCACCCCCCATGACATTGCTCCTCCCACTAGCCAAACCCCTAATGGAATGCTCAGTAATGGGAAGCAGGGGGGTAGTCAGAAGAGGCTTTCAGTATCGAGGAAGGTGGCACACAAACCTTACCCCAGCCCTCAACCACCCCCTTACCCCACACCCACCCGACCCAGGATCAGGATGGCAGCTCCTGATTGCTCTTCATTCCCTTACAAGTCAGTTATAGGGTAGAAGCAGTAAGACACGTTTTGGCCATGACCCAGCCCCATTTTAATGGTGCAGAACAAGAGTGATCTACGGCAAGAAGTAACTCTTCTGTTTATACCTAAAATGCATCACAATTTAAATTCGCAGAAATCTCTTCCTTAAAGTTGTTCCAACTATTTTTATCCTTTTTGAGGGTCACTCTACCGGAGTAGCCCCAGAGGACCAGTGAACAGAAGCCTTGACAGATCTATAAACCTGAGCCTACCTTCCCCTCCTCACTAGCTAGGTGGCCTTGGGCAAGTTATTTAACCTCTCAGCTTCCATTATGAAGATAATGCATGGAGGATGTTTGTCTCACTCTCTGGCTTAAAGTAGTAGTCAGTAAACGTTGCCCACTACTATTACTTTTTTAATATTATTGTTACCATGTGTGGTTTTTTGTTTAGCCTGAACAAGTAATGCATTTTTGTTATATAATATATAAACTTACATTTTGCTGAGACTGACATGTTTTGTTTGTTTTCCCTCAGGAGAGAATAGAATACTCCAAAACTTTCAAGGGGAAATATTTTAATTTTCTGGGTTACTTTTTCTCTATTTACTGTGTTTGGAAAATCTTCATGGTAAGTGTATTCTCTTCACCTGTCAGAGTTTGGGTACTTTTCCTTGGTGATGGCAGAAAGAGCAAAGTGAGTTTGGTGGGGGCACCAAATCCCATTGGAGTCAGCAGAGAAGCCAATCCTTCCCATATGGGAGCATCTCCTTCCTTCTCCTTTTCAGGTCGCCCGGAAAAGGAGGTTGCATTTTATTTTATTTTATTTTATTTTTAAATATACTTTATTGATTTTTACAGAGAGGAAGGAAGAGGGATAGAGAGCTAGAAATGTCGATGAGAGAGAAACATTGACCAGCTGCCTCTTGCACACCCCTTTCTAGGGATGTGCCCACAGCCAAGGTACATGCCCTTGACCGGAATCGAACCTGGGACCCTTCAGTCCGCAGGCTGATGCTCTATCCACTGAGCCAAACCAGTTTCGGCTGCATCTTATTTTTATTAGTGTTGGCATAATATATTTTTTTTTCAATTCTTTTCCTTTTAACCTATTTGTACTTTACATTTAAAGTGAATTTCTTATAAGCAACATTTAGTTAGGCCTTGGTTTTTTATCCAGTCTGACCATCTCTGCCTTTTAATTGCTATGTTTAGACCAGCAGTCAGACATCTAGCCCACAGGTGAGATCCAGCCACCACCTGCTTTTGTAAATAAAGTTTTGTTGGAACACAGCCAAGCCTATTTGTCCACATCATCTGTGGCTTCTCTCCTGCTACAATTGCAGCATTTGCCAACCCCTGGTTTTGACCATTTACATTTAATATGGTTTGCTTTAAAACAACCATAATACTACACGTTTTTTATTTGTCTCAATGTTTTCTTCCCTTTTCCCTTTTTTTCTGCCTTCTTTTGGGTTAATTGGCTTTTTTCATAACTCCATTTGCTCTGCTTTGTTGGCTTATTAACTGTAATTCTCTAAATCTTTAGTGATTGCTGTTAGAGCACTCGGGCAGTAACCACAGGGAATGGCCCCGGGTTTCCTTTATTCTCCTCACCTGGCTTCCTCTCCACCGGATGGCTTCCTCTCCCACCCGGTGGCTTCTCCTCCCACCGTGTGGCTTCCTGGCTCTGATGAGTTCAGGAGGACATGCCGCTGCCTGTTCCCTGTTCTCTGCACAGAAAAGAGAGATAGGGACTTTTGTTTGTCTTTGTGGACAGCCGAAAAGAATTCTTACATCTGATTTAGACCGAGTCCAATTTCATTTTTAGGAGCATCCAGCAGTGAGATGTGTTATGGTGACTAATTCATTATTTTGAATCACCTTTTTGAAATAGTAGGTGATTGTTGAACTGCTCTAATGTAAAGTGTCTGTCTCTGCAGGCGACCATTAATATCGTTTTTGACCGAGTGGGGAAGACGGACCCTGTCACAAGAGGCATTGAGATCACTGTGAATTACCTGGGAATCCAATTTGACGTAAGAGCTGTACCCAGATCCTGGTTTGTCATTCCTTTCTCTTTTATCTGCTGTAAATTATAATTCAGATTCTAACTCCTTGGGGACTTGGCTCTGCTTTTGTTCTTCCTACTCTCCTGCTGTATTTTGACATGTTCATATGCCAGATTGGTAAAAGGTATAAACATAAGTAACGGCTGGGACTTACTGTTGTCGTGTTGCTGGTTGCTGGTATTTCTAGTTCTGCCTCTACTCCTCTGTAGCCAGCTACGACTCACCAGTTTCTCCCACCAAATACTAACATACGTCTCTCAGAGATCTTCAAGCACACCTTTGATCCTCTGGTGGAATATTAACTACTAATTGGTGTTCTGTGTTAGAACTGAAATGATTTCTAGTATAAAAATTATCTTGATAATTTGGACTATGCGCTAAAGATGGTAAGTGTAACCTATGCACAAATTTTTGTCATCTTTCTCCCTGTTTTAGAATACCACCATCATTGAATACACTCTTGTCCTAATTTAAATGTAACATCTTTATTTGTAGACTAGTATATTTTCTCGGTATGTAGATGGCCAATGATTCTGGCTGATCATAAGACCGTGTTATGTTCCCATCTCCGAGGGCCTTTCATTTTAGCTGTGCTGTGATTCTCACCAGATGGCATGCTGCCCAGCAGCCAGTGGCTGGATGATATGAAAACGAACCAGAGCACCTTAAGCTCCAGCCTTTAAGAACAGCTTAGAGCACACTTTTAGAAAATTGTATTGATTGGTTGATTTTAGAGAGGGTGGGGGGTATTGGTTTGTTGTCCACTTATTTATGCATTCATTGGTTGATTCTTGTATGTGCCCTGACCAGGGGTTGAACCTGCAACCTTGGCTCATTGGCATAATGTTCTAACCAACTGAGCTACACAGCCAGGGCCAAACACACATTTTGGTAGACCAATAGTGTGTCCTTCTTCCTTTGAAGGAGTGTGGTCTCTTTCCTTCAAGAATTACATGAATTATGCTGGGAAGTATGCTTCACTGGTCTAGCATATGTGTTCTCCTCTTTTGAATTTCTGACCGGGCTGAATTTTGAGAAATGCTCTTCTCAGTCTTCTCGAGGCCGTTCAGTTGCTGGTGTGTATCCACACCCCACCGGTAACTCGCCTGCGCGCGCACTGCACCGTTCCGAAGGACCCTGTAGGCGGCAGCGAGAGCAGCTCCCGGAAGCACGCACAGGGCCTCGCTGCCTCTCACGGGAAACAGTGCCAGAGGAGGAAAAGGCGTCACGTGATTCAGATGAAGGCTGACTGCTTTCTGGAGCATAGCCGAGAATGTCTAAGTCTCTTATTAAGAAAGAAAAGTTCCTTAACGTTTTGGGTGATCAGAGAACTACATTCACAGGTCATAGAAGTAATCAAGCTGCCGTTTCGTTTCCTTTTAGTCTGTGCTTTTCACTGTGAAGCTATACATTAGGCTTGTGTTTCTTCCGATTTATTCCTGTTGTTTTCATCCCTTCACTGCACTTGACTTTCTTCTGTCCCTACGTCTTAATTTGTCTGCTAATGAAGACGCCACTGTTGTCTTCCTCCTCCTGGAGCTGTTTTCCTTGCCACTTGCTCTCTTCCCCACTTCTTTTTCCTCCCACAGGGCCTGCAGACGCTACCTCTCAGTCACATAGCAGTCAGGGCATCCTCTTCTTGGTTTGTTTTTTAATCCTCACCAGAGGATATTTTTCCCATTGGTTTTTTTTTTTTTTTTTTTTTAAGAGAGAGTGGAAGGGAGTGGAGGGAAGGGGGAGTGAAAGAGATAGAGAGAGAGGCATCAGTGTGAGACCTGTGGATTGGTTGCCTCCTACACATGCCTCTATCTGGGCTGAGGATCGAACCTGCTACCCAGGTATGTGCCCTGGACCAGGAGTTGAATCTGCGCCCGTTTGGTGCATGGGTCAGTGCTCTAACCACCAGCCAGGGCCAGAATGCATCGTTTTAATCTTCACATCTCTCTGAACAGAGATTTAACAAATTTATTCTTTCTATTTTGGTGCAGGTGAAGTTCTGGTCCCAACACATTTCCTTCATTCTGGTTGGAATAATCATTGTCACATCCATCAGAGGACTGCTGATCACTCTTACCAAGGTACGTCCTATCACAAATCAAAGTAATTACTCTTTAAGGACATGTGCACTGTGAGATCATTTTACCTATTTAAGATTTCTTAAACAACAGTCACAAATATTTAAAAGACAACAACAGCCCCTGGCCCACGTGGTTCAGTTGGTTGGAGCGGTGTCCTGTGCACCGAAAGTCCCTGGTTCGATTCCATGAGGGCACATGCCAGGCTTTAGTCACTGGTAAGGGCGCGTGGGGAAGGCAACCGACCAATGTTTCTCTCCTGCTCGCTCACGTGCTCTCCCTCTCCCTTTCTCTCTCTAAAAAAATAAATAAAATAAAAAATATTAAAATAATAAAAGACATACAACAAATTTTTTTTAATTTTATTGATTTTTTTTTTTTTTTTTTTTTTTTTTTTTTTTTTTTTTTTACAGAGAGGAAGGAATAGGGATAGAGAGTTAGAAACATTGATGAGAGAAACATCGATCAGCTGCCTCCTGCACACCCCCACTGGGGATGTACCTGCAACCAACGTTATGCCCTTGACTGGAATCGAACCTGGGACCCTTCAGTCCACAGGCTGAAGCTCTATCCACTGAGCTAAACCAGTCAGGGCCATACAACAGAATTTTTAAGAAGTTAAACTCGCTGAAACCGGTTTGGCTCAGTGGATAAGAGCGTTGGCCTGTGGACTGAAAGGTCCCAGGTTCGATTCCAGTCCAGGGCATGTACCTTGGTTGCGGGCACATTCCCAGTAGGGGGTGTGCAAGAGGCAGCTGATGGATGATTCTCTCTCATCGATGTTTCTAACTCTCTATCCCTCTCTCTTCCTCTCTGTAAAAAATCAATAAAAATATATATTTTTTAAAAAGACATTGGCAAAATGGTATAATTTCTAAAGAGATTTATACCTTAATAAAAAATAAAAAAAGGAAGTTAAACTGATACCTGGATTGATGATGACGACTTACATCACATAATCAGATAACTCCAGTTACCAAAGGTCATAGAATGAGACCACAGTCTGTTTTATTGGCTGATATGTCAGCAGCATCTAGAATAGCGCCTGGCACATGGTGCTTGGAAGGAAGGACTGAGACGGTATCTGAGGTTGGGAGAATAGCGGAGAGGCACCTGTGAGGAGGATGTGAGGTAGAAGCAGGATGCTCAGCTGTTTTCTGCTCAGCGCGGAAGGCTTCCTGGAAGGTAAACCCTCTGGGAAGAGGTAGGGCTTCAGACCCAGCTGTTGGAGTGAAAGGAGAGAGGAGCCGGAGGAAGGACAGGAGAGAGGGTTGTATGGCACAATTTTGCAGAGAGCTCTGAGCCCAGGAACAATGATGAGGGCCTGGGGTAACCTGTTTTAATGGTTTCGAGTGATGTCCAAGTCAGGTGACCACAGCCTCTTAACAGCTTGTTAGCCACTGTAACCCTTCGGTGTCTCAATGTCATACTTAAAACCACCAACTAAAGCCTTTCCCTCTAAGTCTCTTCTTTATAGCCTTAGTCGTACAGTAGTTCTGCACGGGAGTAAGGCACGGGAGTGACACCTTTGATTAACTGGCAGCCACGCTCCTCGTGTTCTGGACACAGGACAGCCGTGCTGCCCACTCACCTCTCCCCTCTCTCGGCAGTTCTTCTACGCCATCTCCAGCAGCAAGTCCTCCAACGTCATCGTCCTGCTGTTAGCGCAGATCATGGTGAGTTGTAAAAACTGGTTTCATCTTCGCACTGTGAGGTACCAGAGTGTTTTATACTTTTAAATAGTCAGCCGCACCTTTGACCCGTCCCTCACTACATGCAGCGTGACGTGTGGACTGGCGTGCTTGGCTTGCAGGGCATGTACTTCGTGTCCTCGGTGCTGCTGATCCGGATGAGCATGCCGCTGGAGTACCGCACCATCGTCACCCAAGTGCTGGGGGAGCTGCAGTTCAGCTTCTACCACCGCTGGTTCGACGTCATCTTCCTGGTCAGCGCGCTCTCCAGCATCCTGTTCCTCTACCTGGCGCACAAGCAGGCGCCCGAGAAGCACATGACGCCGTGAGCTCGGCCGCGCGGACCGCTAACAGGCCTTGGTGTCAGCGTTTAGATAGAACGAGGGGAATGGAGGCGACCAGGCCTAATACTTTATAACCAGATGCTGTGGCAGCCATTCCACCTGCACCTTATGCCTTCTTCTCTGGCGATACCGTGCTCGTGAGCGCCTTGGCCGGAGCACGGGAGCCGGGTCCCTGTGGCTGATGCTCAGCCAGAAGTTCCTGTGGGGGCGAGGCCGGTGCAGCGTTGGGAGGGGGCGTGGGAAAGAGCCAGGAAGCGGCGGGGAGAAGCACACCGGAACCGGGTAACGGAGTCTGCGGGGCTGGGCCAAGCGCGTGGGGTTTCTGCTGAAGTGGAGGTTCGCATGGAGAAGGTTTTGGCTTCCCTGAGACTGACTGTCATTAAAATCCGAGATTGTAAGTCTGGCCTTGGCTTCATTTCATCAAAGACAGCTCCGTGTCTGCTTGTGTGATCTCACACGAGTTAGCTTCCCACCTCCTCCCCAATCCTTACCATTAAAATAGCCAAGAGCTCGTCTCCTCCTCCCTGGGGCTAGGATGGGATGCAATTGAAATAGATTCTACCAAGAGAGATTTTAAGGGTCTCATTTTTCCTGATTTCCTTTCACTTAGTATCATGTAAGAGTGAATTACTCTACATTCAATTAAGTAATAATGGCTCGTATTTTCTTCCCATCTGCCCCTCATACTGTGGGTAGGACAATGAGTAACTGCTAACTGGAATAAGTCACTTTTTTCTCCTATGACTCAATTTCTTCATCTGTAAAAGGAAGATGTTGGAAATGCCATTTTAGAAAATCCTTAATTTTACTACCAGGAAGTCTCTGTTTATTACTAAGGTCTTATTCTGAATTTTATTTTGTTTTTTGGTTCCTTAGAGACAAAACAAAAATTAAAGCATAAAATACTTATCAAAAACAGTTCAGGTTAGATCAGCTAACAGGAAAGTTCAAGCAACTCAAGAGACATTTTTAATGGCATTTATTTTAGTAACCACACATTCTTTAAAAAGCATAATTTTAATAGGCAAGCTTAAGTCCTTTAATTAGCAGCTTCACATGTACAGATTTATGAATCACCTTTGGCCTCCAGGAGCCCATAGACGTGAGAGAGATCATCCTGCAGAGAAGGATAGTTAAGTTGCAGCTTGAAAGAGAGCACAGGAGAAGAACCTGGTCCCGCCTCAGCTTCTCCGGAGGTGGCCACAAATGAGCATCCGCAGTAGCCACCCGAGACAAGTGACAGCAGGAAGCAGTGCACGTGACGGGCCAGTGTCCAGAGGGTTCGTCACCAGAGACAGCAGGTGGCAGCCGCTCATTCCTTGGAAAGGGCTCCCGTTAAATACCCAGAGACAGCTCAGCGCAGCCACAGCTCTCCTCACATCCTGGTGTCCTCAGAGGTGGTGGAGGACTGCGAGGCTGTGCTGAGGGCCTGTGCGAGAGAAGGGAAGGTCTGAGTGCCGGGGCGGGGCCGGAAGCCAGGGAGAGGGTCATCGCTAGAAGCCAGGTGACCTGACTAGCTTTGCTTGCAGCTTGCTGTCTGAAACTAACCCATTTCCTTTCTATAACTGCCTGCCTGCCGAGATATTACAGAATTCTTAAAAGACAACAGGAGTACTCTCTGTTAAGAACTGTGCAGTATAGTCAGTGGCTATTGTGTGTGCCTTGGTCTGAATATTTGTATCCCCCACATTCATATGGTGAGATCCTTACCCCAAGGGGAGAGAATTGGGAGCGTAGGGCCTTCTGGTGTGATTGAGTCAGGAGGGCAGAGCTGGGATTGGTGCCCTTAAAAAAAGGGCTCAGGGCTCCCCAGCTCCTCCCAGCCTGAGGGGGCAGAGCAAGAAGTCCGAGTGTGCACCCTGGAGAAGCCTCACGGATACCCATCTGCCAGCACCTCGAGCTTGGCCGCCAGAATGTGAGAAATGAAGGCTGTTTACAGAGGCGCTGTGTGCGGTATTGTTACAGCAGCCTACCCGGACTACGACGGGTGTTCCTTAAAAATTAGTAGTTTTATGTTGCCAACCAGAGGAATTCCGTTAATGTAATGAAAGAAAACCAATATTAAACTTTAAGAGTCTTGGCTTTGCCAAATGTTTCCTTTATGAACTTGGATAGGTCACTTCACTCTTGGACCTCAAGTTCATCTATGAAAAGAAAATGGACAACAAAAACTGAGATTTACTATGGAATTTATCTAATCTAAATACAGCATAATGTTTGCTCTTTCCTAGTAATAAAACTTGAATACCTGCCAGTTATTTTAAAAAGGGCACTGTCTCTAACCACTATTCCTCTTAGGCTTACTGTGCCACAGGCACCATCCGAATCATTTTAATATTCTAGTCAATATAATCCTGGTAACAGTCCCACAAAGTATCCTTGTTTTATAGGGGAGGAAACCACAGCTGGTGTGGCTCAGTGGTTGAGCATCAACCTATGAACAGGAGATCACAGCTTGATTTCCAGTTGGGGCACATGCCCTGATTTCAGGCTTGGTGCCCAGGGGGCCTGCAGGAGGCCGTTGATTGGTGATTCTCTCTGTTGATATTTCTCTCTCTCCCTCTCCCTTTTTCTCTGAAATCAATAGAAATGTTTTTTTAAATAAAAGAAATGTGTCCCCACTCACTCGTTCTTTTGCCACGTGTGAGTCCACCTCTGACTCCGCCCGAGCTGCTTCTCTGGGATCGGGAGGCACATCCAGGGGGTCGGCCATGGAGGAAACAATGGGGACCTTCTTCGCCTGGAAGTACTCGTAGGCCTTCTTCCCGCAGACTAAGAGCGTGACGCTGTTCCCGCTGCTCTGGACTCTGTCCACCACCTTCTCGTAGAGTTCGTCCAGCACATTCACCCCGTTCACCTCAACGATGACGTCCTCGTCCTCCAGCCCCGCCAGCTGGGCAGGGCTGCCCTCCTGCACCTGCGAACACGGGCGGAGTTTTCACGTCCAGACACAGACACGGGAATGGGAGCTGGCTCCCCTCACAGGAGATGAGGGTTTGAGAATTTACTCTTCGCTGTGATACTTCTCCTTGAGGGAGAGAAGTCAGGGTCAGGGCTCTAGTGCTTTCTGCTTATGGAAGCTACAGCTTCCGCTCTCCACTAAGTGGAGTTAGTGGTTGGCTCTCGTGTTGTATGTCTTCTGGGTTAAAGGCATCAGACGTCACAGGTCCCTTCTGCATGCCCAACATGCGAGCTCTAGGGACAGTCCTCTCCCTCAGGCCCTCCGCGCAGAGGCATTGGCTGCGTGCACAGAAGCAAGCAAGCATCACCCCCTGTCAGTGCTGACGGTGACTGTCACCTACCGGCATGCCAGCTCTACCTGATCTGAAAGCGTCTACAGACGACTGAGTGTAACATGTATAAGGAATAAAGGATGTGAGCTTAGGCTGTACTGAGCTATCTTAAAGGGTCAGGGACCATGGCAGCAATTATTTGAACCGGAGTGAGACGCTCCACGTAGGCCCTCAGTGTGCCCGTTTGCTAAGCCATCAGTGAGGGAGGACCCGCCCTCCTGGTGTGGCTGCGGAACCAGGTCGCCGTACCTCTTTGACATATGGGCCCGGCCGCCCCCGAATTGCATTTAAGTGGAAGCCATAGCCGTCGTCACCTTTCACCAGCCTGCACAGTCTAGGCTTATGATCTGGCCTGGAGCTGGCCGCAGGTGCAGGAACCGGGGCCTCCGTGACAGAACCGTTAGGCAGGTGTTGATTTTGATAATAGAGAAATGGAGAAAAATGAGCCTATGGGAAATAAAGGGGGTAAAACATTAACTGTAAATATGAATAATTACACTATTAAGTGTGCTGATTTAGTTTATAAGATGTCATACATGTTCCTCTCTTCCACATACATGATTGTGGGCTGCAAAGTTTTTCATTTTACAGCCCACAATCATGGAAAGGGATAAAGGAAGATTGAGCTTGGTTGTGGAGTAACATGTATAAACATGTAAACAAATGCACATATCTGTAAAATAAAATGTGGTACAAGGATCCAAAAATGAGCCTAACAGAACTGCTGGTTTCTTCTGACTTGGTGAGAGGATTAGCGACTTGCCCTCTGTCTCATGCAGGTTAGCTCCATCTGGCCTTCCTCTTCAGTGAGAACTTCAAGCTCCTTAAACACTTAGAGTAATGCAAGACTCTACATCACATCCAAGTGCAGACAAGAGTGAACTAACTGGCAGGGCAGCAGTCATGTGGTCACATGGTTCCTCCCCCACTACCCCTCCAGCACTGTGATCTGTTCTACTCTATTTTACTAGCTATTGTAACTAGTAGCTGATATTTGGTTATGCCAAGCTCCTCACTCACTATCTTTATATATTCCTAATCCATTCGTCTCCCACAACATCCCTGCAGAGAAGGCAGTGATGGTCTTGAATATAGAATAAGCATTAAACGGGACATATGACTGATTTTATATATATATATATATATATATATATAGGCTTAGCCCAACCATTGTGGCTCAGTGGTTGAGTGTCAACCTATGAACCAGGAGGTCACAGTTCAATTCCCGGTCAGGGTACATGTTCAAGTTACAAGCTCGATCCCCAGTCAGG
The DNA here is from genome assembly GCA_963693515.1 of Pipistrellus nathusii. Lineage (NCBI taxonomy): Eukaryota > Metazoa > Chordata > Mammalia > Chiroptera > Vespertilionidae > Pipistrellus > Pipistrellus nathusii. The sequence continues at coordinate 35,208,539 of OY882875.1, read as the reverse complement.
TGGTGGAGGGTGAGGGCATGCAGAAGACAACCAATCAATGGTTCTCATCACTGATGTTTCTTTCCCTTCCTCTCTGAAATCAATATTTTTTTTTTATTTTTTTTTTTTAAAGAGCTTAGCTGTCTGGGTTTTAGTTGAAGAGAAGAGGCTAGATTTGGGTATGCTGAGATCCTAGGTCAGTCGATAAATTGCTGCCCACAGGTGCCAAAGCATTTGTGAGGCGATGAGTGGGAAATGAAGCAGCTGAAAGTGGGTACAATGTGTGCTCCCCCCTAAATCGCCCCGTTCAGCAGCCTGGCTAAAATTAGATCTGAGGCTCCGGTTACCATCTGTCTCACCAACCACAAGGCCGCCGCTTCCTTTCCACATGAGAGTAGCACCTCGCTGAGAACCTTTCAGTTACCCAGTGCAACTAACTCCAGCCCTTCCAGCGATTCCCTTGTAAACCTTCTACATTTCTTTCCCTCTTTAAAATGTGGGGAATGAACAGTCACTCCTTACATGCAAAAATGCCTTTGACATCACCACCCAGACAAGCAAACCAACTGTCGAACAGTAACAGCTAATCCTAGGCAAGTACAATAGCATCAAACAGTGAGTTTGCATTCGTTCTCATTCAAATATTTGGCTGTCTCCCGTGTTACAGGAACTGGCTCAGGTGTTTGCTCTGTTCACTGATGTTGTCTCAGACATCCTGTTCATGCAACTTACTTCGGGGAGAAGAGGGAGGAGGAAGATGGGGACAGTCATCTTTATAGATCAAAGTTCTCTCTTTCTTAACCAAAACATTAAGATTATAGTTAACTGATTCTGTCATAAGGTTTGAAGTTGGAAAGGATTCAGTGCTAGAATCTGCTGTACCACAGCAAGGGCGGTGACCTTCTGCCTTGACTTTTTCTACCAAGTGGGAGCCACTGCAGAAGTGGCTTATCCTGTTCCCAGTTGTCCTAAGCCAAAAGCTAGCTCCCGACGGCTTCCCTATCTGATCAAGCTACATCCCATAGACCCCTCAAAAATAAGCCTGCTGCTTGTGTATAATAGCCATTCACATTCACATTATTACAAGCTGTTCAATAGCCCAGTCTAGGCTTTTACATGGGATGGCTGGAACTTTCTGGTGGATGGCTTAAAATCCCTCCTTAGGAGAGTTAGATCTACCTCTGCCTATTTCCAGACAACTGTTCATAGCTTTCTTCAGACCTCCAAGAGTAATTATGTAATTATATGCAAATTCTTTCAAAATCTTGAGTCTAAGGACTTTAAATTTATGTGCCAATCACATGGCATTCTCATACCACTGCCACTTTGAACTTCAAAGCAGCTTTAGTGATGGTCGATGGTCATTATACACTTTCCAGGTTGAAGATCAAAGTGATAACTTAAACCACCAAATAGAGACAATGACCCAGCCAGTTGAGGTCAACCAGACTCTCTCATCAGCTGGCAATGAATAGCAACTCGGACACAACGGGCTCACCAATGGAGTAGCCGTGGTGGTAGAAACAGAAGCTATTCATGGGCCAACCAGCATTGGCTAACAATAAGGTAACTTAGCCAACGTTTGAGGGCATGAGTGAGTGGACCCCACCTTAATGCAGGAATAGATGACTATTACTTACCAGTCTGTATATGCTATCCGTCTCTTTGTCTACCACCAGCAGTGAAGTCTGGTCTCCACTCTTCCTGATCATTTCCACCACACTGTCATGACCGAGGGATTCCACGGACTCGCCGTTGACAGCAATGACCAGGTCATTGGCCTTCAAGCCAGCCGCCTCTGCCGGACTTCCAGAATCTATGTCTTTGATGAATTGACCTAACCATGCCCAAAACAATAAATTATCAGAAAGACTCCTCAAAAATTAGGATTTCCTGCCAGAGCACAAGGCCCTAATAAAATAGAGTAGGCCTGCTGAGTACAACCACCATCCCGACCACTGGCCTCCATAGAAGCCTGTAAGGCCCCCATGTATTCAATCCCCTGCTCAGGTCTCACTCCAAGAACAAGCCCAGACTATCAACCATGAAAGGGTCTTAAAGAAAAGAATCATGTTTTACTAAAAGTGTCTCCAACTCACTCTTGTCAAAAGAGCATGCTAAGCATTAAGGGTCAGCAAGTTTCCAGAAAGTCAGTGGGCATACCTGTATCCATATATCTTAGGTCAGTGGTTGGCAAACTCATTAGTCAACAGAGCCAAATATCAACAGTACAACGATGGAAATTTCTTTTGAGAACCATTGTTTTTAAACTTAAACCTCTTCTAACACCACTTCTTCAACATAGACTAGCCCAGGCCATGGTATTTTGTGGAAGAGCCACACTCAAGGGGCCAAAGAGCCGCATGTGTCTCAAGAGCCACAGTTTGCCGACCACGGCCTTAGGTAGACGATGAGCCATAAAAGTGGGGGAGGGCAGAGCGAAGAACAAACCAAAGAAATCAAACCCTAGGACTGCCTGTGTGTGCACGCTAAGGCTGTGTCTGTAGCCTTTTCCTTACCTGAACTACCTTCACCAGATGCCTCCATATCGCTCCCCCTGTTTTGGCCCTCGCACAATTTTAACAAGTCTTTGTTTCACTTTTCCAGCTGGCTGTTAGCCATCTCCAACTGGCTATCCTGCAGATCCCTCCAACGTGATCTATTCCCCAGCCCCTCCTCTTGGTCACCTGTCGGGAGCACCACTGTCCATCAGACACTGGACAGCTGCTTCTTCCTCAGCACCCACGCCCCATGTGTGATCAACTGCTACGTCCTTCAATGCCACTTTAACATCGTACACTTCTCTTTAGTCCCACTTCCCCGACATGCAGTGTGTATTAATTAGTTCCTGTCTTGAATTCCACCTAAACTGCTCCTGTGCCTGACCCTGTCCCTCATCTTTGTCTTCTCCTTCAGACTCATCTGGATGCAGTGTCTGCCCACGTCACTCCCCAGGGCAACAGCCTGAGCACTGGCTTTGGAACTAAATAGGCCTGATATTGATCCCAGTGATTATATAATCACTGCATCTTCTCCAAGCCCCCAACTTCAGCAATTCTTGCAGAATTATTAGGAGTAATTAAGCAACCAACACACAGTAGGCTTAATTTTTTTCTTCTGTCTGGCACTGCTCAAAAAAACGTTTAACTCCTCAGACTCTCAGATCAAGTCCAAACTCCTCCACTGGGCATTCAAGATCCTTCATTGTCTCTCTCCAATCGACCTTTCTGACTTGGTTCCCTGTGCTTCACACTGGATGTCAATCACACTGTGCTTCACACTGGGTGTCAATCACACTATGCTTCACACTGAATGTCAATCACACTGTGCCTGTGTGTCCTTCATTTGTTCACACAATTCCTATCATTTCTGGGACAGCCTTTCTTTTTTTTCTTTTCTTTTTTTTTTAAATATATTTTATTGATTTTTTTACAGAGAGGAAAGAAATGGGATAGAGAGAAACATCAATGAGAGAGAAACATCTATCAGCTGCCTCCTGCACACTCCCTACTGGAGATGTGCCTGCAACCAAGGTACATGCCCTTGACCAGAATCGAACCTGGGACCCTTGAGTCTGCAGGCCGATGCTCCATCCACTGAGTCAAACTGGTTAGGGCGGGACAGCCTTTCTTATCCAAATTCTATTCATACTACGAAGCCCAAGCTCAAGTGGCACCTGTATTGTGAGGCCTCCCAGTACCTTTCAAGTGAGAAAAGCTTGCTCCAACCTTCAGTTCCTTCAGTTATGGACATATGTGTTACCTCATCTAACTAGGAGGCTCCTTAACTAAAGAATGCATCTGATTCACTTGATATTCTCAAAGGCCCTGGGGATGTTTTTATATAATACCCACCAAATTAATATTTGATGAATATATGTACACATTATATATAATAAAAGGCTAATATGCAAATTGTCCCCTCAACCGGGAGTTTGACCAGGATTCAATCACCCCCACACACACCCTGACTGAGGGCAGGCTGGCTAGACCCCACCTGTGCATGAATTCATGTACCGGGCCTCTAGTATAAAATAAAAACAGTAAACCTCCAGGTGTATGACAGCTTACACAGCCTGAACCTACATTCTGTGATGTATTCACCTTCCCTAGGAGGACCTTTGTGCTTTCCTTATTGAGTTACAAGGAATTGGAAAGATTCCTGCTTCTGTCTGAGTCTGAGATCCCAACCCACGCCCGTGCCTCAGACCTGGTGCTGTGCTGCAGCTGCCCCTCCAGCTCAAGCACCAGTTGTGCACAACGCTTCTCAGCTTTGCACTCTGTGCCATGTTGGTAGCTTGAAATCGGACACAGTAGGGGTATTTATACCACAAACATCAACAAATGCCATAAATTCGGCCTCCCCTGCCCCAGAGCCAATTTAGCAGCATACTACTGCTCAGATCCGAAATTCTGCCTTATCCTTCTGCTATGGAAACCTGAGGGGGAGGGAGGAGGGAGGATACCCAGGATCAGGTCCCCAAGTGATATGGAAACTGACCCAGTGCCCTGGCTAATTTGGCTCAATGGCTAGAGTGTCAGCTTGCAGACTGAAGGGTCCCAGGTTTGATTCTGGTCAAGGGCACATGCCCAGGTTTCGGGGCATGCAGGAGGCAGCCGACCAATGATTCTCTCTCATCATCGATGTCTCTCTCTCTCTCCCCCTCTCCCTTCCTCTCTGAAATCAATAAATTTTCTTTAAAAAGAAAGAAGCTGCCCTAGCTACGCTTTCCAGCTCCTCCCTCCTGTCCGTGCCGGTGGCAGGCCTGAGGGCGCTCTGGGTCAGGCTGGGATGAAGAGCCAAGTGCCCCGCTCCCTCCTGCCTTACCTCTCTGCTCCGGGCCCGCCCGCAGGTAGAAGCCGTAGCCATTGCTGCCCTTTCTCATCTCCACCAGCCGGGGCTGGCGGGGCAGTGATTGGAAGCTGGCTGCTTCTCTCTGCACGGGGATGCTCTGCTCCCTGTGGTGCCGGTCTGTGTCCTTGTCCACCAGCAGGAACGCTACTCGGCTTCCTGACTTCCTCACCTGCAACGACACACACAGTGAGGCCAGCCTCGGCTCCAGGAGCCATGCCGGGAAACAGGCCAGTCTCTGTGCCCCGTCTCTGGGCTCAACAGGAAATGTGGGGTGTGAGACGCAGGCTCCCGCTGTTTACCGCCACCTACCGCCACCTCGCTGGTGTGCGTCCACCCCCCACGTCCACGGCTGCCGTGTTTGCCTTTGTTAAGGAGGAGCCCCTCTAACTGAACCCCAGGAAGAGCTGGAACTCAGACAGCCCGGAGAGGGCCGTGGGTGAGAGCCGCAAAGGGAGTTTGGAAAAGGAGAAAAAGTGAAGTTCGCCCGTAAAGGATGATTCTACCAGGAGAAGGTTCCAGAGGACCTTAAAGGGAACCCCGGGACTGTTTGCCAGGTGTCCAGGGCTGTACGGGGCCCTAAGATTTGGAGGAGCTGCCTTCCAGAATTCCCCGCTGTAGCTCTCTGTGCCTCGCCATGCTGGCTACCTTGCAGCTTGTATGAAAGTAGTTTGGTAGCATGGGGTCAACATTAAATGCACTATAAATTCAACATTAAATTTACTACAGTCGGGTCCAATAAGGTTTAAAAGATAAAGTTAAAACACTTTCTTCAAAATTATACAAATCTCCCAAAGGCCTTATTCCCAAATCCTAACCACGGCTCAAGCCGCCAGCGAGGCTGACTGCTCTTCATACAAAGGACAGCCTCCCGTCATTGCGTTTCTCCCTGAGAAGCTGTCACTCCTGCCTCCCTGTCTCCCCCCCGTGAGAGCGAGGGAAAGGGGCGGCGAGAACAGTACCTTCTCCACCACCTCCTCGTGGGTGGCCTCCTCCACGTTCTCCCCGTTCACCTCGATCAGGCGGTCGTCCTGCAGGACCCCCGCCCTCATGGCCACGCCCTGCGGCGCGATGTCGGTCATGTACACCCCCTTCGTTCCTGCGGAGAGCGGGGGGCGGTGTCACAGGAGGCACAGCGTTCACGGGCTTTCTCCCGACAATACGACATTAGACGGTCCCATTGTAGAGCTAACTCAATAGCCTTCAGCTTCCAACGTAACTTTATAACCAGAGCTCCGAGCAAAGGCTGCCGCTGCCATGACTCAACTGGTCTCTTGATTTGACCAGAATTTCTGAGCCCAACTAGATACCAAGAAGGAACCTCAGGTGGCACTTGCCTCTTGAACCAGAAAGAACCAAACCCCCTCCTCCCCATGCTGCCTCACTGACCCGTGCCCCCTCTCTTTGCATCTGCGGTATTGGAAGACACCCACTCCATTCCGTCCTCTTTAATCAGCCTGTCATCACCCATCCAACAGGGCAGCCGGGAATGTCATGGGCGGGGCGCAGGCGGAAGGGGACAGAGGCTCAGAGGGAGACAGGAAGGGAGGGAGGGAGGGAGGGGCACATACGTGCCTGCCATCAGGTTCGCAGGTGGTGTGATGTCTTAAAGTAATGCTGTCAATTTACTCAAGATACTGATATTCAGTCGAGGTAAAGAGTTGCATTATAATGACTAAATACATTATTTGCAAGGAATACCAGTAACTAGCTAACACTCTGCCTTCCCAAGACCTAAGATTTGGGCGAACTGCCTTCCAGTTCGCCTGTTCCTCCTTAGGTCTTTGTCATGAAGAAAACATGTTCTTCGTGAAGCTGATCTAAGCCATTCGCCACACCCACTAGTCCAAGGGCCAAGTGAATAGAACCTGTTTTTTACCATCTTACTGACCGTGGACTTCCGAGAAATGCTGCCCAGTAACAGGCAAGCTTGAGAATTGCCCCTTCTGTCTGGCTTGTGTCTCTCGCTACCAGTTCTCTCGGATTTGCCCTTTATCGCTGACCGAGTTGTGCACAGCCAGTGCCTCTCCAGGACCAGGACATGGGAGGAGCCAAATTAGAGATGGAACCAGGAGGTTCCAGCCTTGGTCCCACAGAAACCATGATCATAAAACCATTGTCAACTGGGCACAGGCCGGTCCGCACCTCTGAGACTCCAGAAACAGAACTTCTAGGACTTCCTGATGGCTGGGGTTTTCAGATCACTGTGTACCTCTCGGCTAAGGTCAAGGGCACATCTCGGTGAGGCTGGTCCACAGCAGCGGGTTCAACTTAAATGTCATAGGAGGGTGGGGGGTTTGCAGTATCCTCAACAAGAATTTCTCAAACAAATGAGTGACAGCCTGGGTACTCCAAGAGATGAAAAAATTGATTCTTACTCGAAAGTAGCTATTAAGACCCAACCGGTGTGGCTCAGTGGTTGAGTGTGAACTCATGAATCAGGAGGTCAAAGTTCAATTCCTGATCAGGGCACATGACCTGATTTCAGGCTTGATCCCCAGTAGGGGACGTACAGGAGGCAGCCAATCAATGATTCTCTCTCATCCTTGATGTTTCTATCTCTCCCACTCCCTTCCTCTCTGAAATCCATAAAAAACATTTTTTTAAGTAGCTATCATGAAGAACCTCCTTTTTCTTGCCTATTTCCCAGTTTTCCCTCCACCCTCACCCTGAGGGAGCCAGAAAAAAATACCAAAGGAGCATCAGTGCTCTAACCCTCTGGCCTCAAAGGCTCAGCCAAACAAACTCGGGGGGCCAGGAGCACCCAGGGCCACCCTGAACCCTGCTGCCGTCCAATGTCTGATCCCTCATTGCACAATGGTGCGAGGCCAGGGGAGGGCTGGCGAGGAGGGAGAGCGTGTGGCTGCTGTTGGGTAGCCATAGCAACTGGAAAGGTAAGCCCAAGAAGCATTCACCGCCAGCATCGTTTTCCCGGGAGGCCGGTGGTCTGGCCCCGCCTCGGCTCACCTTGGACGGTCTTCAGAGAGAAGCCGAAGCTGTTCCCCTCCCTGGCCAGGTAGCAGAGCCGCGGCGGGGCCCAGGCCTGGGCGCCTCCGTTCATCACAGGGGGCAGCTTCTTATCGTTCAGGCTCGGCCCCTTCGGATGCTGGCCCAGTTCTTTCAGGTCCACCTTTTCCTCCACGGCCTTCTCGTAGGAATCCCCATCCAGAACCAGGAAAGTCACCGAATTCCCACTGTTCCGGACCAGATCCACCACCTCGGAGAGAGGACAGCCTTAACCGATAGCCCGTTCACCCCCAGAGGGGCGCTGCCTGGCCCTGGAGATTCTGATGGCGGGTCCCTGACACCCGAATAGTCAGGAGATAACGCCCGCCATCTCCACCCAGCCTTCCCGAGAGCCCGGTACAGATCAGGAATCAAGAGGGTGGCCGCCCCTGCCCAGGCGACTCTTAAAAGGACCAGTCCTGCCCTAGCTGGTTTGGCTCAATGAATAGAGCATCGGCCTGCAGACTGAAGGGTCCCGGGTTCGATTCCAGTCAAGGGCACATGTCCAGGGTTGAGGGCTTGGTCTTACTAGGGGGTGTGCAGGAGGCAGCCAATCAATAATTCTCTCCCATTATTGATGTTTCTCTCTCCTCCTCTCCCTCCCTCTCTCAAATCAATGAAGATAGTTTTTATAAAAGGGCCGGTCCTTCCTAGGGGTGAATGCCACCTTAGAGCACAGCAGGTCCTCCCTGTCTGTAAAGACGGCATCAGGCAGTGGAGCTGGGGTAAGGCCAGGCGTTTCCACGTGTTCGCTGCCTGAACACAAGCTACCTGAGCCTCCACTTCTCCTCTGTGAAATGGTAACATGTACCTCTGGGGCTGCGATGAGGATTTAACAAAATAATGGATATGAAATTAGTCCGTGTGCTAAGCGATATGCAATGCATTTTAGGCCTGACATGGTTGAAATCCAGGGATAATGCGGGCAGTTCTCTGTGAGAGACGTGATTGGCTGGCAGGAAGCACAGCCATCAGGGTGCCTGCCTGCCTGCCCGTGGCAGCCAGGAAATCTCGATTGACCTCAAAACAAGACTCAGCACGGATGGGGGACCGGAGAGGCCCCGGAGGCAATGCCACAGGCGCCCGCCCACCTGCTTGTGCTCCTCGCCGTCCACGAAGACACCGTTGATGCGGAGAACGCGGTCCCCGTCCCGCAGCCCTGCCCGCTCCGCCGGGCTGCCCTTCTCCACCACCCGCACCAGGTGGCCGGCCGTGTCCTTCTCGATCCGCAGGAAGAAGCCGTAGCTCTGCCCGTCCTGCTTAGACAGCGCGCACTCTCGGGGGCTGAAGCCGGAGGCCATTTCTGTGAGGAGAGACAAATGGGTAAATGTGTGGGGAAGAAACTCTCGGTGGAGTGAGCCCCCTGTCCTCCGGCCCCTGTAATTTTCCAGTCACACCAAATCCAGGCCATTTGAGCAGCAACATTGGGGTGCAGGAGGCCTCCTTCCTGGGCTCACTAATGATTTCCAAACCTATTTCCCCAAAGATACCCTCGTTACCTGAGTTTCAGATGCACATATTTGTGCGGGTTCTAGACACAGATGATTTATTTTTTTATTTTTAAAATATATTTTATTGATTTTGTACAGAGAGGAAGGGAGAGGGATAGAGAGCTAGAAACGTCGATGAGAGAGAAACATCGACCAGCCGCCTCCTGTACACCCCCCACCGGGGATGTGCCTGCAACAAACATACATGCCCCTGACCGGAACCAAACCTGGGACCCCTCAGTCCGCAGACCGACGCTCTACCACTGAGCCAAACCGGTTCCGGCTAGACACAGATGAGCTAATTGCAATAGCTCCAAGACCAAATTCTTCTCTGTCCCTGGACATAAAGAAATTTAGGTCCCATTCATGCCCTAAAATGTTTCAGAAAATACAAGCCCCCTCTCATTCGAACCTTGTAAGTGCCTGGCGAGCTCTAGGCAGTGAGGGTAAACCTGTAGACGAGGCAGACCCGGTGCCTCTCACGCTGGGGAGAACCTACGTGCACAATGACACGGGGAATGGCCCGCCAGGAAGAAGCAGGTAAAGGGGAGGATAGGACAGAGGCCTTGGGAGTAGGCAGTGGGTGGGAAGAACGCAGAACGGCTTGCTAGAGGAAGACTCTTCCAAGACCGAAAGGACTCATGGGACTTAGGGGAGACAGGACAGGACAAGGAAGGCTCAGGAAAGAAACAGAGCGGCCGGCCTCAGAGCCGGCCTGAGACGTTGGAAATGAGGTGGAAAGTAGGTTTCCAGGCCCTAACGTTCTAGGCAGAACTGAGCAGGGATGCCTGGCAGAGAAGGATTCCCAGAGCCAGGCCGGATTCTGGCGCCCAAAGCAGCTTCCATTTGCACCATCCCTCCCTCCAGCGGCCCAGGCAGGAGCCAGGTCCTGGGCCAAGGAGGACAGGACGCGTGTGGAGACCACCGGCTGCAGCTCTGGCTCCCGTAGCTAAGAGGAAGGCTCCGCCCTGTCCGGTTTGGCTCAGTGGCTAGAGCGTCGGCCTGCGGACTGAAGGGTCCCAGGTTCGATTCCGGTCAAGGGCATGTAGCGTGGCTGCAGGCTCATCCCCAGTAGGGGGTGTGCAGGAGACAGCAGGTCGATGTTTCTCTCTCATCAATGTTTCTAACTCTCTATCCCTCTCCCTTCCTCTCTGTGAAAAATCAATAAAATACATTAAAAAAAAAAAAAAAAAAAGGAAGGCTCTTACCAGCGTCCCAAGCCCTCCTGGCTTCAGCGCCTCCGCTCCTCGGAGAGTAAGAGCAAGGCCAGGCTGCCAGAGCAGGAGCAGACAGCAGCCTGCTGGTTACAGGGCCTGCAGGGACGCCCCGTGCGCCCTCCTCCCAGCTCCCTGCCAGGGAAAGCTGAGGTCCCTGCCCTCCGGAGGGACAGGAGCTGAGACCAGACGGTGTGTGGAGCTGAAGGACGGAGAAGGGCTCCGGGCTCCTGGATGCCACCCCATGCCGGTTCGATACCATCTCTGCCCTCTGTGTACAGTACAAGCGGGCGGACCGCCTTCCACGGCAGGAGCCCAGGCCTTCCACGAGGTCACGGCGGGGCCTGGCAGCCACACGGCCGGCGGCATGAAGGCGAAGAGCCAAGAAAACAACAAACACACAGGCGAGGTTTTACGTGATCTCTACCCGGGGCTCAGGCCTGAGCTCCCCGAGAGTCAGGGGAAGGGGAGCCTCGGGCGACCCCGGGGCTGGTCAGGGCCGAAGCCTGGGAAGCAGAGCCAGGACCAGCCGCCAGGAAGATGTGGCTCTGGGCGGGACAGGGAGGAGCAGGGAGAGAGGGGAGAGGAGCACGTCCCAGAGTGGGTTCCACATGCAAGCAGCTGCTAGGCCCCTCCGACTTTGACCTTCTGGAGCCTTCCTGCAGGGCGGACGTTCTCAGCTCACACCCACATGCGTACCCACCCCCGTACTCAGACTCACTCCCCATCCCTGTCGGCTCCCCAGTCACAGCACCGAGGAGCCTTGGAGGGGACAAAGCAAAGCCCCTGACGTTGGGAGGGAATTACAGGGAAACCATCAAATCCTCCCAAACCCCAGCATGCCGCGCCATCGACGTGAAGCCCCTGGAGGCCGTGTTTCACTGAGAACTGTCTGTGATGAGCTTATAAATGCTAATTTCTAACCCCACCCCCACCCCGCCACACACACACACACACACACACACACATACATACGCACACACACACACACATACGCACGCACGCACGCACACACGCACACACGCACACGCACACGCACACGCACACGCACCTAAAACCCACTGCTCTCCGGTGGAACACGGACGCCTCCTCGCTGGGACAACGAGTCCTGAGCGTGGGGAGGAGGGAAGAGGTCGAGTGCTCCTGTGTCTCAATAGCGATGAGGAAGCCTGATGGACGAGGAAACACTGTTCCTGGGAAACCTCAAGCTGTTCTCACTGTTTGTGTAACTCCTTTACCCACTCAGCTCTGCCCCGCGCCTCCGAGCCTGGGGCGTTGGAGGCCAGAGCTTCTTTTCCCACCGGTGGTTGAAGCCCAGAGGATTGGGCAACTCCCACCAGAGCAACCCTGAGGGAAGGGCTGGGCGGCGGGAACCGGGACTCCGGTCCCCACACCTGCCTCCCCCAGTGCAGCCACTAAAGGCTCAACGCTGGTGCCCGGCCAAGCTGGAGACACAGCACCTTCAGCCACACCCATGGAGGGAGCTGGTCAAGCTCCAAAGCCTCGCTGTGCAGTGGTTCCTGGAGTCCTGAGGGCACTGTTTTCTGTGCCTTTTTTGTTATTCCTCACCTGAGGGTGTTTTCCCCATTGCTTTTCAGGGAGGGAGAAGGGGGAGGGGAGAAAGGAAAAAAGGAGGAGGAGGGGAGAGGGGAGACATCAGGGTGGGTTGCCTCCCCACGTGGGTGCATGCCCTTGCTCAGGATTAGAACCCGAGACCCTGCAGCGCGGTCTGACTTGCAGTAACGTCTTCTCGATGCTCAGTAGGAGCTGAGCGGCCTGTGCTCCTGAGTCCGCGCAGCCTTGACCCCCACGGCGTGCGAACCGAAGCAGCGAATCGTCTGGGGAGGAAGTAGTGGGTGGGGAGCAGAGCTGGCAGGTGCCACTCGGATTCAGGGGCCAGGGTGACAGAGGGCCTCAGACTCCGCCCTCAGCTGGCTGATGGCCTCCGCTCTCAGGTGCTTGCGTTTGGGGGCCTCAGACGTAAGTCACAGCATAAAGGGACCCGGGCAGCAAAGGCTGTTTTCAGCTGCTGGATGCTGTTCGCTGGCTCAGAGCTGGCGCCCGGGAGGAGGCCTCAGCACAGACGGGGCTGCCACGTGGTCCTGCCTGTTGGCTGCGGGCACTGGCCGGGGCCTCTCCCTGCCCGGCTGTGCACCCCACATCCTCTCAGCAGAAGGAGACATGCTCAGGTGGCCGGCGACAGTTGACCCAGCCTCGGCGTTCTTCTCTGCCCCCGGAGGGCGCTGTCCCACAGCCGCGGGAGAGGAGCTGGGGTGGACGCAGCAGGGGTGGCTTAAGCACTCGCTGCTTCTCAGGGTGTTAATGCTCCTGTTCGGGGTGAAGCCTGGGGACTGAGTCTGTGAGCAGGCGGAGGGGGCAGTGTCTGCTGCACAAGGCTCTCCGGGTGCCGGGGCGGCGAGGGCTCGGAGTCAGACCCGTATGGTGGCTGCGAGGACCAGTGCGGTCACACGCAGGCCTGGCACTCACTCCGTGTCAGGGGCTCAGTTTCCCCATTTCACCTCCGTCTGTTCGCTCGGGGGAGCAGGTGCCGGGCTTGAACGTGAAGGCTCCACTCTTCTTGCCACCGTCACTCCCCCGGTCCCATTCCCGCTCCTTCCTGTAGCATCGGCTTCCCTGGCCCGTGTTACCTCGTCGCAGGGACGCCAGGACCCTGGACCAGCCGATGCCCCGGGGAAGAGAACGTCTGAGACCCAGAGAAGAGTTTGGGCACCGCCCGAGGCGGCGGGAATACTCTCGGGACTCAGCACCTCGGTTGGATCACGATGGGCTCAAACCCCCGAGGCCGGAGGACAGCCGGCAGGAGGGACTCGGGGACAAGTCAGACTGCAGAGGCCGGACCTTAGCCCAGGGAGCCGGGCCTCAGTGGGGCACCATCGCAGCCGGTGAGCGGAGAGTGACGGGGTCAGAGTTGGGCTCCAGGAGCGGGAGGCGGCGGGCGTGGCCGGGAGCAGAGACGCCTGGAGGCCGGCCAGGTGAGGCTGTTGCAATAGCCCTCCTCCGTGCCATCAGCTGACCCTCGGTGCCAGCCGTGAGGGCACAGAGGCAGCCGAGTGGGAGGACTGAGTGGCAGACGGGGTCCCCGTTCACCCAGTGCCCTCAGACTTCTCCGTGCGGAGGTGCTCAGACAGGACGGGTGACAGTGCCGTGCCCTGGGCGAGGAGGCCCGGCAGCCTCAGAGCCACGGCCGCCCCGCCCCGCTCCCGAATCCCCCGCAGGCGGCGCTGTGGCGGATTCCGGCTTCTGTTGCAGGAAGACCCCCCTGGGGCCGCAGCTCAATCTGAACGGCGTGCTCAGGGTGCCCCTCGGTCTGAGTTCCAAGAACAGTCTTGCTCAGCAGTCATTCCTCCTGCTGCAGGCTTCTCGCGGGGCCAACTGCATTCTTTCCCTGAACTTTCTCCAGAGCTCAGTGTTTTCTGCGAACCCATCCTGATGCCTGTCAAGCCCTAGACGACCTTTCCGTTAGGGACTGAGCTGCGTCCCTCCCCAAATTCACATGCTGAAGCCTTAATCCGCCCTGTGACTATATTTGGTGACAAGGAGATATTAGTGTGTGTGTGTGTGTGTGTGTGTGTGTGTATGTGCATGCTAATTAACCAGGACTCTGTAACGGGTCAACTGGACAAGAGGAGGTTGATGCACAGCCTCGGGGACAGGGCAGCCTCCACGTGCCTGCACTGGGGGAGAGCCTGATCAGCAGCGGCCACGGCTGCTTCAAGGGCCGGGGAGGGAGGTGGGGCCGGACAGGCAACGCAAGGGTGGGAGGCGCCGTGTGCTCTCAGATCGCGCACTGGGCTCCTAGTAAAGAGATAATTATGGTTAAACTAGAGGCCTGGTGCACGACATTCATGCATGGCAGGCGGGGGCGGGGGGTGGGATGTCCCTCAGCCCGGCCTATGCTCTTTAGCAGTCTGGAAGCCCGAGGGGGATGTCCGACTGACAGCCTAAGCCACAGTTGGACATCCATAGTGCTACTGAGGAGGGGAGAGAGGCTCCGGCCACCGCTGCTGCAGTCACCAGCTGTGAGCCCGGCTTGTGGCTGAGCGGAGTTCCCCCATGGGAGTGCATTGACCACCAGGGGACAGCTCCTGCACTGAGCGTCTGCCCCCTGGTGGTCAGTGTGTGCCATAGCAACTGGTCGTTCTGCCATTTAGTCTATTTGTATATGAGTCTTTTATTATGTAGGATTAGATCATAAGGGTCGGGCTGGCGTCCTTTCAAGAGAAGAAACACCAGGAGTGCATTTACTTGGAGGAAAGGCCATGTGAGGACACAGTTACAAGGAGAGGCCTCAGGAAACACCAAACGTACCAACATCTAAACCTTAGACATTCGGCCTCTAGAACTACGGGGACACAAACCCCTGTTGGTAAGCCACCCGGTCTGTGATCGTCTGTCATGACAGCCAGGAGGTTGTTAGCGCTTCTGAGTGATGCTACCTTCCGGGCCGGCTGTTGGAAAGGGAAGATGTGAGAGAACCACGTCATGCCTTGGGGACTGGCAGGAAAGTGATACCATCCCACAGTGGCGGGGTCATGAGAAATGAGATGGGTTTCAATCAGAGAACTTGGCGCACATCCTGCCGGCAGACAGAAGGGTGGGCCCGGAGCTCAGGAGACGATGGACGAGAGTCTGCACGGCTGTGTGAGGAGAAGGCCCCAGTGAGACCAGGACAAGAAGAGGGCCAAGGAGAGCGCCTTGGTAACGCCTGTCCTTAGCGACAAGATGGCGCAGAGAAGGAATCATCGAAGGCCAAGATTTTACAGCAGAGTCGGAACTAAAGGACGAATTCCATGGTAGGATAGCTAACAAAGCCAAATGACACTGAAAGCAGGAAGCGCCACTAAGCTTAGAAAATGGAAGTCCAAGATGGATAAGGGACTAATAAACGAGTGGACGGTTCATTCCAGAGGCAATGAATATGGATGCATCTTAAAACGGATCAACCAGAGAGTTGGGGTAGTCGCTTGAGGGGAAAGCAGGGCTGGTGGATGGTTTTATTCTTAGCTACTCACGGTTCTTGTGAGGAAGAGCCCGGTGTGACCGGTTTCTCAAGAAATTGATGCAAAATGACCCCGTTTTAATTTTTTTCAATTGCAGTTTACATTCATTATTGTTTTCTTTATTAATTTCAGGCACCCAGCATAATGGTTAGACACTCATGTACTTGATAAAATGTTCTCCCTGGTACTCCGGGTACACAGACATCAGACAGAGTCATTGCAATGTTACTGACTATATTCCCTGTGCTGTACTTTACATCCCTGTGACCGTAACTACCAATCTGTCCTTCTTAATCCCTCCACCGTTTCCACCCAGTGCCCAAGCCCCTCTGCCCGCTGGCAACCATCATCTGGTCTCTGCATCTATGATCTTGTTTCAATTTTGTTCTCTAGATTCCACATATAAATAAAATCATGAGGAATTCATCTTTCTCTGACTGACTTATTCACTTAGCATAATACCCTCCAGGTCCATCCATGCTGTTGCAAGCGGTAAGATTTCGTTCTTTTTTCTGACTCATCGTATACAGTATATGTACCGCCATGATTTTATCCACTCATCTGTTGATGGACACTTGCGTTGCTTCCATATGTTGGTTGTTGTAAACTAGAGTCCCAGTGCACGAAGATTCCTACAAGAAGGGGCCTTCCTTTCCCTGGCCGCTGGCACTGCCTTCGCTCCGGCCCAGAGCCGCCTTTCTGCCTTCCTAGAGAACATTAAAAAGAAAACTAGAGTGTTAAACCTAAACCCAGCTTTTAATTCCGGGGTCACTGTGTGCTTGCTATGAGAACATGAGGGACTGCCTTCATTTTGAGCCAAAGACAGAAGTCCGCCCAGAGCAGAAAATGCACGGGACAACACGTGACGCGTGGCCGCACAGCCTCTGGGACAGAGAGCCGTCCGCACACCACCCTCCTCCGGGCAGTCCCGGGGCCTGGGAGCTCGCTCTCTGAAAGGACATTTGAGCGGCGCCCCTGGTTTCCTCCCGAACTGAGAAGTGGAGACTGAATGATGGACGGGGTGGGCAGCACCTCAGTTACCGGGTTCTGTCTACTCTCTCCAGGCAACTCTGCAAAGTCCGTTTTGTTGTTGTTGTTGAAATGTATTTTTATTGATTTCAGAGAGGAAGGGAGGGGGAGAGAGAGCTAGAAACATCAATGATGAGAGAGAATCATTGGTCGGCTGCCTCCTGCACGCCTCCTAATTGGGGATCTAGCCCATAACCTGGGCACGTGCCCTTGACCAGAATAGAACCTGGGACCCTTCAGTCTGCAGTCCAGCGCTCTATCCACTGAGCCAAACCAGCTAGGGCACAAAGTTCGTTTTAGCTGCTCAAAGGCCAGGGCTGACGATTTTCTTCACCATGAAATTTTAAAGCTCAAATAATAATCTCAGATTTCCCTAAACCCAGAAGTATCGTAAAGACCGAGAGCGAGGGGATTGCAAAGATGGCACCCGCGCTGTGCCAGGGAGGTCTGGGACCCGGAGCTCTCACAGAACTTCAGGCGAAGCTGGCCAGAGTCCCATACCTGCAAGATGGGCCCCAGCAGCTGGAGCCCAGGGTCCCCCAGCAAAGGGACCAGGAACACACAAGGTGGAGGAGATGAAGTGAGGGGCAGTTACCTTAGAGAGACCTGGCCCACGTAGGAATCATGGTAACCAGGGAGGAGTAGGGAGCAGGCTCACTCACAAGACAGCACCACTGAACTTCCCGAAGACAAGAGGCAGGATATGGGATGAAAGCATTCAGCCGGGAGGTGGGAAAAGGGGGTGGGAGGGGAGGGGGGTGCTGTGTAAACTGGGGATCGCCAGGCCCGGTGACCCGTCAGGAGAGACAGACAGCCAGGGAGGATCTTCCTTGCTCATCTCCCAAAGTCCAGACGTGACAGGATCACCCACAAGGCGGTGAGTCACCGCCGTTAGTCACGCGTACTCAGGCCTCACCAGCGTCTTATCTAACAGGAATTAGGAATCAGCGAGGCAGCCGAGGCAGCCGGCATCTGGCTACAAAGAAAATGCAGCCTCTCCTCACAAGGCACTTATGTAACCAGCCCTTGAGCCAGGGAAACACTAAACAGCAACACTTAGCAGAACAGCAGGTGACTAATGTTTAACCTGGTTACTGAGTCTGTGGGACGCATCACCTGGGATGGAACCGTGGAGTCAATGATTTCTGCTTCGTGGAGGCATGTGGGGGGTGGATGGGGAGGGTAAGAGCTCACGGTCACGGTCACATCCAACCCGCATACTGCTCACTGGGCCCTGAAGCCCATGCCGATGGATGGAACCCGGGCACCTCAGCGAAGGGACAGCAGCGCTCCCGGGGAGGAGCAGGCCCTGGGGGAAGGCTTCTCTGTGGGCCTCTGCCTGCGTGTGGAAGAGTGGACATGCGAGCCCTAGACTTTTGTCGGGAAGCATAACTGGTGGAGACTGGGATGTTGTCAGCAGCTCTGGACCAGCCAGGAACTCCCCGGGGCCAGCAGCTGGCAATCCCCCCCTGAACCCCCCCGCCCCAGCCTCAGCACAGGCTGCCTCCTCCAGCAGCATCACCCATCCCAGCGGGCTCAGCCGGCACCCACAGGTGTCGCAAGCGAGGGATGAGGCAGCTCCACTTTATTCTTCAGAAATAGTTTGCCCAGAGCAGGCCCTGTATGTTAAGGCCACCAGAGTCCCACACCTGCAAGAAGTTCAGTGGTGCTGTCTTGTGAGTGAGCCTGCTCCCTACTCCTCCCTGGTTACCATGATTCCTACGTGGGCCAGGTCTCTCTAAGGTAACTGCCCCTCCTTTGAAAAAAGCAAGACCAGTGGGAATTCAAACACTCAATGGTATTAATTTTGAATTAAGAATTTAACGATAGGGTAAGTGGGGCCCTGAAACACGTATTTTCTAACTGTGCTTGCCCACTAGGATAGCTGCTGTTTGGTCTTCCCAACCCATAGGTTTCAAATGCGGGAAATTCCTGAAATGCCTTTCGTGGAGAATTACGTGGAGAAGAGTGATCATAGGTCCAGCGAGTAATTCAATTTTTTCATATAGGTTTTTTTCAATTTTTTAAGTATCCTTTTATTGATTTCAGAGAGGAGGGGAGAGAAACAGAAACATCAGTGATGAGAGAGAATCATTGATCGCCTGCCTCCTGCACATCCCCAGACACGTGCCCTGACCCGAATTGAACCCTGACCTCCTGACTCATAGGTTGATGCTCAACCACTGAACCACGCCGAGGATAAGTAATTCAATTCTGACTTCTGATTTCTGATAAGGGATGTTAATCTGTCTGCCTCAGTTAATTAGCCTCACTAGCACTGCACCTGCCCCGGCCACCGTACAGGACATGTGAACAGCACTATGTCCCAGACGGCAGGGCTACCTACAGGCTGGAGTTCAAAGTCCTTCACACTGCACTTGCTTACCTGTAGGTTGGGGGAGAGATGGAGTCAACATGGGGTAAAAACAGATGCCTCACAGAAAGGACCACTGTCCACTCCTGACAGAGCCAGTGCCTGAAAATGCCCGGCCCTCCTGAGAGCTGGCGGAGCAAAGGTTCCCTCCTAAATGGGCATCTTGTTTTACAAGATCCTTTGAACTTGCATTTCTAGCCCTCATTTGTTGTCGTTTACTTTTTATTTCATAATCATGCACTGAGCTCTGCGATCCAGCTGGACCTGGAGGCGGGGAGGACAACATGGAGCCCAGGGAGCTGAGGCTGGAGCACGAAGGTGACCGGACGTCCGAAGCAGATGGGAGAGGGGAGCTCTCAGAGCGACAGAAGGAATGGTCGGTGGTGAAGATAAAACCCAAGTCAGACGGACGAGAGGCGTCCACACTGCGCATCATGGTCTGCTGCTGGTCTTGCCCTCCCTGGACCCCCGCTCCATGGCTGGCTCCCCCTCCATGCCGTCCCTCACCTGGCGAAGATCACACCCTGCCACCCGCCCTCTTGGGCTTGGGGGTGCAGAGAAAAACTGGGGACCCTTGTGCTGGGCCCAGCATTGCCATGGACAGATGTGCTTCAGGATGAAATTCTTGTCATCAATTTCTCCCCATAGATGGACTTGCCTCCTGTGCCATCATGGAGGTGAGGTCACCAGCTGGCACCTGAATCCGGAATGTTCTGTGAAAGCGGGACCCTCTGTAACCAGATCCTTCCTCCCCAGGGCTGAGGGCGGAGGGCGTTCTGCTGGCTCTGGGACTTTGTCTGCAGACAGCCCGAGGGCTCGCATGGGCAGCCACGTGGAAGGACACGGTGGGTTCCCCTTGGCTGGGCATGGCCGGCCCCAGGCGGTGGCGTCTGCTGGGCCCCCAGAGGCCTGGCTCCAGTCTGGAGGCTCAGCGTGACCCAGCCTTCCTCAGGCAGCTCTGCCCGCAGCCACCGGGTCCGCCTCCCCATCGGCCCTGCTCTGCCGGAAACCGGCCTCCACTCAACACAGGCCCTAAGCAAGCCACGTTCACAAAGAAATGAGTTCAAGACCTGCCCATCCTCAAGGCCAAGTTCAAACTTTAGATTATTTACAAAGCCTTTCCTGACCAGCACGGCCTGAAGGTACGAAGGCTCAATCCAGACTCCTTTCTGTCCTGCCCTCACAGAGCCCAGAGCCCGGGGGCTGCTGAAGGCTGAAACGTAACTGTTTTGTACAGACAAACGCATGGATGCAGAGAACAACATGGTGGTAGCCGGGTAGGAGGAGGGGCTGGGAGGAGTGGAAAAGGTGAAAGGGATCTAGTACCAGTTGCCAGCTAGGAAAACAGTCGCAGGAGGTAATACACAGCACAGGGAATACAGTTAATGTCGTAAAAACTATGTCTGATGCCAGATGGGAACGGAATTCTCTGGGTGATCACTCCATTCGTAAGTTACATAAATATCTAATCACTGTGTCGTAGGCCTGAAACTAGTACAATATTGCACGTCAGCGGCAATTGAAAAAAAAAAAAAAGTCACCCTGCTGTTATGGTTATACATGTGTACTGAGCGCCCACGAGGCTCCAAGCACCAGCTGAGGGACCCTTTGCGTTCTCATTGGACCCCAATGGCCCATTTTAAAAGGAAAAGAAAACAAAGACTCTGGAAAGGTGGTTCCCATGGCTATTTGGATAAGCAACAGAACCTGGCTTCACACCCACCTGAGTCGGGGCTCCCCCTACCCCTCCCCAGCCTCCCAACGTGAGGAAGAGGATGTAGGAACCTCAGGCCCTTAGGCTGGGAGGAGGAAGGCATCCGGGTGAAAGGAGTGGTGCAGGCGAGTCCAGGAGTGGAGCCCGGAGAACAGGTTTAGTGGCAAGGATGGCGGTGAGCCTGTCAGTGCCTGGGACCCAGTCCTGTCCTTCCAGGGAGCTTCGGTGTCCATGAGGCTCGGAGCCTGAGAAGCTGGTGGTCTCAGACCATGAGCAGCCCTCCCTCACTGTCACTGAAAAGCTAGCAGGTCCCCCTGGCTGGTGTTGCTCAGTGGGTAAAGCCTTGGCCCGCAGACTGAAGGGTCCGGGGTTCGATTCTGGTCAAGGGCATATGCCTAGTTGTGGGCTCGATCCCCAGTTAGAGGGAGTGCAGGAGGCAGCCGGTGAGTGATTCTCTATCATGGATGTTTCTCTCTCTCTCTCCCTCTCCCTTCCTCTGAATTAATAAAAATATATTAAAAAAGAAAAGAAAGCTAGCAGGTGCCCTTTCCTGTTTATCAAAGCTCCTTGCCACTGCCAGGTTCCTTCCTTCCTTCCTTCCTTCCTTCCTTCCTTCCTTCCTTCCTTCCTTCCTTCCGTCTTTCCTTCCCAGGGTTCTTCCCAGGGTCCTTCCTTCCCGGACCACGCCCCACACAAAGCCTGTGAAGATTATCAGAGCACACAGAGCACAAAGCACCTTCTCCCATCCAATCCTGGAACACTAGGAAGCAGGTGCCATGATGCCTGTTGGACTGTGGGAATGGAGACAGAGAGGAAGAATCGTCCGCTCAGGAGCGCAGGCTCCCAGTCCCAGCACCCAGGCCCTTAATCCTATAGCCACGACTCCAGCCAGGAGGAGAGGAGAGAGGTTTGAGCAGTCCCTCATGAAGGACCTGCCAAGATGTAAGGAAAAGGTGTCTAGCTCTAACCTGCTACTCTCATCCAATTCCTATGCAACAAATGCGAAAATCATTTAACCAAGATGCAACATAGAGACGCCCATTCCCAGACTTGGGACCACAGATGACCCAAGAGAGATCCAAATTCTTCAGCCTCCTCTCCTTTCGGGCAACTCATGAAAACACCCTGATTCTATCCTGCAGTTCCTCCCATTCACCCAAACATCTCAGCCTCTCCTCTGCCAGGGTCCTAGGAGCTGGGAGGGCAGCTCAACGGACAGGGTCCCTGAGCTCCTGATGCTGGCCGCCTGGCCGACGTGGCATCTGGGAAGGACACAAGGTGGTCTCTGAGAGTGGCTACTCAGGAGGGATACGGTGACGGGGTGGAGAGGGGCCCTGGGAACTGGCATTGTCATTCATACCCAGTGACAAGGAGGAGCCAGCCTTCACAGGACCTATCTACCTGGTGGGCTGGGAAGTCACCTTATCACAGACATAGTAAGCAAACAGCAGCTCCATGAGATTAACCGATGGGACAAGGTCTCTGACTAGCCACCAGCCAGTTCCTCCCGCTCATCCCCGGAGCCGTTGGATACACCATTAGGAATGTGATGTGGAATCTAACGAACAAACTAAACTGATGAACAAAATAGATGCAGAGACACAGAAGCATGGAACAGACGGACGAATCACAGAAGGCAGGCAGGGATGGGGGTGGGAAGAGATGAACCAAAGACCTTGTATGCATATCTGCATCACCCATGGACACAGGCAATGGTGTGGGGAAGGCTTGGGGCGGGGGGCAGGACGGAGGGGCCAGTGTTGGTGGTAGTGGGGGGAGCAAGTATAATACTTTCAACAATAAAGATAATTTTCTAAAAAAAGGAATTAAGCACATTTGTGTTTCTGCTCAAACACACTTTTGTCATTTTACTTCAGTCCAGCCTTCAGCAGAAGACGCGAGCCTGTGATAGACTTGTGTTCAGCAAACTGCGGCTCTCGAGCCACATGCAGCTCTGTTTTTGAAGAAGTGGCATTAGAAGAAATTTAAATTTAAAAAACTTGGCTCTCAAAAGAAATCTCCATCATTGTGCTGTTGATGTTTGCTCTGTTGACTAATGAGTT
Organism: Pipistrellus nathusii; assembly: GCA_963693515.1. NCBI lineage: Eukaryota > Metazoa > Chordata > Mammalia > Chiroptera > Vespertilionidae > Pipistrellus > Pipistrellus nathusii. The sequence goes on along the minus strand of OY882875.1, from coordinate 35,185,798 downwards.
TTCCGACCGCTATCAGATAGACGCTGATAAAGGCTCCCGCTGACTAAGGGCTTGTCTGCTGGCCCGTCAGCTCATCAGCCAGGTGACTGGGATTCCCCCGACTCCCTCCCCTGGACGAGAGGCAGCCGTCTGAGGACGTGAGACAGCATTACTATCCGTCTCCTAGTTTACGGTGCAAAGAACGTGCAGAAGAATCCGAGATAAGGCCCATGTACTTAGTCATAACACACAGACTCAAAGTCCCGGAGCTGTTCGCTTCGGGAAGGAGCACGTGATTCAGGTGGCTGAGCCCTGGGACCCGAGATGGCGCCCTGACCCCCGGTGGGGAGGGAGGGCGTGCCTGCAGCCTCCGGAGCCAGCCAGAACCGATTCCCCTCCACAGGGACCCTTCGCCCAGAGGAAAAGCCTCACTCCGGTCCCTGACCTCTGCTTAGGAAAGACACTCCACACCTGCACGCCCACGAGAATCCGCTGAGTGAGTCTCCACACAACCAAGGTTTTCAGACCCGCCCCACACCCAAAGGGATAGTGCAGCCCCGAGATCTCCCTCAACATTCAGCCGAGAAACCACTGGGTCCCAGGACTCTGCGTAACGGACTGGAAAGGAGAGCGGGGCCTCTGTTATCCAGGTGCCGTGGGCTGTGCCCTTAAGAAAACCTCCAACCCCCAGCCTGCCCAGGGGAAGGTGCCGTGGATCTCCCCGTGGCCTGTGAGGTCTGCCGTCCCCTCCCCGTGGCCTCTGAGGTCTGCTGCCCCCTCCCCGTGGCCTCTGAGGTCTGCCATCCCCTCCCTGTGGCCTCTGAGGTCTGCTGCCCCCTCCCCGTGGCCTGTGAGGTTTGCCGCCCCCTCCCCGTGGCCTCTGAGGTCTGCTGCCCCCTCCCCGTGGCCTCTGAGGTCCGCTGTCCACGCTCACAGACCTCCACGCTGCCGGGGAAGCTGCTCTAGTAGAGAAGTGTGGAGGTCTGGTGTGCGGCCACAGGGAGGTTGACAGCGGGCCTCACAGGCCACGGGGAGATCCTCACTTCACCTTCCCCTGGGCAAGCTTGGGGTTAGAGGTTTTAAAGACCAGCCGGCCAGCCCCTTGGGAAGCAGCCTCCGTGCAAGTGCTGGAGCATCTCAGGCAGAGAATCCAGGAGAAGAGTCCTCACACCCCCTCACACACACGCCCACCACCAGCCCTCCACACCCTCACACACACCCCCACCACCCCAGGCCTGGCTCCCGCGCCTTCCCCACCAGCCTCTCTCCTGCCCTGGACGGCCAGCTGCCGCTTAGAAAGGGAAAAGGGAAAGAAAGGCGGCCAAAACCGGCTTGGCTCAGTGGATAGAGCGTCGGTCTGCAGACTGAAAGGTCCCAGGTTCGATTCCGGTCAAGGGCATGTACCTTGGTTGTGGGCACATCCCCAGTGGGGGGTGTGCAAGAGGCAGCTGGTCGATGTCTCTCTCTCATCAATGTTTCTAACTCTCTTTCCCTCTCCCTTCCTCTCTGTAAAAATCAATAAAATATATTTGAGAAAGAAAGGAAAAGAGAGACGGTGGCTCCGGCCCGGTGGCCAGCCCCCCGTTGGGGGACGCGGGGACGCCGAGTCCGTCCTTACCTGGATCTGGGAGGAAGCGCCTGCTGCTGGGTCCGCTGGGAATCCACTCTGCTGGAGAGCGCTGCCGCGGAACTCGCTGGACTTTGAACGGGGATTGATTTAAAAGCTGATGTATTCAACAGGGACACATGGTCTGAGTTCAAGTGACCTCTGTCCTGCTCCCTGCCAGCTGGCTGGGCGCTGAGCCGGGCGAACCCAACGCACTGACCCACCGGCCTGCCTACCCGTGCGTGCAGGATGCCACGGCTTGCCAGCCCCTCCCAGGCAAGAGGGGGGCAGAGAGGAGGGGAAGGACGGCCTCTGCCTCCCCCGGGTCCTGGTCCCATCCAACGAGCACCCACACCCAGGAGCCCAGGCTGTCTCCCATCCCAAGGTCAGGGTGGAGGGTCACTTGAGCACCATCATCCACTGGGGTCTTATTGGGGAGCAGGAGCCTGGGCAGCCACCCCCGGGGGCGGCCAGGAGCCCAGGCAATGCAGCAAAGCCCCTCTCGGCCCGTCCTTTCTCCCAGCACTGGGGTTCCCTCTCTCGCTCCCTTGGAGTTGAGCAGTAAATGGCTGCCATCGCCCAGGCTCTCTTCCCCTTGTTACACACTCTCTCCCACCTGAGTGCTGCTCCTCTCCCCCGCCTCTCCCTCTCTCACCTGAGAGCTGCTCTCTCCTCCACGGCCTCCCCGTCACACTCAGCACCTCGCAGACAAGCCCGGGCAGGGTGGTGGGAGGCCTCTCTGTGAGCTGCTCTCAGCCCCAGGCCCCGACGGGCCAGCAGCTGATTCCGATCAGCAGCACCCACACAGGCCACCCAGCTCCCGGCTCCTCTCCGACCTGGATCCTCAACCCACACTGAAATCAGGGCGAGAGACGGCTCCAGGCAGCGAGGCGAAGCGAGCCACAGGCCAAGGAGGGGGCAGCTTCGCCCCCTCCACCCACACTGCGACGGCCCTGGTCTTCGCTGGGCCCGGGCTGCCCCCGACCCAGGCATGGCCACGCCCGAGGTGAATAAATGTTCACAAATGACGGCCATGTGAGCAGCTAACTCAGTCAGGTCAGGTCGTCCCCACCTTGGCCCTATGCCCCCCGAGCTCCGTAAAGCCTTCCAAAGCCCAGGGGAGAGCGGGAATCTGGGCTTAAAATCAGGACACCTGGGTTCAAATCCTGACACTACCACTTCCCAGGTGTTCGATCTAAAGTAATTTATCAGCACAGGCCCCGACCAGGGACCAAACCTGAAACCTGGGTGTGTGCTCTGACCGGGGATGGAACCTGCAACCTTTCCGTGTACGGAACGACGCTCCAACCACTGAGCCACCCCAGCCAAGACTAGAGATTTCTTTCTTCTATTGAATCAAAGCATCTCACCCTTCCACCCACAGGCCCTCACAGCTCCCTCGGGGCTGCCCTAACTCACTCTTTATACATCGCAGCCTTGAAATGCTGGAAGCCTGGGCATTCGCCATAAACCTCACTCCTCAACGTGGTCTGCCTGTGCCATGACTTCAGGATCTCTCACTCTGGACCCTGGCCCATTTGTCAAGGTCCCTCTTAAAATCAAGGACCTAGCCCTAACCAGTTTGGCTCAGTGGCTAGAGCATCAGCCTGCAGACTCAAGGGTCCTGGGTTCGATTCCAGTCAAGGGCATGTACTTTGGTTGCAGGCACACCCCAATGGGGAGTGTGCAGGAGGCAGCTGATCAATGTTTCTCTCTCATCGATGTTTCTAACTCTCTATCCCTCTCCTTTCCTCTCTGTAAAAAATCAATAAAAAATAAAAAAAATTTTTTTTAATTCAAGAACTTAGCCCTGGCTGGTGTAGTTCAGTGGTTGGAGTCTTGGCCCATGCACTAAAGGGTCTCAGGTTTGATTCGGGTCAAAGGCATGTGCAGGAGGCTACCAATCAATGCATCTCTCACACATCAATGTTGCACTCTCTCTCTCTCCCTCCTCCCCCTCTCTCTAAAAACCAATGGAAAAAAATATCCTCGGTGAGAAGTAACAGCGAAAAGCAAGGACCTGAAGAGGAACCTTTAAAGTGAGGTCACTGTTCTACAGCATGAGTGTGGCGGCGGCTATGCAATTTCTACGATTATTGAATTTCACCAAACGGTACCCCTAAAACAGGTGGATTATATCCACCTGCAAATAGTACCATAATTTTAAAATTAAGGAGCATACGTGAGTAATATTCATTCTTGAAATTTCTGAAATAAAAAAAGTTGCATGACTCACACACACACAAAGAAAGACAGCCCTGCGCTGGCCGGTTTGGCTCAGTGGATAGAGCGTCCACTGAACTGTTTCCCACAGGACTGGTTCCGGCCCTTCCCTCCCCTGAACGCAGCTGTTCGCGGCTCTCAGCTCTGCCCGGGCTCCGTTCCTGGTCTCATCTCCTGTCCCACAGTGACCCTGAGAAGAAAACTTCTTCCACATCAACTGTCTATTTTTAAAAAGTGGTTTTCTATATTTCACCCAGTTTTTCTACAAGCTTTGTAGAGGGAGGGTGTTCAGATGATCTAGTCTGACGTGTCTGAGGAAATGGTTCCACCATTTTGCCTCTCAAAGCTCCAGCTTTTTCTTCTGAGAAATACAGGTTATACTAACGACCACAGAGTGGGTTTTTTTTTTTTTAATTTTTAAATACATTTTTATTGATTTCAGAGAAGGGAGAGGGAGAGGGAGATAGAAACATCAATGATGACAGGGAATCATTGATTGGCTGCCTCTTGCACGTCCCCCACTGGGGATCAAGCCCGAAATCCCGGCATGTGCCCTTGACCAGAATCGAACCAGGGACCCTTCAGGCAGACACTCTATCCACTGAGCCAAACCAGCTAGGGCCTCATAGTGTTTCTTGAAGCCTTAAGGAAGAAGGCGTGTGTACATCCCCAGAACCAGGAAAGTGCCCAGTACATAATCGCGTTGTTAATGTTTCTGTAAGAACAAACCCTCTTAATTTATGGGCACACCTGGTACGGGAGGCTTGTGGAAGTAAACGGGCTACAGGTACACACTGGGCACCTTAGGGGTTCAGGATATGTGGTGGCATTCTTGCCCACTCACAACACAGTGTTTCGTGCAAACGGACAGAAACAGAAAACTGGAAAGACTTCTCAGCGCTCCCCAGTGTTTTCCCGTCGTGTCTTGCAGAGAAGTTAGTCACAGTTGTATAATTCACTAGGGTAAACAGCTGTGTCTGTGCACGGCGGAGTGACCAGCCTCGGGCCAGGCTCGCTGCCCAGGCTCTGCCCAGACTACCAAAGGTTGAGGGGATCGATACTCCAGCATACTTTTAGAAAACGATCAAACATCATTGAGGGCAACTACAGAAACCTTAAACAAATGGAGGTTATACCATGACAATGGATTGATGCTTCAGCACTGTCAAGATGTCAGTTCTCTCCAAATTGATTTACAGATCAATGTATTTACAATCAAAACTCCCCAGGGTTTGTTTGGGTATTTGGCCTTTGGTTGACCTTGATTAGCTAGTTCTGAAAAATAAGAAGGAATGAGTTGCTCTACTGGGTAACAAGACAGTAGAGTGGCGGTAATTGCTACAGTCTGGGATGGACAGAAAGCAGACAAATGGACCAATGGAATATTCTAGAGAGCTTCAACACAGACCCATTTGTTCAGATAAAACAGTTGATTCATGACAAAGAACAGAGGGAAGAGTGGTGTGTGTTTTCTTTTTTTAATAATTTGCTCTGATATTTGCTCTTGGGCTGTTTTATTTCATCAATATCATATGTATGAGATTCATCCATGTTGCTATGTGCAGTTGTTTACTTTCATTCTGGGGCTCCATTTATAAAGGGGGGGGGGAGTAGGTTAAATTACCAGTTATAAGTACCTAAAAGATAAATCATAAGTAATGATATGAAAAAATAATAATTAGAAGACAAATAATACTAATAAATAATACATAATTAATACATAATAACACAAGAATGAACTGTGTTGCTGTAGCCGGTTTGGCTCAGTGGATGGAGCATCAGCCTATGGACTGGAGGGTCCCGGGTTCGAGTCTGGTCAAGGGCACATGCCAGTGTTGCAGGCTCAATCCCCAATAGAGGATGTGCGGGAGGCAGCCGATCCATGATTCCCTCTCATCATTGATGTTTCTCTCTCTCTCTTTCCCTCTCCCTCCTTCTCTGAAATCAACAAAAATTACATTTTTTTAAAAAAAGAATTGTGTTTCGTGTACTCACAACTGTAAACCTACTTGTGCCCACCCGTTACTGTCCAAATGTCAGGCAGATCTCAGGGTGATGCCTGCTGAGGTGGGATCACACTGCCCTGACTTCCGGGATGCTGCGAGATTCTAGTTCTTGAGCCAAGCGGTGGTCACACAAGTGCTTGTGGTTAACTCTGAGCTGTGTGTTTGGGATCCATGCCCTTTCCTGAATGTATATGATGCCAGACATTAATGAGGTTCAGCGCCGAGGCCCGTTAACAGTCATGCTATGTGCATAGCACCGGGGTGAGCAGCAGCCCTCAGGCTGGCCGTGACCTGCCTGCTGGCCTCAGCCGCCTCCGCCCTGTCCGGCGGGCGTACCCGCAGTCAGAAGGGGTCCAGGGCTCGGCATGGCGTACCTCGGCACTCCTGGAAGGAATCTTTCCTCTACCTCAGTGCTTTTAATGTGATGACATTTACCATCTTAACTATTTCTGAGTACACCGGGCAGCGGTCCCATGCACCCATGCACCCAGTCCCATGCACCCAGCACCACATCCGTCCCCAGAACCATCTCATCTTCCCGACCCAGAACTCCACACCCACTGAGCAGCCCCTGCTCATGGTCCACCCTCCAGGCCCTGCTGACCGCCATCCTCTCGGCCTGTGGGTCTGACTGCTCCCCTCAGCTGAGCAGAGCCGAGCAGTATCTGTCCTTCTGTGGCTGCTCATTTCATTTAGAAAGGCCTTCAAGGCTCATCTGTGTTGTGGCATGTATCAGACTTCCTTCTTTCTTTCTTTCTTTCTTTCTTTCTTTCTTTCTTTCTTTCTTTCTTTCTTTCTTTTAATATATTTTATTGATTTTTTATTTTTTTTTACAGAGAGGAAGAGAGAGGGATAGAGAATTAGAAACATTGATGAGAGAGAATCATCGACCAGCTGCCTCCTGCACACCCCCTACTGGGGATGTGTCCGAAACCAAGATACATGCCCTTGATCAGAATCGAACCCGGGATCCTTCAGTCCGCAGACTGACGCTCTATCCACTGAGCCAAACCGGTTTCGGCCTTCCTCCCTTCTTAAGGCAGAATAATATCCCCTTATATGTGTACCAGACATTCTACTTATCCATTCAGCTGGCAGTAAAGGATTACTTCCACCTTCCGGCTACTGTGGACAATGCTGCTATGAACATGCATGTACAACTATCTGTTTAAATCTCTGCCATCCATTGTTCGGGGTGTATATCCAGAAGTGCAATTGCTGATCCCAGGGTAATTTTATATTTAATTTTTTAGGAACTGCCATGCTGGTTTTCACAGTAGCTGCACCATTTTAGGTTCCTATCCGCCCACAATGCACCGGGTTCCAGTTTCTCCACATCCTCACCAACACTTACTCTTTTCTGTGGCGTCTTTTTAAATAATAGTCATCCTGACAGGTATCAGGTGACATCTGATGGCTTTCCGCTGCATTTTCCTACAAATGAGCAAGGTGGAGCATCCTGTCATGTGCTTATTTCCCTTTTGTGTGCCTTCTTCGGAGAAATGTCTATTCACGTCCGTTGCCCATTTTTTAACCAGGCAGCTTCTTTTTTGTTGTGGAGTTGTACCTCCTCTGAAAGATACAGAGAGATACAGTGACGTGGCCAGAGGAACCGGGGTTCATGGCAGAGCGTGGCTTACATTCCGCTCCCTCCGTCTGCCTGGCTCAGTACTGGCTCCCCGCCTCCACCTGCACCTCTGAGATCCATCTCTGACAGCCCCGATGTTCATCCAGCTTCAGATCTGATCACGGCAGCATCACCTCGCTTTTCAGCAGCTCGTTCACTAACTGAGAGCCGCACTTTAGGCTCCAGGGGTTTCCTGTCCCTGTCCTGAGTCTCCCCTTTCACTCACCCACTGCCTGCAGGAGCCGGCTGTGCAGCCTGCAGCCGCCGGAGAACTGTATGGGGCGGGGGGCCTCGGGCAGACCTGAGGTCCATGGCTCACAGCTGTGCCGGAATGGGCGCGGGCAAAGCTGCTCTCCTCTGTTGCTTCACACACTGTGGCCCCACATGACTGCTGATTCAGTCTCTTTCACCAACCAGGTAGCAGGTCAGCAGAGGCCTGAGAACCCCTGGAGAGCGGCGAATCATTAACACTGCAAGCTGGCTGCAAAGGATACCTCCACTGTCGTCCCCTCCCTCTCCCTCTTTCCAGCTGAGGTGTCAGAATGCACAACCCTTTTCCACCAGAAGGAAAGCTGAGGAGCAGGTAGGAGCAGGCCGCACCAGGTTCCTGTGGGCACCAGTCCAGGCACTCAGAATATGGATTAGTCTCCATTGCCTCTTTCTGAGAAACTCAGTGGTCCTTGGGACATTCCTCTCCTCCCCACCCCCACCAGCCCCTTTTTCCAATGACATTCAATATTATTTTATACTAGAGGCACGGTGCACAAATTCGTGCACCAGTGGTGACCCTTGGCCTGGCCTACGTTATTGGGCCAAAACTGGCTCTCCAATGTTCCCCAAAGGGTCCAGATTGTGAGAAGGCACAGGCCAGGCTGAGGAACCCCACCAAGTGTACAATCAGGACAGGGAGGGATGCAGGGGGTTGGCCAGCCAGGGAGGGACTGCAGGAGGACTCCAGGGCCTGTCTGGCCCATATTGCCCAGTCCTGATACCAGCAGCAAGCTAGCCTACCAGTCAGAGCATCTGCCCCCTGGTGGCCAGTGCATGTCATAGCAAGCGGTTGAGATGCCTTAGCATATCATTAGCATATTATGTTTTGATTGGTTGAACGGCCGACCAGTCCACCAGACACTTAGCATATTAGGCTTTTATTAATAGGATTAGCTTCAGGGGAATAGCATAGTGATGATTTATGAAGTTACTCCCCCCCCCCCCCCCCCCCGTACCCCCTGGTCCATACACAGTTATTGCACTATCATTGACAGGATTCCCTATTCTATACTTTGTACCCCATGGCTGTTTTATAACTACCGATTTGTAGGTCTTAATCCCTTCAGCTTTTTCAGGCAATCCCCCTCCCATTTGGCAACCATCAGTTTGTTCTCTGTATCTAGAAGTTTGAACCCTGTCTTAAAGGGTCAATTCTCGGGGCCCCCGAGGGACAAGCTTGGGGACAAGAGAACAAAGTGCCAGGGACCTGTAGACCGCACCTCAGCCCGACTCCACCCCTCACTGGGACCATTCCATCCAGGGCCAAGCTGGGGCCACGGCCCGTGAGAGAGAACCAAGCCTAGCGGTTCGAACCTGAGTCATGATCTACAAGACATGGACTCTGAGTGTCCCCTCCCTCAGAGTGGTTCCGTGTCCCCTGGCATTCTTGTTGTTAATCCTCCCCCGAGGGTATTTTTCCGTTGATGCTTAGAGAGAGTGGAAGGGAGGGGGAGAGACAGAGACATCCACGTGAGAGAGATGCATTGACTAGTTGCCTCCCGCATGGGCCCGGAGATCAAGGTGTGTGCCCTTGACTGGAATGAACCCTTGCCCAGAATCAAACCCGGGACCGCCAGTCCTCGGGGCCAATGCTGATTCTGTGACTGACAGGCACCTCTCACTGGCACCAGAGAGGTCTTACCGGGCAGCCCCTGAGTCCATGGGAGAGGGCTATTTCCAACCCTGGTTTCTGTCTTCGCATATAACGAATTTATACATGAGACCCGTGACTGTGTGGTGAAAAGCCGATTTGTTAAAGTGATTAAAGCATGCCCCTTTATTGGAAAAGCAAAGCAAGCAACTCATGTGAGGAGTGGATTGGGTGGGGGGTCCAGGCGTCACACACCCACCTGCCCACAGGCCTCCCAGTCCCTCTGCTGGCTGTTTGGTGCAGATTCATCCCCAAGGCCCTTCTCCCTGGCGGTGGCCTTCCCAGCATCCACCAGCAGCACCTGGCGAGCCTCGAGGCTGTGACACTGCCGGGTTGTCCTCCACCTCCCCCTCCCCTCTCTGCATTCTCCCCTCAGGGAGGTTTCTAACCATTTGCTCTGTGTCCTGGGCTGCGGAAGACAATAGCTTGTTAGTTACAGGCTGGCTGCACATTGCCCACACTGTGTGGCCTTGTTTTAACTTTCCTGCCTCAGTTTCCCCACTCCTCCTGCCCTGGGATCCTGTAACACATCCACTGAACCAAGCCGGCCGGGCGCCCTGACATGCTTGTTCGGAGAGCAAGCTGCCCATGCGCCCCTGCCTTCCCCCCTGCTCTCTGGCAGGAGGGCGGAGGGCGGAGGGCGGAGGGCGGAGGGCGAGGGGAGATGCTTGCTCTCAGCATCCACTGGAGACGGTGCATGTTCCTCCCGGAAGCCCAGTCAGGATGAGGCTGGGCCATCGAGCTGCCTTCAAGTGGAACCGGCTACGCCCCCACCTCCCAGCGGTAGGAGTGCCTGCAACCCCACCCTGGTCCGCAGCTCCTTTGCTGAACATTCTCTTCCTTCCCCAGCTCACACTGAAAACGCCTGGGAACCGCTGTCTGTCTGCGGCAGCAGGGAAGCTGCGGTGAGCCTCAGGCCGAGGAAGCCGGAGCGAGCAGGGGTGGCTGCGGGGGAGTAGGCGGCTCCGGAGGGACATCAGGAATCAGATGCCGATTCTCTCCAGAAAGAACGCAGCGTGGACATCACGGGCAGAGACATCAGCCCACTTCCAAAAGCAGAGAGGAATCTCCTGGAACGTGGATCACCATATGTTGGGCTTCAGGCTGCTCTCTGCGGCCGAGAGCAAACTGTCCTTCCGATGTGGCTTCCGTGTGACACAGGCTCGTAGCGCGGCTGGCTCACCAGCGAACGTATCTTACAAAAGTTCTGTACGCTTGCCGCTGAATACAGGGGATTTGAACTGTGAAACCTGGACCAGAACACGCGGGGGGTTGGCGGGGCTTGTTCGGGGTGGTCTGCGCCCCGTTTTCTCGGCCTGTCCTGTGGCCTAGCAGCCAGGGGTGCCTCAGCCCGGCGACCAGAGAGGAAACACCGTGACCTCCTGGATCGAATTTCCCAGCCTGCCTTTAGGTGTTCTTTCCCAGTTTGCTCCAGACTGCGTTTTCTGTATTCCTTCATTCTAGGCAACACTACTGCTTCTACAGGCCTGCACCTGGCCTAGACATGCAGTGGTTGTTAAGCAAAATGTGTGCACAAAATTAAACTGTAAGAATAAAAAAATAAACTAAAAAGAGAGAAAACGCCCCGGAGGGCACAGTGTTAAGTCTCTGATTCAAAGAATCAGGCCGTGGTCCACCTCCTGGTTTTCGTCTCTACCAGCGGTGAGACCCCTGGAGGCCGGGTGTGCGGGGAGGACAGAGCAAGAGCACCGACCTCCCATGGCCCACGTGGTCAGAAAGCCTCGCGGGGGGAACAGTGAAGCCAAGAAGGTCCTTCCTGCCGGCCGGCCGGCGTGGCTCCGTGGTTGAGCGTCAATCAATGACCCAGGAGGTCACGGCTCGATTCCCGGTTGGGGCACAGACCCAGGTTGTGGGCTTGATCCCCAGTGTGGGGTGTGCAGGAGGCAGCGGATCAATGGTTCTCTCTCATCATCGATGTTTCTCTCTCTCTCTCTCCCTCGCCCTCTCCCTCCCTCTCCGAAATCGATAAAAATACATTGAAAAGAAAAGATGCTGAGCGTGAGGCCTGTGACGGGTGCACTTGAGACGCAGCCCCTCCTCCTCAGCTGTCCTGCAGGGGCCCTTCACGCTGTGGTTTTGCTGGAATGAAACATGAAAACAGTCAGGCCCCGGCAGGCGGGGACTCCTGGCGCCATGTGGGGAGACGGGACAGGATGGGGCGGGGGTGGGGGTGAGGGTGGGAGTGGGGGACACAGAGGGCAGGAGCATGGGCGGCTCCTTTGGCCAAGGATGGAGCTCTCAGGGGCAGCAGGGGCAGCAGGGGCAGTGGCTGCGGCAGCGGAGGCGGGACAGCGTAGGAGAGTGAGGGGCCTGGGCCTGTGACTGTGCGGGAGGCAGAGTGGCCGTGGGGAGGGGAGAGGGCCCTGCCCTGTATGAGCTCACAGCACAGCGAGGCCTGGGGCGTGTGAGGGGCAGCCGCCCAGAGGACAGACGGAGCCACCTCTGAAGCATTTCTGCCATCAGGCGGTGCATCCTGGAGACGCTCAGGTTACCCCCCAATCCCCCCAATCCCCCCCACCCCTTCACCCCCACCCCCGCCCCCCCACACCTCCACCCCCGCACAGGGCGGTGAACAGGAGGCCCGGCTGCAGGGAGTCGGCGTCTTCTATGAGCAGGATGGACAGACCCTCCGGGAACCACAGGGACTTGGACAGACAGTGTTTTCTCCACCTTCTATTTAAAAAGATGGGAGCCCTCGCCGGTTTGGCTCAGTGGACAGAGCGTTGGCCCATGGACTGAAGGTTCGATTCCAGTCAAGGGCACATGCCCAGGTTGCGGGCTTGATCCCCAGTGGGGGGCGTGCAGGAGGCAGCTAATCCATGATTCTCTCTCATTGAGGTTTCTATCCCTCCCTCTCCCTTCCTCTCTGAAATCAATACAAATATAATAAATAAATAAGATGGAACTTGAGGTCAATAACCCTTGGGAGCTGTTCACCAGAGACAGGAAGTGAGAGCTGAGCCTGAGAACGGCCTTCCCCCCAGGTCCGCCCTCTCACCCCGATGCTCCCAGCTGCGCCCTTCCCCACAGTGACCCCCGCCGCCTCCTCAGATGATCTGCCAACGCCCGGGCGCTGGCCCGGGGCCCGAAGTGGGGGCGGATGGAAGTGCCTACACAGCTCTGCTCCCCGTGCCCTCTGCCCGGGGCTTGGTTTCCTTCCAGAAGCTCCTGGCGGAGCCACAGGTCAGCTCCCCCTCCGGGGAAACACCTGCCGCCGGGCGGGCCGAGGCCAGCAGGGAGGGCAGCCCACGCCTCTCCTCCTCCTCCATGGGCCTCTGAGGGGCTTCCTCACGGGGCCGTACGCCCCAAACTAACCCAGGGACCAGAGTGCTTCCCCACCGGCACCCACAAACACACGCACAGCCAGAGCCATAGGAGGAAGGGAGCGGGGGCGGGGGTGCCAGCCCAGGGCCCCACGGGCAAGGCCCCAGCTCGGCTCTGGCCGCAGCCGGGGCCAGGAAGCCCGCGTGGCCAGGGAGGCGGGGGAGCCAGGCACAAAGGCGGCGTGACTCCGGCTGCGGGAGCGCACAGACCGCCGCGCCCGGTCCTGGCGGGAAGCGGGGGATGGAGGCTGGCTGGCACCGCGCCGGAGAGGGGCGGGAGGAGCCGGAGTCCAGCCGGAGAGGAGGACCCTGAGCTGGGGGACTCCCTGCCCCGGGGACGGGATGGGCCGTGCAGACCAGGGCCGTGCAGGCCACGACGACAGCCAGCGGGATTGCGTCCCTACTGTGTGCCCGGCACCATGCTCACTGCTTCCCATAGGGTTCCCTTTCTCTCTCAACGCCAGTCCTACTGTGTGCGTTTGTTCTTCCCCGTCCGCAGGAGGCTCGGTGCTTTGCCCGAGACCACGAAGTGGGGGCGTCCGGCGACCGGGTGGCCTGTCCATGGGCCTCACAGAGTGGGGAGCAGCGGGGAAGCTGGGGAGGAGCGGGCAGCACCTGGGGGTGTCAGCGGAGAACACGGGGTGCGTTGGGCTGAGGGGCTGCACACACTGCAGAGGGAGAGCAGAGGGCCGAAGGGGGCGCACAGACGGCTCCACAGGACACATGACAGAGGCAGCACCAGGGACGCTGTTAGGAATACAAACCCCCGGGAGCCTGGTGGATCGGAAACGTGTGTGTGAACAACCAGGAGTGACTCCGATCCCCGCCCTGTGGGGCGCTGCTGGCGTGGAGGCCTCCGCACCGGCCAAGCGGACCGGCTGCGCGGTCCTCCCCGCCCGCCCACACGTTCCACAGGAGAGGATAGAAATGGGCTGTGAGCCTGCCGCATGGCTCCGAGGCTGAGCATCGACTGTGAACCAGGTCCCGGTTTGATTCCGGTCAGGGCACAGGCCCGGGTTGTGGGCTCCATCCCCAGTCGGGGGTGCAAGAGGCAGCGGATCCACGGTTCCCTCTCATCCTTGATGTTTCTCTCTCTCTCTCTCCCTCGCCCTTCCTCTCTGAACCAATAAAAATATGTTTTTAATATATGATTTGACATCCAACTCTCAGAGTTCCTTTTCATGTGGGACGTTTACAGTCAGATCTTGAAAACAACATGTCCGTTTCTAAATTGTGTCATCGAACTCAGTACCTAAACAGCCGCGGCTGCCAGGACACCTGGGGGCTCGGGGCCAGTGTCCAGCACGCCCACCAGCACGCCCACCGGCACCCCGTGTGCCGGCCTCGCCCGCAGCTGCCCTGCTCTCCCTGTGCCTGCTGGCTCACGTTGTTCTCAGATGGGAAGAACGCTCGCCCCGGCCGTCTGGGCTCCTGCCTCCTTCCAAAGCTCAACGCAGGTGTCACTCTGCCCCCGAGACCTCACAGGCTCAGCACACACCGCAGCCCCCTCCTCCCCCATCCGCCTCTCCTCCCTCGGCCCCCGCTCCTCCTCCGTCCGCCTCTCCTCCTTCAGCTCCTCTCGCTTCGGGGTGCTCAGGCCTGGGAGCCTCTGCCCGTCGCTGGGGGCCTCTCTGCACAGGGCCAGCTCCCCTCAGAGCCGGCGCACCGGCCACACGACCCCTCGCACTCCTGCCCCACGGGGAGCGATCGAAAGCAGCGTTTACACCATCGCGCCTGCAGCTGCTGCAGGTGGACGGGCGCTGCCCGGAGGCTGGGAGGCCCCCGCGGCTCCACCTCAAGCCCCGAGGTCTTTGCAAAGCTGTGAGGGTTTTGCAGTCACAAGTGAGAACACACGTTCGCCTGCGGGTGCTCAGGCGGCCCCACCCTCCGCACCGGCCGCCTGTGGCTTCACTGCCCCCCCTCACGGCAGCCAGCCTCGGGGGGGGGGGGGGAGGACAGGAAACAGAGAAGCCATGCGTGTGACCATGTAGGGGCAGCAGTAAGGACCGGTTACCAGATCCAGCCCTGCTTAGTTAGTACCCTGTTTCCCCGAAAATAAGACAGTGTCTTATATTAATTTTCTCTCCCAAAGTTGCGCTAGGTCTTATTTTCGGAGGATGTCTTATTTTCGGGGGAACACGGTAGTTGAGTCTATGAGGCCACGTGCCCTGCAGGCTGCGGGGAGTGAGCCCCAGGGCCAGGAGGGTGAGGGCCCCCGTGAGGCACAGAGCAGGCCCCTCTGCACAGTGGCCTTGGGTCCGGCGGGAGCCCGGCCCCAGCCACTCCGGGCAGCCCTCGGGCTCCGGGACCCAGCTCGGGCTGGCGCTCACGACAGCTGTCTGCTCCCGGGGGCTCATGACGTTAGATCCAGATCGATCCTTGCTCCTCCAAAGGGGACAGTCCTAGGGCCTAGAAGTGTCCCCGCCACCTCCCAGCCACTGACCACAAGGAGGAGGACAGAACAGACATGGGCGAGGGGTCCCAGGTCATGCCCCGCTCACGCTCCGACCAGGACCATCTGGGTGCCCCCCCCATCCTCCTCGGGTCATGCCCTGCCCTCCACGTCCCATTCGGCAGCAGCATCCTCTCTTGGGGAAGGACTTGGCCCCTTTCTCGGTACGTGAGACACAGACTGTCCTCACATCTTCTGGTTGCTCCATGAGGTCTCATCCCCAAGAGTTATCACGTGACAAGTGTGTGGCTCCCAAGGTGAGAGGACATTTCCAGGGTGGTTTCCTCACCCTCGCAGGCCCATCCTCTGATTCTAACACAAGGGAGAGGAAGAGAAAACGGAGAAAGCAACCGAGGAGGCGGGAGGAGGGAGAAAATGTCACCGTGGCGGTGGAAGCAGGAAGCAGGAAGACCCCCGATTGCTTAAAAGAACACAAAAACCCATCCTGTGGTTTCCAGAGATCACAGATACCAGTGATGAAGGCAGAGCAAGGCCGGAAGTGAGAGAGGGGGTTTTAACAAGACGAAGAGCCGGGCTAGCTGAGCGCACATTCAAGTGCTCCCACCAGAGCCGCCAGCCGGAGCGGGGGAGCGTCTGTGCGAAGGTAAAGGGCCCCCAAACCTGGCCCAGGAGCCGGAGCCGGAGCGGGAGCGGGGTGGGCGGTGACACGGCTGCTCCATGGGGCCCTTCTCTCGGGGCCGAGGAAAGAGAGGCGAGCTCACTCCTGTCAGGGACTCGGGCCTTCGGACACTCCCCTCACGTGGGAAAGAACCACACGGGTGCTCCTGGGAGGGAAATCGGGTGAGCGCTGGGGTCACCGGCCTGATGGAGCCGACACCCTTCCTTCTGCTCTAAAACCTCCTGGCACTTGGATTGTCCAGAACTCAAGGGGGGCAAATCACAAAGGTCATTCTAATCGACAAAAAGGAGATAGTTGCCGAAACTGGTTTGGCTCAGTGGATAGAGCGTGGGCCTGTGGACTGAGGGGTCCTGGGTTCGATTCCGGTCAGGGGCATGTGCCTTGGTTGCAGGCATATCCCCAGTGGGGGGGGGGGTGCAAGAGGCAGCTAATGGATTATTATCTCTCATTGATGTTTCTAACTCTCTATCCCTTTCTCTTCCCCTCTGTAAAAATCAATTAAATAAATAAATAAAAGAATTTTAAAAAGGAGATAGTTGTGCCTGGCCCGCATGGCCCAGTGGTTGAGCACTGACCTGTGAACCAGGAGGTCCTGGTTCGATTCCCGGTCAGGGCACAGGCCTGGGTTGTGGGCTCTATCCCCAGTGCAGGAGGCAGCCGATCAATGTGTCTCTTTCATCATTGATGTTTCTCTCTCTCTCTATCCTCTTTCTTCCTCTCTGAAATCAATAAAAATATATATTTTTTAAAAGGAACTAGTTACTTAAGGCACATTACCAGCATTGATCAACTCTCCCCTGGACTCCGCAAAGCCTGGGACAAGCCACTGGGCTCCCTGGGCTGGGAGCCGGCCTTGTGAGGCACCTCTGAGGGAGGTACACACCCCAGATGTGTGCTCTGGGGGAGCCGTGTGCTCTGGGGAGCCGTGTGCTCTGGGGAGCTGTGTGCTCTGGGGGAGCCGTGTGCTCTGGGGAGCTGTGTGCTCTGGGGGAGCCGTGTGCTTGGGGGGTTCAGGCCCCTGGTGTTTTTGGCTGCGTAAACCTGGGAATGCCAGGGTGAAGATGCTGGTGTAGATAGGTCTCCCCAGGCTCAGATGTGCACGTCAGCGGGAAGACCTCTGA
The DNA here is from genome assembly GCA_963693515.1 of Pipistrellus nathusii. Classification (NCBI taxonomy): domain Eukaryota; kingdom Metazoa; phylum Chordata; class Mammalia; order Chiroptera; family Vespertilionidae; genus Pipistrellus; species Pipistrellus nathusii. Next base: position 35,168,879 of record OY882875.1, on the reverse strand, counting down.
CCTGGGTAGGAGTCAGGAGACCTCATCTCCCTCGTTGCAAACTGAGGGAGCTGTCAGCAGAGCTTCTCTCCTGGGGCCACGGGTGTGTTCACGGCATCCGTGCATCTGGGGAAAGCTTCACTTTCACGTTCACCAGTCTCTGCTCGAGAGCCTGTCCTTCCGTTAGGAGCACGGCAGCTCGCCTCCCCAGAACTGGCCACCAGGAGAGACTGCACGTCAAACCTCACTGCAGCTGACAGACCCCTCCGCTGTCCTGACGGCCGACCCTACGAAATGTCCACTTCCGGGCCGATGGCAGGTCTGAAGGAGCCCGAGCCATCCTCTCGCACGTTCTTCCAGCTCCGTTATCCTCTGCGCTTTATTGTTTCATTTTATTATTTAAAATATATTTCTTGCCCTAACCGGTTTGGCTCAGTGGATAGAGCATCGGCCTGTGGACTGAAAGGTCCCAGTTCGATTCCGGTCAAGGGCATGCACCTTGGTTGTGGGCACATCCCCGATGGGGAGTGTGCAAGAGGCAGCTGGCTATTTCTCTCTCATTGATGTTTCTAACTCTCTCCTTCTCCCTTCCTCTCTGTAAAAAATCAAATATATATATATGTCTTTATTGGTTTCAGAGAGGAAGAGAGAGGAAAGAGATAGAAACATCAATGATGAGAGGGAATCAACCCAGGCTTGTGCCCTTGGCCAGAATTGAACCCAGGACCCTTCAGTCCAAAGGCTGATGCTCTATCCACTGAGCCACGCTGGCTATGACTATTTTATTCATTTTAAATGTTATTCTGAGAAGAGGATCCACGGGCGTCACTGGACAACCCAAGGGCCATGGCCCATTGGGGTCAGGGTGAGGCCTGCTCTGGGGGCCTGAGAGGGAGCTGAGAGAGCAGACGAGGCTCCAGAGCCTCCGGACCCTAAGTGTTACCAACAAATAGTCCTACTCCAGGGAGTCGGGGTTGTGACACCACGTGGGGGCCCCATCTGGGGTCCTGGGCGCATTAATTTTGTGGGAGCTCTGCAGACAGGTGTGTGTGCAGCTGAGGCTGGTCTGGCTCAGGCGCCTCCTCCCCGCAGTGCTGTCCCGCCAGCAGTGCACCCCATGGGGGCCTCGCCCTGCTTTAGGTCCATTTAATTGTCACATCGTCTGGAGGGAGTGAGGCTGAGAGAGGTCGGGAAGGCTGGGTTTGATCCCCGGCCTCCAGGTGCCTCCCCTGGAAAGGTCGAGGAGGAGACGGCCTGGGCAGCCAGCCTGGCCTCAGGGAGGGCAAAAGGTGGGATGTCAGCCTAATGCGCACCCTCATTCTTGCCCGCTGAGGGGTTTGCCAGGTCTTACGAGGGAGAGGCGGCCAGGAAGTCCCAGGCTTCCCTCCCCCTGACCTCTTGGGGCCACAGAGGGCGAGCTGCAACTGTAATAAGGCTTCTCTCCAGGACTCACCCACCCTTCAGACCTGATCTTCACTCCTCGCCCCACTACTGGTTTAGGTTTCCCCAAGCTAGCCGCGCACAAGGCCGTCCCGAGCGCATCCTCCCACCCCGATCCTCACCCCCAACCTCCCCCCGACCCCCCGATCCCCCGACCCCAGGCTCAAGGAATCACACTTGGCAAATTTGAGGCTGATGGACTGTGGGGAGGGGTGGAGGTGCATCTCCGGCTTCCACTGGAAGGCGGCGCCCTCTGGCGGTCAGAGTGCAGAACCAGCAGTGCCTGGCCCGCCGGGCGCCAAGGTGATTCCAGGAGCATCCTTTCCCCACGGTCCTCGCTGGCCTCCAGCCCTCTGAGCGCCCGAGACAGACTTACACGCCCAGCTCCAGCCAGGCCGCAGCACCCCGAGCACCCCAGTGTCAGCGCCCAGGAGCAGGCCAGCCAGGGTGCCGCCTCCTTTTGGATTCGGACCCTGCCCCCGCCCCCTGCCCCCAACCCTGGAACCAGCCTGGAGGAGGGACTGGCCTCCCCCGGGCTCACAGATAGGCAGTGCGGAGCCCAGACTGGGAGCGAATCTCCCAGCCCACTGCCCACCTTCCGTAGCCACTGGATTCATGACAAACGTCTGCCAAGGTTTAACTAAATGGCCATACGGCAGCCTTTCAAGATCCCTCATTCAGCTTTCTCCTGCCGGCTCCTGGGTACACTCAGGTCCTCAGTATTATTATTATCCCAGTCCTCGTGTTGTAACCCTACCTGAATGGCTTGGATAGGCGTGAGAAGGGGGACAAAGGGAATTAAACTCTCAAAGACTCGCATAACTTGGGAGTTGGAATCCTAGCTGTGATTTCAGGCTGGTCACACTGCCTGTACCAGTAAACTTACCTCCAGGTGTTCAGTACAAAAGCGGATCGCTCACCTTCCGGTGCTTTGTCTCAGAGTCAGCGGGATGTTCTGGTGGAGACATGGTGCAGCACCAAGTGTGACCACAAGGAGCGGGGCCAGAGGTCAAGGTTAGGGGAGAAGCACTGGGGGCCAGACCACTGGGCTGCTGCTGGGATTTATCAGGATTGTAAATGTATAGGTAAATATAGAGAAATTAGCCATTGTCTCCATTTACATTTTCTTTTATGTTCCTTAATAGCACTTTATATTGTTTATCCTATAGTCCCCTATAGCAATCTTGTTACACTTTAAACCCATTTTAAATTCTTGGGCATTTGATGGGTATTTTATTGTTGTTCCTAGAATGTGTGGGATTTTTCCTTCTATCATATTTTCTATCAATTGTATGTCGGAAAAATGATTTTATGAATTCATTTTATAAGTGAACTAGAGGCCCAATGCACGAAATTTGTGCCAGGGGCTCAGCCCTCACAGCTGGCTTCCTACAGAAGGTCGTTCGGCTGTCTGGCCTAATTAGCATATTACGCTTTTATTATTATACCTTATGAAATTTTATTTTTGCTATGTTTATACATTATTTTAGGTAGGTTGTACTTACATAATAACTCAGACTATGGATATGCCGTAATTCACTCAAGCATTCTCTAACCAGTGTGTCTTCACCCCCACCTCCATCAGAGTGGAGCCGACAGAAGCCAGGGCCTTGACCAGGGCTCCCTCTGTGCTTTCAGGGAAGCGAGGCCAAGGACATCAGCAGAGCCATTCATTTCGAGTCCCTGAGCTGCTGGCAACCTGCAGGACACCGATGGCACCTGGCAGAGGCTGCTTGGCCCTGGCCATTCTGCTGGCAATTGTGGACATCCAGCTTGGCGGTGAGGACCGCCCAGAGCAGAGCAGCCGCCGGGGGAACCGGGGGCTCCTGAGGGGATGGCTCCCTTGGTTTCTTCCCTGGTGAGGAAGAAGGGACCGGCTCTTCTTGACGCTAATGCAAGGGGGACATAGTTTCCTTTTCTTTGTCAGAACCCCAGCCTGCACCCATCAGACACTGCGTCTGTGCTGTGTGTTGCAAAGAGCCTGGTAAACTGGCCCTCCCGCTGAGGTTCCTACAGGCTCATAGACTCTAAACTCATGGAACCCATTTGCCAACTCCGAAAGCCCACGTAACCCCTCTGTGCTTCATATTTGTTAAGTCTATAAAATGGGAACACCTGTCTCTAGGGCTATATCAAGGATGAGGTACATTAAACAAGCATTTTCAGTTAAAGGCCTACAGATTCCAGATGGACAGTAAAAACCAAACCCAAACCATTCCTCAATCAATGAGTAGCTGGGAGTGCAGGTCTCCATCTGCCATGGGTGTAACTCATGGACAACTCCTCTAAGATGGCACTTACTGACTGGGCAGCCCACAACTCTGCCTCAACATTTAGAAATAAATTTGCCGAGTACTCCCAGCCTCCCTCGGCTAATTCTTCCCTTTTCGTTGCAGGATGCATGCAAATCCTCAGCTCAGCTTCCCAGCAAGGAAGGCGACTGATCTTAATCTGCACCTTGCGGCATACGGAGGAAGAGGCGGAGGGGGCCATCATGTTTTTGTGCAAGGACAGGCCTTCGGACTGCTCCCCTGAGACCAGCTTGGAGCAACTGAGTCTGAAACGCTCTCCTGAGACGGAGGGTGTCCGTGAACGGTCATCTCGGCTGGAGTTCACCATAGACGAAGCCACGCCATCGGCCCACGGGACCTACCAGTGTTGTGCCAAAAGCCAGAAGCCAGAAATCCTCCTTCAAGGTCATTTTTTCTCCGTTTCAGTCACAGGTGAGCTTAACCCCCTAATAGCACGGCGGGACGCAGCAGGGCCGACAGCTGGGGAGGCGGGCGTTTCAGGCCCCGACCAGGCGGCCTCCTTGAGGAAGAGTCCTTCCGTGACCCATCCTTCCCCTCCCCCACGGGCCAATACTGCTTTCCTGAGAAGGTAATCTCATTTGGTCCAAAAACCTTACTGAGGTGGCTGGCCAGCCACGCTTACTGACACTGACTGAGTCACGAGTAGGTAAAAGCAGCTTATCCGATGCCACTCACTAACCAGGAACTGCAGGCGGATGGAGGCCTCCCGCTTCCCAATGGAGCCTCAGAGCTGCGGCTGTATATCCAAACGCTGGCACTGAGCCTTCTGGCTGGGACAGAGAGTTGAGATAAAATGGATGGTTGTCTTAAAGACCATTTAGTTGCAACAAACAGAAACCCATTCAAGCTGCAATAGATTAGGGAGGGTGGCGTGAAGTATAGCCGGCCTGCAAGAGTTCGTACCCAGAAACCAGAAAGCCAACCGAAGCTGAGATTCTGCCTGGATCTCACTGGGGCAGCAAAGCCTCTCATCCCCACAGATCCCCTCCGCTCTGCCCCCTGCTGCCACTCTTAGGCACAGGCTGAATATGACCGTCCAGCCTCAGCTGTACCCACGGCTTCCTCATCTGCCCAGCATGCCCAGAGGGGCTCTGTTCCTACATGCCCAGAGGGGCTAGCCTTGCAGAGAAAAATTCTATTCTACCTACAATTCTTTGCCTCACCAGGCCACCAATCAAATGCGAGGAAGGAATAAAGACGCATCAGACAAGCAATGGCTCAAAACTTGTCTTCTATGTGATCGTTAATCAGAAGCTACCGGAGAATGTGCTTCAGGAAACTAGAAAGTGTATCAGTAGAGTGGGTACAATGGGATCCCGGAAACAAGGAGCCTAACAGAAAAGAGGATAAGGAAATTCCAGAATGAAAAGGGCCCCAAAGAGCCTTTAGCCCAGCAGAGAGCAAGGGAAACTTTATAGCACAAATAGAATTGGAATGTCAGCCCTCAGGAGGCCTGTGAGGCCTCATCTTCAGTCAGTCAATAGATAATATCTGAACTTCATCATCAAAAAGTGGTGACATGAGCATATTATTTAGAAATATGATGAAACATTTCAAATAATTGAAAGTGATGATCTGCTATTATTCTTTATGAACTTTCAAATAATTACTTTTTAACTTTAAGAAAACTAGGTATAAATCACACACACACACACCCAAACCAGAAACCTGGCCCAGAGCCTTTTAACAAACGTTTCCATCCTCTTCTGTGGTTAGTGGTCAATCCAAATCTTCTACTTCCGTCTCGGCTGGGCTGTATTTCCCTTCCGTGCTGCCGGGTGTGTCTTCCTCAGGCCTAGCTACAGCACTCAGCACTGTTCTCCCCGATCACCCCCATCTCCACTGACTTCTGTGGCTGTGCTCCCCGCTTTTTCTACCTTTCTGATTTCTTGGCTCTCCTTCTATGCTTACATTTCCTCCTCTCTAACGGGAATTCATTCCCCAAGACTCCCCATTCCCTCTCCATCTTTTTGTGCTCTCTCTCCCCCAAGTTCTCATCCACCCTCTTCTCTGCCCCTCCCTGCAGCTGACCCACAAATCAACTTCTCCAGCTCTCAACTCTTCCCTAAGTTTCAGTTTAACATTTCCACTGACAACTGGATTTCAGCTCCTGAATGCCCTACCATCTCCTCAAACTCAAACCCATCCTCCTGAGACTGTACTTCTGTCCACACTTTGGTCTAAACCTTGGTCCCTCCTTTTCCCTCCCCCCATCCAGTTACTAAGTACTGCTGGTTCTTTCCCACATTCATTCCCTTCTTTTCGGTGTTCTCCAGGTCATCATCTCACGTAAAACATCCCAACAGCCTCCTAACTGGTGAGTCCCTTGAGATCCAACTGTCTTACTCATCTTTCTCTCCCACCAAGCGCAGGGCCAGGCACTGAGCTGCTGCCTAATGAATGGCCCATCAACTCTAAAATACGGTCTCTGCCTCCAATCCATGCTGCCACCCACCATCTAAAATGCTAATCCTATATAATAAAAGCCTAATATGCTAAATGTCTGGTCGTCTGGTAGGCCGTTCAATCAAAGAGTAACATGCTAAGGCCTCTCAACCGCTTGCTATGACATGCACTGACCACCAGGGGATAGACAGTCCATCAGTCGACCAGTTCCTATGACGTGCTCCGATCACCACGGGGCAGACTCTCTGAGCAGGTTAGCTTACTACCGGGGTCAGACCAATCAGCACTGAGCTAGATGGGCTGGACATGCCCTGGAGCCCTCCCACAGTTCCTCCCTGGCTAGCCAACCTCTCATGTCCCTCCCCGGCCCTGCTGTGTATTGGTGGGGTTCCTCGGCCTGGCTTGAGCCTTCTAGCAATCCAGGACCCCTCAGGGAATGCTGGAGAGCCAGTTTCACCCTGACAGCAGGATGATGACCAGTGACTATGACACACACTCACCACCATGGGGTACTCAATGCAGGAGCTGCCCCCTGGTGGTCAGTGCACTCCCACAGGGGAGCACCGCTCAGCCAGAAGCCGGGCTCATGGCTGGTGCTCAGCAGTGGTGGAGGGAGCCTCTCCAGCCCCTATGGCAGTCAGACATCCCCCGAGCGGTCCCAGACTGCAGGAGGGCACAGGCTGAGCTGAGGGGACCCCCTCCCTCCTGAGTGCACGAATTTCATGCACCAGGCCTTTAGTTTGCACATGATGCACCACCATCTGGTTTTAATAGCTTTTCACTGTCTATGATACAAGTTACTTTATTTTATTTTATTTTTTAAATATATTTTATTGATTTTGTACAGAGAAGAAGGGAGAGAGATAGAGAGTTAGAAACATCGATGAGAGAGAGTCATCGATCAGTTGCCTCTTGCACACCCCCTACTGGGGATATGCCCGCAACCAAGGTACATGCCCTTGACCGGAATCGAACCTGGGACCTTTCAGTCCCCAAGCCGACGCTCTATCCATTGAGCCCAACCGGTCTTGGCTGACCTGGCACTATTTAGTACTGTTCCAGTTACCTTCACTCACTAGTGGGACCTCCTTTCATTCATTGAACAAGTAAGTATTGGACAGCCCCACACAAGCCTTAGAGAACAGAATGGGGTACAACAAAGTCGTTGTTCCTTGTAACCTAGCATTCATGTTCCAACACAGAAGTATCATGGTCGGCACATGTGGATACTCACCAAGTGTGGAAATAAGGTTCCTTTTGGAAGATGAAATGAGGCCAGACTGGTATCAATAAACAATGTCTACCATTCACCAAGTGCTTTCCATGTTAGACATTGTGCTGAGTGATACTTCACTTAATCTGCATGATCTTTTGAGAAAGACACTATTGTTGTCATGTGACAACTCAGGCTCACAGGGAATCTGTATAAGTTCACTCAGCTAGTAGTTAAGTGAGGGATAAAAATCCAGATCTATTCCAAACCCAGATTTTAACTTAGGCTGAACTGCTTAACCCATCCCACATATAGCTTTTAGATGAGACCAAGTCCAAGAGACCAAGTCCAAGGTGACTAAGCTATTTTAACTCTCTCTGGTATGAATTTAGAGTTCCTTCAAGGCAGGCTTATTTGCATTCCCAGTGTTACTTATTGAAGCTAATGGACATCATCATCATCACCACCACCACTCACAAAGGTTTTTTAAAAAACTGATCTGGGCAATGAATTATCCTAAGACACTTGGAGACCAGAAGCTGTTGAGGTGATGAAAAGGACGTTGTATGATTTCTGAAACCCTTCCCTGATCCCGATTCTCTTCTGAACCAGAGACAGGGAACTACACGGTGACGGGACTGAAACCAACAAGACAGCAAGAGTCCAGCCACGGTAACGGCCCTCTCCACAGTAACGGCCCGCTCGGTCCCAGCATCCTGCAGGAGGTCTGGGTGATGCTGGCCACCAGCCTGATGGCCCTTCAAGGTATGTTCAGATGAAGCTTAAATGCCCCGAGCAAAGACACCTAATCAGGGAGAGCAAAACTGGCCCAAAGGGACTGTCTGAGGAAACATGGGTGAATCGGACTCTCCTTCGGGTAGGAGGTCACCTCTGAGGAAAGGCCTGTGGGAGTCATTAAATACAGCTGCCGGCACTCATCCCAGACAGGGCTACACTGAGGCTGCCCGTGAAAATGGACACGGCAGAGACAGACCTGGCCCGGAGGTGCGGTTTGAACAGTGCAGCTCCTCAGCAAAGGCTGATGCCAGACTGAGGATATTCAGCACTTCTGGCTCAGGCCTCCGCACACCCTTTATCAACAGGATTCGAGGTTTTCCCTAAGACAGGAACTTGCAATGCTTTGCCATTACATTTTTGCATAAATCAGATGCCGGGTTTTGTCTGTCCTTGGCATTCTTATTCCATCTTATTTAGGCATTCCTCAAATCAATAAATAACCACCACCTGGTTGTCACCAGAACGTAAGCTCTATAAATGCTGGGACTGTCTTGTGTACCCTAACAAAACAAACAAAAAAGGTGCCAGGCACATACAGGCTCTTAACAAATTTGTTTGAAGAATCTGCATGACGGGCTGGGCCTTCCACAATGATTCTAACCTCCTACCCACCCTTTCAGGCCAAGATTCCCGATTACTCATCAGGCAAATGGGTACAAAGAGGTGAAATGTCACCCCGGTTCACAGGAATCAATGCAGGTCCTTCTCACGAACACCCTGTGCCCTCAGTAATCATCTACTATAGCCTCAACTCCTCCGTCTCCTCCCATCCTGAGACCGCCTCCTCCCACTTCTAGAATCAGGGCCTAACGCTCCCTTCACCTATAAACCATCAAGAGAAAAGAGACTCTACCTGTGACCCGTGGCGAGGACCTGCCCAACGTACTAGTAAGCCTCACCCGTTTCCAAGCAGCAGCGGACGCCATCATGCAGCCTGACCTTGTAGACATTTCTTTACTAGAGACCTGGCGCGCCAATTCGCCCTCACAGCCCTGCAGCCCCGTGCCTGGCAGCACTGCCCCCTGCCCTCTAGTCACTCTGCATCCAGTCTAATTAGCACATAGACTCTTTATTATATAGGACTAAATCTAAATTCTCTCAGGTGGCTAGGTTACTGTTAGTAAAATAAATTTTACTCCTTCATACAGAATAAATGCAAAAAAAAAAAAAAAAAAAAAAACCACCCACAGAGGAGAGAAGTCTAGCCATTCAATCTACTCCACTTACTACTGCAGTCCCAAGTTACGCCAGAGTACTAAGCTCTTTTCCCTTCTCCGGTCAGACGAAGAGAATGAAGTTTTGATAGTTCGTTCCTTTTCTTTATTCTCCCTCTCCCAACAAGACTTAGCAGAATTATTAAAGAGGCAGCATTCAGTAATAAAAAAGTATGTGTTTTCTCAGGCCTAGGGGAATTATATCCATCAAGTTAGCATGTTTACACATGACAAAAAGGGTGAAGGAGGTTCCTAAGTCTGTACCTTCCTCAGTTCATGCTAATTTCACTGAGTAACCTTGTCCTATCACCATGCCAACCATTCAGTACTCTCCATCGAAAACTTGAACTTTGAGTGGTGCCTACTTCTTTGATTGCCCTCCCTTCCAGCAAGGAGAGATTGGTGGTTAGCTCCCTTCCCCCTTCAGCAGAATGTGAGATTTGCAAATGCAACTTCAGCAGTAAGATACAACACATACCATGCATTCCATTTTTCCTTTTCTGTTCCCTCTCTAGCCATGAGCGCCACACACACACACACACACACACACACACACACACCCACCCCAGGATGAATTTACATGAGGCATTTTGTTGCTATTCTCAGTCGTGTGGCAGTAATACAAACTTTCCTTTTTCTTTCTACAGCTCTGTAAGAGCTTCCTGCCAGAAAAAAATCTTTTTTTAAATCACAGCAAGATAAATATGTTCACCTTGGTATCTTTCACATGACATACGTACAGAGGAAAATGACACAGGGCACAGGGCAATGTGCCAGGAACCTGGGGTATATGAAATGGGACAAATGAGTGGATCCCTTGACCTCCCCTATGCACTGCCAGAGCAAGCCTGCCTTTCTTCCACCTCAGTCACAGCAATGACAGAGCAGCTCTCCCGAGTGGCTGAGGTGCAGTGCCCACTCAGACACGGAAAAGCACGTGTGTTTCTGTGTCCCCAGAACTTTTCCTCCCCTCCCCACCCCAAACACAGTAAAAGCAGCAAGTCAAACCAAGTGAGAACACCAATTTTTTTTGGAAGAAATTGTTATTTACCACCAAAGGGAAGAAAGAAGAAAGAGAGATAGGAGAGGAAACAAAGAGACCCAAACCCAGTGTCTCGACTCGGCATCTATCTGGAGTAAATGAAGAGAGCACTGGTGATCGACAGCAATCCACACAGCACCTGATGGAGGAAGATCTGTGCAGACCAGATGCACCACAGATCACAACTGTCTACCTTCAGCGAAGTACTTACCAACATCTCTGGTCATTTCTCTTCTTATATAAATGCCCAAAAGAATATTTGCATCGTTTTTTTCTCCTAAATTCACAAATCTTCTTTCTCCTTTAAACAGATGACCTCTTGTCATAGTTAAGCAAAGAGGTGTTTGTGTGTGTGTGTGTGTGTGTGTGTGTGTGTGTGTGTGTGTGCATGGGAGGGGGGGCAGATAGGACATGCTTGATAGGAAGAACTACATGAATAGAGGTGTGAACACACACAATTTAACTGGAGCTAAACATAAATAGCAAACCATCAAAGGGAAGCATCTTACCTGCAATCCTTGGCCAGGATCTGCCAAATGTGGGAGCTAAGGTTTGTGGGAACACAGAAAGAAGGCTGCAAGAGATGGGTAAGACCCTTATTAGTGATGGTCTTGATCCTCAAACTCAAAGGATTTAGATTTTGTTTTGTGGAGATAAAAAAAAATGAGGCATGGAGTCCAAAGACCTGGCTCTGCAACATACCAGCTGTTGTATTTGGGCAAGTGAAGTTCCGAAATATATCTTTCAAATACGCAAATACTGTGTTTCAACCGGATGTTGATTCTGGTGTGATTACTAAAGATGAATTGGTTTAAAGGTATTATTGAAATCTTAGCAGCTTTTTGTTATGCATTTATCACCAAGATACTGAAAATACAACTATCACCTTGTTGGGAAGGAAACTAGTAACTCCTAGACCTTAAAAAACAGTGCATCTTATTAGAAAATGTAAAGAACCACAAGCCTGCATCCCATAACTCACAGACAGAAGTGTCCTGGCTGAAAGAGGAGAGGCAACACGTGTCTCCACTTCCGTGGGCCCCTCTAGGTGTAACCAGCAAGACTAAGCTCTCATGCGTGAGATCGTAGAGTTGGTGCATGGAACTCCGTTGTCTGGCAGGTATGAGATGAAAACCTCCATGTCCTTTGGATAAGAGAAAGGCTCCACCTACACCCTGGAAAACCTCTCCAGTTTACACAATGCATTCTGCCGGTTCTATTTTAAATCCCGGGAGTGGCCTATGGTGCCCAGCTGGAGTGCTGAGACTCTGACAACCCTACAAGCTACAATCCCTCCCATAGGACAGCCTTTTGGAATAGTTACCCCACCAAGTCTTTCCCCCAGCTCTCTGCCAGAACCCAAGCGAGGTTCATTTTGGAAACTCACAGTAAGAGGAGTCTGTCCTGCCGGTCCCCCTAACTCCCAAGTCCCCTCTGGTTTATTCCTGTAAACGGCACTCTGGTCCTCCACCTCCCACCAGGGTCACACAGGGATTCGCCGGCATCATCTGTTACACCCTCCCCCTTTTCCTCCTAAGGCCTGTCGTCTTTCACGATGTCAGTGGCCTGCCGAGGTCAGCTTTAGCAACCAACTCTGAATGCCCTTCCACTCCAAAACCCCAGACGCTACTGTACTGTTGTTTATAACAGACAGACGCATCCCCCCCCTCGTTAGACTGATATATTTCATTAGTTCCTTGAGGAAGCAGCACCTAAACGCCAGGGAGAAAGAAACTGAAGCACGCAAGTCATGAGAGAAATCAATTGGCAACAATAATTTATCAAGAAAAAATTTTAAAAACAAATTATATGAGTTCAACTTAATATCATACAGAAGCAATGGATGATAAACAACCTTTTCTCAAAAGTCCTTTATTTTTAACCTCATCAATGACTACACTCTTACTTCTATGAATCCCTTCACCACACCAGATAACAGGGTGCTTGCCAGGCCAACAGCGCCCGAAAACAGAACTGCAGACACATAGGAACCAGGGTGCGCAGTGAGAGCAACCGGCTGTGGGTCCAGGGCTCTGCCAGACCCCTGCTTCCTGCACCTCAGTGCCCATCAATCACATCTTTTCTTCTACAATGAGTGAAATGTGCATGTATGTGTGTGTGTGTCTCTGTGAATATATACATATATACATACACACACACACATATATACGAATACGAAGACACAAACAAAAACATTTTCTCCTAATAACCACTTAATCAAAGTGATACCTACTGGGGGGGAAATGTTCCCCAAAAACCTTCTAACTAAGTTGAGGATTAATTATTGGACCAAGGAAATATCTGACAAGTACTTGGCTCAACTGTTATGCAGTAACAGCTGACAACTAAATGTTGACAACTAAAATTTATAATAAGCTATGGAAGCTATTCCATTTATAGCCATTTCCATATCGTCCACCTAGCATAATCCTTTTTTTCTTAGAAATTAGTACTTTAAGGAAAGAATCAATGAGCCTTACCAATAGGGACAAAATGTCATTCTGGATTCTGCAAGTTTCTCAGCTCTTCAGAGAACCGGCAGTAGGAACTTTGAAGGAAAAGTACTGTTGGTACCAGGATGACCCCTTCTCCCTGTCCACACTCAATAGCTTAGAAACTTTCAAGATGTCGGAGCTCTCCAGCTAAAGTGCCACTTTGCCTTCCCACCCTACCGCCCAGTTCTGCCAGCCAGAACTCACCCAGGGGAACATGATTACACTAACCCATCTGCACACTACCTAAGAAGCAATCCTCACTTAGAGGTCAGAAAGGAGTTGCCCTATATAACCTCTCACTTTTCAAGTCTACCATTTCCCATTTCTGGGAAATGTCTCTGACTTACATGCTAGTTTTCTTCCCTCCTGTTTCAGACCATGCTGGACAAGAGAAAGATAAAGACATTCATGATTTAAAAAACAACAACAACAACAATCTGTTTAGCTCTGCTGGGACTCATATTACATTTAATATGAATGTAAAAGCCTCAAATCTAAGGGCTCAAGATCTTAAGTTGCAACAGTTTTCTCTTCTCTTTGACAATCAGGGAAAGGTGTCTTTTGAGTCCTATTAATGCTCCAGGTTCCTGAGTCTGTAAGCCTTCCAGTTACAAAGGAATGAAACACCTAAAAAGTCTGGGTGATGTAGCCCTCTGCCTTAAGCACTGCATCTTACTTAAGAGCAAGGTATTCCTAGAAACAAACTCTGTGTCATTGAAGAGAAAAAATAGCTATGATGCACACTGCAAACTGGTCCTCATCCCATGAAGGTTTCTTCTACCGTTTAACCCTAGAACTAAGGTCTCTAAACAAGACCTATATTTCCATAATTTGGAAAAATCTAAGTGGGATAAGGATCTTTCTACCGTGTGCATAAATTCTATTTTTCCTTCTTGTGGTGATTAATTTGTGTCCACCTAACTCAGCCATGAGATGTCAAGATACCTGGACAAACATTATTCTGAGTGTGTCCATGAGGGCATTTTTCACAAGACTAACACCTGCACCGGTAGACTGAGCAAAGCAGATTTCCCTCCCTAACATGGGGGAGCCTCATCCAGTCAGTTGAAAGCCTGAATGGAACAAAAAGACTGAGATAGTCCCGCTAGCGAGGAGAAGTTCCTCGTGCCTCGCTTCCTGAGTTGGTTTATCAGCCTGTCCTGCCTTTGAACTCAAAATTTTAAAAAATCAGCTCTTCTTGGGTTTCCAATCATTCGGCCTTTCAACTAGAGCGTACTCCATCAACGCACCCATGCTCAGGTTTGGAATCAAATTAGAATGCCGCTGCTGTCTCAGAAAAACTGGGACAGCGTGGACAGGTCTTGAAACCTCTTAGCCTCCATGTCACATGAGCAAATTCATTAGGAAGCTATACATGCATACACACAAGCAGGCACATATCCTATTAGTTCTGCTGCTTTATAAAACCCAAATATATTGCTTAATCTAAATTAACCTGATCCGAGATGCCTCCTATTCTAGGAAGAAGCACTTCAGATTCATTCAGTGGGAGGAGTCTGGGGAACAGCATGCCCTCTATCAGAGCAAAAAAGTGAAGAAATTTTCAGATAACTTAGACTATTGCTGGCTACTCGGTGTACTGAGAAAATAAGTCCTATTCCAGCACTTTGTTTCCATCCTTCTAGGAAGCTACTCAGACCCTTTCTAGTTCTCTGGTTGTAAGTAAAATTATAAATACCTGTTCTGGCATCTCCAGACACTTAACAGGCAGACAAAATTTTCCAGGCTGTCACAATTCTTCTGAGACAGTTGAATAGTGGTCAATAAATATTCATAATATACCTCCAGCTTCTCCTCTCCCCTCAAAAGCAATGTTTATTTGGAGGCTAGATTTCAATAGGCTTAATAGCTCACATTCTCCAAAGAAACAAACTCTACAGAGGTGTGACATGAGAGGCATATATGAAAAAAAAAAAATCTTTTATTTCCTCTTGGCCCAACCTGAATCAGACCTTATGGACATATTTTTACTGGCAGGCTATTAATTCAGCAGGCCACTTTTCTACTTTCTCTCTTCCCTCCCCTATCATCTACCGTTAGAGATATCATCTGTGTCTCTAATTCCCTTCCCTAACGCTCCCCCACCCACCCAAATCAGAGTATAGTGCATGATTGCATGATAGTCAACAAAAACTAAGACAGACAGGAGCCAAGAAGGAGACTCACCAAGAAGAGGCCTTCTTGTTCTGGTCATTCCAAACTAGGACCACACTAACGGTGCCTCTCTGTGATCCTCTGGGCTGTACCAACAGTACCTATCATTTCCCTTTGAGACTTTGAGATTCCAAAGACATTTCTGATCTTTCTCAAATGCACCTAACAGCATATGCATGTACGTACATGGGACACTGTTAGGCAAAAAAAAGTAAGGCCTACCTCTCCTAGACCAGGCTGTTTTGGACATAATCACAGTAATCAGTTTGATTCCGAGGATATCCAGAACCAAGTTAACCAAGGTTTCAGAGATGATCAAAGGGCTTAAAAAATTAAAATAAAACAATGTAAAAATCTCAATTCCTAAATGCCAATGAATTACTAAGAACAGTGAACAGAAGCAGCAATGAAGGCATTCTATTTCTGTGAGGGAAATTATTTTAAAGTCCCCAGGACAAACGACAGTAAACAGCGAGATGGGGATCATTAAAAAACGCCAGAACCAACAAGATTTCAAACGTGTCCTTCTTTGCCTATATGCTGCTCTGCTCTTTCGCAAAAAGGAGCCAGAATGAGATTCCTACCAACAGAAGACCCTTAAGTCACGTTAGCTGGTTTCTGCAGAGACTGCAGCTTTTGAAGTAGTCTTTAAAAACTAAATGAGAAAACCAGAGTATAATGATAAGTCACTTACTTCTTCCAAATGTAATTTTTCTTTGATATGCTGAGGGTTCAAGAAGACGTCAGTCTTAGATTTCTGAATTAATCTGACCTTAATTCATAGCTAATGTGGCCAAGAATACATGCTTTTGTATAATTAAAACAGAAGGACTTACATCAGTAGGACTTTCGGGCTCTGGTTCCACTGTATTTATCATAAAATACACTAATGGTAGGATGGAGGCTGGACACAGGGGTGAAAACATCCATTTCAGGGCAACACGGCAGAGAGCAGGACCCGAGCTGGACTTCAAGGAGCTAATTCTATTCTGGCAGGGGAGCCCACATAATTAAGTTGCACACTTATAAAATTATTACTCTGAATTCAGCAATAAGAGGCATTTGGTTTTAGATACAATTCCATCTATAGATGCTAACTTGAAATTTAAAGAAAACACTCTGCATTAATATTAGGGGTTGGGGTTTCTTACACAATTCCTAAATCCACCGACTATTTTGTTTTGATACAATTCACAGCTGCGGTGCGAAGACGCCACAGCCCTGGCTCAGACGCGGTCTTTAGATTCAGAAAGTCCATCGGTCATGCAGCTGGTTGTCACTGTTAAATCTGTTGCTTGCAGAGGCCTCAGCGTTGTGGGTTTGCCAAGTAGAGTCCTCGCCATTTAAGCTCTTCCTACATATAGGACATGTATCGTGCTGAAACAGAAAGGTATCGGTCCACGTAAACAGCTTGACCTGAGAAGTTGCAGGTACTAAAAACACTAGGAAAATGCTCAGAGTTGGCGGGCAGAAAACCAAAAAGGTTTTGCATTCTCACACAGTACACACTGGGTTCCGAGGTGCTAACATCAGGACATCTCCCAAACCGAACTTTAAACGCAGAGAGAGCTCGTAGCAACAGCCAACACATACCACCAACAGAACTAACCAGAATCAGTGACCTGAGATGATATCTAGAGCGGGGGCCAGAAAACTTTCTCTGTAGAGGGACGGGAGTAAATATTTTAGGCTTTGCAGGCTAAATACCACCTGTGTTGCAACTACTCAGTGATGTCACGGCCATTTGTAAACAAACAAGCATAGCTGTGTTCCAATAAAACTTCACTTACAAGACAGATGGCGGGCCACCGTGACCTGTGGGCTATAGGTTCGCTAACCCCTACTTATAGCCAGACAGTAATTTAAGAAACAGTAATGGTGTTACTGAGAGTCAGCCGGGGTCTAAAATCTAATCTTCGTTAACTATTAACTACACCCTTACGCTTCAGCATCCCCCCGGCAGGATGTGACTGGCGTAGATGCCCGTCACAGGTGAGAGGGTCTGCACTCACCAGTTCCAACCACGGCACAATACAGCTGCTGTGGAAGAAGTGATTGCAGGGTAACTGCCGGACCTCCTCTTCAGCTGTGTAATCTTCTTTGCATACTGGGCACTCTAAACCCATATCTGTTGGAGGAGAAAATGCCTTTTAAAGTAAACAAGCAAAAAGAAGGAAGAAAATACGAGCCCGATTTCTTTAACAACCAGAGGAATGCATAAAGAAAAGACACAAAGGCATGCCAGTGGAGTCAGGTAGGTAGCATGAGTTTTACTTCAAAATGGGGTTCGTGGCAATGGACTGGGATATGAAAGGACGACTGGTGAATGGGCCTATTCTGGTAAGACCTACTTTTCCAGGTAAAAGGTTGGAAGAAATAAACGAGGGCGTAGGTTAACTGTTAGGTCAAACGGGAACATTCCCAATGTGTGATGGACTTCTGGCAGTTTCTTCTTAGGACTAACACTGGAAATCTGCCCACCACAATCGAGGGACTCAGCTCAGCCGTCTTAGCTGTTCCTGTTCAGTATCTCAAGCCACGTTTACCCTATTTTCCACATTAGGCATCCTTTTCCAACAGGGCTGCCCAGAGCCCTCTGAACAAGCTGCAGTTAAAAACTGTATCAGGAGGTGGTGCTGCAGAACTGCAAAGCTCTAGGGCACCCAGGCTCCAAGTCGAGACAGGAAGCCGCCTTCTCTGAGGGCACCAGGCAGTCTCTTTCCCCTGCAGGATCCGCTCCGTGAGCCACAGCACTCAGGGCAGTTGGAATAAGACTTTCCACTCAGACGCACTGCTTCCTCTCCATTCCTACCACCTGTGGACTAATTCTAGCTTCTGCATCTTAAGCCTCGTCTACTGGAACAGCCTCCCAGATAGGATCCTACCCAGGTCTTCAACTCTTCAAATACATACTACACTTTGGCGCCTGCTCATTTCCCCTAATACCAGCTCAACAACACCCTCCAGCTCATCTTCACTTGGATTCTCAGCTTGTGCCTCAAAAACCAACAAATTAAAAATGTTATATCACCTCCTTATCAAATCAGGGCCTGTTAACAATCCCACATTCCTGATAATGCCAGCAACACCTCTGTAGCTGCAAACTCTTCAGAATCATCTTTGACTGTTTCCCCTTCTTCCATCGATTATGCAATCAGTGCTAAATGCCTTTCTCCTCTGTCTCTACCCTTTCCTGTCAACCTCGTCACCATCACCTAGATACTGCAACAGCCCTCACATTCCTGTTTCTGCCTTCTTCCCCTTCCAATCTAGTTTAGACACCACCTCCAAATTAATCTACTCTGCAGACCACTTCATGTTCCTCTTCCCTCCATTTGAGGATCTACAAAACTTACCTCTCCTCAGAACACTCACCCCTCACACTTCTCTGCCACAGCTTCAATGTCCAGCATAACAAGGCCTACCCTTCCTATCCCATCATGCCTCCCACACCAGATTCTATTTCCGGTCTGACAAGGTCAGATCTCACTCAGACACTATAGCCATGTGAACATTTTTACATTGGTTCATACTTTTCCTATAATAGAATGACCTAAGGTGGTGCGTCCTACCTTTAAACTCTGACTCTAAATATGTGGGGAAAGAAACTCCCAGTCCAAAATAATGTCCTTTATCACTAAATTCCTTCAATGTTTACAAATAGAATATCTATTTCTAATGGACCCAACTATAGAGTTGATTTGGAACAAATTCCCAGTCTCTCATTCATATCTTTTCCTATCTCCCCAGTCAGTAAGTAGCATCTGCTCAGCAGTATTTTTGACACTGTTATCTAATTACTAGAGGCCCGATGCACAAAATTCATGCAAGGGGCTCGGCTTCTTCGGGAAGATCGTTCAGCTGTCTGGTCTAATTAGCATATTATGCTCTTATTATTATAGATTTGAAGAATTTTGCTTCCCCTAGTCAATCCTTCAAGAAATCAAGTCTTATGTATATTTGTACCACATGGTAATTGCTCATGGCACCTAATGAAGAGTAGGCACCTTCCTTACCAGGCACGCTGGTAGGAGTGCCATAGATTCACTTAAAGATCCTTGGTACAGAAAGTGCTGGAATTTTTAACAGAAGATGACAGAAATTGAACCTACCAACTTGTTCCTGAGTTACTGCCACTGTGGGAAGAGATGTGATCTTTTCCTTGTCAGCTGGGGGAGGCCCCGTGTTTTCCAGCTGTCCGAAAAGCTACAAAAAAAGAAAAAGAAGTGGTGAACATCTAACTATCCCTTTATAATGAGTAGGCACCTTCCTTACAAGGCACCACAGTAGGAGTGCCAAGAACAAACAGTGCAGATATTAGAATGTTAGCTGCTCTTACTTCTACAAGGCTCCAAGAGGCACAAGTTTCCTCTTTACCACTGCCATGACACTCATAAGTGCTTTACAATTTCAGAGTGTCATCTGTGTAAGTCTACAGACAGACCCTTTCATTGCAAGGCCCATCTTTGCACACAAAGCAACTTTAGAAGCAGCAAAGGGGTTGTGACATCATGAATAAAACTAAAGTTTAACAAAAAGCAATACCTGACTGATCCAAAAACTTCATTCTGCTGGAAGGAAGGAAAGGGTGGGAGTATGGAAAGTAGCATAAGGTAAGCCAAGAAATTGGTAAATACTGCCTAAAAGATTTGGATATAAACAACATGCTTTCTATTCTCAGCAACCCACACGGGAAATGAAAAAAACAATTAAATTAAGATGAACATTAACAAGTGGAAACAGCCGAAACCGGTTTGGCTCAGTGGTAGAGCGACGGTCTGCGGACTGAAAGGTCCCGGGTTCAATTCTGGTCAAGGGCATGTACGTTGGTTGCGCACATCCCCAGTAGGGGGTGTGCAAGAGGCAGCTGGTCGGTATTTCTCTCTCATCGACGTTTCTAGTTCTCTAGCTCTCTCCCTTCCTCTCTGTAAAAACTCAATTTAAAAAATATATTTAAAAAAAAAGTGGAAACAATTATCCATGGCATGGGAATACCTTTTTTCTCTGCTTTCTTCCCCTGCTTGCTTCATCTGACAGAAATCCCTGCTTCAGCTCTAGACCTTCCTTTTTTGTGAAGTAACTTGTTAATAGGATCCTCAAAGGCCTGAACAAAAGGCCAAAACCACAAAATACTGTTTGTTATAAGAAAAGGTTTTTTTTTTAACTGATTTATTTATTTAAAAAAAATTTTTTTAGAGGAAGGGGGAGAGAGAGAAACACAACTGGTTGTTTCACTTATTTATGCATTCACTGCCTGATTCTTCCATGTGCCCTGGCCGGGATCAAACCCACAAGCCCGGGGTATGGCGACGATGTTCTCTGAGCTAACCGGCCAGGGCGAAAAATCGGTTCTTCCCGTGGAAGTGAAGCGATCTTCAAAAAAGGTCTTAAGATCTGGAAGATACATGGGTACTGAGCTACACCAGCAAATCATTAGCAAAATGCAAACCCACAAGCTCAGAATGTTAGGGAACAGAGTGGCATTTCAGAAAGTAGCAGGAGGAGAGCAGGAGATCTGTGGGACCGAGAGACACACCGGACAGACACCTTCAGCAGGCAGCTCCTCACCTGGGTGACAATGGCATCAAGCCCTGTTTGACCCCAGGCATAGTCCCCAGGGTTGGAGTGCAGCATCCCGCTCCTATACATGAGATGAGAGAGACAGAGTTAGAGGAAGGGACCAGGCCCCGCCTTACACCACACAAAATCTGGCAGAGGAGTCCTGTTCTCTCAGACCTGCCCAGGCACTGGTTCTCTAAAGTCAAGTGGCAAAAAGTTCTCAGTATTTCCAAGGTCAAACAGATTATCCAGAGAGTCTCCCATTCCCTAGGAATCTTTCCTAAACCGAATGGAATAAAATGTGAAGCCACTTGAAATAACACATGACACACAAGAACAGAAGGATGCACTGCCTGTTGGTGGAGAACAGTTGACCTTCTCTGTGCCCACTTACATTAAACATAGATGGAGCAGCTTTTTAAGAGTTTTTCCCTCATGACTGGACAAAATCTGGAACAGACCTCACCCGTGGTTCTGAACAATGAGGAGCTTTCAAGTGGAAGCAGCCATCGCAGTCTCTCTGAACCACAACTTAAAACAATACAAAAGAGAGTTTCATCTCCCTTTGGAGCTGCTGGTGCGCGGCCCTGGTTGACGGAGGGAATATGTTTAGAGAAACTAGAGGTTAGAAAATAGAAGAACTGTGGATGAACTGAGGTCACTCTAAGCAATGAAAGGCTTTTGGGGGCAGAGTCAGAAGTAGCAAAATAATCGTTGAAATAACACCAACCATACATAATTATAACCCCGTTTATTCTGATGAACCTTCTTACTTAGAAGAAAGCATTATGTTTTCAACTTCAGAAATTCTTAAGGAATAAAATCTTCCCATCTGATTAGGAGAAACCTACAAATCAGATAGTTTCCAAGACTGGCAGGGACCTACTGCCCCTGCTCATTCCCCACCTCAACACCAGAATCAGACACATCCAAAGCCCAGACAACCTTGGGGACCAGAATGACCCTTGTGTGCCTGAACAATAAAAATTAAGTTCTAATTCATCCTGGCTGGTTTGGCTCAGAGGACAGAGCGTCAGCCAATGGACAAAGGGTACCGGGTTCAATTCTGGTCAAGGGCATGTACCTCGGTTACAGGCTCCTCCCCAGCTCGAGCCCTGGTCAGGGGTGTGCAGGAGGCAGCCAACTGATGTGATTCTCTCACATCGTTATTTCTCTATCTTTCCTTCTCTCTTCCACTCTCTCTAAATATCAATGGAAAAAATATCCTCAGATGAGGATTAAAAATAAATGAAATTTGTGGTTTTTCTTTTTAAAGTTCTAATTAAGTTTGGGCTCAGCAAATAATGGCAGTCTGACAGCCTGCCAATCACATCTGTGTATTCACCTATGCAGCTCTTCCTCTTTCTTACCATGGCACAGATACTAACGTAGCTAAAATGATGCTACTCCAACAGAATAAAGAAGGCAATTAGTTACTTACCAGGTAAAAGGGGATCCACCAGGAACTGCCGAATTTGCTAAGAACCCTGCAAAGATCTGTTGTATTATTCTGTTGTAAAAGAAAAATTTAG
Source organism: Pipistrellus nathusii (assembly GCA_963693515.1). Taxonomy (NCBI): domain Eukaryota; kingdom Metazoa; phylum Chordata; class Mammalia; order Chiroptera; family Vespertilionidae; genus Pipistrellus; species Pipistrellus nathusii. The sequence continues at coordinate 35,146,714 of OY882875.1, read as the reverse complement.
GTTAGACAACAGACTACTCAAAGTACTCTACAAATATCTACGGCTGACCAATCCCACCAACCCCTTCTCCAAGCCACTATGGCTTTTTACTATTATCTCTATGCTAGAGGCCCAGTGCATGAAATTCATGCACTATGGGGGTGGGGGGGATTTGTCCCTCAGCCCGGCCTGCACCCTCTCACAGTCCGGGAGCCCTCGGGGGATGTCCAACTGATGGCTTAGGTCCACTCCCCACAAAAAGCAGGCCTCAGCTGGCAGTCGGACATCCTTAGAGCTGCTGCAGAAGCAGGAGAAGCTCATGCCATTGCCACTGCGCTTGCCAGCCATGAGCCTGGCTTTTGGCTGAGCAGCGCACCCCCTGTAGAACTGCAAAGACCAGCAGGGGGCAGCTCCGGCGTTGAGTGTCTGCCCCCTGGTGGTCAATGTGCATCATATCTAATGATTGTTCTGCCGTTAGGTCGATTTGCATATTAGCCTTTTATTATAAAAGATATGTATTACCTATAGACACAATAGTGGTGAAGGCCTGGGGTGGGGTGGGATCCAGGTGGAAGGGTACAATAGAGGGGGATGTGGGACATCTGTAATGTAACTCTCAAGAAAAATTTTTAAAAATTTTTTTTTATCAGAGATCCTTCCAGCAGAGCCTTTAGGACCCAATGGTGAGAAATGGGTGATATGCTTAATGCCCTAACTGTCAGAGAGCCTTAGAAAGTAACACCTGGCCGAAACCGGTTTGGCTCAGTGGATAGAGCATCGACCTGCAGACTAAAAGGTCCCAGGTTCAATTCCAGCCAAGGGCATGTACCTTGGTTGCAGGCACATCCCCATTGGAGTGGGGAGAGGGGGTGTGTGCAGGAGGCAGCTGATCAATGTTTCTCATCTAATGTTTCTAACTCTCTATCCCTCTCCCTTCCTTTCTGTAAAAAAATCAATAAAATATATTTTAAAAAAGAAAAGAAAAGAAAGTAACATCTGGCATTTTCTGATCTTATAGCAGAACAGTTTTTACTTGGCAAGAAAGATGAGTAGAGAAAAAAACTACTGAATAGTCAATAATGTTTACTTATACAGGTAATAATATGAAGCTTCTTTTCATAGTATGCCTAAGGTTAAAAACAAAAAAAACAAAAACAAACAAACAAAAAAAAAAACAGGTAGGTGCCAAGACCAGTTTGGCTCAATGGATAGAGCGTCGGCTTGGGGACTGAGAGGTCCCGGGTTCGATTCCGGTCAAGGGCATGTACTTTGGTTGCTGGCATATCCCAGTAGGGGGTGTGCAAGAGGCAGCTGATCGATGACTCTCTCTCATGGATGTTTCTAACTCTCTATCTCTCTCCCTACCTCTCTGTACAAAATCAATAAAATATATTTAAAAAAAAACAAAACAGGTAGGCCAATTTAATGAAAACATTAAATAATAATGTTGATAGAGAGGGAAAAATTTGAGACAGTATTTAAATGTCTAAAATGTAAAAAACACTGATTTAGAGCCAAAATAACTGAGTTCATAACACTCATTAAAGAAAAAGGGGGGTAAAGAGGGAGGTGCCCGTGTTTAATATGTTTTACAAGTGATGAGATTAAATACTCAGAAGATTCCTGAGACATTTTTAAATATAAATGTTAACCCTATCCTACAATTAATCTAAGTTAACGTGCCAGTTATTCTATTAGCTGAAGTAGCTAATAAAATACCTAAACAGCGGACACTGGGTGGCTGTCCCCAAATCACTCAACACTCTTCTCCCTTGACACCCACTACTAAATACACACTCTCCCAGCTCTTTACAGCTGGGGCTGGGGAGCATGTGACAAAGTACCCAGTGAGTACAATTTTCTTGACAGGTGACATAGAGGGGGAGTGGAAAGGTGAAAAAGATTTTCCTTTCCTTAAAAAAATAAAGGATAAATAAGCTCGTGCTATTTTTTCCCTTTTCTTCTAGCCTGAGGCCCTAAGGAAGCACGAGGGAAAGACCAAGAGAAAGAACCACAGAGATTCTAGCACAGCTCAGACACTGAACTAACCTGCTGCCAGCTACCTACAGATTTGTTAAATCTAAGCAAAAAATTCTTGTGTAAGCCACCGTTAAATCAACGTTATGTTACTTTCATGGTACTAAGGGAATGATATCTGTAAAGGACATCTGAGAAAAGGCAGCTTACATCTTTCTCCCACTCTGCTATTAGTCAAAGGGACAATGCAGCAATAGGCTAGACCACAATTTCCTATGAAATAAAAAGGCAAAGCAAACCAAGGAGTACTGATTCAAGCTAATATGTCCATACTGATATTTTATTAGTCTGACAAGAAATTTTTGAGCAACAAGATTTTAAAATTTGACCCCTGCCTATTTGAATTGTATGTGGCCCAGCTCAAGGGCAAGGTGAAAACAGTGTATTCAGCCTAGGACCTGAACCATTCTAGGCACTTCATAAAAGTTAGTTAGCTTCTCCTGCTCTCTCACATTGCAGACAGGATGTAAGGCCACCTAAGGGAATTCATATTGTGTTTTTAGGCAGCATTCATTCAGTAAAAAAAAAACAACAAATTAGGATAATTCTTTCCATTCTTATTTAGCAACTATATACATATATATATATATATATATATATATATATATATATATATATATTTCCTTGAAAGTACTCTATTTACATTAAAGGAAACTCACAGAAACTATACAGACCAGAAATTATCAGCTAATAGAAAAACATGAGTTGATTACTTTACCCTGATGCCCCAAATCTCTATTAATGTGAAGGCTGTGAGCTGCCTAAAAATGCCTAGATCCTCCCAGCTGGTGTGGCTCAGTAGTTGAGTGTCAAACTATAAACCAGGAGTTTGTGACTGATTCCCTGTCAGGGCACATGCCCAGGTTGCAGGCTCAATCCCCATTGGGGGGCCTGTAGAAGGAGGCAGCCGATCAATGGTTCTCTCTCATCACTGATACTTCTATTTCTCTTCCTTCTTCTCTGAAATCAATTTAAAAGTATTTTTTTTAATTTTCTTTTTTTTTTTAAATATATTTTATTGATTTTTACAGAGAGGTAGGGAGAAAGATAGAGAGTTAGAAACGTCAATGAGAGAGAAACATCGACCAACTGCCTCTTGCACACCCCCTACCAGGGATGTGCCCGCAACCAACGTACATGCCTCTGACCGGAATCGAACCTGGGACCCTTCAGTCCGCAGACCGACGCTCTACCACTGAGCCAAACCGGTTTCGGCTAAAAGTATTTTTTTTAATGAGTAATAATTAAACAAAGAAGTCAACAAACAAATAAGGGAGGACAGGGAGAAGACAAAAACTTTTTTAAAAAAATATTAACTATTACTTACAGAAGAAATCACAGAAATGGAAAAATTATTTTATATCTATTATAATATTAATTCAGGTAGGAATTATTAATTGTAAGAGAGAAGGGGTAAAAAGAAAGAATACCTTTATTAAAAATATTTGGCAGATACTACCTTAACCAAATGATCAAATTTAACATCAGCTTAAACAAGCTGATATCTTGTGTCCCTTAGTTGTACTGATACATTAAGAAGAGTACATCATTTATGTGGTGTTCTTTCCCAGATATTTAATCTGAATTAATTAACTATCAAACAAACCCAAATAAACAGACATCTTAAAAAAATAAAAATAAAAATAAAAAAGCCTTGATTCCTAAAACTAAGGAGGGTCATGTGTGGGTCAGGTGACAGCATGAACTAGAACTCTAGTCACCAGCTAGCATTACCATGTAATACATGTAAGTAAATATGCCTGCAGATGATTCCAGTCCTTTGGTCCTAGATATAATACAGCTGAGACAAACTGTCTCCCCATTTTCTACCCAAATTTCTGACCCAAACCCAAAGAAACTGTGAGAGAGAATCCACAATTACGGATTCAAATCACCAAGTTTTAGACTAGTTTCTTATGCAATAACAGAAAACTAATATAGATTCTAATAAGGCAGAATCTCAGTTTCTAAACTGGGTGTGAAGTGTTACCTCCAATTAAAACCAGAAATTTTTTTAAAATGATCAGATTTGGAAGAAAAGTTTAGGTTCCATCTTCCTGAGTTTGGAATATCTATGGAATATCCAGATGGAAAAGTCTAAAAAGAGGTTATATATTCAAGTCTTAAAAGGTAAAGACAGAAACACAGAGTGGGTCTTTAGTGGCGAGGTGATTGTCGGAAACTACCGGCGCGCCTGAGGACGACGGGGCTTACAGAGCAGCAGGTCTCGTCCGAGGACATGACTTGCTCCCCCAGGCAGTGTCTGGGGGGTGGGGTGAGATGTGGTTCCTGCATGTAGTAAAGGAAGGGCCACTGATGCTGCTAAACACACTACCATGTACAGATGCTCCATACAATGAATTACCCAGCCCAAAATGCCAACAGTCCCGAAGTTGCTGCAAGAAAGCCATTGCAGCATAAGAGGAAAAGCAGAATAAAGGAAGCATCTTGGGAAACAAGTATTTAGGAAGTATCCACAAGAAGGAAGTCAGAGGAAGAGGTAAATTTTAAAAACTTAATACCATGGAAGTCAGAAGTAGAGAATTTCAAGAGGGGGGAAAAAGATCAAAATTACTGAATTTAGTGAATTAGGCACACACAATAAAAATCTTAAGTAGCCACTGAGTTTGTTTCTAGAAGGTCACCATGGATTTTAGTGAGAGGAGGGCCAGACTATAGGAGTATAGGAATAACGAGAGATGAGAAATTTGTATTGAAAAAAGAAGGAAATGAGATTGGGTAGTAACTAAAGTAGCGGTTTTCAACTTTGGCTACAATCAGAATAACCTCAGGAGATTTAAAAAATGACCGATGCCGCCTTAGCCACTTTGGCTCAGTAGATAGAGCATCAGCCTGTGGACTGAAGGGTCCTAGGTTCAATTCTGGTCCACAGCACATGCCTGGAATTGTGGGCTCCATCCCCAATAGGGGGTGTGTAGGAGGCAGCCCATCAATGATCTTCTCTCATCACTGATGTTTCTATCGCTCTTTCCCTCTTCCCTTCCTCTCTGAAATTAATTTTTTTTAATGTAAAAATAATTTTTTTTCTTAAAAAAAAAATTATCAATGCCTGGACCACATGCAAAGTAATTATATCAAAATCCTGGGGAGAAGTATCCATGCTTTTTAACATATCTTCAGTGACACTAATGCACAGCCAAAATTAAAAGCCACAGAGTTAAAGTGTGTGTGGTCGGGGAAGGGGGAACGAGAAAGGGAACTATGACTGGGCAAGGGCCATTTAAGAAAAAGAAGGGAGGAAGCAGGGAGAAATTTAAAAAATGAAATCCCAGAGTAAGTCAGAGGAATAGATAAAAAATATGGGCTGATGGAGTTGCTTTCAAAAAAGAAAAACAGAACACCTCACCTGAAGAGACTGGAGGGAGAGAGAAATATTGGTGTAGAATAAGCTGGACAGAGGGATTTAGGGAATTTATGCCTAAGGCCCCAATTTTCGTAATGAAATACAAGTCAGCTGCTGAAATCAGCTACTGGATAGGAAATGTGGAGAGTGAAATATTTGGTGAGGGAAATAAAAAACTAACCCAAAGCGCTGACTGCCTAAGGGGGAGCAAACGCACTGAGCAGCTGCAGGGGCAACAACAGGCTCCTTTATGGTCCCCCAGCCGCTCTCGGCCGTTTTCCCTGGTGGAGGAGCGAGGAAAGTGGCCTGACAACACCAGTCCAAAACTGGCGGCACTGCGGGTGTGAGAACAAGTGCACAGGAGGGAAAGTTTACAGGAGCTGTAGTTGAGGAATGCAACAGTGGTTCTATCGCAGGCGAGAAGGGAGAGTAATCTACAGGCATGTAACTGTAATCTATAGGCAATGTAACTAGGACACAGATTTACCACTAATCACGGAAGTTATTAAAAAAACAGTCTAACATCCCATTGGCCTTTGTCCTAGACCAGTGGTCAGCAAACTGCGGCTCGCGAGCCACAGTTTGCCGCTCTGTTGACTGAGTTTGCTGACCACTAACCTAGACTCTCATTTCCAATAATTACAGGCTTGTGTTGTTCCTTGTAATTAATCCCCAATCCCAGCAATCGGCAGAGTCATTAGTCAACAGAGTGGCAAACCGAGGCTCTCGAGCTGAATGTGGCTCAAGAGCCGCAGTTTGCAGACCACTGTCCTAGACAATCCCGTAAAATTGGATTTCCATATCCTATCGTCCCTAAGAAGAAATGTCTGCAAATAAATTTGAAATTCACAAAACATATGAAAACTCAACAACAAATAGATGGACCGATATGTGATAAAGCTAGAATAATAAAATGTTAATAGTAAAGTCTAGAAGGTGAGTGCCTGGAGCAAGTGTAGGCTCAGAAGAGCACTGCCCAAACAGCAGTCTGAGGTGACAGAATGCTCTATAATCTGTGCTGTGAAAATGGCAACCACGCACTAGCTCTCTGTTGCTACGGAGCCCTTGAAATATGCTAGTGTGACTGAGAAATTTTAAGTTAACTTTTAATGCAAACTGATATAACCACATGTGGCTTTTGTATCAGCTAATGCAGTTCTAGATTGAGATATCCCTGGGTTCAAGTCCTGGATCTACCACCACTGATCCCGTTTTCATTTCTCTGAGTCTTATTATATAAAATGAGAATAATAATAGCAGCTACTAATTCAAAAGGATTAAATGAAATAAGCAGATAAAGCATGAACACAATCCTATGCATAAGGAAAATATTTTTAAAAAGTGTTTATAGTCCCTAGTAAATGGGATCCATGAGATAAGGAGACACACCCAATAGTGTTTTGCTCACATGTATTCCGTGTCTAGTACAAATGCTGTAGCATGAAAGACTCAATAGACATTTGTTGCATGACTGTTTTTGGCAGTCACAAGACTCTATGTTTATTCCTATTAAATTTCATATCAAGTCCATTGCTTTAATCTGCTGAGGTCTTTCTGAATCCTAATGTCATCTGATATATTTGATATCCCTTTTCATTAGCTTCTGAATTTTTGATAGACCTATATTAATCTGAGACATTATTAAAAATGTTAACCAGAGACCTATATCATTAGTTTTATTACCCTTTAGCTATTCATCATTCGTTTGTGGTACGAATTGAGAATAGACATTCATTTAGCTTTATTTTCACTCTCTCTATATTCCTCCATCTTGTCCCCAAAGGTAGTAAGTATGAGAACCACCTGATAAAGATTAGATTAAGGCTATATGTCTTTCATTGAAACTGCCCTTCAAAATAACTTAAAACAACTGTGCACTCACCCTTCAATTGCTGGGGATCTGTCAGGACGGGTGCTTCCCTGCGGTCTGTATCGCCGAGTCATCGGCAGCCGTGGAGGTCGACTTGGTCCCCAGAAGTCAGTGTGGGTTTGGTGACCTCTCTCATTGGCTCTATTGTCTTGGTCCAGTGCACTGCTACTTAGAAACGGTCTAAAGTCTTGTATAATCATCGTGTGGTCCAAATTGCGCCAGAACTAATAAAAACAGAAATAAACTACATTATAGTTTTAAGAATAGGAAAAAGAAGAAACAGAAGGAAGAAATATTGAAAAAAGAAAGGAATAATTTTTATACTTCAAAATTCAGCAGCTCAAACTAAGGTATAGGTTTCCCCCAAATTTTATGAAGAGAAGTTTTTCAAGTGCCTGAATAGAGAATGGGGGAAACTTATATACTATGAAATTTATTTCCTTTATTTCTATATGAATTTAATTCATAAAGAAACAACAGGCCAATGACTGAACTCCTTTCTGAACAATGAACTCATATCCACATGCCTCTGACCAGTTACACCCCTTTCTGAAATAAAAGCTTGAGACAAAGGTGATCATACACTTTTGTCCTAAGCACAGTCAATCATTTAGATCAACATTATAATTCTATGTTTTAATGACATCCATATTTTCACTACAGGATAATCTAAGATTTGAATAAACCAGATGTATTTTCACACTTAAAATAAAGCACCATCAGCCCTAGCTGGTTTGGCTCAGTGACAGAGAGTCAACCTGCAGACTAAAGGGTCCCAGGTTCGATTCTGGTCAAGGGCATGTACCTCGGTTGCAGGCTCCTTCCAGCCAGGGCCCTGGAGGCAAACAATTGATGTGTCTCTCTCATATCAATATTTCTGTCTTTCCTTCTCTCTTCCACTCTCTCTAAAATTAATGAGGGGGAAAAATATCCTCGGGTGAGAATTAATAAAACAAACAAAAAAAGCACCATCACCACAAAGTGGAGACAGATATTTATAAAATACTTCTCTTGACCTAGACGCTGCAATAGAAAGGGGCAGTGTCAAAGCTGTGTTAAAGCAGTGCAGGAATGTCTGATAAGACCATTCTTGTAAATACTGTTATCATTAAAAGGATGTTGGTGGCGGCTGCGAGGTATGTGCGGGGGAGGTGCCTGTTGGGTCTGACCAAAGAATCACTAAACAAAGAGTGAATGAAAAACAAATCATTTCTAAAATAACTTAAACTTTATTTGTACACCAGATATTTTGAGAGTTCCACACTACTTAATTTACTCCAACCAAGTACATAATCCCAGTCATATTCAGGTCTCTTTGTTTTGTTTTAAACGTTTAAATGAAACAAAAAAAAAATTAATATCCTATATAATCCTATATAATAAAAGACTAATATGTAAATAGACCAAACGGGAGAACAACCAAACAAGTCACTATGATGTGTACTGACCACTAGGGAGCATGCATGGAACATGGAGGGGTCGGCAGCAGAGGGCATGGGCTGTGGCGGATGATGGAGCAGGTGAGCAGGGGCGCCAGACCAAGGAAGGGCGCTGGTCACCGTCATTGGGGCAAGCCTCTGGTACTAAAAACCCTTCGCTCCCACACACTGCAGTCCCACCCAGCACTCACATCTGATGCTGGTCACGGACCCACTCGCATCTGCAGCTGGCCCTGCTCGCACCCCCAGTGGACGCCAGAGCCGCTGCTTGCACCTGCTGCTGGCAACCACTCGGCACTGTCAGCAGGTGTGAGCAGTGGCTGCTGGCCCAATCGCCCAAGGGCTTCTTCACATCCCCCTGCTCCTGAGGGGTGATCGGGACAGCAGCCACAGCCACTCACACCTGCTGCTGCCGTTGGCCCTAATCACTTACACACGTGTCTGGTGGCAGCAGGAGCGAGGCTGCTGGCAGACAGGTGACCTGGGGGGGGGGGGGGGCGCGTGCGCGCACAACAAGAGGGGCCAGGTGCAGGTGTGGATATGGGCCAAGAGCCACCCCTATGCCCACCACAGCCTCATAGCACACAATTCCTTCCAAGGTGCATAAATTCATGCACTTGGCCTCTCGTATAGATAATAATGGGGACAAAAACTGCTCAGCACATGATGTTAGGTCTGCAGGTGTTCATAGCCCTCAACTCCAGACTGACCTTAACATCCAGAGATCCATCCTTAGCATGTTATTTTTTGCTTTTTCCCCAGTTTACCATTTGCTTATTTTTCAAGAGACTTTCTCCAATATAATTTAAAAATACACAATGTGTTACACAAAGTACAATATATCCTCTATTCACTCAGATGTGACAACCCCTACCCATAATTCTACTCACCTACTGGCAGTTTAATTTGGTGTGTAGAATGCCAGATCTTTAAATATATATTTGTGTATATATACATACTAGGTTTTGTAACACAAACACAGATTCATTCATTCACTTAACAAATGCTTGTTGAGCATGTACTATGTCCCAATCACATTCTGGGGAACTATTAGAATATAGCAGTGAACATTTTTAGAAAACAAAAAACCTCAGCCCGGCCCATGTGAGTGTCAACCTATGAACCAGAAGGTCACAGTTCGATTCCTGGTCAGGGCGTATGCCCAGATTGCAGGCTTGATCTCCAAGAGAGGGCATGCAGGAGGCAGCCAATTAATAATTCTCATCATTGATGTTTCTCTCTCTCCCTATCTCTTCCTTCCTCTGAAATCAATAAAAATGTCAAAACAAAGCAAAACCCTCTGCCCAATGGATTTCATGTTCAAGTGGGTAGAGGCATACATGCTCCTAGCCTCCAAAGAAAGGAAAAGAAAACTCTGTATGTTAGATAGTAATACATGTTATGGAGGGGGAAAGGTTTGCATTGACTCAGAACACACATACTCAGATCATTCTTTTCAACAATAGCATAGCATACGTGTTATATGTTTTATATTCTTAACATTTTTATTATTTGGTACATGTAAAATAACCATAGATGAGGTATTAAGAAAATAAATAAAAGCACCTGCTTTCCCCCACAATCACATCAAAAGTACAACTCAAGTACAGAACAATCATTGCTCAGAACTGCCTAAAATCTAGCTGAACAAAAGTTCTACAACGCAGGATACAAAGAAGCCATATTAAGATGGGTAGGAGGGGCACAGACACAGAATGAGCTGGTGCCACAACCACTGGCAGTGGTGAAAAACCAGCAGGGAAATCTGGCTATGAAGAAACTCCCTGAGGAGCAAGAATCCAGGCTCCACACTCTGCTCCCAGGCCAGGGTTTCAGTGCCAGGAAGATAAGTTCCGGCAACTTCTGACAGTAAAAAACCCAGCAGATTATAAAGAACTGTAGCCTACCAGCAGATATCCAAATGTAAAATTCCAGCAAACATAATTTTGAATAATTTAACATTCAAACCTAACCCAGCAAGCATTACACAAAAGTCACAATTCAAAATTGCCAATTAATGAACTTATTTTGTTTCCTAAAGTTATTTCTTAGAACACCAAGCTCAGGGTCTGCATAAAGTCTGATATAAAAATAAAAATAAACCAGCAGAGATTGTGGCTGAGAGAGATGTAGGGCTGCTAGAGTCCCAGGTGTTCCTCTTAAAGGGTCCTCATGAGTTTACTTGGACTCACTCACTGAGAGCTCCCAGCTGGGGCAGCAGCTCGAAAGATGCCAGTGACGTATGGTGAAGAACTGAATTGTCCAGCAAGAGTTGGAGAAGCGGCTTTCTCCAAGGCAGAAGTACAGGCAGAGAATATTGTTTCTTTGCTAAATCCTCCCCAATGAAGCCGTCAGACAGTCATTATATCTGAGTCCTCATCAACTAGGTTAGCAGTGTTCCTAGTGCTGACAATTCTCTGAAACTGTGCCACTCCCAAATGCAGGCCCACCCCAGCCATATAAATGGCCTATCTTGGCTCATACTTGGAACTTTCCAAAAATCTATGCAAGGTTCACAAAACTCAAGGAGCATCTGGCCTCAGCGTGGCCCCTGCCTCTTGCTAAGTGGTCCCTGGCACAGCATTAGCGGCAACTGGCTTTAGTTTGCTTGCAGCTTAGTTTTCTGGACACCTTCAAGGCCAGCAAGTTAGCGGCCATCTGGAAGTGGCTTTGTTGCTCATGCCTGGTGGCCCAGACAGGGCACTGATAGTGGATGATTTGGCCTACACCTCCAGGGAAGCCCCAGAGCTAGTGCTTCCAGCTTCACATCATGTCGAAGCACCACCCAAACACCTCATGAGCAACACACTTAAGGATGAACTTGGCAGGTGCCTGGGTCCCAATGATGTGAGCTCTGTTCCATGGGATTGGTCTCTGACAGCAGATCCTCCACTGTGGTCTCGGTCAGACCTAGCAACCAATGGACAGCATAAGGAGCATCTGGGACAACTTCAGGCATACTAACATTAGTGTCATGGGGATGCCGGAAGGAGATGAGAGGGAGAAAAGGAATTGAAAACTGACATGAAAAAACAATGACAGGAATCTTCCCTAACCTGGTGAAAGAAACAAGTCCAGAAAGTGCAGAAAATCACAAAAAAGATGAAACCCTACGGTCATATCAAAACACATCAAAGTGATGGAAAGCAAGAACCTACAACCAAGGTTGTAGCTTTACTACTCAGTAAATCTATCATTAGAATCAAAGGACAAAGAGCTTCTTCCTGAACAAGATAAAGCTAACGAAGTTCATCACCACCAATCCAGTACTACAAGAAATGTTAAAGGCTCTTGAAGAAGATAAAATATCTACCTATTATAATAAGAGTAATATGCTAACTGACCATACCTTTTGCGACACCCACCAGCCACTGTCCTCATCCATAAGTGTACGATTTTTGTTCAATCTCTTCCTGCACCCCCAACCTTCTTCCCCTCCTCCCCCAGAATTGTCAGTCCACTCCCTTTCTATGCCCCTGATTCTATTATATTCACCAGTTCATTCTGTTCATCAGACTTTTTACTCACTTGATTTTTAAATTCACTTGTTGATATATATGTATTTGTTGTCATTTTATTGTTCATAAGTTTTATCTTTAACGTTTCTTCTTCCTCTTCTTAAGAATACCCTTTAGCATTTCATATAATATTGGTTTGGCGGTGATGAACTCCTTTAGCTTTTTTTTTTTTTTTTTTTTTAATTTGTGAAGCTCTTTATCTGACCTTCAATTCTAAATGATAGCTTTGCTGGGTAAAGTAATCTTGATGAGGGTAAGGGCAGAGGGGGGGTGGGAACCCTGTGGAGGGGAACTATAGAGGGCAAAAAGAGAAACAACTGTAATAATCTGAACATTAAAGATTTTTTTTTTTTTAAAAGACACATGGTGGTTGAATACATAACAAAACAAGATCCTTACAAGTCCTGTCTACAAGAGACTCACTCCAGAAAGACACACACACAAACTAAAAGGGATGAAAAACATACTCATGAAAATTGTATCAAAAAATAAAAGGTTGGGGTAGCAATACTTATACGAAATAATGCAGACTTTATTGTTTTATTTATCTTTACTGTTGAAAGTACTACAGACGCGCCTTTCTTTCCCCAGAGAGCTCCTCACCCCCCCACCAGACCACACTCCAGGCCTTCACATTACCGTCTGTTTATGCAGTTTTTTTTGTGTGTGTTTTTTTATGTAATCTCTTCCAACCCAGGCACCTATCCCTGCCTTCCCTCAGATTTGTCAGTGTGTTCCATGCTTCCATATATCTCTGGACCTATTGTGTCCATCAGTTTATTTTCTTCATTTTAAATTTCACTAGACAGAGCAAACTATCCTCTCCAAAGAGCTATCCCAACTTATACTCCTAGCACTGCAAGAGCTTACAGTCTCCCATACTCTTGACAACATTGTTAATTTTTTTTTTTTATGAATTCTAACATCCAATCTGAAACAAAAATGACATTCACACTAAAAGCAATAAAAGTTCTCAATACAACGGTGAAAAAATGCACCTTTTCATTTAACTACCATTTGTACTTGTTACCATATCACACTTATTTTCCTTTATTTTCTAGTAACAGTTTTCATCAGTTAGATATCACTGGCTTCCAGTCTGAAAAGTGGTCTACAATGCAGTTTAAGTGGTCTACAATGCTGCTTAAGAAAGTATAAGCAGCCCCATCTAGTCATTTATGTAAACTACTAGAGGCCTAGTGCACGAAATTCATGCAGGGGAGGAGAGGTGTCCCGCAGCCCTGCCTGCACCCTCTCACAATCCAGGACCACTGGCTCCTAACTGCTCACCTGCCTGCCTGATCACCTCTAACCACTCACCTGCCTGCCTAATCACCCCTAACCACTTACCTGCCTGCCTGATCGCTCTTAACCACTCTGTCTGCCTGCCTGATTGCTCCTAACCATCTATGCCTCGCCCCCGCTACCACAGCTTCATCTGGAAGGTCTTATGGCTGTCCGGTCTAATTAGCATATTACACTTTTTTTATTATAGATAGGAAGAATACTATTATTCCCTTACTAGATAAAAGTTCCACAACATTTGCACGCAGAAAGGATTGTCAAAGTGATCTTTATGTTCACTATTAATTAATTTGTAAAAATTAAATATTTAAAAATTTTAACAAGAAAAATGAATCACTAAGCTCATACTATCAACAGTCTGCATTAATAATTATAATTGTTATGATATCTAATATATATAAGAACCTGAAGGGATGGAAGCTGAGAAGTAGTTTCAACATCAGCATGAGGCATTTTGTTTATAAAATGCAAAGGAGTGCAAATAAATATTAAGTCGATGTATTTGTTTCAAAATAACAATGCACCCTGACCATAAAACACAGGATTATAAAACACACCACACACACACACACACAATCACACACCACACAAATTTATACCAAATCAACATGAGGTTAAAAATAGCTTGAGGTCATTTGCCTCTGAGCAGACTCAGACAGGCACAGGAGAAAAAAATAGCTCATACAACAAAACTGGGTATTCAGGGCATGAGTTATATAAGTAAAACAAATAGAGAGCACTATTATGTCTCAGTGAAACATTCAAAAGAATCACAGAGACACTTTATTTTCAAGTTTTGTCTTGAAAATCTCAAATGTTACTCTAAGAGAAAGAATAAGATGCCTCTGAAAATATGTGAGCTGAAATATTTACATATTTCAATATGAAAAACAGGATTGACAGTATCCTCCATTGAGCAGAATTTGCTATAAGCTAACCATGACCATATCAGCACTTTTTAAAATATTATGGTCTGTTACTCAAAGTTACCATCTGACACTGAAATTTCATTTTTATAGCCTAAGAGAATTAAAACACTGAACCCACAAAAATGTGTACAGATATTCAAACTAGTATTGTTCGTAACAGCGAAAAAGGATAAAAAACTCAAATGTCCAACTGATGAGTGGGTAAACAAAATATAGTATAGTCATACAATGGAATATTGTGGAGCCATAAAAAAAAATGACGTACTGACACATGCTACAACATGGATGAACCTTTAAAACATTCTGGGTAAGCAGAAGAAGTCACTCACAAAGGTCACATATTGTATGATTCCATTTATATCAAATGTCCTAAATAAGCAAAATCACAACACAGAAAATAAATTGGTCGTTACCTAAGGCTGGGAAACTTTGGAGAGAAAAACAGGAAAGAGTAATTGGCACAGGGTTTCTTTTTAGGGTGATGATAAATTGCTAGATTAAACAGTGGTGATGGTTGTACAACTGTACAAAGTTAGCAAACCCACTGAATTGTACACTTTAAAGGGTAAATTACATGATACGTGAATCATATCTCAAAAAACATTATAGTCTACAAAGATGAGTCAAGTGAGACTGAAAAGCTTCAAGAAAACATCAAGATCATAACCTTCAAATGTTTTCTAGTGCCCTAGAAAACATTAAGATCCCTCTTTCCTGCCCCTCCTGTACCCAAGCAACGGATGTTCTTGCTGTGGTTTGCATTTTTTAAGAAATTGATATTTCATGTCAAAGGAATCATAGTGCATACTAGAGGCCTGGTGCACGAATTCGTGCATGGGTGGGGTCCAGCCAACCTGCCCCGATCGGGGCAGATCAGGCCAGGTGGAGCAGCTGAGGGTGGCTGGCAAGCTGGCCCTGCCCCTTGGTCGAACTCCTGAACTCCCAGTCGAGGGGACAATTTGCATATTAGCCTTTTATTACATAGGATGCTCTTGATGTGCCTTCTTTTACTCAGCTTAATTATTTTTGAGATTCATTTTTACAGATATCAATGGTCTTTGCTGAATAGTATTCCATATACCTTATATTGCTTAGTATTCCATAGTGGGAATGTATCACAATTTGTTTATCCATCTACCTGCTGATAGACATTTGGGTTGTTTCTATTTTTAACCAAGTTGTTATGAATATTTGAATATATATGTATATGTGCAGATATATGCTTTCTTTTCTCTTAGGCAAATATTTAGAAAAGTGGAATGGCTGGATCACATGGTAGATGTATTTTTATTTTTTTTAAAAAAAACAGGTAGATTGTTTCCTAAATTTGTTGCATCATTTTTCCACTCAATTTCAGTTGCTCCACACTCACCAAGAGTTAGTATGGTCAGTCTTACATTTTAGCCATTCTAATAGTTGTGCAGTAGTATTGCACTGAGATTTTTATTGGCATTTTCCATCTGTATATCTTCTTTGGTGAAGGACATTATTAGAATATTTTCCCAATTTCTAAAAATGGGTTGTTTTCTTACTCCATTTTTGTTTCTTTATAGAGTCTAGATACACAGGCTGTCACAGATGATTTGAAAGTTATTTGAAAGTTATTAAGTGGCTTGTTTCTGCATTCTTATGAAGAACACAGGTTATTTATTTTATTTTATTATTACTTTTTAAATATATTTTATTGATTTTTTACAGAGAGGAAGGGAGAGGGATAGAGTTAGAAACATCGATGAGAATCATCGATCAGCTGCCTCTTGCAGGGGATGTGCCCGCAACCAAGATACATATCCTTGACCAGAATCGAACCTGGGACCCTTCAGTCCACAGGCCGATGCTCTATCCACTGAGCCAAATCGGTTTTGGCCAGGTTTTTATTGAAGTCCAATTTATCACTTATTTTCTTTTATGGATCATGGTTTGGTGTCATATCTAAGAAATGTTTTCTTCAAATTTTATATAAAGTTTAAGACTATTATCCACTTTGAGTTAATTCCTGAACATAGTTTAAAGTATGTATTTCAAAGCTCATATTTCTGTACTGCAGATATTCACTATTTCAGCAAGTGTTTAAAAGAAGATGCTTTTTTCTCCTGAGCTGCCTTTGTCCCGAGTGTGTGTGGGTCTATTCCTGGACTCTATTCTGTTTCTTTTTAAATCCTCACCTGAGGATTTTCTTTTTAATTGACTTTGATGGGGGGAGGGAAGGGAGTTGGAGGGGAGAAAAACATCAATCAGCTGCCTCTCACACCCTCCTGAAGGGGGATCAAACCCACAACCTTTTTGGTGTATGGACCTATGCTCAACCAACTGAGCCACTAGGCAGGCTATTCTGGTCTGATCTATCTATCTTGATGACAGTACCATCATCTTGGTTATTAGCCTATATAATAAAGAGGTAATATGTAAATTAACCCTCATGCCCTTGCACAAGATGGCCGCCCACATGTGGTCCAAGATGACTGGCAGGGGAGAGTATTTGTGAGCAATCGGGCCAACAGGGGAGGGCAGTTGAGGGCGACCAGGCCGGCAGGGGAAGGCAGTTGAGAGGAACCAGGCCTGCAGGGGTGGGCAGTTGGGGGCAACTGGGCCGGCAGGGAAGTGATTGGGGGTGATCAGGCTGGCAGGCAGGCAAGTAGTTGGGAGCAGGCAGTCTTGGATTGGGAGCTAGCTCCATCAGTGGATGCGAGCAAGCGGGGCAGGCGCCATTAGCATGTGGGAGCAGCAGCAGCAGGGACTGCTGGCAGACAGGGAGTTGGGGGGCTGCAGTGGGAGGGACTGGGCAGGGGCATGGAGGATGGGCCGAGACCCATCCCTTAGCCCACTGCAGCCTTATGGCCCACAGTTCCTTTCAAGGATGAATTCAGTGCATGAATTTGTGCACTGAGCCCCTAAGTAAGTTTATAAAAAAACCTTGAAATCAGATAGTATTAGTCCTTTAATGTTTTCTTCTTTATCAAAGGTGTGTTAACTATTCTATATACTTTGCATTTCCATATGAATTTTATAAATCTAATTTTCAATTTTTACCAAAAACAGTGACTGGAATCTTGACTGGAATTATACTGAATTCACAAATGACATCCTAACAATATTGTCTTCTGTTCCACAAGCAGGATGTATTTCTCCTTTTATCTAGGTGACCTTTAATTTCTTTAAGTAATATTTTATAGTTCTCCATGCTCAGGTCTTATACATTTTTTCTGAAAGCAAAAATATTTCATATTTTTATGCTATTGTAAATGGTATTTTTAATTTTTTAAATTTCTAATTGCTGCTAATATGTAAAAATATAACTGATTTTCTATGTTTCTTATATTCTACAACCTTGCTTACACTTACTATTTTTAACAGCTTTTTAATGGAATTAATTAAGTTTTCAATGTAAAAGATCATGTTAACTGTGAACTGACAGTTTTGGTTCTTTCCAATGAGTGCTTCTTTTGTCTGAGAATAAGAACAGCAAACGGAAAGGATAATTTAAAATCCTGAACTTTTTATTAAATATCTAATAATTTAAAATTGTCACTTCTGTCAGTCAAAATTGGTAGAATTCTATTTAATTTGATTTAATATTGTTCTTGATTATGAGAACCTTCTCCACAGACCCCAGGAGCACACACACAAGAGCATGAGCTGGTACAGGAGAGGGCAGAAGTAAAACTGCCCTCCCAGATGCCTGGTTCACCTCCACCCCTACTGCCTCAGACACCACTGCCACAGACACCACTGCCTCAGACACCACTGCCACAGACACCGCTGCCACAGACACCGCTGCCACAGACACCGCTGCCACAGACACCGCTGCCACAGACACCGCTGCCACAGACACCACTGCCACAGACACCACTGCCTCAGACACCACTGCCTCAGACACCACTGCCACAGACACCGCTGCCACAGGCACCGCTGCCACAGACACCGCTGCCACAGACACCGCTGCCACAGACACCGCTGCCTCAGACACCACTGCCTCAGACACCACTGCCTCAGACACCACTGCCACAGACACCACTGCCTCAGACACCACTGCCTCAGACACCACTGCCACAGACACCACTGCCACAGACACCGCTGCCACAGACACCACTGCCACAGGCACCGCTGCCACAGACACCGCTGCCACAGACACCGCTGCCTCAGACACCGCTGCCACAGACACCGCTGCCTCAGACACCACTGCCTCAGACACCACTGCCTCAGACACCACTGCCACAGACACCGCTGCCACAGGCACCGCTGCCACAGACACCACTGCCTCAGACACCGCTGCCTCAGACACCGCTGCCTCAGACACCACTGCCTCAGACATCACTGCCTCAGACACCACTGCCACAGACACCACTGCCTCAGACACCACTGCTTCAGACACCACTGCCACAGACACTACTGCCACACCCCTGCTAACTGTAGGCTTAAATTGCAATACCCAAAAGTGAAGATCTCTCATTTCCACCTCTGACCTCATTACTTCTCCCTACCAAAGCAGTGATGCTTCTGGCCAGTGAGTGGCAAGAGCCTCATCTCTGCTAATTCGCACCTCTCCAATGGAGAGAGTTCATGGGCTAGGAAGCTGCCCAGAGGCAAAAGAAGCGGGTGTAAGTCTGTGCGCTGGCTCTGCAGCCTCTAATTCTCAGGTGGGTCATCCTGTATAGACTTAGAATGTCTATTTGGCCACAAATCAACGTGTTCTTCAATTAGGTAGAATTAAAACTAAATTTGTATTGCCATCTGTCTAACTTGTATGTTTTATTTTTCAATATGTTCTAGACTCAGAGGTGGGATGATGAAGTATCAACCATCACTTATAACTACACATGTTTAACACAGGGTAACAGTTTAGCAAATATAGTACAAACATAAAAGAATATGAAATATAATTCTTGTAAACTATGGGGAGATAAGAAAAAAGATCTGATATAATCCTAAGTAAAATTTTTAAAGCAGAAATGCAACATGGTATACTCCTATGCCTGCAAATGAATACGGGAAGAATGCATGTGAGAAATCAAAAGTATTATATGAAAACCATAAAACTAAAATGAGGTAATGAGAACATGGGAGATTTTTCATTTTAAAAAATCTCCTTAATCTTGTTATAACATCTTTCAGTATCTATGCCTCAGGACAAAACCTGAAGAAAATGTATGAAGAAAGGGAGCTCCAGATTTTTTAAAAATATATATATTTATACTGATTTCAGAGAGGGAGAGGAAGAGAAAGAGAGAAACATCAATGATGAGAGAGAATCATTGATTGGCTGCTCCTGAACACCCCTCACTGAGGGATCGAACCTGCAACCCAGGCATGTGCCCTTGACCGGAATCGAACCTGGGACCCTTCAGTCCACAGTCCAACACTCTATCCACTGAGCGAAACCAGCTAGGGCCAGATATTGTTTAATGCTTTTTAGAATTACCATTATACTGCTACTTATGTAAAACAAATTTTATTTAAGTAAATATAAACCAGACTGCTAAGCACTCCATTTCCTTTTGTGCATACTGGGTGTTCTTTTTCTAGGAAGCCATCTATCTATCTTATATTCTGCTAATCTGAAACAGCAGCCACAGCCATCCTACAAGGAAGTGATCCATTCTGGTAAGCCGAGACTCTCAGATCAGATGTCTCACTGACACCAGGTCATGGTCAGAAGCTTTCAAATAATCAATGAAACCCTTGGGCTCAACTCCCAGGTTATCAGAGACCTCAGTAGAGCAATGTTATCTCTCTATAACTGCTAGCAACATTTTTAAAATATATTTTATTGATTTTTTTACAGAGAGGGAGAGAGGGATAGAGAGTTAGAAACACATCGATGAGAGAGAATCATTGATCAGCCGCCTCCTGCACACCTCCCACGGGTATATGCCCGCAACCAAGGTACATGCTCTTGACCGGAATCGAACCCGGGACCTTTCAGTCCATAGGCCGATGCTCTATCCACTGAGCCAAACCGGTTTCGGCAGCAACATTTTTATAATTCACTCTCCACTAACTCTCACGGATTAACTGGCAACCAGCCTCCTCCCACCTTCACTCCATGCTTACCCACTCTCTCCTTCTCCCACCTCAGATTCATTTTTTTTAAAAATGTTGTTTCTTTTGAAATTTTGCTTGGACTAAGCCTTTTCTAATATATCTAATATTTTAATAATTCGGCTATTTAGTAAATGCTAATTATAGAAAATAGCCTTTTCATTGCACAAGCAGCTTTGGCTAAAGAAAAAAAGCAAAAATGAACCCAAGTCTCTGCTGAAATTACCAACTAAAATATAGAAAAGAATAACTTTGGTTTCTATATATAACTTTCTAATTTTTTTTCTTCAGGAACATGAATATAAAATCTTACAGCTATAAATATTATCTTTTTCTCATCTCTTTGCTTATCTAAATTCCACCTACCCTTCCAAGTACCTGGTACTTGAAGAAAGCCTTGTTTTACCTCCTGCATGAAGTCTTAATAATGGATAAATTTATAAAGCACTCTCTATGTGGCAGGCACATTGGCCTACACACCTGACATGTATTAACTCACTTAACTTCACAACAATCCCATGAGGTTTTATTTTCCCCAATTTATAGATGAGAAAACATGTACAGAGAGATGTGAAGCAATTCTGTCCAGGTCACATATCCAGTAAATACGTAGTAGGCCCAAGATCTGAACTCAGGCAATTTGATTCCAAGCGTATCACTAGGTCATTTGACCTCTCCTCCTGAAGACTTTACAAACACTGCAGCTCACCTAATATAATCTCTCCCTACTATGTGTGTCACATAGACCCCACAGTAATTTTCATTTTCATTTGATTGAGAGGGAGGGAGGAAGGGAGGAAGGGAGGGAGGGAGGGAGGGAGGGAGGGAGGGAGGAAGGGGGGGGGGATTGATTGAGATTTGTTATTCCACTCACTTATGCATTCATTGGTTGATTTTTGTATGTGCTCTGCCCAGGGATGCAACCTTGGCTCATTGGAACAATGTTCTAAACAACTGAGTAACCCGGCCAGGCACCACAATAAGTTTATTATACTCTTTCTTATTTACTTATTTGTTTCATACGTGTTTGCTCTTCTCCAACAAAATTATAAATTCCTTGTAGGCAAGGTAACCATGATATTTCCTTCTTGTCCCTACTTTTAGCAGAGTGATGTTAAAGCACTCAATATAGACTACTTAGCTGATTTTTTTAAAAATATATATTTTATTGATATTTTAAAGAGAGGAAGGGAGAGACAGAGAGCTAGAAACGTCAATGAGAGAGAAACATCGACCAGCTGCCTCTTGCACACCCCTACCGGGTATGTGCCCGCATCCAATGTTCATGCCTTTCGCCGGAATCGAACCCGGGACCTTTCAGTCCGCAGACCAACACTCTACCACTGAGCCAAACCGGTTTCGGCTACTTAGCTGATTTTTTAAAACCCTTGACAATGTGCTGGCCAACCTAGCTCAGCCTGAGCACCGAAGGGTCTCAGGTTCAATTCCTTGTCAAGCACACATGCCTGCGTTGCAGGCTGGAACCCCAGCCCTGGTCAGGACTTATACAGGCGGTAACCAGTAGATGTGTCTCTTTCACGTCAATGTTTTTCTCTCTTCCTCTCTCTTCCTCACACCCTTCCACTCTCTAAAAATCAATGGGGGCCTCTACCGGTTTGGCTCAGTGGTTGAGCGTTGACCTATGAACCAGGAGATCATAGTTTAATTCCCAGTCAGTGCACTCACCTTGTAGGGAGCGTGCAAGAGGCAGCCAATCAATGATTCTCTCTCATCATTGATGCTTCTATCTCTCTCACTCTCTCTTTTCTTTCTGAAATCAATAAAATTATATATATATATATATATATATATATATATATATATATATATAAAATCAATGGAGAAAAATTTACCTCAGGTTAGGATTAACATACACACACGCACGCACACACACACACACACACACACACACACACACAAAAAAAAACACCCTGGTAACTTCTATAATATTATACAGATTTTTTAAAATGTAAAATACCATTTGAGAAGGAGAAAACTAAAATATCCATGCATGATGAGAAGGAAATTCTAGAGAGAGAAAACTAGGCATTGCTACAAACTCTAAAGAACAAGTTATGACTCAGCAAAATTATTTCCACACCTAAAGAACAGCTCATGCCATCACTGTCAGATTTAGCATTACTAAAGTTAGGAAACTGACTACATTTATTTATTTTTTGTCTTAATACATCTCTTCCTGGTGAGTCAGATCTACAAAACTGACCAACCAATGTATTTCCATTTCTTAAAAGAGAACTAACGCCGAAACTGGTTTGGCTCAGTGGATAGAGCATCAGCCTACGGACTGAAAGGTCCCGGGTTCGATTCCGGTCAAGGGCACGTACCTCGGTTGCAGGCACATTCCCAGTGGGAGGTGTGCAAGAGGCAGCTGGTCGATGTCTCTCTTTCATCGACGTTTCTAACTCTCTATCCCTCTCAATTCCTATCTGTGTAAAAATCAATAAAATATATTTTTTTTAAAAAAGAGAACACTTAAAAAAAATCAGATGAAGTTTTTTCTGCATATGTATAATCAATAAGCGACAACCTGTGTATCAAGGAAATAGCACACACAGAAGGAAAATACTAAAATCAGAAAAGACTTCCAGGCCTGGCAAACAGAATACATTTTAAACAATGTTTTTCAATCCATCAAAGTGAAAAAATTAAAATGTGAGTTCAAAGACATCTTGTACCCATGTACCAAGAAGTACACACATATAAAACTAAAAAATTTGCTAGACAAGGTACTTGAGCTATCCCTGGAAAAGGCTAATGTAATCCTGAAACACAAAGAAATTCTAATTATGGGGTTTAACTTTGTTATTTTTTAGCATCTGTCAGTTTTCTAGAATCAAGTACCGTGGCAACAGGAGGCAAAGCAAACCAGTGTTTTCTGTGGCTGTGCTGGTGGGCTACAGGCTCCGGCAGTCTAAAACAGTATGTAATGCCACTGACCCGTACACTTAAAAATGGGTAAGCCCTGGCCAGTATGGTTCAGTTGGTTGAATTCGATTCCCAGTCAAGGCACTTATAAGGAGACAACCAATCTTTCTCTCCCCCTACCTTCCTCTCTCTCTAAAATCAATAAACATATTCTCCCTCAGGTGAGGATCAAAATATTAATCACAAAAATAAAATAAAAATGATTAAAACGGTCAAAAAGAAACTTAATGAGATTTTAATTCCAAAAAGTTTGAAAAAGAAAATTACTCCAAATTTATTATAAAATGTATACAAGGATGCATAGTAATTTCTTATTTTCAAGTGACAGCTAAGATTTCCTGCCCACCCCTCAAAATATGGATGCTGCATTATATAAAGAACTGGAAATTAACTATAAATCCCATCCGGAGATCTGGAAAACAAGTAAATATCTTACCCTTAATCTGGCCCCCTAAGTCCAGTTATGTCAAACTACCATGTTCATTAGAGGTAATTTCTAGAAACCAGCTCCCCTGTGTAAAGTTGAAGACGGTGGCTTAGTATGACTTCTATTAACCATCCACTCCAGCCTGCTCTTTACCTGGACATCATGCCACTAAAGCAGAATCTGCAACACTGTTATTTCAAAACCACAAGCCTTTTATTTTCACACCATTGCACACAATAAAACAGACTTCATAATGCTGTCAGGTTTAAAACAGAGGCTATTACTCCAATCAAACCTTTACCGAAAGTAATATGCCAAAGCTCCAGCTGCTAAAAACACAAACTACTCTAAGGGCTAACCTTGTCCACATTTTCCCTATCCGTTCTGATGTTTTCCTGCTCAGAAAGGTAAAAAAGTACATCATGATTTTAACATCTACCCACCCTCTGAAGCAGCCCTACACCCAAAGGAAAACTCACCTCTGTGAAATGTGTTGATGTGCTACTGTCCATCCGGTTGCCACCACCACCTAAAAAACTAAAGAGAAAAGGGGGTGAGTGATTCTATTCCCAGAAACAAGCTTCCCTCCCAGAAGCCTAACCGAGAATGGTGCAATGACAACACAGCCAATTAAGGAAAAATAGCTCATCTCAACCTGACACCTACAAAGAAACTATGACCAACCGGCATGTGGATTAATCTATAAAAAACTGTAACTGCAGCCCAGCTGGCGTGGCTCAGTGGTTGAGCACTGACCTGTGAACCAGGAGGCCATGGGTTCGATTTCCAGTCAGGGCACATGCCTGGGTTGTGGGCTCAAAACTCAGCGTGGTGTGTTCAGGAGGCAGCTAATCAATGATTTTCTCTCATCATTGATGTTTCTATCTCTATCCCTCTCCCTTCCTCTGAAATCAATAAAAATACATTTAAAAAACAAAGAAACTATAACTACAGCCCTGGCCAGGTAGTTCAGCTGGTTAAAGTGTCGTTCCAATGGGCTAGGGTTGTGGGTTAGATCTCTGGTCAGGGCATATACAAGAATCAACCAATGAGTGGTGGAGCAACATATGGGTCTCTCCTTTCTCCCTCTCCCCCTCCCTCCCAACCTTCCCCATCTCTCTCTCTAAAATCAATCAATAAATAATTTAAATTATAACAACAAAATCAAGGGCCACCACAGAAAAGGATCTACAGAGAGCCAACAAGTCAACTGAAATTTGACTTAGCGAAAGAAAAAAAACCACAAACATTTATCCTCAAAGAAGGCAAGAAGACAAGATTCTCACAATAGTATTTCATTAAAAAGCCATTCAACCACCAAGTAAAAAAGTTTGAGACAATAGTTAATATTTCTTGGCAATGATTAAATGTAGTAATATAAGGCCCTAGATGGTTTGGCTCAGTGGATAGAGCATCAGCCTGTGGACTGAAAGGTCCCAGGTTTAATTCCGGTCAAGGGCATATGCCAAAGTTGCAGGTTCGATCCCTAGCAGGGGACATGCAGGAGGCAGCCAATCAATGATTCTCTCTCATCACTGATGTTTCTCTCTCTTCCTCTCTGAAATCAATTAAAAATATATATATATTTTTTAAGATGTAGTACTGTAAGAAATCTGTTACTAAAATTTAGCACATTATAAAAGGGCTCAATAAATTTTTTTTTCTCCTGATAGATTATCCTATTCTTTGATTATCCTATCCATCCTTCAGGGCCCATCTCAAATACAATCTCCTTATTAAGTCTCTTCTGAACTCACCAACCAAATGAGATTCCCTCACACTCCTCTACGCTCTGACTCTGATTCAAATTCTACTTTGTATTGTAAATAACTAGAATTTGTCTCATCCATTTCTACCTGTCCCTCCTTTCATAAATATAAATTCAGAGGGTAAAGACTGTATTTTATGAATACAAGTGTGTGTAGTACGTTTATTGTGTGTCAGACATTATACAGAGTACTCATCACTTTTGGAAAACCCTGCAATGCCATATTCCATATTGATAACTTGAAACTAAAAGGCGTTAAATCAGTATCACCTGTGTCAACATTGGAGAACAACTCTGTAGCTTCCTAGTTCAATGAAGCAGGAGGATGGCAGGCACTTGAGGGCACAGTTCCTGGAGGGGTCCTGCTCTGTCATCTACCAGCTGAGCGACTCCAAGCACCAACCTCTCAGTGCCTCAGTGTCCTTGTGTATCAAATAATGGCACTTATAACAGGACAGTTGGTGAAGATTACTTGGCGCACGTAGAACACGTGGAACAGTGTTTGGCACCACAGAAAGTCCTTGACAGAGAATGAGGCTGGTGATGGGGGTGGGAGTGGGGGCTCCTGGGTGGAGCAATAAGAAGACATGTCAGTTACATCCAGGAAGCTGGGGAGGGTGCTGCAGCACTGGTCTTGCTTGGCAGAGGAAGGAGGTTCCCTCTAGATGGAGGGTTCAGCACTATGAGTACAGCTAAGGTGGAAAGAAGGCTGTTCTGAGAACTTTTTAGCAAGACAGAAACTGCTCCTCTCTCCTGAAATATGAGCTTGGAGTCAAAATAGAAACAAACATGGCATGTTTCCATGTGTAGAACATTTTGTTTGTATTCATGAGGGAAAACTAGCCAGGCTGGAAAACTATGGTTTGTAAACAAATGCTTTTCTCAAATAGACATGAGCAGTGCCCAAAGTGGCAGGGGGGTTGATAACAAGAAGCACTTAGCTAGTTAATTCCAGGTTATGGAAAACTTGTTAAGAAAATGAAGAATTTAAACAACACTGAATTCATTACATTGATTAACAGTGTGGCCTGAGTTAGGCAAATAATATTTTAGCCCTTTACTTTCCTTAAAATAAACAAAACAAGTTGCAGTCAAGCTCACAAGCCACAATCAAATGATATCATTGCTGGGCACACGCCCTGATAAAATCTCGGACTTGTTTTTATCCTTTCATTGCCAAAACACTATTCTTTTAAGAAATGAGGGACCTGAGCTGCTGTGTCTCCAAAATGACAGAAATTACAAAAAAATACAATCAACCCACTTAACTTCAGCTTGTACATAAATTCATTTCTATTTAATTCAGTGTAGAGTGTCCAAATAGAATAATCAGTTTAAAATTAATGTGGTTTATTAACAGTTGTGATAACACAAGCACTAGCTGGTTTGACTCAGTGGATAGAGCGTCAGTCTGAGGACTGAGAGGTCCCAGATTTGATTCTGGTCAAGGGCACATGCCGAGGTTGTGAATTTGATCCCCAGAAGGGGACGTGCAGGAGGCAGCCAATCACTGATGTTTCTATCTCTTTCCCTCTCTCTTCCTCTCTGATATCAATAAAGATATATTTTTTAAAAAGTGGTAACACAAGCTGAAGAAGACTGGGGTGAAATGTTGTATTTCCTTTGATAGGTAATTACAAAGTATAGTTTGAAGTTCAAGACGACAACCTTAGGGCAACATTTTAAAAATAAAAACTGGCTTGCATTCCATTCAAGTGCTTTATTTTGAACGAAGAAATGGGTGTGAGACATGATTTAAAATTTCATCCCTCGAGGGAAATGCTTCTGGGTGACATGATTTTTTCTTTTTCTTTTTCTCAGCCTGCTCAGCATATGAAGTTTCCTATCTGAAAGTTAATCTTCCGAACTTCCTTTGGAATTTAAGGAAACTTAATCTTCCGGTGTGTAAACAAGAGGGACTTAGTGTATTGCTTTCCCTCTGACACTCAAAAGCCTAGGAGTGTCAAAATAGCAGCTAACAGGATCTAGTGCTTACCAGGCAAAGCAAACGCGGCCGTTCTTGTTTGATTGCCTACCAAGTTACCTTTGAAAAAGTTCACCCTTTACCATTAAAAATAATGGTTCTCTCTTTCAGAAGGCGTGAAAGGTAGGGGGGGAATTGAGGAGGAGAGGCAGTTAAACTTAAAGAGGAAGGTTAAAAGGAACTGGGATTTAGTTAAAATAGAAGGCTAAGCCCTGGCCGGCTGCTCAGTGGTTAGAGCATCAGCCCATGCACCAAAAGGTTGTGGGTTGGATTCCGGCTAAGGACACACACCTCGGTTGCAGGCTCGATCCCAGCCCTCGCAGGGGCACCTGTGGGAAGCAACCCATCCACGAGTATTTCTCACACCAATGTTTCTGCGCCCCTCCCCACCCCCTACACACACACACACACACACACACACACACCTTCCAATCTATCTAAAAGCAATGGAAAAATATCCTTGGTTGAGGTTTAAAAAAAAAAAAAAATAGAAGGCTAGATTAACAAGGGAGCGGGTTATTTGAATAACAATGTGGTAGGCAGACAGGCAAGGGCAGAGCAGGACAACGGGCCACGTCCAGAATACGGTCACCAGGTGGAAACCCCAGGAGCTTAGCAAGGGACAATGGAGGGTGACCTTTCCTCCCTAGCACACCGCTGGTCAAGCAGTGTGGACCCCGACCTTTCCTCCTTAGAGGCAACATTTAGGCCTCAGTTGTATTTCAGCTCCAGGCCCCAAAATCAGCAAAACCAGAGAAATAATGCCACGCTGACCTCAGGACCAGCCGCACTGGATAATGATCCCCCAGGAGGAACACACCTACAAAGCTACTGAATATGCAGTAAGATCTCCCCAAATCTCCACCCTTAAAACCTTAAACTGGAGGACCCAGAGGGCTCTTCCTCCTGAGAGCAAGCCTGTGCCTCCAGTAGGCCTTTTCCTTCCCTTTCTCCTTCCCTTTTCCGACCCCACCCTTTAGCTTCCTCACCCCCAAACTCCACCGCCCTTCCTGTACCTCCATAACTTGTTTCCGAAGCCCACTGCTTCTAGGAATTACTTCTGCCTCTGTGGTTCAACAAGTAAATGTTCTCTTAAAGTTTGGTCTTGGTTCTGAATTCTTTTCTAGCCAGAACCCAAAGAATGTACATAACATACTTGAAAAAGTTTTCAACAGTCTGTTTTCTTTATATAAAGAGAAAAAAAAATACTTGAAAAATGTCTATTATGGTATGCTAGTAAATGCTTAAAAATTGGCTGTTTGGAGGAAGGAGAGGGGAAGGAGGCCCTGATTTGTAGTTTTATCAATTTCCTTGGTGTAAATATTCCACATTTTCTCCCCCCGCCCCCCCAAAAAAAGACTGGATTTTATTCATACAAGGATATATAGAGTGTTTATTTATGTGTCAGACATTATACGGAGCATTCACCACTTTTGAAAACACTTCAATGCCATATTCTATATTGGAAACTTGAAAATAAGAGTTGTTAAATTAGGATCACATGTGTAAACAATAAAATAACGGCCTATTCCCAAAGACAGGGAGAAATAACGTCCTCATGAAATTTACAGAGAGAGAAAAGTGGCTGACCTTTGGGGAAGGGCTGTGGAAAAAGAACCAAAGTAGCACTGGAGACAAGTTTTACTTCAAGAGACACACGTTAAGTGGCCCAGCCGCACCCCACACTCACCCCAATGATATCAAGTCCACGAACTACAATAAATGGCTTTCATTTTCAGAATTACACCACCAATCCGGGAATTGTGCTGAGCTTATCGAGGAAACATATCTTGATTCGTCAGAAACCAAAAGTGAAAAAGCAAAGCAAATACCAAGGTCCATGCAATCATTCCCCAGACCTTTCTCATTAGAAACCAGTGAACACCTGTATTGGCTCAGAAGTTTAAAAGGCTTTTATAAAAAATGCTGTAAAACAGGCCCAAGAGCACCTACAATCTATGCCAAATAAGTAAACCAACTGCCACATACTTTAAAAAAAAGTTGAGTGGCTGTGCATCCACTTTATTGCTCAAGCCTAGACAGGATCCCAGGGCTGTTTCTTGCCTTTACCACATTGCATGGTGCCAGGGATTCCAATATCCTTGGTAATTAAAGCCATCAATGATCTTTTGGGGTTCTACTCCCCCTTAAAGTCCCTCAGCATCCCCTTTTCCTTAGTATTTAAGATTATAGGGCTAGTCATAGAGAAGGGTTAATAAAAACAGCAACACTGTTCCGACAAATTTTATAGAGCTTAAGAAAACGTACAAGGTGCCCTGTAGACGGTGGAGAAAGGGGGCCTCATACTAAACCTGACAAGCTCCGGGGAGGCCTGTGTGGCAGCCCTACAAACACAGACACCTAAAGCAACCACGTAAGATAGTCTGAAATTAAAACTTTCTAACTAAAAGCAGTTTATGGCAGGTAGTCAAGTCCTAGGCTAGAATCTTCCCAGTTGAAAGTCAGTTGTTATTTAATTAAGCCTGTCTATAGTCTTTTTGCATCCTTCTGTGGGACAGGATAATTTCCCTTTCTTCGTATCCCTCGGGGCACAACCAGTGACCATAAATTCTCATTGTTATTTTTATTGTGTTAATTGTTGACTGTTAACCTTCCTGTAACCACCCATGTAAAAGAGGTGCATGTCTGGCCGAAACTGGTTTGGCTCAGTGGTAGAGCATCGGTCTGCGGACTGAAAGGTCCCAGGTTCGATTCCGGTCAGGGGCATGTACATTGGCTGCGGGCACATCCCCGGTAGGGGGTGTGCAAGAGGCAGCTGGTCGATGTTTCTCTCTCATCAATCGTTCTAGCTCTCTATCTCTCTCCCTTCCTCTCTGTAAAAATCAATAAAATATATATTTTAAAAAATAAAAATAAAAATGGAATGAAATAAAATAAAAGATGTGCATGTCTGTCACTTTGCTTTTTATCTAATTCCAGAGTTTTCCCATTTTGCTTTCTCCTGTCTCCCTAATCTATCACCAATGGATTTCATGTAGCCTACTTATACCTTCTCTGTTGATTGTAAATAAAATAAGGTGAAAAACTGCAGTTCTCTGGAGCATTTTCTCCATCCTTGAGATTTTGCTTCCTGGCAATTGTTGACAGTGGCTCAAATAAACTCACAAACAATTCTCTACAGGTTTGAATATTCCTTACGTTGGGGAAAAAAAAGGTTACTATTTAAAAACTTAAAAAGGTAAACCCATAATTGCCAGCCAAAAGCAAATATGCTCTTTATTTAACACATGCAGAGCCTAAATCCTGGAAATAAGTATTTGATGCAATTATAATAGCACAAATAAAACTGCCCAAATTAGCATGCCATCTACACATACTTGCTAATTTTGCTATCATGCTAGTTTTATGCTGTTAAAATTGGTATTGTGTTATTTAAAACCAAGATTATTAGATTAGCATTTAAGTGCTAATAACAAACTAGATCCCATGCCATTTACTGCCCCAGAAGCTCCAACTCACTCATATAAAATCACCAATCACTGATAAAGTTAAACTAGTAGTACATACTGTAAAATATGTAGGCTTTCCTGGTTGTGGAAGGGACCTTCAAGCTTAGATTCTGCCAAGAGCAACAGTAAAGAAATTATTTACTGCCATTAAAATCCCCAAATCAAGATTAAAAGCTTCAGATTATAGATTTTTATCGTATTTCCACTGTCTAACTTAACTACACAGTCATAAAAAATTGTGCCACTATGTTTAGCCAAAAAGGCCATCATATCAATGCTATTCTACTTCTCATTAACTTTTTATAGTTTTATTCATACTAACCAAGAAGTAATACACTACTATAATACAGTCACTTTCAAAATATTTCAAGCCCCAGCTGGTTTGACTCAGTGGATAGAGTGTCGGCTGTGGACTGAGGGTCCCGGATTTGATTCTAGTCAAGGGCACAGGCCTGGTTTGCAGGCTTGATTCCCAGTTGGGGGCGGGCAGGAGGCAGCCAATCAATGATTCTCACTCAATCATTAATGTTTCTCTCCCTCTCCCTTCCTCTCGGAAATAAATAAAAATACATTTTAAAATTTCAAGCATTACAAACTACTCATATTACAGCAGGAAGATGGCATACAGTTGGTGGCAATAATTCCAGTAAGAATAAGGCCCCAAAGCTTCCTCAAGGCAGATAACAACTCAGTGTCCGTGCTGGAAAACAGCCCATTCACTTTACATCTGTCAGGTGGTGCTCCACGCCCGCCAAGAGGCAACAGCAGCTTACCTTCCAACAACAGGGTCACTGAAAGTCATCAATGACCTGAGAGAACTCTAAAGTCTCGGAAAATAAATAGAAATTTACCAGATTTACTGTTAAGGTGATAGGTTTCCAAGGCAAGTCACACACGATCAGAAAGAAAACGTTTCATCACAATCACAATCACATCAGTTTCTAAATCTTCCCATTTTTTTTTCCCCTTTCCCTCTGTCACTTTCCTCCCCCTCCAAATCCACCCACCTTCCTCTCAGCAGACAGTGTAAGTTACAAAACAAATTTCTTTCCATTCATTCAGACAATGCTGAGAGAAAGTAATTTTGATAACAGAATGTCTGATTTATTCATGAGCTTGTACAATACCTGGAATCATCTGTCACTTCTTCAATAAAGCCTGATTCACATCTGGGACAAATATATTCCTATAAAATAAAATAAAAATAGTTTAATGAAAAGCTAAGTATACCATGCAGTACACAAGCTGATCTGTTTGAAATATTGTATGTGCTTGCTCATTCCCAGGATAGTTTTTTTCTATTAAGCACTGGCAAGTGACAAATTCCATAAAAAGTTTGCAGAATTGCCTCAAAGTGGTTATCAAGGACAGCTGAAAAGAGGATGTCAAAATTTATTTCTTTTTCTTAATCTGGGTTAGTTTTTTTAACTGGAATGAATTCATTATCTAATTTTCTCTTCAAATCTAATGAAAAAGCTCCATTAGCGATAGCGGAGCAGTAAAAGATTGTAATCTTGATGGATACAGAAATTGCTATTTTTTACTATGTACATACAGAAAACACAAACTGAATCACAGCATAAATCAATTTGTAAACTAGAAATTTACAATTAAGTTTTGCAATATTTCTAACCTATTTTTATAACAATGATTCCAAATAAAATTTAATACTCAGATCCCAATTAGCCAAATATCTTTGAGAAAGAACAAAGTAGGAGGTATCAAACGATACTACAATAATCAAAATAATATAGTACTGCCACAAAAACAGAGATATAGACAAATAGAATAAAGAGCCCAGAAACAAAGCCCCGCTTATATGGTCAATTAACCTACAACAAAGGAGACAAGGATATATAATGGGGTAAAGACAGTCACTGTAATAAATGGTGTTGACAAATTGGACAAATACAAGCAAACAAATAAAACTGGTTCACTTTCTTATATAATATACAAAAATAAAGAAATGAGGAACCTTTGTAATAATATGAACAATAAAGATTGATTTTTAAAAAAAATACAAAAATAAACTCAAAATAGCCGGGACCGGTTTAGCTCAGTGGATAGAGCGTCGGCCTGCGGACTGAAAGGTCCCGGGTTCGATTCCGGGCAAGGGCATGTACCTTGGTTGCGGGCACATCCCCAGTAGGGGGTGTGCAAGAGGCAGCTGATCAATGATTCTCTCTCATCGATGTTTCTAACTCTCTATCCCTCTCTCTTCCTCTCTGTGGGAAAAAAAAAAAAAAAAAAAAAACTCAAAATAGATTACAGACTTAAATGTTAGATCCGAGCCCTAGTCACTGAGGCTCAGTTGGTTGACTGTCATCCCACATGAACCAAAAGGTTGCCAGCTGGGTCCCAGTGAGGGCACATGCCCAGGTTTTGGCTTGATCCCCAGTTGGGGGTGACCAGGAGGCAGCCGATCCATGTTTTGCTCTCACGTTGATGTTTCTCTCTGTCCCTTCCTCTCTAAAAATTCAATTTTAAAAAATAATTTTAAGTTAGACCCAAAATTATAAAACTTCTAGAAGAAAACATAGGCAAGTAAACTCTCTGACACTACTTTTAGCATTATCTCTTTAGATATACGTCCTTAAACAAGAAAATAAAATACACAAATAGATAAAACTACCTCACACTAAAAACTTTGCATAGTGAAGGACACGTACAAAAGGAAGGCAGCCTATTGAATGGAAAGGGAGAAAATTCGCAATTGATACGTCCAATAAGGGGTTAATATTTAAACTATACAAATATCTACAAATAAACACTTAAAAAAATTTTCAATTTAAAAATTGGCAGAAGACATGACCAGACATTTCCCCCAAGAGGACATACAGATGGCCGACAGACATGAAAAGATGCTCAACAACACTGCCAATCATTAGGAATACGCAGATCAAAACCACGAGGTATCACCTCACACCTGTCAGAATGGCTATCATCAATAAATCAACAAATAACAAATGCTGGCAAGGTTGTAGCGAAAGGGGAACTGCCTACACCAAGCATGTCAAACTTGCAGCCCACAATGAATATTTTTGCAGCCCAGCCAATATAATGGTACGTAAGAAACATTTTAATAAAAATTTTGTGACTTAATTTTTACAATATCCTGTTATACATAATCCTATATAATAAAACCTTGATATGCAAACTGATCAAATGGTGAAACAACCAGTCGCTATGATGTGCACTGACCACCAGGGAGCAGCTGCTCAATACAGTGTGCTCCCACAGGGAGAGTGCTGCTCAGCCAGAAGCCAGGCTCACAACTGGCAAGTAGAGAACGGGCCTAAGCCGGCAGGCGGACATCCCCTGAGGGATCCCAAACTGCAAGAAGGTGCAGACCCCCATCTCCAGTGCATGGATGTTGTGCACCAGGCCTCTAGTTATTAATAGCAAACTACAACATTTGCTAATGACTGATTACAATAATCGTGTTGCATTCATTTCCCTTACATGCCTCACACACAGGTGCACCATTTCTCTCCACTAATACTAGCAACAAATATTTTAGCAGCCAATGGCCACGTCATTAGTCTTGGACTGTGCACAACAGGAAATATTTTGTTTTTCGGAAAACAAGAAAAATAGGTTTATTTGTATTACGCTTATTTATCAGTGTCTGATAAGTTAATGTTTAAGAAAAAATGTTAGCCAAAACCAGTTTGGCTCAGTGGTAGAGCGTCGGTCTGGGGACTGAGAGGTCCCGGGTTCGATTCCGGTCAAGGGCATGTAACATGGTTGCGGGCACATCCCCAGCAGGGGGTGTGCAATAGGCAGCTGATCGATGATTCTAACTCTCTATTCGATGTTTCTAACTCTCTCATCGATGTTTCTAACTCTCTATTCCTCTCTCTTCCTCTCTGTGAAAAATCAATAAAATATATTTAAAAAAAAAAAAAAAAGAATCAACAAAAGATCCAAGAGTTTAAAAAAAAAAAAAAAAGTTAATTAAAATGTTCTACTATTTTATGTTAACGATAACTCATTTATTTCAGCCCTTTGGGAGGGAAGAAGAGACTGAACATAAACTGCACCTATGGATGAGGACAATGGGGGATGGGGAGGGGGCAGAGGATGGGGTGGGAACCTGGTGGAGGGGGGAAGAAATGAGGAACCTTTGTAATAATATGAACAATAAAGATTGATTAAAAAAATAATAATAAAAAAATAAAAATAAAAATATTTCAGCCCTTTGTACTCAGCATGTCTATCGAAATAAACCTACATTTCTATGAAAATTGAAGCTTTTGTTTTTTTGCAGCTCACATAAACTTAAACCTTGTTTATTTGGCCTGTGTTAGTTAACCTTTGAGTTTAACATGTTTGGCCTGCACTGTCGGTGCAGCCAAGTTTAACACTTAAAAATTGAGCTGCTATATGATCCAGCAATTCCATCTCTGGGTATTTGAAAAAACAAAAACACTAATTAAAAAAAAAAAAAAAATGTACCCCTGTGTTCAATGTACCATCACTAGTAATAGCCAAAATATGGAAGCAACCTAAGTTTCCATCTCTTACAGGATAGTGAGACGCTAGAAAAATTCCAGGGCAGGAGAAATAAGGAATCTAAGATAAAAAAAAAAAAAAATTAAACAAGGCTAAACATGCAGCCAGCTCTTGCTGCAAAACTTTATCTGGAGAACAAATTGCTCTCTTCACTAACCAAAGAATGCAGGGAAGGAGGGAAAAGTGAAGGGGGAGAGAAGGGGCGTCTTAATGCCTCTTCTCCCCACCACAGTACACACAGCGTAAATCACCGGGGAACTGCTAAGGCAGGACGGGGGAGGGAGAAGGACAGAAGGGAGAACCAGTCCCACTAACAGAGAATTCAGCCATGTTGGGGAGAGAAGAAGGGGAAAGGGGAGTTTTTGTCTCACTGACAGAGAAGCCAGCAGTCTCAGGGCTTGTCAAGATAAAATTGCCAAGTACATCTCAGAAATTCTCAGAAAGCCATAAAAAGTAAAAAGAGAAACTTTAAGAGTTCATCTGTACCAAGTTATTCAGCAGAGGAATTTTTTATGTGTTTTTTTTAATTGATATTTTAGAGGGAGAAAAGGAGAGTGATTAGAAACATTGATAAGAAACTTTGGGGATCGGCCTCTACAAGCCCCTCCTGGGGATGGAGCTGGCAACAGGGCATGTGCTCTGACCAGGAATCCAGCCGGTGACCTCTGGTTTCTGGGTCAATGCTCAACCACTCAGCCACACCTGCGAGGCTGGGCAGAGCATTGTAAAACCTATAGACAGAAGGGTGATAACACCTTGAACCCCACCAGACTTGTTCCTCAGGTTAACTGAGAAAGCCCGTCCACACTATATAGGCCAAATATATTTTGGTAATTTGCTTGCCTTGCTTCTTTAATAAATTGGCTTTATTAGAACAATGCTGCCACTCATCTGAATTCATTCCTTACGAACCGAGGAGACAGCCCTCTCCCTGATTCAGGGGTTGTCCATAACACCTTTCTTGAAGTCTGTGAGTTGCCTGTAACACATCAACAGATGAATGTATAGAGGTGTACGTGTGTGCGTGGGGGGGGGGGGGGGGGACCGACACCAGGGGGAGGAGGGGCGGACACCAAAGTTTTGCCACTCTAAAGCTGCTTTTTAAGATATTTAAGAAACAAGACTCGCCGAAACCGGTTTGGCTCAGTGGATGGAGCATCAGCCTGTAGACTGGAAGGTCCCGGGTTCAATTCTGGTCAGGGCATGTACGTTGGTTGCGGGCACATCCCCGGGGGGGGGGGGGGGGTGCGCGGAAGGCAGCTGATCGATGATTCTCTCTCATCGATGTTTCTAACTCTCTATCCCTCTCTCTTCATCTCTGTGAAAAATCAGTAAAATATATTTTAAAAATAATAAAATAAAATAAAAAGAAACAAGACTCAAAAAGAATCTTTGACCCTCTACCCAAAGATCTGGAGACAGAAACCTGCTTCAGGAAAGAAATACTAGGATATCACCTTGGACTAATTTGAATTAAGTATGGTAATTAGGACTCAGACAGGGGCCTGCTGGCTAGGCACCCTGTGTCCCAGTGTTTGAGTTGCCTATCAAGAATTTTTTTGACATGTATGTTTCATTCTTCCTCAACTACCTATAAATGGTCCACTCTCGCTTCTGAAATCTAAGACCATGCCCTTTCCTCCTTTGTCCAAAATGTCTTATAAAACCAATGTTGCCTCTCTTGTCTTTCGAAGTTGCATGCCTGTGTGAATTCCCCATGCATATGTATTAAAACTTGATTGCCTCCTGTTAATCTGTATGAATTTGATTATTAACCCAGACTAGAAGAACTTAGAAGGTGGAGGCAAAATGATAATGATGATGATGATGATGTATTTTTTAGCCCCCACAATACTCTCTCTCCGCTGGAATTTTATTCAGCAATTAAAAATGAAATCTTGCCATTCAAAAATAACACGGGTGGATCTAAAGGGTATTGTGCTAAGTGAAATAAGTCAGACAAAGACAAGTATCATAAGATCTCACTAAAAACATACCAAAACAAATGAATAAACAGAACAGACCCCATGTGCAGAACAAGTTGATGTTACCAAAGGGAAGGGGTAAAAGATGGGAATATATATATATGCATTAATCCAAAGGTAAAAGTGGAAATCAAAATTTAGAATGTAATAAAGAATAAAAAGCACCTGACCTGTGTAGCTCCATGGTTGAGCGGCCTCTGAACCTCTGAACCAAGAGGTAACGATTTGATTACTGATCAGGGCACATGCCTGGGATGTGGGCTCAATCCCCAGAAAGGAGTGTGTGAGACAGCCGATCAATGATTCTCTCTCATCATTGATGTTTCTCTCTCTCCCCCTCTCTCTTTCTCTCTGAAATAAAAACATTTTTTTAATAGAAGAAAAAAATAAAAGGACAGCCCAACCAGCATGGCTCAGCAGTTGAGTGTAGACTATGAACCAGGAGATCATAATTCAATTCCCAATCAGGGCCTATGCCCAGGTTGTGGGCTCCAGGCAGCTGACCAATGATTCTCTCTGATCATTGATGTTTCTATCTCTCTCTCCCTCTCCCTTCCTCTCTGAAATCAATAAAAATATATTTAAAAATAAAATAAAAGAGCAAGTTTCCTGTTTAAGCATTTTGAAATTAGTTATCAAACTCAAAAGGTCTTGAGCAATTGTCCCCCCAGGCTATTAATCAGGGAGAAAACCAGTTTACAAATAAATAAAACCTAAGGCCACCATTTTAATATTCAAAGACACCTATACAATTTAAATAGGCTTTGAAGAGCTATGATTCATTTCCAGACCATAACTGCTTTGGTATTTATGGTCTCACTCCCTAAGAATAGTAACATTCACAACCTTCATCCTTTCGTTCCTTCATTCCAAGCCATGGCTGAACACTGACATTATCTGGGACTCTAAATAGGGGTGTATATAATCAACCAACCTTCTTTAGCTCATTGTGTAGCAAGGCAGAAAATGAGGTCATGGGACAAAGAGTTACTTGATATAAGCTTGATCAGATGGATTAGAAGCCAAATTTTCTAAGAAGGAAAATAAAGGACTAAACTACAAGAATTATCAGAGAAAAAAGTTAATCTCATACAACACAATACAGCCAGAAAAAATCAAGTCAGTGTTCTGTTTGCTCACAGTAAAGACAGCAAGGGGAACAATCCAGTGGCATAGATGTAAAATAGTAAATGATGCCAAAAATGTTTGCCTTTAGCTCTTGACAATTAATTCTGAAATGTTCTAAATTAAATTAAAGCAGCTGGACAGTGAGACAGAGGAACAGAACAGTCATCCTCCAGTTAATAGCCAATAACCAGGTAACAAAAAACCGTTCACACCTGTTGGAACTCCCTATTCACTTCCAGGGGGCTATTTCTGAGATGATCCAAGAGAGAATAGGTAGATACCACACAACCCCAGGGGCCTCTGCTGCTTATTTCTGTGGCAGACATGGTAGTGCTTTCTACCTACCATGTGCTGGTGGTTGAGACTTTGGACCCCAGGCCGGTATTCTCTTCTGGCTAGCATTTTGGCTTAATGAAATCGTTAAGAAAAACTTTCAGCTGTAAAAGTTCAGTAATACTCTAAAATTCATCTTTTTCCTTCAGCTTAGGCTGATAGAACCTTCTTACATACACTGACAATAATCATTCATTCAGCAAATACAGTCAAACCTCTGTCTTTTGAACATCTACCATCTCAAACAATTTGGTTCTTTTTTTTTTTTTTTAATATATTTTATTGATTTTTTACAGAGAAAAGGAGACAGAGAGCTAGAAACGTCGATGAGAGAGAAACATCGACCAGCTGCCTCTTGCACACCCCCTACCGGGTATGTGCCCGCAACCAATGTACATGCCCTTGACCGGAATCGAACCTGGGACCCTTCAGTCCGCAGACCGACGCTCTACCACTGAGCCAAACCAGCTTCGGCACAATTTGGTTCTTGACCAAGTTGTTCACAGAAAAATATCTCGGTTGTCGAACAAAACTTTGGTTCTCACTCGACAACCCTTTCATATCTGTATGATCAGTCAGTCACAAGTTTTTCAGGCGACAAACGAGAGAGAATGCGCAAGTATGAGTCAGCTTGCTGCTAAACCTCATGTTGGTAACATCTCAGTAAATTGTGCTGTGAATATTTTTGGGTTTTTTTTTGCTTTTGTTCCTACTTACTATTAAATACAGTAAGTCACCATGGGGTTCTAAGAAGGTAAGTGATAGCAACAAAATGAAAGTTGTGAGAACAATGATAGAGCTTAGAAAAGAAATAATTGTAAAGTATAATATGTAGTTGTTCATGTGTATAATCTGGCCACCAAGTATGGCATGGAAAAATCTATGATTAGCAACATCCAGAGTGTTGATGTTGCTAAGGATGTGAAAGTGCTCATGAAACAATTATCATAAGAATTAAAGAGGTAGAACATCGTTGATTTGGAT
Organism: Pipistrellus nathusii; assembly: GCA_963693515.1. Lineage (NCBI taxonomy): Eukaryota > Metazoa > Chordata > Mammalia > Chiroptera > Vespertilionidae > Pipistrellus > Pipistrellus nathusii. Next base: position 35,106,694 of record OY882875.1, on the reverse strand, counting down.
CAATGAAAAGCAGTTAGCCAGAGATTACATTATGGAGGCAATGCTAATATAGAAAAGAGAAGATGTTGCATCTGACCTCCTGAAAGACACCCCGGGAACGAGCGCTTAAGTGATTAGTTTAAGGCTAGTAGTGCATGGTTCCGTAAATTTAAGAAAATAAGTGGCATTTGAAGTGTAATGAGGCATGGGGAGGCTGCCAATTCTAACAAAGTAGCTGTTAATAATTTTGTGACAGAACTTCAAGAACACGTAGAGGCAGAGGGGTCTGTTCCCCAACAAGAACGAGTTCAACTGTGATGGCCTAACCAGTTTGGCTCAGTGGATAGAGCGTCGGCCTGCGGACTGAAGGGTCCTGCCCTTGATCCCTTGGAAGGAAGCCCCCGACTGCACTGAATAAAAGGAACCCAAAGAGGACCACACCAAGACACATCACAATTAAAATGCCAAGAGCAAAAGACAAAGAGAGAATACTAAAAGCAGCAAGAGAAAAACAGTTAGTTACCTACAAGGGAACACCCATACTCTTTGGTGTTCAAATGTCAACTGATTTCTCAACAGAAACTATGCAGGCCAGAAGGGAGTAGCAAGAAATATTCAAAGTGATGAATAGCAAGAACCTATAACCAAGATTACTCTACCCAGCAAAGCTATCATTCAGAATGGAAGGTCAGATAAAGAGCTTCACAGTTAAGAAAAGCTAAAGGAGTTCATCACCACCAGACCAGTATTATATGAAATGCTGAAAGGTATTCTTTGAGAAGAGGAAGAAGAGAGCGCTCTCTCTCTCAAAATCATAAATACAAATATTAAATTATTAAAGTAATTTAAAAAAAGTAAAGATAAAATTATGAACAACAAATATATATCAGCAAGTGAACCTAAAAATCAAGTGAATTAGAAATCTGAGGAACAGAGTAAACAGGTGAATATAATAGAATCAGGGGCAGAGAAAGGGAGTGGACTGACAATTCTCAGGGGGAAGGGATTTAGGGGGTGCAGGAAGAGACTGGACAAAAATCATACACCTATGGATGAGGACAGTGGGGGGAGGTAAGGGCAGAGGATGTGGTGAGAACCCGGTGGAGGGGAGCTATGGGGGGGGGAAAGGAGAAACAATTGTAATAATCTGAACAATAAAGATCTATTAAATTTAAAAATAAAATAAAAAAGAAACTACAGAAAGGAACTGTTTAAGAGGTGTTTTGAGGTGACCTCTGAATCAAATTTAACCCAATTGAGGAACATTTTAATATCCTTACTTGCTGGAGACTCACAGACAAAGCCTATGGGGAAGTGTCTTTCAGGACCATGCACTCAGCCTGGAAGAAACTGTGGCTAAGTCTGTTACTGAAGGACTCGGAGGGCTGTGGAGGAGATTGTGTCTCTGAGCAAGTCCACGCTGGTGATGATGTGGAGTTGGTGGAGGACCCCAGCACAGAGCTGACCACAGAGGAACTCAAAGACCTTCAGAGGAAAGAGCAACAGATGGCAGCTGAGGAGTTCTCATCAGAGGAGGGGGAGGGAAGGAAGGCTATTTCTACTTCAAGAAAATGCTTGGGAAATGGGGAGAAATTTCTGCGAAGTTTATTGAGAAATATCAACCTGACAAATAAGTAGCAACCTGTGCAATAAACTTTTCAGTGACAGTGCAGTGTTTCACTTCAGACAAGTCTTAAATTGCAGACAAAAACCAACATCACTGGATAGGTTTTTAGTGAGGGAGAAGCCCAGTGAGCTTGAAGCAAGTTCTAGAGGAGCAAAGACATTAAAAAAAAAAAAAAAAAAAAAAAAAAAAAAGAGCCCTAGAACAGCTACATTCTAAGCACTTTGCTGGTGCTTAGAATGTAGGGGACGAGGAAGGGGAAATATCCTGGAATTAAGGGTAAATTAAGTCACATACAAAGTGCCTATTTTGACAGAATCACACTTAGGGAAGTAAATGCATATAAAACAAACTTCTCTGAATATCCTAATCTTAAATACTTAGCCTCTAAATAACAACTGAGCAACACTTCAGAGCATCCTAAGTGGTTAAAAGAAATAAATCTAAAATTAAACAAAACTGGACTGGAAACACAGAGTAACAAACCAGCTATTTAATGTTGGGCTGGTCACTTCATCCATGAAATAGTGCCTGGAACATTAAAAAATTTAAGTTTCTAACAAATTAAAGATTCTAATAAACTCCTCTACACAACTTTAATGTGGAGCATTTATCAAGCCACATTTCACAAAATTTTTATTATCAGAGGTCTGTTCAGAAAATAAATAAATAAATAAATAAATCTGGAAAAGGCAGGATTAAATAATATTTGTGGGGAGGGGGTTGGGATGGGAATGGGGCAATGAGGACAACTATGTGATACCTTAATCAATAAAATAATTAAAAATAATAATAATATTATTAAGCATTTTGCTTTACTGAATGACTCTTTTAGAACCATTAATGTGCTGTTCTGTGTCATAGTAGGAAACTTTTGCTAACCAGACTTTTATATTCCACAAAGCAGTTCAATTTTAAAATTAAAAAATTAGGAACCCAAATAAATTGTGAAATGTATTTTGCCAAGTAAAAATACTTTTTTAAAATCACAACCTATCAGCATCATTCCATGCTAAAGTATTTAAAATAAGAAAGGAATAAAGAACAGGCCTTTTGTCCTGGCCGATGTGGCTCAGTTGGTTGGTGTCCTCTTGTGTGCCAAAATGTTGCTGGTCCAATTCCCAGGCAGGGCACATGCCCAGGTTACAGGCTCCACCCCCACGAAGGGCCCTGCCGGAGGCAGCCAGTGATGTTCTGCTCTCACATCGATGTTTCTCTTTCTCACCCTCTCCCTTCCTCTCTTTCTAAAAGTCAATAAAAACTGTATTTTTTTTTTTTTTAAAGAACAGGCCTTTCAATTAGATTAAATAACAGACTTCTCTTCTAAATAATTCAATGCTCTCCTTTCTACCATGTGCCCATTGAGCAATCCCAGAACTTCTGATGCACTCCACATAATACTTGGGATTCTAGTGTAAACCTTCTGTCAATGAGAGGAATTTTAAAAGTATGATCTAATTCACTTCAGGGACATTTAGGTCAGGAAGGTCACATACAAACTAGACTGATGAAAGTAGCCATTGACCATTACCCAGTAAGAATATAGTGAATTAACTGAATAGAGCTTTAAGAATAAAAGAAGCAGCCCTAACCGGTGTGGCTCAGTGGATAGAGCGCCAGCCTGCAGACTCAAGGGTCCCAGGTTTGATTCTGGTCAAGGACATGTACCTTGGTTGCAGGCACATGCCAAGTACAGGGTGTGCAGGAGGCAGCTGATTGATATTCCTAACTCACTCTCTCTTCTCTCTCCCTTCCTCTCTGTAAAATATCAATAAAATATATTTTTTAAAAGAATAAAAGAAACAGAGATATTTATAAAATAGTCCTAAAAAGGAAATTGTCCCAGGCCAAATTTACCTGTTACTGAATCCCAAATCTTCTTAAAAAATGACATTTTAATTTTATCAACATTATCAGCATTAAGAATGTATGCCCTACCAGGTTTGGCTCAGTGGATAAAGCATTGGCCTGGGGACTGAAGGGTCCCAGGTTCAATTCTGGTCAAGGGCATATGCAGGCTCCATCCCCAATTGGGAGTGTGCAGGAAGCAACCGATCAATGATTCTCTCTCATCATTGATATTTCTCTCTCTCTCCCCCTCTTTCTTCCTCTCTGAAATCAATAAAAATATATTTTAAAAAAATGTATGACTTTGCATTATGATGTCTTCAATTGTAATAATCTTAAGATTGTTCACTATAGTAAAAAAAAAAAAGAGAATGTAGGTTGTAGGTTGTAACTCATAAAGGAGGTTCATTTCAGAAATAAAATTTAAGTTCCTATAGGGATAATTCAGTGAACTACAGAACAAAATTCCCTTACACAAAATCCCAAAATATCCAAAAGCTCAAATCTCTAAACCACAGATAGTAATAAATATAACTGTCTAATTTTACAGAAAAGGAAAACGAAGGCCCTTGTAAGATTCAATAATTTGTTTACAGATTAAAACGTTTTCCCCTACAGTGCTATAATATTTATATATAATTAATAAAACCAATAAAAGCACCTATAGTAAGAAAGGGCTGGTAACAGCTGCAAAATAAGGCTCATGATTAGTTCCACAGCTGGCAGCCAGATTGTTTATTCTGAAAGCCCTTTCCTAACATCTTAAACATAGCTCAAACCTAAAATGGGCAAAAAGGCATTTGCTCTAATCTTGAGATAGCTATATTATTTTAGTGTTTAAACACGAAGTCAAAAGGAACAGAAAATACTTAAATACTAATTCCACTACTCATTTTTCCCACCATTTTATGAATCTCATTACTTCCTCCTGAACACAAAACAAGTACTAGCACAGCTCTTGGAATATATAGGTACCAATAGTTATTGAAGAATGCAGAGATTACTGATATTATTGCATGATCTAGTGCCTATTACTAAAAGGTTATCATCAAATGTAGAGATTTCAAAGTGCTATACTTCCTAAATAGAGTGTTTGTGTGTGTGCCCAAAGAAATGTCCAGACTCAATTGCACTCAGGAATGAAAACAGACCTAGCTCTGGACCCTTTGTAGGATGGAACAGACCTGTGTTACACTGAGAACCTAATTTAAAACCTTGGGAACTCTGAATCTGCTCATCTAGTATTATATATCACAACAGGATGCTACTGTGATAATAAAACAAGTCTCCCTAACTGAATCAGCACATATACTTGGCACAGAATAATAAACCAATAATTTTAGTGATGAATAAAACCACACTGAAAAATTTAAGGAATTAAACACTGTCATAATTCTTACTTATTAATATTACTTTCAATTAATATTACTTAACAGAGTTAAGTAATCTAAAAAATGCAATTAAGACCAGTATTGGCCCAGCCAGTTTGACTCAGTGGTGGAGGTCTACCTATGAACCGGGAGGTCACGGTTCGATTCTGGTCAGTTGCAAGCTCGATCCCCAGTGGAGAGGGCATGCAGGAGGCAGCCAATTGATGGTTCTCTCATCACTGATGTTTCTGTCTCCTCCCTTTCTCCCTTCTTCTCTGAAATTAATTTTTAATTTTTTTTTTTTAAGAATAAGCAATGAGAAACACCACATGACCTCACTCATTTGTGGACAATAAAGAACATTATAAACTGATGAACCAAAAGATAGATATAGAGACAGTAAAGCAACAAGCAGACTGTCAAATCACAGCGGGGAGGGGAGGAGGATCTGGGGGAGATAATAGATCCACCCAAGGACTTGTATACATGCATATAAGTACAACCAATGGACATAAAACTCTGGGGAGGGAGGGGATATGTGGGAGGGAGGGAGGGGGGCAAAAAAAAATCAATAAAATATGTAAAAATAAATAAATAAATAGATAGATAAGTAAATAAATAAAGAAATAAATAAAGAATAAGCAATGAGCCGAAACCGGTTTGGCTCAATGGTAGAGCGTCGATCTGAGCACTGAAAGGTCCCAGGTTCGATTCCGGTCAAGGGCATGTACATTGGTTGCGGGCACATCCCCAGTAGGGGGTGTGCAGGAGGCAGCTGGTCGATGTTTCTCTCTGATCGACGTTTCTAGCTCTCTATCTCTCTCCCTTCCTCTCTGTAAAAAAATCAATAACATATATTTTTTTAAAAAAGAAAAAGAACAAGAAATGAAAGCTAACTTGCAGAATTTTCCTTTTACATATTATTAGCCAAAAGTAAATATAGCATTATAGTTTCATACTACACAGGCAATCAAAGTACAATTTTTCCAAACCAACAAGTTCAAGGTATAAAATTTCCATTCCTCAATCTAACTTGTCTTTAACTAAAAAACATTAATTCCTCTAAACATTCAACAGTGAATATATGATAAGATCAGAACCTAATAACTGGAAGTATAAATTACAATCAGGGAACCAAAAGCTTAATAAACGTGTCTGAGGATAAAAGTACTTCAGACTATCCCTTAAATTACAGAAGATTCAGCCCTGACCGGTGTGGCTCAGGTCAGAGTGTCGGGGCCAAGCACTGAAAGGTCGTGGTTCAATCCCCGATCAAGGTCACGAGGCTGGGTTGCAGGTTCACTCCTGCGCCCGTCAGCCCATCAGTGCAGGTGCCGGAGGCAACCAATCAGGTATATCTCTCACATCAATGTGTTTCTCTCTCCCCCTTCCTTCCTTCCTCCCTCCTTCCCTCCCTCCCTCCTCTATCTCTCCCTGCCCCATTTCCCGCGTCCCTCCTTGGCTTCCATTCCCTCTAAAAATCTATGAAAAAAAAATATCCTCGGGTAAGAATTAAAAAAAAAAAACCCAAGAAGCTCCAACTCTGCAGTCCATTGCTATGAGCCAACCCTTTATTTTTTGTTTTATGAACATTATTACCCCCATGATTTTCAACATTTACAAAAGCAGAAAGAGGCAAGAAGAAAAAGCCTACAAGTATAATTTCTACATTCAACAAGTACTTATTGAATGAATTTTATGTATCAGGTACTGTTCTAAACACTCATGGATAACAAAGTGGCAGTAAGGGCAGTGAGGAAGTGAGAAATTTAAATGCATGTAGAAAAAAATGTCTATAGGAAAAGTAAACCAAGTTTAAAGGAAAAAGACTGAATCTTGCAGTATGTGAAAAGTACTATGCTAAACTACTAAATAATAAGAGAGAAGAAGAGCAACTAATAGAAAATGTTTTCTGAGAAGACTAAAAGGCATTCTCAATGAAGACAATACAATTATCTCGAGGACATTTTGAACATCTATTGAATTGTTTTGGTAGTCATCGCTATAAAGAAATGCTTTATTGCCTTTCTTGCCTTTGCACATTAAATGTGCAAAGGCAAGAAAGCATAAAAAATTCCAGCACAACCAAGATGGTGACATAAACACCTGAACTTGCTGCCTTGCACAACCACTTCAAAACTACAACTAAAAGACAAAATGAACATCATGCAGAATCACAGGAAGGCTGAGTGGAAATTCTACAACTATCAATAAAAGGGAAGAGAAAAGCACTCTGAGACTCAGAGGAGGTGCGGAAGTGAAGTGCGGAGGCATGGAGGCATGCCCTGAGAGGGTGCGGGAGTCTTTCTCAGTCAGGAGGGAGACACAGCTCCCGACTGCTCTGACTCATACAGGGGGAAACCGGACTGCCTGGCATCGGGCCAGAACACGAGGGTGACTTTTCTCAGAGGTGCTTGCAGCGATTACCGTGGGACACTGCCACAGGGAGGCCTCTTAGGGCAGGGTTGAAGGTCAGACATTACTGTTTGCTCCACCCTGTTGATTCCATGAGACTCTGCCCCACCAAATTTACAACCCCAGCCCAGCTTTTGCATATAGGTATATTTATGTATTTTATATATTATGTTTATATTTTATATATTAAGATAAATGGATTTCCTTTCATTAAAGGGATTATTTCAAAATTCTTATTATAAAAAGAGGGCACTGGCTAGATCTGACAGGTTTGAGAACCACCAGGCTAGAAGAACAACATCACTGTAGGATATCTGCATGCAGGTCTCAGTTAACCCAGAAAAAAACAGAAAAGGGAACGTAACTTTGGGATTATTTTTCTTTCTTTTGAGAAAGTAAAATCTAAGCATGGGGAAAAGTATTACTGGAATATGGTTCTCTGGGTTTAATATCTATTCAAATCTGCACATCAGAGAGCAACAGGAGGTAAAGAACTTCCCTAGGACACTTGTTGAAATTATCAAAGAGAGAGATTACCTATGTTGACAAATTTGCAAGAAAAACAAAACTGCCTGCCTATTTTGGGAAATGGGGCTGGACAATCTAACATGTAAAACAAGTGTGCCTAGTTTAAACATCACCAGAGCCAACTAACTACTACCGTGTTTCCCCGAAAATAAGACATCCTCTGAAAATAAGACCTACTTACAGGTTTCCTTCTGAGTGAAATATAAGGCAACCCCCTAAAAATAAGGCCCCCCCTAGGCTAAACATGAGAGATTTGGTCCACTGATTCTGAAATGGAGTCACAAGAAATTCACCAAGAAATTCAGGAATTGGATTGTTATGATGATGTTCCAGAAGATGATGACATGATTGTCATTGAATAAATGAGTAAATTCTTGATGCTGTAGGATTCACAGTTTGTCTGGTTTGTGTTGACAAATACCGTTCTACCGTACCATATAGAGGTTATAAATTTCCTTTATTTTCATTTAACAATAAATGTGTACCGTATTCTTCTTCATGGAAAAATAAGACATCCCCTGAAAATAAGACCTAGCACATCTTTGGGAGCAAAAATTAATATAAGACACTGTCTTATTTTCGGGAAACAGGGTACTTGACAACATTCCTCTAGATACATCTAAGGAACTGTGAACTGCTAACAACTGAATTTTAAAAGATTTTTTAAATCTTTCAGAATCTAACCTACAATTCCATATGTGAAACTGTAAGAACTACTTCAACTGTTTCTACTATGGTAAAGGCCCTATTTCTGTACAATTAAGAATTACTTATTCCTACACTACCTTTCAATCAAAAATGACGTAAGCCCATTTCTCTTAATGCTCTCCATTCAAGCTTCCAAAAAGGTCACCTTGGAGATAAAACTCTGGGGAGGGAGGGGGCAAAAAAAAATCAATAAAATATATATATTTTTTAAAAAGGTCACTTCAGTATCATTTTACAGTAGGATATACCAGGATAAACTGAGTCACATGACTCGGCACCAGTCACATGAAGAATTAGTATTAAGATTAATAGCTTCACCCTCTCTACCAATAGTTCAAAGAAACTAAAAGTTTAACCACAAATCTCCTGGCTCATGAAACATCTAAGAGGTATAAGAAAAACACAGAAAGTAAAACTTGAAAAATGCTAAAATGAGCTATATAAAAACTAAAAGTTAGGCTTGTTTCTCCTTTTTGCGTTATTTTCAAACTTTAGAATGTCCAGCTGCCTTAATAAGTTACTAGTACATTTATGTTACCACCTCAGTTAATTCCCAAATAACAAAAAGTTGGGTACTTTTCTTTCAGAAGTTACCCTACAAAGTGTAAGTTGAAAGGAGTGATCCAAATCCTCTGGTCTCAGTAACCACAAGAAGATAAAGTGACCCCAACAGTTACTGCTATAAATGGAACAGCAGCCACTAACCCGTATTTTAAACAATCTCTCCATGAACTAAACATAAAGAGTGTTAGCTGTCAGTACATCCCCCCTAAATATAAGAAATTTCATCTGCAGTGAGTTAAATTTTAAGATTTTATTCTTCCCCATACTGGAAAAATCCCACAGATTTTCCCGTTACAGTAGGTCCTCGGGGTACGTGGGAGATCCTTTCCTATGGCGCAACATAACACAATTTTCGCCTTAAGTCGGAACCCACCTACATAAGCACCTACGTCACTCACATGGAGCACAAACACAGCAGTAATGAAGTGAAACAGTAAAAAAAAATTTTAAATGAAGATAATTCCTGACCTTTACTTGTGGTAAATAAATAATAAAAACATAAAGCAGCCGAAACCAATTAGGCTCCGTGGATAGAGCATCGACCTGAAAGGTCCTGGGTTCGATTCCGGTCAAGGGCATATACCTTGGTTGAGGGCACATCCCCAGTAGGGGGTGTGCAGGAGGCAGCTAATTGATGTTTCTCTCCCATCGATGTTTCTAATTCTCTATCCCTCTCCCTTCCTCTCTGTAAAAAATCAATAAAATATATATATATTTTAAAAACATAAAGCACATATGTACAAATGTCAAAATGATGGAACTTTTTTTTATAAATAAATGAGAAATGGCGACGTAACCACAAAACGATGTGGACATACATCGAGTCCGATGTAACCAGAGGACTGTCTGTATTTATATCTCTATCAATGCAATTAAGACTAGAACCAGCCTTCTACCCATAAGAATGCATATATCTTATTTCTAGACCCTTAGGGGGTGGGGGGAATATATTTACTGATGCTGTATGTTCAAATTTCATGTGGCAATACATACATTTTGTACTACTGAAGTCTTTTAGAACTCACAACACTAATGCCACCACAAAAAAAACCTATCTTTATATATAAAAGACTAAGTGATCATCCGACCGTCCAACCAACCAGTAGGTATGACGTGCACTGACCACCAGGGGGCAGATGCTCAACGCAGGAGCTACCGAACTGCAGTGACTTGGCAGTGGAGGTTTTCAGGTGACACACCCCAAAACCAGAGAGGAGGGAGCCCTCGTAGGGCCACCTTTGGCAGCGTGTTATTTTGTTCCTGGGACGCTGCCAACCCCGAATCTGTTTACTGCACACTTGCATTTCTATTCCACACCCTGCAGGACAGCAACTTTGCAGAGTGCTCACACTCCAGGACCCCCGGGGGGATGTCAGAGAGCCGGTTTCAGCCCGATCTTCCCAGGCAGACGGAGGACCTGCTGGAGGGACCCTGCTCATTCCAAAGACGCCCTTCGAGCCACAGCACCCCAGGTAAGGTGGCTGGCCAGGGAGGGACCACAGGAGGTTGGCTCCATGGCATGTCCGGCCACTCACCCAGTCCTATCCCCCGGCCATCACCCGGGACCACCTGCATTCGTCCCCACACAGGAGCCAGTGCCACGAGCTGGAAGACCCCCGTGTGAGTTTTCTTTCTTCCCCCTTTCCCCCAGCCCCTCACGCCCTTCATGTCACAGCACTGCCCAAGAATTCTAATTAATTCCTTTCAATGTGCACGAATCCGTGCACCGGGCCACTAGTATTTAATAAGCAACTGCTATATAGAACTAGATTGATGATAGATAACCAAGTAGACTTTTCAGCTTAAAGTCACCAATAGCAGACTTTAAGATAATCTAATAATTAAAACCTATCAAACGCAGCTCAAATTACTAAGTTCCTTCCCCTAGTTCAACAACATACTAACTTGATCTAGACACAGCTCTAGACACAGTCCCTTCCTAAGAATCATGCATCTTAAAAAGCAAGGTCAGTGGACTTAGAGTTTTAAGAGTCACAAAGTCTTTAATAAATTTACTTTTAAACTACTCACTATAGGTTAGAAAAGTTTTCCTGTATTAGAGCCATGACAACTATAGCACAACGATAATGACTAGTGGAAGATCTGATAAAAAGCCAAACTGGAAAACATTACTTATTGATAAGGTTGACATGTTATTAGATCAAAGAAGGTGATATAATAGAGCCACAGAGGTGAGCAATACACTGGCAGTTCTTTCTTTTTTTTAATTATTTTATTGATTTCAGAGAAGAAGGGAGAGGGAGAAAGAAATAACATCAATGATGAGAGAATGGATTGGTTGGCTGCCTCCTGCACACCCCTTACTGAGGGTCGAGCCCGCAACCTGGGCTTGTGCCCTTGACAGGAATCGAACCAGGGACCCTTCAGTCCACAAGCCAACGCTCTATCCACTGAGCCAAACCTTCTAGAGCCAATGGCAGTTGTTAACTGGACTGGTCTCTTACCTGAATCTGAATACTCTGATCTCCATAAAACATGTAAGAAGCACCCTCATCAACACCAAAAGTAGCTGATTCTGCATATAATTTATCTCATCTGTTTAATGATGACTACCAGATTCAATCTCACAAAGTAATATTCCCGGCCTTGATTTTAGAGGGGAGAAGGGGAGAGCAGAGATGGGTGGAATGACGCCTCTACATTCTGTGACAAAGCCCTCTGCGGCACTACCCAGTCAGCCCTCAACGTAGCATGGTAATTCCATCCATTTTGACGTAAGGATAATCAGATGAGGTAGAAGCTTCTGGTGTTTTGAAAGTAATTTTAAATTACTTAATTTATTTTATCACCTGATGACCCAAAAATATACATTTACTCAATCATATATAAAATAAGCCCTGGGGTGTCAGACCATATAATCAAAACCTCTTATTTCAAAATCCAAATTTAGTACTCACTAAATTTTACTAAAATTATTTTCACTATAAATAAGAAAACATTTTTTTTTTTTTTAAATATATTTTATTGATTTTGTACAGAGAGGAAGGGAGAGAGATAGAGTTAGAAACATCGATGAGAGAGTCATCGGATCAGCTGCCTCTTGCACACCCCCTACTGGGGATGTGCCCGCAACCAACGTACATACCCTTGACCGGAATCGAACCCGGGACCCTTCAGTCCCCAAGCCGATGCTCTATCCATTGAGCTAAACCGATTTCGGCGAAAACATTTTTAAATAGAGGAAGAAATTTCTAAACCAATCCTCACTTGTAGAATGGGGACTTTTTTGAAATCTAAGAGATAACAGTACCATTGAATGTCATTTTCACTTTAAAATTCCCTTCATGGTTTCCCCATACTTTATATCTTCTTTCTAAATAAAAATTTTTATCTGAGAAGATCCAAATCAAAGACACATAAAGCTAAAAATGAATAGTCAGGATTAGGAGTAAGGAATGTTAATTCACCAAATTAACTCAACCAAATGTAGCTTAACCTATATAGCTTTAGGCATATTTCAAGCTCTATCAGAAATTATAGCCAAAACTATTTCTTCTAATACAGACACTAAAGTTATTTGGGCCTCAAGTGCCCATCAGTTAATAAGTGGATAAAACAGCGGTGGTACATTTCTACCATGGAATACTGTGCAGCACTAAAAAAGGAGGATTCTTTCCCTTTGAGACAGCATCGAGGGGCCTGGAGAGTGTTATGCTAAACAAAATAAGCCAATCAGAGAAAGGTAAGTATCACAGGATCTCACTCTTGTGGAATCTAAAGAACAAAATAGATCCAGAGAATAATCTGAGAATCCAAGATGGCTGCACAGGTAAACACCTAGCCGCAGCCGCACACAACAATTTCAATAAAATACAACTAAAATATAAAATGGACATTACCCAGAACTACAGGAAAGTCGACTGGAAATTCTACAACGAGAAACAAGGAGAAAACCAGAAGGAAGAGCGGAGGAGCTGGAAAAGCCTAAGGTATGGAGACACGCAGCGCAAGCGCGGAGAGGACGGAGCCGGAGAGGAGAGGAAGGCTGAGTGCCTGGCTGGCGTTCCCTAGTGGGAAGGAGACAAAAGCTCCGACTGTGCTGGGCCCCAGTTCCGACTGCTCTGAACCCCAGTTCTAGGCCAGACCCCGGGAACCCAGGCTCATCCAGAGGAAGCTGGGCTATAAAGCAGAACCCCGGGGGAGCAGCGAAAGGAGGTCCCGGAGGCGCGCACATTGCGCACAGAGAAGGGATGGTTGGCGGTGCCACGAGATTGTCCTGGCAAGAAGGGGACAAAAGCTCCGGACTGCCAACTTCCAACCCCACTTCCAACTGAACTGAACCCCAATACTGGGCTCATTGGGGGAGAACCTAGACTGTTTGGTAGCATGCGAAAATCGAGGGCACCTTTCTCTCAGAGGCGCTTGTAACTGAAGGACCGAGACTCAGGAGCCGCATAGGGCGGGGCTGTCAGAAGCCAAAGCTGTAGGCTCCACCCTGAAACCCCACCCCATCATGGAAGCTGCGAAAATGCCGAGACGAAATAGATCACAAATAAAAGAAATAGAGGGCAAAAAGCGATTGGATATAGAGTTCAAATCTACGCTTATAAGGTTTTTCAAGAATTTCCTAGAAAAAATCGATAAGACCTATGAGGATATGAAAAGGGATCAACTAGAATTAAGGAATCAATAAGAAATAAAGAATACATTGTCTGAAATTAAAAAAAATATTATACAGAGTCCTAAAAACAGAATGGAAGATCGCAAGAATCAAGTCAAAGATTTGGAACATAAAGAGCCAGAAGACACTCCTCCGCAGAAGCTAGAAGGCAAGAGAATCCAGAAAATTGAAGATGATGTAAGAAACCTCTGGGACAACTTCAAGCGAACCAACATCAGAATTATGGGGATCCCAGAAGATGAAAGAGAGCAAGATATTGAAAACATACTGCAAGAAATAGTGACAGAAAATTTCCCCCACCTGGTGAAAGAATTAGACTTACAAGTCCAGGAAGCGCACAGAACTCCAAACAAAAGGAATCCAAAGAGGACCACACCAAGACAAATCATAATTAAAATTCCAAGAGCAAAAGACAAAGAGAAAATATTAAAAGTAGCAAGAGCAAAGAGGGTAGTTACCCATAAAGGAGCACCTATACGATTGTCGGCTGATTTCTCAACAGAAACCATGCAGGCCAGACGGGAATGGCAAGAAATATTCAAGGTGATGAATCATAAGAACCTACAGCCAAAGATAATCTATCCAGCAAAGCTATCACTCAGAATCGAAGGTCAGATAAAGACCTTCACTAATAAAAAAAAGGCTAAAGGAGTTCATCACCACTAAACCAGAATTATATGAATTGCTGAAGGGGGTTCTTTCGGAAGAGAAAGTAAATAAAGATAAAAATTATGAACAACAAATACGTAACTATCAACAAATGAATCTTAAAACCAAGGAAATTAAAAAAAAAATCTGATGAACAATATTAACTGTTGAATATAATAGAATCAGAGGTATGGAAGGGGAGTGAACTGACAATTCTTGGGGAAAAGGGAAGAGGGGGATGTGGGAAGAGACTGAACATAAACTGTGCACCTATGGATGAGGACAATGGAGGGTGGGGAAAGGGCAGAGGGTGGGTTGGGAACTGGTGGAGGAGAGCAATGGAGGGGGGGAGGGGAGAAAGGAACATTTGTAATAATATGAACAATAAAAATTTATTAAAAAAAAAAAAGATCCAGAGACAGAAGTATAGAAAAACAAAAACAAACAAACAAACAAACAAAAGCATAGAACAGACTGAGGAATCTCAGAGTGAAGGCAGGGGAGGATGGTTGGGTGGGAAGAGATCAACCAAAGAACTGGTATGCATAATGCCTAACCCAAGAACCCAGAGGATAGTATGGTGAAGGCCTGGGGTGGGGGCGGGCTAGAGGTCAATGGGGAGGGTGAAGGAGGGGGCTCCAAAAGAACCAAATAAATAAATAAATAAAGCTGGGCCTGCTAATCTTTCATCGTAGGACTGACAGAAAAATGATAAAAACCTAAGGATACTTTCAAGGCAAAAGTAAGGTAAGCTATTGCTATAGTCTCACATACTTCCAAATATATCAAGAAGTGCTATATCCTAGGGACAGGGTAAGGGAGAATCAAGAGTTTTAAAAATCTTGCAACCCAATCCCACTAAACACAATTATGGTTCTGCTATGTGGTGAATAAGTTGGCAAGAGATTAGGTACCTGTAAAGCAGCCTTCCCACTGATCAGTTGAAGAAAACTACCCAGCAATAGCTCATTAAAAGCTGATGTAAACTCAATACTCAGCCTTAGGTGTTCAGAGAGGACATATCTCCCAGCAATAGCTCATTGAAAGCTTATGTAAAGCTCAATACTCATCCTTAGGTGTTCACAGGATGATTACTCATGGTGATGAGTCCTGTGATCCAACTTGCTCAAAAGTCAAGTACCTTC
This sequence comes from Pipistrellus nathusii, assembly GCA_963693515.1. NCBI lineage: Eukaryota > Metazoa > Chordata > Mammalia > Chiroptera > Vespertilionidae > Pipistrellus > Pipistrellus nathusii. The sequence continues at coordinate 35,091,223 of OY882875.1, read as the reverse complement.
TTGAGAAGTATAATAAGTCAAGACAAAGAAAAACTTCATTCCTGATAAGTTGGGTCTAGCTATCCTCAAAACATCCAGGTTTCTCACATGTGTCCAGCAGAAGAAACAACACATGCTTAATGTATGATGAGTACCTACAACTAAGTTTTTCAAATTTATATAAAATTTTATTTTTAAAAACTTTTCAATGTTTCCTATACAAACAAAAATCATATTTACTGACTTACCAGTGTTTGAGTTGGTTTTTCAGTAGCAGAAAAACTTACTGATCTGTGGGGTTTTTTCCTGGAAGTATTTGTGTTTTTTGTTTTGTTTGTTTGTAAAAATATATTTTATTGATTTTTTTTACAGAGAGGAAGGGAGAGGGATACAGAGTTAGAAACATTGATGAGATAGAAACATTGATCAGCTGCCTCCTGCACACTTCCCACTAGGTATGTGCCCACAACCAAGGTACATGCCCTTGACCAGAATCAAACCTAGAGACCTGGTGCACAAAATTCATGGGGGGAGGGGGTGTCCCTCAGCCCAGCCTGCACCCTCTCCAATCTGGAATCCCGCTCACAATCTGGGACTGCCCCTGCCGGCCTGGATGCCCCCAACTGCCCTCTCCTGCTGGCCTGTTTGCCCCCAACTGCCCCCCCCCACCGCCACCGCCCTGCCAGCCTGGTCACCCTCAACTCCCCCCAACACCAGCCTGGTCTTCCCAAGCAGCCTGTTCAGTCGTTTGGTCATCCCTCACTAACCCCCCTGCCAACCTTGTCACCCCAAGCAGCCTAGTAACATACAGTAACATACAGTAACAATCGTTACTGTTACTGTGATGATTCCCGGACAATTTGCATATTCCTCTATTATTAGTATAGATTGATTTCAAAGAAGGAGATAGAGACAGCAGTGATGAGAGAGAATCATTGATCAGCTGCCTCCTGCATATCCCCTACTGGGGACTGAGTTCTCCAACCCAGGCATACGCCCTTGACCGGAATCAAACCTAGGATCTTTCAGTCTGCAGGCTGATGTTCTATCCACTGAACCAAAGCAGCTAGGGCTTGACCTGATCATTCTTATAACCAACATTTTCAAGATAACAGTCTGGATTAAGGATATAGAAATGGCCATAAAACTCACTGGCTTATCTATGAATAAAAACTATACCCCTAAATTCACTGCACCTTTTCCTAAAAATGCGTTATCTACTAAATGTCTCCCTCTTTCATATTCAGTATATGTTACAAATTCTTAATTTGAATTTTGTCTATCCTGTGGAACTCAATTTAAAATCCACCTCTCACTCTTTCCCTGACCTCATCAATCCTCCCTTCCTCTGAGTTCTAAAGCACCTATATCCATCTTCCTTCACCTTATATTTTTTCCATGTTTGTCACATCTTTTCTAAAAAACTATAAGGTTCTTCAGGGCAGGTACCATATTCCCAGGTATGCCTTAAGGACAGCCAGCAGAGAACCTTTATGTACGGGTAAGAATTCTGTCATATTTAATTGCACTAGACCTTAATTGACAAGTCAGGCACCACAAATAATGTGGTGCCTCTGGGCCATCAAGGTGAGGCTTAGGAAAATACCTGAAGTCTTTCAAAGTTTCCCTTTTCAAGAGCACTTCACAACGAGGACTGCAGGTGGTAAAAGGAAAAGATGTAAGTTGTGGAAAGTTAGGCTGTTTTCTCACCCTTAGAGGTCAATAACCCAACGACTTAAGCGACGTTAAGAACTAAGTACGGTGACAGATGGATACTGGACTGCTTGTAATCACTTTGTAAGGTATAGAAACGTCAAAGCACTCTGCTATACACCCGAACCTAATGTAACATTGTATGTCAACCGTAGTTTAAAAACAGCTTTACATGGGGGAGGAGGGGAGGGCGAAGGAGACATGGCTCCAAAAGAACCAAGGCCACAATGTTCAACAAGGCACCACGTGTCACTGGTCGCACAGAGTGGGCAAAATCCAGACGCCCTGTCTGTGGTGAGAGGGCTGGGGGCACTGATGTCCACTGGAAAAACTCAAGGGGCCTGCTCTTCTCAGCACCGAAATATGGCATAAAGCACACACGGGCACAGACAGGCAATCAAAACCAAGTAACACACAATAGCAAGGAAATTCTGAGATGCTCTCCGTTAAAATTACAGAGGCCAGAGAGTGAGAAAGACAGAACAATTTGCTTCTTAATAGCTGTGAACCAGCTGACAAAAGACTGCTCACATTCCTCCCACCCCCTGCTGGCCCTCCAGACTGATTTCCAGGTGGCCATTTCCGCAGGTTACCCTGGCCAGCCACCAGCAGCCAGGAGCCTCAGGTCCTCGTTTACACGTGGGCTTTCCCAATGCTGCCCGCCGCAGACCCACAGGAGGGGACATTTCTCCCTGTGGACTCTGTGCCTAGCCCAGACCTGGCCCTGCTTCCCCGGCTCCCGCCTTCCTGCCTGTAGCTCATGAAAACTCTTTCACCCAGTTTACATCTTCCCTGATGTAATGAAAATGCCTGCAAACTCTGAGATGATGGACACGTTACTGTTCCTACCAAGCTGGTGATGTAGACTCCATGCCCCAAGGCCGGCCTGCGTTTTGGCCAGCAATGGCCTAATGAGCCCTTTCTTTTAAAAAAACATTTCCAGCCGTCTACACGAACATTTTTGTTTGTTTGTTTCCTAAAATGAAACTGTTGAGGCAAATGGAAAAGAAAGAAAATGCCACGAAAGCCTGAAAAAGCACCACTTTAGGTGAGAAGGCTAAAGCGCCCTTGGGTGCTATTTCACGGGATTCCATTTGGGTGTCTAAGAAATAAGGCATTCGGCCTGCACACCTCCCTAGACTTGCCCATGGATTGAACCTGACAGTTAAGTGGTTCGGCAGCCGCCCTGTCGTAGGGCTGAACCTTTACACTTCTAAGCAGGACTCTCCTTTTTATTTATTAAAGGGCAGCCAGTTGTCATTTTTACAGGATTGTGTGAGCTGTTCAAACTCTTTTTTAACTTCTGAACGGGACATTAGCTTCCAAAACCACGATGGGGATAAATATGGAAATCCTTTTAGTTTCAATTCCTTTCGGTGAAAATTCACATAATTCATATTACCATGAATTTTCTTTAGCCGTCTCATCAGCCTGGTCCGAGTAGGCTCAACCAAAAAAAAAAAAAAAAAAAAAAAAAAAAAAAAAAAAAAGGACTCTAGTGAATGGACATTACTACTGATTCTTCTTGTAAGTAGCCATAAATGAACCAAAATAGTATCACCAAATTTAGGTATGAAATTCCACATGTGCAAAGTACTGTTAAGGTGAATCATTTTTCATGAGATTTACAAAACTATTTGAAATATTAAAAAGCATTATCTTTTAACAGTGGGGGGGGGGGGGGGGGAGAACTAGAACTATCCTAACTCCTCCTGAAGGAGGAGCATTCTCCAGGGTGGGTCTCCCTGCAGCAGCCCTGACCCCGGCACAGCCCCGGGAGTGCTGGCCTGCGGCAGAGGCAGGTTCTCTCCCTCTCCAGGGGCCAACAGCCAGCCTGGCACAACCGGAGAGAAGCGATGTGTGTCAGCGGATGCGGTCCTCAGCATTCTGCCCTGGATCTGGTCGTGAGAGGCGGACTGGGGGAGGGGGCCGGTCGGAGACGGTGCTCCAGACCCTGGCAGCAGGACAACCAAGATAGCCAAGTTGAAACAATGTGTCCTGCCCCTTTCCTAAAGCCATTTCCTTCCACAGCGGCGGGGAGGCGGGCAGCCTGCGTGCGGGTCATGAGTCCACGGCTGCTTTCCCTTTCACGGAGCCCTGCGGGCCGCCGGTAACAGAATCCCTCGCTGCCCCAGTTACCTTCCAGCCCGCTCTCCCCCGGGGACAGCGGGAAAGGCGCTGCTGTCCTTATCAATCCGCGGTTTTGATTCACAGAAGATGGGGCGGGGGGTGTGAAAAGTGGAAAAGGAAATAGAGGAAGGTGAGAACAGCAGGGGGAAAAAAGAGGGGGGGGGGGCCGCCCCGGTCATCGTGAGAAGGAGCCAAGGTGAAGAAGAAAGAAAGCCGAGGGCAGCCCTGGCCGGCAGCTCGGCTGGTGAGAGCATCCTGCCCGCAGCCAAGGCTGCCGATGCCATCCCCGGCCGGAGCACATCCGGGAAGCAACCAATGAATGCACACATAAGTGGGACGACAAATCGATGTTTCCCCCTCTCTAAGGAATCAACCCATAAATAAAAATGTTTAAGGAGGAAACTGAGGGGAGAGTGGTCAGAGGAGAACCTGCTAAGAAAGAAGGAGATGGGGGAGGGGCAGGTAAAGAGCGGGGGTAACGGGGCAGGTGGCGCGTCCGGGGGCCGAGGGGGAGGGCGGAGAGGGAGCGAGGGGCCGCGGCCGGAGAACAGTGGGCAAGAGGATTCGGGAGGCCGATTTCAGGGGTTGGGGGGGGGGGGCGCTTCCAACCCCTTCCGGGACTTCGGGGCGTGGGCAGGGACGCGGGGCTCTCACCGGTAGTTTGGGGTTGACCTCGCCCTTGCAAAAGTGGCAGAAAAACCGGTGCGCGGCGACGGCGGCGCCGGTCCCGGCCGCCGAGGCCTCCGCCATCTTCCTCTTCCGCCCGGCGGGTCCGAGAGGGATGCCGCCTCCCTCGCCTGCCGCTCGCTCGCCGCCGGCTGCAGTCGCCGCCCGGCCCGCGCTTCCTCAATGCGGCCGCCGCTCCGGGCCGCGTCAGTCACGTGAGCGCCCGGCCCACGGAGGCGGCGTGGACCCAGGCCCCGCCCCCAGCGTCACAGGCGCCGGAAGGGAAGTCAGCCCGCACCTCCCCCGCGGCGCCTCGCCGGTCCTCCAAACTCCCAAAGAGATGAGAGAAAGAGCGTCCCCGGGGAACCATCGAGACGCTGGGGTAGAGTGGCCAACGCTTTCCTCAATTCCGGGCCGTCCAGGTGGTGCGTCTTGCGAGGAAAGGCGGAGGGCTGTCCCTCTGCCCGGGCGGCAGCGGGAGCCGCACGCAGCCGAGGGAAACTTGGCGTTAGATTGCGGTGACCCAGAGGTTAGTGAAAACGCTGTCCGAACCGGACGGCCCTGTCTCTGGACCAAGGAACCCAGCCCCGAACTGGGACTCTACGTGCAGGGAGTAAAGAGCCAGGACCAAGCAAGCCCCTTGAAAGTCCTTTCCGGGGATGGCAGAGGGTCTGGGATGTTTCCCTAAAGACGTGTGGACGGAGATACTGCAGCCGAGAGGCAAAGTCTTGGCTTCTGAGGAATAAAGCAATGTTTGGTAGCACTTGTGATTTTCCTTAAAAGGAAGCAATTTTATACTCAATTATATATATATTGGGTCTACTTTGTCAAGAAGTAGAAATTTCCAAATTAAATACTGTCCTGCAAGCAACATACTTCATCTATTGAAATCACACTGTTACAAAGCTTTCCTTTACCTCGTAATTTCTTTTCCTTAATTGTCATTTCCTTTATGAACTGGGAATGATACTGCCTGTTCACTCCCAATAGGCTGTGAAGTGGCCTTAATTCTTCCAAACAGTGAAGTGTAGGAGCGAAGGCCTGTGACATTGTAAAACCATCTACACGCAATCTTTAAAGAAAATTAGGATCACACACAATCTCAAGATGTTTCTCTCTCCCTTCCTCTCTGAAATCAATAAAAAAAATTTAAATATTTTTAAAAGATCAATGTGATGTATAGTCCAGTTCTTTCTCTTCCTATATTTCTTTCTTGATTAAATATCACTTCACATTTTTCTTTGTAGCCTGCTTCTTTTACTTAGTGAACAATTTTCTATGGGAATACATAAACAAAAGTGCTGGAGTAACATTCCATTGTATGGGTTCATCATAATTTATTGAAGTTATTCCTCGTGGTTAGACATTACGCTGTTTCCAGTATGTTCGTATTCTAAAGAGAACTATAGTAGCATCTTTTTATTATTTCCTTAGAGGAGAGTATCCAAAACGAAATTATTAGGTTGAAGATATGCAAGATTTTAAGGCTTTTGCTATATATATCAAATCACCCTCCACAAAATACTTGAATTTATACTCAGCAGCTCTCCATGCAACATAATAAACCTCTTCAGCATAAAAATGTGTTTTCATTTTTTATTCTAGCTCTGAAACTCCTTAGTACAATGACTCAAGCAGAAATTAAACTGTGTTCTTTGTTGCTACAAGAGCATTTTGGAGAGATTGTGGAAAAAATTGGAGTCCACCTAATCAGAACTGGCAGCCAGCCACTACGAGTAATTGTCCATGACACAAAGACATCACTGGATCAGGTATGTTTGGAGGATACTAATTTGCTTTTATTTTCATTAATGTCTTTTACTTACCTTTGAATATTGTTACTTCTCCTCCCCCCCCCCAAAAAAAAAAAATGGGAAGGGAGAGAGCCTGCTCTGGGGAAAGAGGATGAGACAGAGGCCCACGGTCTGCTTCTCAAAGTGTTCCTGGCTCCTTGTGGCTTCGTAGGCACATCTTTGCTCTTCCTTTGCCGTCCTTCCTTTATTCACAATGAGTCTGTGCATCTCAGTACTGCCCTTAAAGAATGAGAATGATAGGAGGGAAGTAAATTGTATTTTGAGAAATAAAGATCTGAGGAAATATGAGCATCCTAGCAAGGAATCTTCCTGATTTCTTCTATTTATGTGTGACTCTTACTAGCTGTTCCAATGGGAGGAGGAAGGCAGCATGGAGATTCTTACCCAGCCATCTCCTGATGCTTAGGAAACTGTTGGGCAAAAATCATGAGCATCCGAGACCGGGTTTGGCTCAATGGATAGAGCGTCGGCTTGGGGACTGAAGGGTTCAATTCCGGTCAAGGGCATGTACCTTGGTTGCGGGCATATCCCCAGTAGGGGGTGTGCAAGAGGCAGCTGATCGATGACTCTCTCTCATCGATGTTTCTTACTATCTCTCTCCCTTCCTCTCTGTACACAATCAATAAAATATATATATTTTTCTTAAATCATGAGCAATAGAGTGTTGGCCTGCGGACTGAAAGGTCCCAGGTTCGATTCCAGTCAAGGGCATGTACCTTGGTTGCGGGCACATCCCCAAAAGGGGGTGTGCAGGAGGCAGCTGATGGATGTTTCTCTCTTATCGATGTTTCTAACTCTCTATCCCTCTCCCTTCCTCTCTGTAAAAAATCAATAAAATATATATATTTTTTAATTGTGAGCAATAAAGAGCTGTGTCTTCATATCTTCCTCTTCCTTTGGGTCTCGTCCAGGTGAAGAAGGCCCTGTGCGTCCTCATCCAGCATAACCTGGTGACGTACCAGGTGCACAAGCGTGGCACGGTGGAGTACGAGGCCCAGTGCAGCCGGGTGCTGCGGATGCTCAGGTACCCCCGCTACATCTACACCGCCAAAACCCTGTACAGCGACACCGGCGAGCTGATCGTGGAGGAGCTGCTGCTGAACGGCAAGATGACGATGTCCGCTCTGGTGAAGAGAGTGGCAGACCGGCTGACGGAAACCATGGAAGGTCAGTACGGTAGCCGCAGCTGTTGGCAAACGCACAGATCGGCTGCCTGCAGGAGGGGCCCTCGGCTGCCTCGGGAGTCTCACCTGCCTCTTCTCTCCTGTCCCACAGACGGCAAGACCATGGACTACGCGGAGGTCTCGAGCACGTTTGCGCGGCTAGCGGACACGCACTTTGTGCAGCGTTGCCCGCTGGTGTCTCCCGCTGAGAATGCAGAGCCTGGGCCCCCGCAGCCTGCTCCCACTCTTGTCATCTGTGAAAAGGACATGTACCTGGTTCCTAAGCTGAGTTTGATCGGTGAGGGATTTTGACCACTGAACTGTGATTTGCCCTAATTGTGGACTCTTCCTCCGTGATTGTTAAGTGAGTGAATGAATGAATGAATGAATGAATTGAGCAGTTAGCAAGTGTTTATCCTGTGTCAGATACTGTGGCATAAAACATAAAAAAACACATTGTCTCTGGCTTTTTGGGGGGCTGAAGGCTAGTACAGGAGACTTACATTAACAAACTGTGGTAAGTTCTGTGAAGGGAAAAAAATGTAAGGTATTTTTAAAATGTATAACGAGACTGGAGTTACCTGGGAGTTTGGGGCCCCGCTTCTTTGAGAAAGTGGCATGTGAGCCAAGATTTGGAGCAGTAGTAGTTGCTAACCGGTGAGGTAAGGTATGAGGGGGACAGAGGATAAGCATTTTTGGCAAAGGAATGTAGTGAGAGAGAAAAAATAGGGTATTTGGGAAAGTGAAGGAAGGTCAGTTAAAGCTCTGTGTGCAAAGGAAAGAGAGCCACGAGAATAAGGATAGAGAGATAGGCAAGGGCTAGATCATGCAAGACCTCCCAGAATATCTGTTCTTTATCCTACGAGCAAAGGAAAACCACTAACGGGTTTTAAACAGCAAAGTGACATAATCTAATTTGCATTTTAAAAGATTTTTCTGTGCACAGAAAGGATGGGGCAAAAGTAAATGTAGGTAGCTCAGGAGGTCACAGTTCAGTTCTCCGTCAGGGCATATGTGCCTGGGTTCCAGGCTCGATCCCCAGTGTGGAGCTCCCAGGATGCAGCCAATCAATAATTCTCTCTCATCATTGATGTTTCTATCTCTCTCCCTCTTCTTGCTCTCTGAAATCAATAAAAAATAATAATAATAATTACATTAGAAATAAATAAATGTAGACAAATTAGTGAAAAATATATAGAAATGGTGATGTGGAAAATATATAGAAATGGTGAAATGGTGAAGTATCAAGAATGATGTCTTAAACTGATGAACAGAGACAGATCCAGAGACAGGGAAGCAGCGATCAGATTGCCAAATCTCAGAGGGAAGATAGGGGAGGGTGGGGGAAAGGAGGAGAGATCAACCAAAGGACTTGTATGCATTAATATAAGTATAACCAATGGACCCGAACACCAGGGGGGTGAGGGCATCAGAAGTTAATGGATGGATAAGGACACATATGTAACACCTTAATCAGTAAAGAAATGAGGAAGGAAGGAAGGAAAGACGTCTGTGTGTCTGATGTGCTTGTGTGGGAGGAGGATGGTGCCGTTCACTGAAAGGAAACATTAGAGCAGGAGCAGTTTGAGGGATTAAGATTATGAATTTCTGTTTCACCGGGGAATTTCCGATAGCTTCATCATTTACCGAGTCTCTTGTCGCTGCTCCATCTTTTGAGCAGCTCTACACTAGCGGCAGCTACAGACGTCCCTGAGATAGACACTGTCTCAGGTTTGGTCCTGTCCTGTCATCATGAGATGTGGCCTAATAGTTCCACCTCTTTCATTTGGCAGGGAAAGGTAAAAGGAGGAGATCGTCTGAGGAGGATGCTCCTGGGGAGCCCAAGGCCAAGAGACTCAAACACAGCACAGATAATAAAGAGGTAATGGGGCTTTCTGATTAGGAGTCTCCCCCCCTTCCTCCCCCCCCCCCCCCCCCCGGAGGCAGGTCAGAAGGAGCCCTAAAGGTTCCTGGGTTGAGTTAGTAGAATTAGGACTTGATTAAACTTTGGTCAGCAATAGAGTAACAGAGTGAACTCCCTTCTGAGGCTTTAACGTACTTCAATTGTTGGACAGAGGTAGCAGCTTATGCAAAAAAAGGACCTAGAAAAAGGTGGTTATTCAGTATAGCTGGAACATGGCAGCCCATGGCTGTGGTGAGAAATGAGTCGGAAAGACATCTGTAAGCCTGAGCTTTAATCTTCAAACTAGAGGCTCTGTGCACGAAATTCGTGCAAGGGGCTTGGCCCTCGAAGCCACATTTGCCCTGGCTTTGTCCAGAAGGTCGTTCGGCTGTCTGGTCTAATTAGCATATTATGCTTTTATTATTATAGATGCCTTGTCAGCATCTCTACAAAGATGTCTAATGAGCATCTCACATTTAGTATGGCTAAAACAGAATTATTGTTTTCTCCCACCCAGATATCTGTTCTCTCAGTTTTCCTCATCTTAGGAAAGGACCTAGGCCAGTCACCTCTAACTCATCACCACTTGCTTAGGCTAAAATCCTAGAAACCATCTGATCTCCCAGTAAAACATGTCAGCCCCATTTCCAAAGTTACCTAAACTCCAGCTGTTTCTCACCATTTCCACTGCTGTCATCCTAGTCCAAACCATCAAACTTCGAGTCAGCTCTTTGCCAGCATTCTCCTAATGGTTACTCTACCTGCATTCTTACCTATTTATTATAACTTTCTTAAATTTTTTTTTAATCCCAACATAACACTGATTTAGACTCCTTTAATAGCTTCCCATTACTCTTAGAAGAAATCGAAGTCTTGACTATGGATTATTGAGCCTTATATGAGACCTGCTAGAGACCAGGCACTCCACCCTCAGCTCTTTCCATTCTTCCTCATGTTCACTACGTTCCAGCTTCTCTCTTTCCATACCTCAAAATGTCAAACTCTTTTGCCTTTAGTATTCCTTCTGCTTCAAATGTTTTTCCCACAAATCTTCACATGCCCAGGTAGTGGGCTTGATCCCCAGGGGGGGACATGGAAGAGGCAGCCGATCGATGATTCTTTCATATCATTGATGTTTCTGTCTCTCTCTCCCTCTCCCTTTCTCTCTGAAATCAATAAACATTACTTGATAAAAAGGATAGTGTCATAAAATCCAAGGGGGGTCACGTAAAATTAAGAAGGAAAAAATGGCCGAAACCGGTTTGACTCAGTGGATAGAGCATCGGGCTGTGGACTAGAAGGTCCCAGGTTCGATTCCGGTCAAGGGCATGTACCTTGGTTGCAGGCACATCCCCAGTAGGGGGTGTGCAGGAGGCAGCTGATCGATTATTCCCTCTCATAGTTTCTAACTCCCTTTTTCTTCCTCTGTGAAAAATTAATAAAATATATTTAAAAAAAGAAGAAGGAAAAAATGTCCCACCTTGTCATATGCTTCAGGAAGATCAAAGAAGATCAGAATTGGAAAGTCGTCTTTGGATTTAGCAGCCAGGAAGTCCTTGGGGACTTTGACATTCAGTGCAGTGGCGGGGATGGATTGAGTACCTCTGTGGACAGAGATACAATGGATGAGCAACTCTTTGACAACCTTGACTGTAACAAAAATGAAAAGGAGAAAACTCATAGTGTTGAAGAATTATTTTAAAGTAGACATTTGGACAAGGTAAAGGTTGGTGGGGGAAGACAGTAAAGAGAGAGGCTGAAGATTTAGAGAGGAGGGAAAACTGAGCTGGTCCCTGAGAATGCAGGGTGGGTAAGGTCTCCCATTTCAGTGTGGGCACTAAGCTTAGGTAAAAGGAAGAACCTGTTTTCCACTGTGTTATAAGTGGAATTTAAAAAAATAAATATGGGGAGTATGCACAAACTTGGATAAGTTCTGGCCTAATGGCTTCTGTTTTCTCTCAAGATGCAAAGTCCTCTGCTGAGAATGATAAGGGTGGGGTAAGTGAGATTTGGGGATATTGAAGAAGAGTTAAAATGTAAAAGAGAAAAGATTGGAAGTTGGTTGAGAATCTGTTTGAAGTGAGACTGAATTTATGAAGGCACTGGACCATGTGACCAGATGATTTTTCAGCAAACAATTGGTGGCCAGTTCCCTTTAAGCTCCTCACCAGAAAACTCTCCAGTGCACGCAGATGCTTCTTGCTGATCCTTTTCTCCTCCTCAGCCCATTCCAGATGATGGAATTTACTGGCAAGCCAACCTTGACAGGTTCCACCAGCACTTCCGAGACCAAGCCATTGTCAGTGCAGTGGCCAACAGGATGGACCAGGTGATGTCTGAGGGGGTGGGACAGTGGCCATCAGGGATGATCTTATTTGCCAGATGTGGCCATTGGCCCTTAGCCAGAGCCAGCACAGCAGAATGAATTCTGAATTCCAGTTCCCTTTTCAAATCCAGACCAGCAGCGAGATCGTAAGGACCATGCTACGGATGAGTGAGATCACCACTCCCTCCAATGCCCCCTTCACCCAGCCACTGTCTTCCAATGAGGTGAGTCTCCTGTTGTACTCCTTTTCTGACAGGCTCTTGGGTAGAATAACATAATTATTATACATAAAGCCTGGAATTAGGTTGATGAGGTTTGAGCCTCGAAAGAGCCTTTGTTATTTGAGGTGGGACAGAGATTATCTGCAGGTGGTAGGTACTAAAATATTTGGTCTCTTTGGATCCAGCCTTAAAAAATCTAAGCCATTCTCTTGGTCAAAGTACAAGCTATTCCTATTCTATCGATAAGAATGCACCACTGGAATCTGAGAACCTTAGTTCTCAAGACATTATATGGCCCCTTAATTGTTTTTTTCCCCCAACATATTTTGTATATTTTAAACTTGTTTAACTATATCTTTCTTAAAATATTAATATTTAATATATCCAATCTGTTTATTTATATTCTATTACTTTCCTAATATATTTATTAATACAAAAAATACTTACTAAACTTTTATTTAAATTCTTAACTTATATAGCAAAAAATTAAATGCATGCCCAACTATTGTAGCTCAGTGGTTGAGCATCAACCCATAAACCAGGAGGTCACGGTTTGATTCCCAGTCAGGGCACATTCCCAGGTTTTGGGTTCAATCCCTAGTAGGTGTTGTGCAGGAGGCAGCTGATGGATGATTCTCTCTCATTGTTGATGTTTCTATCTCTCCTCTCCCTTCCTATCTGAAATCAATAAAAATATTCTTTTAAAAAATTAAATATGTTTTTTTCTAATGACAAAGTAACTACATGACCTATATTCAAACAGAATAGCAATGTATAATTGTTAAAAAGTTGTAGTTCCCCAAACTATTATAGTCTTGCATAATTCCAATCCCAGGCATCCTTGTTAATAGTTTGGTGTGTATCTTTATTCAGACTATTTTTATGTATCATCCCACATATATATAGATTTGTGTACATGTTATAAACTTGTATTTTTCCTGTACCAATATAATATAAACCTTCTTTTCATGTCAGTTATAGATGTCTTATTTTTTTATAATGGCTATGTCATATTTCACTTATTTTTTTATAATGGCTATGTCATATTTCACTTAATGTCTATGCTGTACTTTATTTTAATCAATCCCTAATTTTTGGACATTTGGATTATTTCTAGATTTTTACTCTTATACAAACATTGCTGCTGTATTTTGGGGACATTTTTATACTGTGATATCTAAAATTAAAACATTTATTTTAGTATTGTCAGCAATTCTAAGTTCCCAAGCCCATTTTCAGTCTCTTTTCGCACCATAGATCTTCAGATCCCTACCTACCGGCTACAACATCTCTAAGCAAGTTCTGGATCAGTATCTCACTCTGCTGGCAGATGATCCAGTAAGTCTGTTTTTGCTTTTTTAATGTTCCTTTTTTCTGCTATGTTTATTGATTTCTGCCAGAGATACCTGGTCTCATTCTTCTATAGCCTCATTCTCTAGCTAACCGACTCGGACAGCTTCCCTGCCATCACCTAACACGAGGCTTCCTTCTACAGACTCTGGGCTAGATTTGCTCCTTTGGAAACAGAATCACTGGATTGTCCAATCAGTTCACACAGTCCCTCTTTTTTTTTTTTTTTAACAGCTACAGTTTGTTGGAAAGTCTGGCGACAGTGGTGGAGGAACGTATGTCATCAGTATCCTTACCAGTTATTTCTGTACAGTCTGGCAGCCGGACTATGAGAGTGGCAACTTATGACAGAAAGGATGTGAGAATAGTTGGTATGCTAAATAAGTTAGAAAATTTATTACATTGATGATAAAGAATTAAAAAGGACTTTTTTGTTTGTTTTTGTTAATCCTCACCCCAGGATATTTTCCCCATTGATTTTTTTTTTTTGAGAGAGGGTAGAAGGGAGAAAGAGAGAGAGAGAGAGAGAGAGAGAGAGAGATACATATTGATGTTAGAAAGACACATCGATTGGTTGCCTCCCACAAGCACCCCAACTGGGGCCAGGGATAAACCTGAAACCCAGGTACATGCCCTTGTCGGAATTGAATTTTCCACCCTTTGATGTGTAGGCTGACCCTCTAACCACTGAGCAACACTATCCAGGGCTGAAAGGACTTGTAATTAACCAAATTTTAGTTAAGCTAAATCCTGACTTAAACACCATACTTAAAGTTTTGAAGTATTTACTTATCATAAATGTGATCAATGTAAAAAACAAATAACGTTTAAATTTTAAATTAGAGACTTAGGAATTACCCGGGGGAGCAGGCGGGACTGGTGCGGCCAGGCCCGGAGCAGCGGCTGCCAGGCTGGGAGCGGCCAGGCCCGGGGGAGCAGGCGGGGCTGGTGCGGCCAGGCCCGGAGCAGCGGCTGCCAGGCTGGGAGCGGCCAGGCCCGGGGGAGCAGGCGGGGCTGGTGCGGCCAGGCCCGGAGCAGCGGCTGCCAGGCTGGGAGCGGCCAGGCCCGGGGGAGCAGGCGGGGCTGGTGCGGCCAGGCCCGGAGCAGCGGCTGCCAGGCTGGGAGCGGCCAGGCCCGGGGGAGCAGGCGGGGCTGGTGCGGCCAGGCCCGGAGCAGCGGCTGCCAGGCTGGGAGCGGCCAGGCCCGGGGGAGCAGGCGGGGCTGGTGCGGCCAGGCCCGGAGCAGCGGCTGCCAGGCTGGGAGCGGCCAGGCCCGGGGGAGCAGGCGGGTCGGGTGCGGCCAGGCCCGGAGCAGCGGCTGCCAGGCTGGGAGCGGCCAGGCCCGGGGGAGCAGGCGGGGCTGGTGCGGCCAGGCCCGGAGCAGCGGCTGCCAGGCTGGGAGCGGCCAGGCCCGGGGGAGCAGGCGGGTCGGGTGCGGCCAGGCCCGGAGCAGCGGCTGCCAGGCTGGGAGCGGCCAGGCCCGGGGGAGCAGGCGGGGCTGGTGCGGCCAGGCCCGGAGCAGCGGCTGCCAGGCTGGGAGCGGCCAGGCCCGGGGGAGCAGGCGGGGCTGGTGCGGCCAGGCCCGGAGCAGCGGCTGCCAGGCTGGGAGCGGCCAGGCCCGGGGGAGCAGGCGGGGCTGGTGCGGCCAGGCCCGGAGCAGCGGCTGCCAGGCTGGGAGCGGCCAGGCCCGGGGGAGCAGGCGGGGCTGGTGCGGCCAGGCCCGGAGCAGCGGCTGCCAGGCTGGGAGCGGCCAGGCCCGGGGGAGCAGGCGGGGCTGGTGCGGCCAGGCCCGGAGCAGCGGCTGCCAGGCTGGGAGCGGCCAGGCCCGGGGGAGCAGGCGGGTCGGGTGCGGCCAGGCCCGGAGCAGCGGCTGCCAGGCTGGGAGCGGCCAGGCCCGGGGGAGCAGGCGGGGCTGGTGCGGCCAGGCCCGGAGCAGCGGCTGCCAGGCTGGGAGCGGCCAGGCCCGGGGGAGCAGGCGGGTCGGGTGCGGCCAGGCCCGGAGCAGCGGCTGCCAGGCTGGGAGCGGCCAGGCCCGGGGGAGCAGGCGGGGCTGGTGCGGCCAGGCCCGGAGCAGCGGCTGCCAGGCTGGGAGCGGCCAGGCCCGGGGGAGCAGGCGGGGCTGGTGCCGCCAGGCCCGGAGCAGCGGCTGCCAGGCTGGGAGCGGCCAGGCCCGGGGGAGCAGGCGGGGCTGGTGCGGCCAGGCCCGGAGCAGCGGCTGCCAGGCTGGGAGCGGCCAGGCCCGGGGGAGCAGGCGGGGCTGGTGCCGCCAGGCCCGGAGCAGCGGCTGCCAGGCTGGGAGCGGCCAGGCCCGGGGGAGCAGGCGGGTCGGGTGCGGCCAGGCCCGGAGCAGCGGCTGCCAGGCTGGGAGCGGCCAGGCCCGGGGGAGCAGGCGGGTCGGGTGCGGCCAGGCCCGGAGCCGCGGCTGCCAGGCTGGGAGCGGCCAGGCCCGGGGGAGCAGGAGGGTCGGGTGCGGCCAGGCCCGGAGCAGCGGCTGCCAGGCTGGGAGCGGCCAGGCCCGGGGGAGCAGGAGGGTCGGGTGCGGCCAGGCCCGGAGCAGCGGCTGCCAGGCTGGGAGCGGCCAGGCCCGGAGCAGCAGCAGCCAAGTCCAGAACAACTAGGTCGGGAGCGGCAGTGACCAGACCCGGAGCAGCTGGTTGTGGAATGAACCAGAGCAACAGAGGCCAGGCCCTGAGCAGCCAGGCCCAGAACAGCTCGCTCCCTGCCTGCCCCTGCCCCACGGCTGCTTCTCAGACATGGCTGGAAACTTTCGTGGGAACTTGAGGGTCTGCTGAATCAAGTGATGAAGGCTTAGATCTGGATGTGTTGAGTTAGTTTAGGACTGGGGTGTTGATCTGTGAGTGCCTTGGGTGGGGCCTGGATGAGGCTGGTTGACCTATTGGGAAATGTCTTTTGTGTGAAGTGTATCATTGGGCATGTGGAGGTATTATTGATATGAGAAAATGCTAAGTAACTGATTTACTATCTGAAAAGGGATTTACTATTGAGGAAATTGAGGGAATAAGAGACTGAACATAAACTGCACCTATGGATGAGGACAATGGGGGATGGGGGGGGGGGACGGAGGGTGGGGTGGGAACCTGGTGGAGGGGGGAAGAAATGAGGAACCTTTGTAATAATATGAACAATAAAGATTGATTTAAAAAAATAAAAAATAAATAAATAAATAAAAAAATAAACTAATATCACAATGACCAAGCCAAAACATGAGTGAGTGACCTTAATCCTCTACATAAAGACCTGCATAAGGTTCTCGGCTCCCTAGCCACAGCCACTCTGGAGTCGGTTGTACAGGAAAGGTAAGGGGGTCACTATGATTGGAACGGGGAGTCAGACACTTCTTTTCCATGCCTCTTTGAACAAGTAATTTGATCATTATGTAAGCAACCAACAGAGGCATACCTGCCCCATTTCTTTTTTTTAATTGATTTCAGAGAGGAAGGGAGAGGGATAGAGATAATGATGAGAGATTAATGGTGAGAGAGAATTACCAATCGGCGGCCTCCCGCACGCCCTCCGCTGGAAATTGAGCCTGCAAGCCCTTGGCCAGAATCGAACCTGATACCCTTCAGCCCGCAGGCCGACGCTCTCTCTCCTGAGCCACACTGGCTAGGGCCACCTGCCCCATTTTTCACTGGACTGCTATGGATCCCGTCTACTACTGGTCTGCATCCTAAATATCCTCCTGCTTCTTTCCCCGTGCCCTTTGGCCAGCCTCCCTAAAGCTTTACTTACCAGGGCAGGACTCGAGGCCCTCCGGGGTGTCAGCAGTCGGTGACCGCCTGTGGCTAGCAGCACCACCGTCAGCCCGGCAGCGGCGTGGAGAAAGAGCCCTCTGATTGCTGTCCCTCTCGGGTCCTGGCCCCACGCGTGGGAACAGAGCCCCCACCGTGTGCGACTAGGAGCTAAAGCACGCTGTTTGCTTTCTTCGTTCCTTCCCAGGTTTGGGTCTCGCTGCGCCAGAATATTTCGTCTAGTTTTGCAAAAGAAACACCTGGAGCAGAAGCAGGTAGAAGACTTTGCAATGATCCCAGCAAAGGAGGCGAAGGATATGCTTTATAAGATGCTCTCAGAAAATTTCATACTGCTCCAGGTAACCAATGGGTAGTAGCCATCAACCAACAGAGCTGGACGAGGGTGAGAGAAACTCCTGAAGCATGCATCCTGAACCCCACGCAAACTCTGTCTCCCGCTCTGAGACAGGAAAAAAAGAAAAGACATAGCAAGCATTTGGAAGATATTTGCGGAGCTTGAACTGACCTAGTAAAAAAAAAAAAAAAAAAATGGCACAGCCAAGAAATCAGTCCACCCTTTCTCCTAGTTCCTGGTCCCTGCGATTTGTCCTTTCCTTGAACTTAAGTTTATTATAGAACACATTCGTCAACATCTACTGAGCTCCACTATGTGCAGAGCCATGTGGTAGACCTGGTAAGGCAATAGAATGGCTTTTGGAATCTGAAAATTCTTCAGATTTTTTCCTTTTACCTAGTTACGTTGAGCAAATTACCCACCGTAATTTTTCCTGTCTATAGAATGGTGACGGATGGTAAGAAAATAAGGTGGTTTGTGGTAAAGATCAAATACAGTCCACCTGGCCCACAAAGGTGCTCAGTAAGTGTTGGTTTATTCTCCCCTCCACTCAGGATGTGCAAATGGGGCAGCTCAATCCTCCTTGAGGCTAAGCATGTCGCAACCACAGGTGGGAATGACTGGGAGGAGGAAAGAGGAGAGGAGACATGGTAGCTGCCGAGGGGACACATGTTTACTTTGCAGTTCTGAACAGTATAATTGCTCTCCTCTTTCTCTCTGTGGACAAGTAGGAAATTCCCAAAACGCCAGACCACGCCCCTTCCAGGACCTTCTATCTGTACACTGTGAACATTCTGTCGGCTGCCCGCATGCTGCTGCACCGGTGCTACAAGGTAATCCCGGACCTCCTTCCGTCCCCCCCACGGAGACCAGTCCTACCCTCACGCCCCCATTAGCCTTTTTACCTGAGCTACTGAAATAGATCTATGTGCGTTTGCTGTCTTCTCTCTCCTCAGAGCATAGCCAACCTGATAGAAAGGAGGCAGTTTGAAACCAAGGAGAACAAGTGAGTAGCAATTTAGTTTAGTAGTTACATTTTTTCAAGGTCAAGGCTTGAGGGGAAATTTCCTATAGAAATGGAAACTAATAGAGACAGTAACCAGTCTAGTCGCATTGAATTGTTGGTCTACCCTCTTCCAATATAATATACTCCCAGTGAAATAATTTTGTAGATTATATTCATGAGAAATGTACAGACTGGCACCAAATATAAAGTGCAGACGAGAGGCAATAAGAGTTTCGGGAGCGAAGTCACATTTCTAAGTTAGTAGAAAACAAGTGGCATTATCCACTTTGACCAGGAACGTGGGGGAGGGTGTGGCATGCCCCAGGGCTGATGGGTAAGTCTCCACAGCCAGGGGACCAGCCTCAGAGCTGTGTGTTTGACAGGCGGCTCCTAGAAAAGTCTCAGAGGGTGGAAGCCATCATAGCGTCCATGCAGGCCACGGGCGCGGAGGAGGCACAGCTGCAGGAAATAGAGGAGATGATCACAGCCCCTGAGCGCCAGCAGATAGAGACTCTAAAGCGTAACGTCAACAAGTAAGCATCCTGCACTTCAAGCCTACGTTGCACATACCTTCCAGGCTAATCCACCTCCCAAGTTGACACAAACAAACCTGAACTCGATCTTTTCCAGCCCAGTTAACAGAATTTAACCTATTTCCCCGAACTGCACTCTGAAGACATCCTCAGTTCTCCTCCCTCACCAAACACTCTTGTTCACCACGGTTGTTGATTTTACTTCAGTTAATGTGCCTCAAATCTGGCCTTCCATCTTGGTCCCCAAGATGAGAGAGACACATGGACTGGTTGCTTCCCACATGCACCCTGACCGGGACTCAAACCTGCCACCTTCTGGTATGTGAGATGATGCTCCACCAGCCAGTGCTAAACTAACTTTTGTGTTTTGTTTTTTTTTTTAATATATTTTATTGATTTTGTACAGAGAGGAAGAGAGAGGGAAACATCGATGAGAGAGGATCATCGATCAGCTGCCTCCTGCACACCCCCTACTGGGGATGTGCCCACAACCCAAGTACATGCCCTTGACCGGAATCGAACCCGGGACCCTTCAGTCCACAGGCCGACGCTCTATCCATTGAGCCAAACCAGTCTCGGCTAACTTTTGTGTTTTGATTTTATAACCTGCAGCTTCTTAAAAATGTTGTTTGTTGACTCTTAGTTGTTTTTTTTTTTAGATTTTTCTATGTATAGGATTATGCCAATCTAAATACCTTTTATTTCTTTTTCTTACCTAATTACCTGGCTAGAACCTGCAGTAAAAGGTTGGATGGATGCCAAAACCGGTTTGGCTCAGTGGATAGAGCGTCAGCCTGCAGACTAAAGGGTCCCAGGTTTGATTCCGCTCAAGGGCTTGTACCTAAGTTGCGGACACATCCTCAGTTGGGGGTGTGCAGGAGGCAGCTGATCAATGTTTCTCTCTCATCGATGTTTCTAGCTCTCCCTTTCCCTTCCTCTCTGTAAAAAATCAATAAAGTATATATTTTTTTAAAAAGGTTGGATGGAAGTGAAAAGCAGACATCCTTATCTTGTTCCTGATCTTAAGGAGAAAGCTTTCAGTCTTGCACTATTGAGTATGATGTTAGCTGTGGGGTTTTCTTAGATTGCTTCATTCATGTCTAAGTTCCCTTCCATTCCTAATCACTACTCAGTCTAGCCTCAGCCACTTTCAGCTTCTATTTTAAAACACACTGGAACCTTCTATGCCTTGAAATGTGCTATTCTTTCTCCTGATTGCAAGTTAGACTTTAACTTCTCCCTGGACAGAGGCTGTAGCTTTTGAATCCTCAGCAGTTTCCACGCCTGGCATTTAAGAGATGCTCAGTAAATGGGAGAAGGATCTATTGGTGCTCCTGCTTTCTACCCATTAATCTCCAGGGTAACCAAGCAATTCTGCATGGCACACCCCGCCCAGCCTCTCACTGTAAATCTGCTGGTAAGTGTTCAGTCGGCAAACGCTGTCCCTTTCTCAGGTTGGATGCCAGCGAGATCCAGGTGGATGAAACGATCTTCTTGCTGGAGTCGTACATAGAGAGCAACATGAAGAGGCAGTGACCCTGAAGAAGTCTCCCCCAGAGACCTGAGGGACGGAAAGGAGAATTAAAGGAGGTGCCCGGGTGCATTCTTTGCAGTGGGATAAACTAGGGATTCTTATACCGAAACCCTCCATCCTGCCTCCCAGAATACACCAGCTTGCTGATCCTGTCTTTGAACCGTCCCTGCATTCTCTCCTCCTTGGCAGGAAAAAGAAACTTAGAGCCAAAACCGGTTTGGCTCAGTGGATAGAGCATTGACCTGCGGACTGAAAGGTCCCAGGTTCGATTCCGGTCAAGGTCATGTACCTTGGTTGCAGGCACATCCCCAGTAGGTGGTGTGCAGGAGGCAGCTGATCGATGTTTCTCTCTCATCGATGTTTCTAACTCTCTATCCCTCTCTTCCTCTCTGTAAAAAATCATTAAAATATATATTAAAAAAAAAAAAAAAAAAAAACTTAGATCTCACCCAGAGTCAGCCCTGTCTGTGTCTAAACATTCCTGGCAATGAAGAAACTTCTTCCTAAGCAGTTCATTACATTTTCAAAAAGCTATACCTATTAACTGGCTGGTGTGTGCTCAGTAGTTGAATCTCGACCCATGAACCAGGAGGTCATGGTTCGATTCCCAGTCAGGGTACATGCTCGGGCTGTGGGCTCAATCCCCAGTAGGAGGCATGCAGGAGGCAGTCCATCAATGATTCACATCATTGATGTTTCCCCTCTCCCTCTCCTTACCTCTCAGAAATCAATAAAAGGAAAGAAGAAAAAAGCTATGCCTGTTCTTTGTTATACTGTAATCTTACACACACACACACAAATGTAGGGAGTATGATATGAAAGACTGCCACCAAGTAGGGGGAAAGTATTTTCAGGGCTAGCAGGTGGATTGGCCCAAGCAATCACTCTTATCTGGGGACAGAAGCCACATCTGCCAGCTCCAAGCTTCTAGCACATGTGAAATTACGCATGTAAAACACTTAGCACAGTACCCGCATGTAGTCAGTACTCAGTCATTGCCTTCCTCCTCATGGCTTCTTAAAAGCAAGCCTGCTGTCTGGGCACGTGATTAACATGGTTGATGTAGCCGAGACCGGTTTGGCTCAATGGATAGAGCGTCGGCTTGGGGACTGAAGAGTCCGGGGTTCGATTCCGGTCAAGGGCATGTATCTTGGTTGCGGGCATATCCCCGGTGGGGGGTGTGCAGGAGGCAGCTGATCGATGACTCTCTCTCATCGATGTTTCTAACTATCTCTCTCCCTTCCTCTCTGTACAAAATCAATAAAATATATTTTAAAAAAAACAACAAAAAAACATGGTTGATGTAGTTTGTCAGAGCAGCTTCCGGCATTTAAAGCAGTCAGGTTTTGTTTTATAATCTCTTCAGTTTCCTCTTACCATTCAATAAGCATTTAAGTGCCAATTAATTGCTAGCCATTATACCGGATATAATCTACAAAGATAAGATACCATCTCCGCCTCAGGCTGCTCACCAGCGGTTCACTGAGCACCTGTTACAAACCGGTACTAGGCCAGACCTTGGGGGACAAGGACAACTATGCCTTCTGCCTTCGCCCACAGCCTCGTGGGAGGAAGCAAAGAAGTAGGGGAGGGGGGCGGCTATGATGGGAAGTTTTGTGTACAGAGAAGCCATGGGGGAAGGCCATACATAGGGCCTGAGTCTTGATCTGGAGGAGGATTTGCCAGATGGAAGGGGAAGAACCCCAGAGGGAAGCAGAGCCTGGTTCTGGGGGAACTGCAAACAGGATATGACCAGAAAGGATTAGGAGTGCTGCCAGAACTGAGGCAAAAGGAAGGGGGTGGGGATCCGTATGTGGTTAGGAGACGTGTAGTGAATGAGGCAATACCTGTGTAACAGGTGGGGAAGGGGCTTGTGGCTGGTTGGGAGGGGACGTTGAAATCATTGGGGTTGGTGGGGGCGGGGCCGGGGTCACCGTCCTAAACAGAGCTGGGGAGAAGAGCTGAAGATCTGGAGGTGATCTCCTTCGTTATTTATTAACGCTCCACCCATGGATCTTCCCCAAATGTGTTGCCTAACATTTCCTGGGAGCGTTCTGGCTTCTGACCACGCGGGCCGGCGGGCGCCGCTCGGCCAGCAGGGGGCGCCGGCGGGCGGTGACCCGGCCGCGATGGCGGAGGCGCGCGTGCTGCTGCTGCTGTCGGGGCGCCCGCGGCCGGCGGGCTTCGCGCAGAGCGTGTGCGGCCTCCTGGGCGGCGGGGCCGGCGGGCCGTGGCCCGCGCACTGCGGCCTGCGGCGCGGGCAGCTGCTGCTCTCGGCCGAGCCCTTCCCCGGCGCCACGGCCAGGCTCCCGCTCCAGGTGGGGGCTCCCGGGCCGGGAAGGCGGGCGGGGGGCGCGGGTGCAGGGGGGCCGGCCGGCCGGGCGCCCCGCTGTGAACCCGGACCCACTGGCTCCCTCCGCAGCGCCCCGCCTTCTGCCCCTTCGCGGCCTTGGACCGGCAGCCCGCGCCGCCGGGAGCCGCGCTGCCCGCGGACCGGGGCGTGGACCTGGCCGTGGCCGTCGTCCTGCAGTCCAGCGACCAGGCCGTCTTGTTGACACGAAGGACACGCACCCTCCGAGTCTCCCCCAACCTCTGGGTGCCCCCAGGTGAGCGCCCGAGGACGAGGTCCGGTCCCCAGAACAAACGTGCTCCATCCAGCATGCTGTTCCTGGGAGCCGGAAGGCCGGGAAGGGGCCTGGCCCACCCTCAGGGGCTCCCCTGCACCCGCGCCCCCTGCCCCCGCACCCTCTGTCCCTGTGCCCCCTGCACCCGTGCGCCCTGCCCCCGCGCCCCCTGCCCCTGTGCCCCCTGCCTCCGCACCCTCTGTCCCTGTGCCCTCTGCACCCGTGCCCCGTCCCTGTGCCCCCTGCACCCGCACCCCCTGCACCCGCGCCCTCTGCACCTGTGCCCCCTGCACCCGCACCCTCTGTCCCTGTGCCCCCTGCACCCATGCCCCCTGCACCTGCGCCCCCTGTCCCTGTGCCCCCATGCCCCCCGCACCGCAGCGTGGACAGTGATGGGGTCCGGCCAGGGACACGCACTCACCTGGCCTCTGTCGTTGCAGGTGGGCACGTGGAACCTGGTGAAGCGGTAACCATTGGGCGACCCACCCTGCACCCCGCCCTGAGCCGGGAGGCCGATCTGGGGCCAGGGCCCACGGGTCAGGCGTCTGACCCGGCCTCTCTCTGCAGCTGCTGGACGCAGGCCTCCGCGAGCTTTGGGAAGAGAGTGGCCTGCAGCTGCCCCGGGACCAGTTCTCGTGGGTCCCCCTGGGCTTATGGGAGGTGAGATGGGACCTCTCTGTGTAACCTGGAACCTCAACCCCTCCCCCCACCGGACCCCGGGAACAGCCTTGCCTGCCTTCGGAGAGGGGGTGGCCTCACCGTGTCCCGCCTGCACCATCTCTTCCGGCCACTCCCTCAGCTGTACTCCCCAAGTCTCCAGAAGAGATAGGAAGTGCTCATTTTTGCCATTTTCTTCCTAGTCCGCCTACCCTCCTAGGCTGAGCTGGGGTCCCCCCAGATACCACCACATCGTGCTCTACCTCCTGGTGGTCTCCCGGGAGACACAGCAGCAGCTGCAGGTAGGGCTGGCGGGGAGGAGGGGACGGGCTCAGGCCTGGCAGCTGGCCTCACTGTGACTAGGGGGTGCGGGGGGCCGTCCTCCAGCCCCCAAGCTCCTCTCCATCCAGCAGTGGGTAGGTTGTGAGCAGAGCAGGCTCCTGACAGAGGCCAGGGTGAAGGGATCACATGTCTGACCCAGGCCCGGATCCAGCCAAACCCCAGCGAGGTGAGCGCAGTCCTGTGGCTGGGCCCGGACGCAGCCGCGGCGGTGGCCGTCTCCGAGGACGGGACGGAGGCGCCCAGACAGCTCTCCCAGGACCTGCCACCCTCCGTCCTGTGAGTAAGAGCCGCTCCCTGGCCCTCCGGCACACCAACACGTCCACATTGGAAAACAGTTTCTGTTTCCTGGGGGCGAGGGGAACTTGGGTGATGGAGAGATTTGGGGGTGAGCTGGTCAGCTGACAACGAAGAGAACAGAGATCAGACACCGTCCTTCCAACACCAAGGGTTCCTACTGACTGGCTAGCCCCATCACCTGGGTGTGTGCCCCACTCTCCACTGGGGCACCCTCTAACCCTCCCTGTAGAATGAGGTAAACACCCCACCCCTCTGCAGCGTGGTCGGGAGGGTGTGGCTATGGTGTGGCTAAGCCAGAGTCACACATGAGCCATCGTCGTCGTGCAGTGCCCTGGAACTGGACGAGGGCGGAGAGGCCCGGCCTCTGGCCCTGCCCATGTCCACACTGCTGCAGGCCACCCCGGCCACCGCGGACGGCACAGAGAGGGTCAGCACTGGGACCAAGTTCGCCCTCAGGCTCTGGCTGCAGCACCTGGGCAGGTGAGAGCGCGTCCCCGGGACTGGGCTGAGGGTACGGGGGCACGGGGGGGGGGGGGGGGGGGGCATGGACAGGGGAATAGAGAAAGGAAAAACAACTGCTCTTGGGAATCCTCAGAGTGACGCCCCTGCCATGGGGCACGGGAGCTCCTGTGGACCCCGGGCCTGCAAAGGAAGAACGGCACATGGACCCCCTTCCCCCAGGCCAGGCATCTGGAAAGCCAAGTGCATAACCCCCTCCCCGCCCACCTCTATGACACAGAAGATGCATAGTTTTATCTTTATTATGGGTAAGAACTTTGCTACAACTTTGGGAATACAAAGTAAAATTACAACAGAGGCCAAGGCCCTGGAGGAGGTGGCAGGGGAGACGGGACAGCACGCGGGTCCTCCCCCCAGGAAGGTGCAGTCAGCCGGCCTCACCACGGGGCTCTGGCGGCTCGGCCCCGGGCTGGTCGGTAAGGAACACTGTGAACTTAAATACATAAATAGAGAGCGAGCCCCGGGCCCGGGCCTGGCCTGCTCCGCTCCCACTCCTGGGCATCAGGGCTAAGGCCGTCTCCTCCGGAGAGGGACTGGGAAGGAGGAGGGGAGTCATCTTTGGATGTATTTTGGTTTTCCTTGTTTATGTACAAAAAATCTACCACCCAAAATAGAGTTCTCTGTCCATGTGTCTGTCTGTCTGAGTTTCTCCACCTGTCCGTTTGGCCACAGAGAATGGAGGGACATGAAGAGACAGTGGCTCCGGGGACGGCACTGAGCCGTGGTTTGGGGACTGGGAAGAGAGGGCGTCGGGGACAGCAGAGCACCCTTCCCCAAGAGCGGAGATAGTCAAGGCTGAAAGTTCAACTCTTCCTGCAACTCCCATCCATCCCATTTGCCTCCCGCTGCCTTCGCTGACATACCCAAAGGAATATGCCAGCCTTCTCAAGAACACTTCAAAAAGCAGGACCCAAAAGTCCTTTAAAAGGTTAAATATTAACCCTTTGGACGCTGGCCTTGTCGGAGAGAAATGAGGCCAAAACTAGTGTCTGTGAAGGTCTTTCTTGCCTGTGGCCAACCCCCCTGCGGGCAGCGTGGCCAGGGCTCTGGACTCCACAGCATCCTCGCTCATGTTGGGAGACAGTGAAGGTTCCATAATCCAGGGGAGTCAGTCCAGGGAAATGATGTCTGACCTGCAGCCAGTCAGAGAGGGACCTGGGGGCAGGGGTCCGCCGTGCCCCTCCCTCAAGGCCCCCCCAGGAGCCACAATGCTGCTGACGCGGCCAGGAGGGGGCGCTGGCGTGGTGCTGCGGTGCGAGCTCCCCAGAGCGGGGGCCAGGGGGCCCAGGAAGTGGGACGGGGTCGCCCGGTACTGGAAGAAATGGCCCAGGGCGTCCTGCTCGTCTAGCGAGGTGATGACGGAGGGGCCGTAGTGCTGGGGAGTCAAGGGCACAGTGTGAGGTTTACCCGTTCCTCACCCGCCCCCCCTGGCTCACCTCGGAAACATCCTGGGCTAAAGCAGCCCTCTGGGCCCCGATTCTGATGCTTTCCCTGCTTTCCCACACCCACCCGACGCCCTGCCGGGTGGCGATTTCCGTGGCCCTGTGGGTGTCTGAAGTGTGGGATGTGGGGAGGAGGCAGGCGTGGTGCTCAGTGCACACGGGCAGAGGGTGAGCAGGCGAGGGGCGGGCTACACTGAAATCTCTGGATCAGGACAGCAATGGGACCAAGGAAGACGTAGTGAGAATCTGAGGAAGTGCTAGTGCGGCCTCAGAGGGAAATAAACCACCTGCTCCACCCCCTCTTCTCTCTCAGAGAAGCCGGTGTGGGTCCGAGGGTCAGTGAGAGAGCAGGGTACCCACTGGTGCCCAGCAAGGAAGCTCAGGGATCTGAGACCTGCATAGGAGAAAGGGTCACTTACCTGACTCTCAGTCTGAAGGAAAGAAAATATATCTAAACCTGGAAAGGAATGAATTGAAATCAGCTTCCTGTCTAACCCCTTCACCGCAAACGACGACGAGGAGTCCCCTGGATCTGGCCTTTGCAGAGACCAGGGAACTCTGACGAGGAGCAGGGCTCGGACTGGTTCCGGGCGGATGGGACAGGGAAGGCCCCACTCGGTGGGCATCTTACCTTGGATGTCCGCCCCCAGGGGGAAGGCAGGCTGGTACTCGTGCAGCGGGAGGCTGGACAGGAACTCGCTGCCCAGCGCGCCCAGCGCAGGGCTCCGCAGCACGGACGACGGCTGGTGGCCGGATGCCAGCACCCTGTGAGGAGACAAGGAGCTGGGGCAGCCGGCAGACCACAGCTGCCCTCGCCCGGCTCGGCCTCCGGTCCCCTCTGCACCAGGCTTTGCCCAGTGACCAGAAAGCTCTCCTGGCTTTCCCCTGGTCCTTCTGCAGGAGATTCAGACCATTTCCTCATACCCTTTGCTTCCGGGGAGAGCCGGGATGGCGGCGGAGGTGACAGGACAGTGCTTCTTGGTGGGCGGCAGGTCCTCCTCATCCGACGAGCTTTCTATTGTCAGGTCAATGACCTCGACCTTCTTCTTACTCTCTGATGGAGTGCCCTCTGGGACTGGGCTGTACGGGGGGCCTGCGGGTGAGAAGGAGACTGTGTCTCAGAGAAGAGGCCACTCAAGACGTAGCTCAGCTGGGGGACGGGAGGTCACTCACCATCCAGCCCATACCCTGGCGGGGGGCAAACCTCAGATGCCTCCTTCTTGGGTTTCAATGGGCACCAGGATCCATCTTCCATGAACTGGATCTCATCACAATCCGAACAGGAATTAAGAATCTCCATGAATAAACTGGGGGAGGGAAAGAAGGGGATTCATGGGACTGGGAGATGGCAGGGGCAGTAGCCAGGAAATTTTGCTACTCAGCACCTGAACCTCAATTTCCGCATTTGTAAAACAGGGATATCATCCACCCCACTGAACTGAGTTGTGAGAACCAGTGTGTATGGAAACGAGCTCTGCAAACAGTTTCAAAATAAGTGTCTCCCAATCACCTATCACATGCAGTGCCAGGGACAGAACGAGGAGCAGAGAGAACTCGCGCACCACCTTGAAAAGGGAGCGAGAGCCATGACGTCGGTCCGGAAGAGGCCAGAGAACAGCAGGCCAGCATTTCCAGGCCCTCAGAACTCCTGCTGGCTCCTGAGAGGTCAGGTCATAGCGCTATACTAGTTCACTGTGGGGGCTCTGCCACTCACTAACAATGTGACTTTGGGCAAAACATCCCTCTCCAGGCCCCGGTTCCTCTCCTGTATGGATGGCACCTCTGTGCAGACTGCTCAGCGCCATGCCTAGCATGTAAAAGTCCTCAATGGTGGGAATATGTAGGTAGTATAAAAGGGGATAGAGTACATATATGTATGCGCATGTATACACACGTGCCTATATGTGAGAGTGAGAGCATCCCAGTGCTGTCCTGGGAAAGGACAAAGCAGAGAGCAGAGGGGCCTACCCGTCAATGATGAGGGACTCATAGGGAGCCTTCTTGTCGCACACGGGACACGTCCACGTCGGCTTCTTCTCGTTCATCTGCAGGTACAGGGCGGCGTCGAAGCTCTGCAGGTGGGCGCAGGTGAGGGCGCGACAAGGCACAGTCAGCCGCATCTTCCCGAGCTGCGGGGAGAGTTCTCTGGTCAGAGCCCGAGCAGCCGCCTCTGTGCAGAGGTTAACCCCGCCCCCACCCCCTCTTCTCCCTCATACCCACCGGGCACATGAGTGACACCCGGAGACTCGTAGTGGCCACCTCACTGTCCGGGTCAGCGGTCAGCTTCTCCTTGACTGAAACAAGAGCGAAGCCAGAGCCATGGGCCAGCAGCCGGAGAGGAAGCTGGCAGGGGTGAGGCCGGAGCAGATGGCGCTGGCCGAGAGGCAGCTGGGAAGTGGGCCTTGGGGGGCCAGCGGGCTGTCACCTGGGGGTCTGGGATCTGGATTAGGAAGGCTGTGTGGGGGAGTGTGTGAATGGGGAGATTCCCCGATCTCTGAAGATCTTAAATACAGCTGTGACACTCTGGCAGAGATGACCTAGAGGGAACTGAAGCATCGGAGAGGGTGAGAGTAGATGATCCTTAAGACCCTGTCCAGGTGGGAGAACCCATTTCCGGTAGAGCCAGAGTTAGGGAACGGGTGCCTGGAAGTGGTCCGGCTTCTCCACCAATACCATCGGTGAGGGTGAGGGGAGGGCTGAGGTTAACGTGAGAGGCGAGGTAAATTGTCATGGAGGAGTCTGGGTTTGATTCCAAAGGCCGGAGGGCCAGGAAGACATGGATCGGGATGAGAGAGGGAAGAGGGGCAGGATGCTACTCACTCAGGGCCCGGGAGTGGTCTGGGTTCCGGATGCCCTTTGCTCTGAGCTTTTGGAGAAGGGTCCCTGCCGTCAGCTGCCTCACCAGGTACACGGACAAGGAGTAATTCTACTTGGAAGGGGGAGACAGTTAGCCTCTGCCCTGACACCACCCTCTACCCTTTGTCCCAGGAGGACCAGACAGCAGAAAGACCCACAGAGGAAGATGCTTCCCAAACCTTCCTCCCCACTCCCTGGCTTCTCCGTCCTCCCTGACTCAGCCGTGCTCACCCGTCCAAACTCAGATGACCAGTTGACCACGATGGTGTTGGGAACAGTGGCCGAGAGTCGAGCCAGGGGTGTGATGTTGATGGGGCGGCTGGGCCTCTTGGGCTCAGCCCCATTCTTGGTAGGAGGAAGGTAGCCCTGGAGAAGGGATAGACTGGTCACATCTGGTCTCGGGTTACTCACTCCCTGGAGGGAAGGCCAGCTCATTGGCCAAGGAGATGGGGCCACTCAGTGACGGGAGCGCTAGCATTGTGTCTGGAATTCATTCCTAGGTGAAGGGGAGAGCTTATTCATGGGCCAACAAAACAGGAACCCACTCACGGAGTTCCAGGGGAGGAAGCATAGAGGGATGCCCCATTTGGTCCAACTCTCAGCTCTAGAGTCATCACCTCTGAGAAGCCTTCCCTGAACATTTGGGTTGAACTAACATCTGGATTCTGACAGAACCCTTGTTCAGCCCTATCTTAGTATTCTCTGTATTATATTGATTCAACCAGTTAACTGAGTGCCTTCTGTGTGCCAGGCACTGTGCTACACATGTCTCTTTCAGAACAGGTTTAGGAACAGAACAGGTTTAGTGAACATTTAGGAACTGAAACAAAAGGGGTTACTGCCAGAAGGAAGAGTATTTACCGGCAGGGGGCACAGTTTCCCATTGACCTTGACAAAGAGGTTGGGGGGGAAATAATCCTCCTGGGGGCAGCTGGTCTCACAGAGACAGAACCTAGGACGAGGTGAGAGAAGAGAAAAAGAATGGGGTTCAGTTTCTTGAGCTGAATCCCCAGCATAAAACAAGAGTCCCAGGGCTGCAGAGTATGTGCCATACCCTTTCTTCCTCCCCACCCCAAAGGCAGCCCCGGGGTGGGGGTGGGGGAGCCAGGGGGATCAGCTCACCTGAGCTGCACCTGGGTGGTATAATCGCATTTGGCTCCCGGCAGGACCTCTCTGTCACAGGGAGGGAGAGGGGTCAGTGTGCGGCCCCAGAGGGCAGGGGTGAAGGGACAGACACAGACAATTAGGACGAGGGGGAGAGCAAAGAGACATACAAGAGGAGAGACAAGGCAGGCTCAAGGGGATGGGCAGGGAGAGCGGGGCCAAGAAGGAAGACAGAGGCCAGGGGTAACGCCCGGGTGGGGTGAGAGCACTGGAGAGCTGTACCTGGACGTGAGGATCTGCTGCACCTGCTGGGGTGTGAGCGCGAACGTAAAGTGCGCTTCCTCAAACCGCTGGCTGGAGGTGGACGCTGAGGGCAAGAGGGGGCAGTTATTCCCAGGCTGGTGACCCCACAGGACTGAAGCTTAGGAAAGGCCTGGGAGGAGCATGGAGGCCAGGGGGATCGGAGGGGCCACCGAGAGCCGTACCGAGGGTGGTGGGCCGGATGAGCTCCCCGTGGACTTCGTAGAAGGGCAGTGGCTTCATGGTGACGTCGGGGTGCACGGGCTGGGGCAGAGGGGGGTGCATGTCCACTTCCCGCTTGGGGCCCAGCAAGGTGCCAGGGGCCAAGAGGGCCGGGG
The DNA here is from genome assembly GCA_963693515.1 of Pipistrellus nathusii. Lineage (NCBI taxonomy): Eukaryota > Metazoa > Chordata > Mammalia > Chiroptera > Vespertilionidae > Pipistrellus > Pipistrellus nathusii. The sequence continues at coordinate 35,060,300 of OY882875.1, read as the reverse complement.
GGATGGGAGCCAGCGGACCAGAGGAGCCCACGGGAGGGGTGCCGGGGGGCAGAGAGAGCAGAGAGAGATCGGAGGGCGCCAGTGTCTTGCGTGGGAAGCGCCGGCGGTAAAGCTCTTTGATCTTCATCTGGACGCTGGGGGCACAGCTGGACTTGAGCAGGTGCAGGGCCTTGGCCAGCAGCTCGTGCTTCCGTCCACTCTTGTTCCGGCCAGCGAAGCCAAGGAGCACCTGGAGCTCAGACACCCGGAAACTCATCACCATGTGCTGTGGACAACAGAGGAGCCTGAGAATGCTGCCTGGCAGGGGCTGAGCCACTGGGCAGGCAGGGCCTCTTCCCAGCACTGATGGAAAGGAGCTTTTAGCCTGTGGTTCTCTGCCAGACTGCCAACCTGGCCAAAGAGACACTTTAGTTCCACCCTCTCCCGTCAACCTACCCAGGATCCCCAGAGCTTGAGCAACCCTATCTGCCCACGCGGGCGAGCTGACAGGTGGGGGCAGAGTGCGGACTGCAAGCCAGCCGCTGGCACACCTCTGAGCCCACTGCCACCTCCTACCTCCATCCTGCCTGCAGCCTGGGCTCTCCTTCAAGCTGCTTCCTTCCCCTCCTGCTCTTTCTCAGACCCTTACACCCAGCCCAGCCTCCGGGAAGAGGACAGGGGACGGGGAAGAGGGGAAGAGGGGGAAGAGGGGTTTCCCATGGCCAGACAGCCCACAGGGGAGAAGGGCCAGGCAGCTGGAGGCTTCCCCCTCAGCTGTTTTCCCCAAGCCAGGGTTTTCAGGTCAGGTTCAGTCCTCACAACTCCCCCGAAACCCTTCCTCAGTGCCATTTACATAACCACCTCCCTTTCGGAGGAAAACAAGACCAAAACTGGGGGCGAGGCGGTTGGGTGTGACTGTCTAGGAGGAGACCCTGCCGTGGGCAGGCCTTGCTAGCTGGCCCTCCACACTCCTCCCGCACAGGAGGCCTCTGGCTCCGGCCCTTTCGAGGGCCACCGCTCGGCCATCCTGGTCTCCTCGGCCTGTGTTCCCCACGGACCTCAGCACGAACCCGCCTTTCTATCCCGGAGTGTACCTCCTCCGCCTCGGCCCGAAGGCCACGCACAGGAGCGGGACCAGCCTCTCGGGCACCGGAAGCCTCAACCCCGCCCCCGGGTCAGGGCCGCCGAGAGCCGTCCCCAGGCCCCTTCCCGGGCCAGAGCTCCCCCCTCGCCCCAAGGAGCCTGCGGCCCCAGCCCCGGCCCCACAGTTGCCCCCACGACACGTCGCTGGGCTGCGATCGACGCGCCCTCAGCCTCCCCGACAGCTTCTCCCTCCGGCCATCCCCCTACCTCCGCCTCCACCGCCAAATCCGACTTCCATTCGCGTCCCCGCCCCCGGAGCCCCGGCCTTCCCAGCGGCACCCCGGCGGCCCCACCCCTGCATCTGCCCCGGCCCCGCCCCTGCGCCTGGGGGGGTGGCCCCAGATACACCCCTACATCTGCCCCGCGTCCCCGCCCCCTGCGCCGCGGACCCCAGCTGCACCCCCCCCGTCCCGCCCCCTGCGCCGGGGCCCCCCCAGCAGCGGCCCCGCGCCCCGCCCCCTGCACCTCGGCTTCCCAGATGCACCCCCTCAGCGCCCCCTGCACTACCCCGCGCCCCGCCCCTCTGCTCCCCGCCCCCCCGCGGCCCCCCGCGGCCCCACCCCTGCCTCTGCCCGCAGCCCCGCCCCCGAGCCACGCCGCAGCCTCCGCGCCCACAGCCGGCGCCCAGCGCCCCGGCCCGGGCCCCCGGCGCGCGCCCGCCCGCCGGCCCGCAGGGCCCTTCCCCGCCGCCGTCCCGGCCCCGGCCCCGGGCAGGCGGGCAGCCCGGCACCTTCAGCTCGCCCAGCTCCGCCATCTTGAGGCATCGCGGGCGCGAGCGGGGCCGGCCAGGCCCAGGCACCGGCGCGCGACTCCCCGCCCCGCGCCGGCCGCCGACCGCGGCTGCTCCGCCCCGCCAGGCCCCGCCCATGCCAGGGCCCGCCCACGCCTGACACCGCCCCCTCCGGGCCCCGCCCACGCCAGGCCCCGCCCCGCCAGGCCCGGCCCCGCCCTCGCCTGACGCCGCCCAGCCCGCCGCGCAGGAGGGCCCGGCCGCAGCCCCTCCCACCGGGGACGCGGCCCGCACGCCGGGACCGGGAGGCGCGCTGGGGGGCGCGGGGGGCGCACGGCCCGATGTCGCGGGGTCCCCAGCGGCTCGGGGACGGCGGCCAGGGGCCCGGGAGGGAGGGGGCGGGCGCCGGGCCGGGAGGGATGCGCTCGCGGTCCGGGAAGGATCGGGAACTGCCGGGCCTCGGAGGGGGGAGGGGAGAGCGGAGTTCCCGCAAGTTTAACCGGCGGAATCCAGCGCGGCGCCCCGGGGCGGGTGCCATCCGCCGCGGCGGGGAGCTCCGGGGCCGCGGCTGGGTCGGTCCTCAAGCCCCATCCCCCACCCCTCCCCGAACCCCGCCAACTGCCGCGCACCCGGGTCCGCCCGCAGGACTCCCACTCGGCGGCGGCAAAGTTCGGTGCCGAGCGCGACTTACCGGGCCGGTTTCGGGGAGCGGGGAGGGCGCGGCGAGGGGGGCTGCCGGCGGGGAGGGGGCGCGCGGCGCCTCCCGGCTGCACAGCCAGAGGTCAGTCCCGCCGCCGGACTCTGCGGCCGCGGCTCCGCCCGCGGGAGCTCCGCCCGGCCGGCGCCCGGCCTGGGGCCGCCCTCCCCGGGCCCGCGCGGCGAGGAGGGGAGGGGGCGGGTCTGGGGCGCGGGGGAGGGACCCGGAGCCGGAGACGTTAACTCCTCCGGGGAGCGGGTCTGCAGAGCCACCTGCCCGGATCCCGGCCTTCTGGTTTCTGCTCCGGCCCTGGCGCTGGGTGGGGGCAGGCGGGGACCGAGACCGTGGACCAAGGATCTGGCTGCATAGGAGCTTCCAACTTGCAATGAGACTCTCCCTGGAGGAAAAGCCTGCGCTGCTGGAATCCAAAGCGTACCTAAGGCCTCACTACCTGTGCTCTCCTACCCTGCACCCCACAGACGCCAGAGAACCCACACCTTTGGGACTGCTGAAGGTCAACCGGGGAAGTTTATATATATATATATAGAGAGAGAGAGAGATAGATAGATAGATAGATTTCAGAGAGGAAAGAAGAGGAAGAGATAAGAATCATTGATCGGTTGCCTCCTGCATTCCCCCACTGGGGATTGAGCCCACAACCTGAGCATGTGGCCTTGACTGGAATTGAACCCGGGACCCTTCAGTCCACAGGCCAACGCTCTATCCACTGAGCCAAACCAGCCAGGGCAGAGGAAGTTTTGTGGCCTCCCAGGAAAGACTTCTTCCTGTCTCTCTCTGAACTGCTTACTTTCCTTCTTCCAAAGCCTTGAACTTGGCAGACCCCCCCCATTCTCCACCGAGCTAACCACTCGCATGCAGGTCTCAGGAAAGCACCAACTGGAGGGCAGTTTACCCAAACGAGGTGCCGGCAGCAAACACGGCACTTTATAGTTAGTCGGCTGGGATGATAATGTATTTGGTCGACAAATATTTGAGTGCTGTTCAGAGATTGTGAGTTGCTGAGACTTGAAAGCCTGGCAGTGTAGCAGCAGTGAGTGATAAGGCAGTTAAGCCTATAATCAGCATACAAAACGTGCTTTAATGAATATGAATAATTCTTCTAGCTTAAGCCTCAGTGTATTCCTCCCCCGTGAGACCCCATCCCAGCGTGGGCCTACCAATGTCCCAGGTACCTCCTGTTGGACTGGACCAGGCCCAACTACTTCGTGGATTTTGTCCCTAGGGAAGATGTCCACTTTCATCTGAACTTAGGTTCTTTCCTTGCTTTTTTTTTTTTTTTTTTTAATATATTTTTATTGATTCAGAGAGAAAGGGAGAGAGAGAGAAACATCAAGGATGAGAATCATTTACCAGCTGCCTCTTGCATGCCCCACACTGGGGATCAAGCCCACAACCCAGGTATATGCCCTGACTGGGGATCAAACGGTGACCTCCTGGATCATAAGCTGATGCTCAACCACTGAGCCACACCAGCCAGGCATCCTTGCTTCTTTGCTGCCAGGAATGGTGGGACTTCAAGCTAAACTCAAGTTCCAAGTATTTGGTTCCTAATTCCAACTACTCACGCCAACACTTGAGTCTTCATCAGGCCATAAGCTCATTTCTTGTTCATGCCTCTAGATCAGAACTTACTATGGACTAATTTATATCTTCTAGAATTTTCACTGATCTCAAAAGGAGGCAGCTAGGGATTAAAAAAATAAAAGACAGGTCTAGAGGCAGTCCATGGTCTCTCATTGTTTCTCCCTCCCTTCCTCTCTCTAAAATCAATGGAAAACATCCTCTGGTGAGGATTTTAAAGAAGAGACTGGAAAACTTTGGGAGTGATGGATATGTTCATTACCTTGATTGTGTGATGATTTCATGGGTATATACATATGTCAAAACTTATCAAATTGTACACTGTAATTGTGTGTCAATTATTCCTTGTTAAAGCTGTAAAAATAGAAAAGAAAAAAGTTAACCTCACCTTCATTCCTAGTGATTTCATAAAGGAGGGGTCTCCTTTAATAGTTTATTTGAGCTTATAAATCCTAGCATCTTTACAGTGACAGATCCTCCCTTCTCCCAACTGATGGACAGAGTATGACGTAAACTGCACCTGCGACCTGGACATGCCTGAGCACCTAACCAGGCACCTTGTATGGACTGTACATTGAACCACCAATCAGCACCTGCCACATACCCTAAGCCCCCCCCCCGATTCCTAAATACCTAATCATGTGCCTCATATGAAGCCACCAATCAGCGCGTGCCAAGTACCCTAAGCCCCATTCCTCCCACCCCTCCCCTCAGAAGGCCTGTTCCCCTCTGAACGTGTTGCCACTCCCCCTTGTGGGGCAGGGTCCTTCTCTAATGAAGCCTGTAGTCCTGGTTTTCCGCCCTCTGTCTCATCTTCCATACAGGTCACTAGGAAAGTAGGAGCAGGGCACCTCAATCTGATCCTGCATGCAAGCTCCATGGGTATAAGAACCTTTTGGTGCTTTCACTATCTCGGTGCCTGGTAGGTAGAAGACTCTGTAAATATCAGTATAATAAATGTTACCAGACAAAGGAGGAAACTGCAAATCAGGACCAAGTTCCATATTGAGGGTATTCAAAGACATCTGTGTCGAAGCCGGTTTGGCTCAGTGGTAGAGCGTCGATCTGCTGACTGAAAGGTCGCAGGTTTGATTCCGGTCAAGGGCATGTACATTGGTTGTGGGCACATCCCCAGTAGGTGGTGTGCAGGAAGCAGCTGGTCAATGTTTCTCTCTCATTGAAGTTTCTAGCTCTCACTCTCCCTCTCTGTAAAAAATCAATAAAACATATTTTTTTTAAAAAGACATCTGGGCCCCTTCATGGCCTACCAAGCCCTATCCATAAACTCCATCAGAAAACTGGGGGACGCCGAGGCCGGTTTGGCTCAGTGGTAGAGCGTCGGCCTGTGGACTGAAGGGTTTCGGGTTCGATTCTGGTCAAGGGGATGTACCTTGATTATGGGCACATGTTCAGTAGGGAGTGTGCAGGAGGCAGCTGATCAATGTTTCTCTCTCATCAATGTTTTTTATTATTTCTTTATTGATTAAGGTATTACATATGCCCTTATTCCCCCATTACTCCCTGATGTTTCTCTCTATCCCACTCTCTTCCTCTCTGCAAAAAATATATTTTAAAAACCCACACATACATTATGACCACTCCTATAACTCAGCCATCCTGGGATAAGCTTCTAGGAGCCCCAGAGGGAGCCAGAGGCCTGGCTGCCATTCCCAAAGCTGTTTCCTGACTCATCCTTGAACTTGGTCAAATGATTTCCCCCTCTCTGGACCCCTCTCTCTGCAGTTTCATTTTCCCCACCCACACCCCGTATGTAATAAGACAGGCCATAGTTCTTTTTTGTCCTCTCAGAGCAGGAAGAAGAGGTTCCCCTTAATAGGAACCATTTGGACCTTTTGGATGCTCCTCCTCTTGGCAGTTGCACCGCCTTTTCCCTTTCTACATCAGTCCTGGGTCCGTTCTCCCAGCCGTAAAGCAGTCTGAGCCCATCCACACACGCCCCAAAGCTGACCCCCCACCTTCTCCAGGGCCTCATCTCCTCTGCTCTTTTCCTGGCCAAGCCCCGCAGCCAGAATGCAGCCCCTGTGTGGGCCCCGTCTTCCATGGCGGCCCCTCCCCACTCTTCTCTCAGCCCAGGCAGTCTCTGCTGCCAAACCACTGTAGGCTGACACCCCTCTCCCCCCACCACCCTGCATATTCCAGCAGGGGCTGAGAGAAGGAATGGGGAGGGATCCTTGTGGGGGGCACCAAGCCAACCTTCCAGATTTTGGAGGGCTTCACTGTCTCATTCTCACCTAGCGATTTGGCTACTGGACAAACAGGAAGGAGAGGAGACCATGGAAGTGGCCAAGAGAGGGGCATTTTTTCTCAGTCTGAGAACAGGACAGGGAAGAAGCCAACTCTGCATGTCCCTTCATCCCTCTCCCTGGAATCAGACTTTTCATTCCGCTCTGCTCCCGGGGCAAAGCACACTGACCACATGAGACCATGTGCTTCCGCCTGAACCCACAGTGTAACACGTGATGGAGTGTTTTAGATTATTCATCTCAAAGAAAAGCCACGCCTCTCAAACAGCAGACTCGGGAGTCCCGAGGCAGAACATGAGAGCTGCGCTGGTCAGTCAGACGGATTTGTGAAAGACAAAGCAAGAGAGTCGATCCCTACTTTCACAGAGGGCTGACTTTCACACTGAGTCTTGGCCCATTAGTGGATATATATTTTTTAAAGAATATATATTTTATTGATTTTTTACAGAGAAGAAGAGAGAAGGATGGAGAGCCAGGAACATCGATGAGAGAGAAACATCGACCAGCTGCCTCCTGCACACCCCCCACCGGGGATGTGCCTGCAGCCAATGTACATGCCCTTGACCGGAATCAAACCTGAGACCCTTCAGTCCGCAGACCGACGATTTATCCACTGAGCCAAACCAGTTCGGCTAGTGAATGTCTTTTAACCAGTATTTTTTTCAGTGGAGTATAATAGCAGAGAATAGGCTAGAATAGAAATAGTAAGGAGACATACTATTTTAGGTATGTCCACCCAGGATGTAACATGTATTTCTACCTATGGACCACAAAGTTTAAAAGCTGCTGGCTTATGGAGCCACTTGTGATGAAAAAGATTCCTGTCCCCACCTTAAACAGAAAAACAGTGACAGCCAGTACCATATTGCCCTGCTTTATTTTTACAGAGCTGGCTTCGATCCATATCTCCTCTGGTCTCATCCATGCTGATTCCAGGGTTCCGACTCTCAGGTCTGGGCTCCCTAATGTCAGGCGAAGCTCACCCATACTCTCCCCTAATGGCCAACCCACCACCCACTACAGCCTGATGGAGCCTCTGGCAGCCAGTGGTGCTCTCATTCCCTGCAAGAAGAAGGCCAAGGTGAATGCACGCACTTCCGTAGCCTGTCTCCGCCCGCCCATGCCAACATGCTAAGGGCTCCTCATCGCCCTGGCTGGGGAAGATGGCCACCGGCATAGGGGCGGGGAGACATATGAGAAAAGACTGTTCTTTGTATGCATGGGGTGGGGATGGAGAGATTCTGCCTTTTGTAGAGTCCTACCCTAGGAAACAACTTGGTACCACTCTCCCCCATCACTCATCGTTTACTGATTCTCTCTATCCCAGACGGGAAAAGGTCCACTCCCCTTCTCCGGCTCCATCCCAGGTCAGCCCCTTCAGGCTGCCGCCTCCCAGTGTTGCCCATCGCTGTGACCTCTCGGCGAACCTCACTGTAATGCCCTGTGGCACAGACTCCCCAGGGTCAGCCGCCACTGGGAGCAAAAGGGACTCCAGTTCCCATCCGAAGCCTCTCCCAAGCCCTCTCTCCCAGCGCCTGCCCCCGCGGCCTCAGCCACAGCTCACCGGAGAGGAAGCCCGGCCCCCTCGGGGCCTGCGCCGCCCCGCTTCTCCTGCCGGCTGAGGATCCGCAGCAGGATGTTGTACACGTCTTGTTCCATGTAGCCCTGGGCGTGGCCGGAAAGAAAGAGGGAGAAGAACAGGCCATGGGAGACAGGTGATGGGGAGGCCCTGAGATGTGGTGGAATGCGGTTTACGGACGATGAGCCCTCACTTAAACAGCATTTAACTTTGGGGATGTTTCCTAACCTTTTCAAGGAAAGCAATGATGTTTACTTTTCAGGACTGCTGTGAGGGTTCCGACCCTGAATCTGACGCAAAGCTGCCCTATACAATAAGTGTTCCATCCTTTGTAGCTACTATTCCTATTAGAGGAGCAAGCCCACCCCCACCGCCTCTCCCTTGGTGAGGGAGGAGGGAATTGAGGAAGGGCATAAGGGACAGGGCATAAAGGCTTTACAGTGGGGCAGGAATTGAAAAGGGGGGACAAACACCCCCCTCCCCTCACATTCCCATACCTCAGGACATCCAGAGACCTGGCACTAGAACATCTAACGGAAAAGGGATCCAAATCCCATACTCCCTTCCCTACCCTGTCCCTCCCTCCCCCCGTGCTCACCTGAGCAGCACTCAGCAGATGGTTTCTATAGGTAGCGATGATCTCTTCATGGTTCTTCTGAGAATCCTGGGGGTGAGCATCAATGGGGGTTGAGTGCCCACCCTCCCTACTCACCCCGACCCCCAAGCAGGAGGAACAATGAAACCAAGTGGTCAGCTGGGCCAGAGAGTCTCCCTGGACCCATCACTAGCCCAGCCTGGACCACTTTTGAACAGGTCTCTGCGATTCCCAGAATCCTCCCACTTCCCCTGCCCTCCCTCTTCTCTAGCCGTGACCTTTCCCTCAGGGACCAAACATACCCGCAGCTGCGAGGCCAGGCGCGCATTCTCTCCTCGAACAGCTAGGACCTCCTCTGAGAGCTGCTCCACCTTCTTCAACAACTCCTTGACCTGAGGCCAAAGGGAGCCAGTGAGGCCCAAGTCATGCCCCCCCCCCCACCCAGGGTCAAGGTCAGCTTCCCTTTGCTGAGTCTGCACTATGTGCCAGATGCTTTTACACACCTGTCTCATGCCCTACTCAAAACAGCTCCACTTCTGAAGGGAGTATTATTACTCACATGTTCTTTTTTTATTTTTTTTAATATATTTTATTGATTTTGTACAGAGAGGAAGGGAGAGAGATAGAGAGTTAGAAACATCGATGAGAGAGAGTCATCGATCAGCTGCCTCTTGCACACCCCCTACTGGGGATATGCCCACAACCAAGGTACATGCCCTTGACCGGAATCGAACCCGGGACCCTTCAGTCCCCAAGCTGACGCTCTATCCATTGAGCCAAACCGGTCTCTGCTACTCACATGTTCTTAAATAATTTGTCAAAATCATACAGCTAACAAGTGATGACAAAGTGATGACATATGACTTGAACCAAGATCTTTTTGAATGAATGGTCCGTGCTCTTAAGTCTGCACTGGGTCCTGAACCACTCCTGGCTGCTGACCACTGAGCAAAATGAAGATGAGTGTTTGTGGTTGTGAGGCTACAGCACAAATGTGGTTAAGGATGACCAGCAGTAACAGGAATGGTGGGAGTGAGAATAATAAAAATAACTGATTGGGCACTTATTATTTTCAAAAAATCATTCTGAGTATTTTAAATACAATATCTCATTTAATGTGACCCTCACAACAACCCTTTTATTCGCCTCATCTTATACATGAAAAAAACTGAGACTTGAGATACCAAGTTCAATCAGTAAGTTTTGAGACTGAAATAGAAATCCATCTTACCTAACCTTACCTAATAAAAGCAAAACATGCAAATTAACCACACCCCACTATGCCCACAGCCAATCAGAGTGGTCATGCAAATTATCCTAACAAAGATTGAGGTTAATTTACATATGCAGGCACAGAGCAGAGTGAAGCCTGCTATGAGGGGAAGGGGGGTAGCGGAGGGAGGTACTGGAGTGATGCTCCAGACAGAAGCGAGGATGTGCAGGCTCCAGGCTGCCTGGGAGCGGAGATGTGCTGGCTTCTGGGCAGCTGGGAATGAAGCCTATTCTTCAAATACCGTGCAATGGGCCTCTAGTAATGTATATAAAGTGCTTAGTGTAGGGCAGTGCCTGGGGGGAAGGGGGCAGATAGAAATCCAGACAATATCAGTCCAACATCCACTACACTATTTTCTTTTACCCAGTTGCTCTCTTTCCTCTTCTCCTTCCACATCAACAGAAACCTGTCCTTTCTTTAATTGGCCCCATCCCACACCGATTCCTCTTCTGTGTAACCTTTCTTCTATTTTTATGCACTGTGTATTATGTAAGGCGTATGCTCCCTATATTTTTGAATCCTTATAAATTTGATCATGTACATAAATTTGAATAAGAAGTCTGAATTAATTTCACAGATAAAGTTCTAGAATTAATACTTCATTTATAAGTTAATTTAAAAAATTAGAATTCATAAAACATGCCCCTAGACACATGCAGACTTAGAGCAATCATTAGGAAACTCAGGGGCCAAACACGGGGGTTTTCAAACGTTTTACTCTGCATTGGCGCTCTAGGGCCATGGAAATCCTTCACAGAACCTGCTCGGATGGACGGGGAGGGATGCAGTGGGCCTGTAGCCTAGTCTGCTTCTCTTAATCAGCCTGGACTCAGCTTCTCAGAACCTAGCAAAGCCACAGCAACCACCATAGCATCAGACCGCTCTCAGGCTAAGATATGATTGAAGTCAAAATGCTAATAAGCCATACTGCTCCACAGGTTGGAGCCCGCCACGTTGTTTCTAAACCAGAGTCCAGATTTTAACACCTAAGCCCCTTTCTCTCTCCTATTTATATATTTGATCTTAGAGAGGAAGGGAGAGAGAGAGAGAGAAACATCAATGATGAGAGAGAATCATTGACCGGCTGCCTCCTGCACGCTCCACACTGGGGATCTAGCCCACAACCCCTGCACATGGCCCGACTGGGAATCAAACCTGACCTCCTGGTCCATAGGTAGATGCCCAACCACTGAGCCACACTGCCAACCCTCACCCCCATCTCAACCCCAAACCACCTTAGACCCAGAGAACACAGTGTGACCCTTGCAAACGGTTGGCGTTCTTTTGGGGAGGGACTCCTCTGGCTAACCAAAGGCAGATGCAGCTAGCAAGCCTTCCCCGCCGCCGCCGCATCTCATCACCTTGGCCTCCTTGTCCTGGCACGCCCCGACGAGATGCTCCATCTTCTCTCTCAGCAGCCCCACCGTCTGCTCGAACTGCTCCTGGCACCCGCGCGCCTCGCCGGCCTGGCGCTCCGGCTCCGGGGCCCGGGCCGCCGGGTCCCCGCCGCGGCAGCCGGCCTGGCGGCAGGCGGCGCTGCACTGGTCCAGCAGCGCCCGCAGCTCCTGGCCGCACGCCTGCGCCTGGGCCGCCTGCGAGCTGCGCGCCCGCTCCTGCTGCCGCAGGCTGGCCGCCTCCCGCGCGCGCAGCTCGGCCACCTCCTCCGTGGCCTGGTACAGCAGCTGCTTCAGCTTCCCGATCTCCTGGCTCTTCCCGCGCATCGAGGCCTGCACGGCGCGCAGCTCCGCCTCCAGCTGCCCCAGGTCCTGCTCCAGCGCCGCCACTTCGGGGGCAGCCGGCCCCTTGGCGGAGGTGCCGGGCTCCGGGTGCGAGGCGGGGGCTCCCCGCAGCCGCTGGTTGTCCTCCTCCAGCCGCGCCAGCACCTGCTGGGCCTCGCGGTGCCGGGCCACCAGGGCGCTGATGCAGGCCTGCAGCTCCTGCAGGGGCTCGGGGCCGGCGCCGCGGGCACTGGCCTTGCTTACCAGGTCTGGGGGCAGGCAGTCCCACAGGCCGCGGAGGCCGCTGCTCTGCGACGCCAGGTGCCTGCGCAGCTTCTCGGTGGCCTCCTTCTCCAGGGCCAGCTCGTCCGTCAGCAGCCCCACGCTCCTCCGCAGCTGCTGCAGCTGGACCTGCGCCACCGGCCGGGGCACGAACTCCCGCTGCAGCCGCTGGCTCAGGCACTGCAGCTCCCCTTGCAGCCGCTGCCGCTCCCGACCCAGCTCCCCCAGCTCCTCCATCAAGCTGCTGTTGCTCAGTCTCAGGGCCGACACCTCCTTCTCCAGCGTGCCCTTGACCAGCCCTGCCCCGGGCGGCTGCAGCCTGCCAGGGGTCCCCGCAGACTCCGGCTGGGTCCCAGGAGCCCCTGTCTCCTTCTCTCCACACTCTTCCGTGATGGCTTCTGAGCCTGCCTTTGGGGCGCCCCCTCTGGACTCCTGGGCAGGGGTCCCAGGTGTCGCCTGCAGCCCCGCCTTGGCCCGATCCAGCTTCAGCAGCACCTGCTCCAGCCTGGCCTCCATCTTCTCCCAGGCAGCCGCCGTGGCCTCAGCCCGGGACGCCCCCAGAACTCGCTCCAGGACCGGCCTTGACAAAGCCCCCAGGGCGGCATCCTTTTCCCGCCACACGGCAGCCAGCTCCTCCCTCAGCTGGAGCAGCAGCTGGTTCACTGCTGCCGTGCCCACTGCTTCAGCCCCTGTGTCTGCCCTCTCCGCCCCCGGGGCCTTCGGCCGCTCCTTCTGGCCGGCCTGCGGCTGGTCTGCATGCTCGGGGCCGAGGGCCTGCCCATCGCCAGGCGCCGGGTGCTGTCCTGTGGCTTCCCCCGGAATCCCAGACGTTGGGCCCTGGGGTGGCCCCCGTTGTGGTTGGGACCTGCCATGGGCTTCATAGTATGTCTCCCGGGGGGATGAATCCTCAGGCTTCTTGGGAGCTGATCCTGGGCTGGCTGCGGCTGCGGCTGCGGCTGCGGCTGCGGCTGCGGCTGTGGCTGCGGCTTCGGCCACTGCCCGCTGCTGCTTCTTTAGCTCTCGGACGCCCTCAGCCAGCAAGTCCAGCGGGGAGGCCTGCTCCATGCCATCCCCTCCAGGACGGACACTGGGACTCGGCCCGTCGGGAGCTCTGGGCTCCTGGAAGAGCAGTAGCCCCAGCTCCTGCACCTGCTCTCGGATCTGGTTCGCCAGGCCCAGGTAGGCTGCGGCTTGATCCTCGCACGCTTCTGTCTTTCGCACCAGCTCCTGCTCCAACTGAGACACCTTCTTCTGCTCCTCTTCATACTTCCGCCTCCACTCCTCCGGGCACGCGTCCTCATGCTCCCCTTTCTGCTCCGCCGCAGGCTCTGCTCCCCCAGGGCTCCGGGGCAGAGAGCCCACCGGAGGCTCAGACGGAGAGGCCTGTGAAGCAAACAGAGGAGTGACGGGAGGCCAGGCAGCTATCCCAGCCCCGGAGGGCTTCCCCGCGCTTAGACCATTTTGCCGCCCCCATGGGCACCGCCTGGGAGGTGTCCGGTGGGATGGCCTGGGTGGGTCGGAAGGGGAGGTGCTTAGGGTCTTACCTTAGACACAGCATCTGGGTGTGGAACCAGCCCCTGACCTAGATGAAAAGACACGAGGAGAATGTGACCCTCCCTGAGAGGATGGCCCTCGGGGTCATAACCCTCACCACCAGTCTTCCTGCAGCGGGGAGCCACTCCTGTTCAGCTCAGCAGCCTCGGCTCCCTACCCCAGCTCACTCATCCTGCTCTCTCGCTTTATCAGACACTCTACCCGGCGCTGCTACAGGCACCGGACATCGATGGTGACAAAACAGACATGGCCTGTCATCTGCAGGGTTCAGAGTCCAGCAGGGGGAGATTGGCTGGGAACTCACACAGAGATGTTCAATCACAGCTTAGAAGTCCTGCCGAGAGCGCCAGCCCCCGCTGCCTTGAGTAAGACGGGGCTTCATTAAAGACCTTGGCGGCCCTGCTTTTGGGAACTCGGGGTCATCTCATAGCAGCAGCAAGAAATAAGCAAATCCTGGACTACGGTGGCAATTATCGGTCAGGTAGGTTATTTCCACGGGGACAATGGGTTCTCTGAAGCTTCTCTGAGCTCTTGGGGAGGATCTTGCAGTCGCACAGGGACTGGCTCACCTCCCCGCCGCCAGCTCAGGGCCCTCTGCACCAGCTTGCGCAGCGCCTTGTCCTGTGAGCACTGGCAGTAGTACATGGCGTCGTGGCCCGCGTGGTCCACCATCCCCACGTCTGCCCCGTGGCTCAGGAGCAGCTCCGCCACCTCGGCGCTGCCTTTCTCACAGGCCATGATCAGAGCCGACCTGTGGGTTAGGACAGATATATACATATACACACACACACACACACACACACACACATATACACACACACATATATATACATATGCGTGCGCACACACATACATACACATATACACACATACGCGTACATATACATATACACACATATACACACATATACACACATACACATACATATACATATACATACTTTTTTTTTCCCCGAGAGGAAGAGAGAGGGAAAGATAGAAACGTCAATGATCAGATTCATCAATAGGCTGCCTCCCGCACACCCCGCACTGGGGATTGAGCCCACAACCTCCTGGTTCATAGGTCAACATTCAACCACTGAGCTATGCCAGCCGGGCCAAACCAGAACTTTTCACATGCCATTCCTGGAGCTGCAGCATCAGAAAGCAGGGGCTGATGGCTTCATTTTTCTCTGCTTTGCATATTAAGATTCTGCATAAATTCTTTATTAGAGAGAAGGATTCCATTGCTCAGAAGATAGTTTGAAAACCAGTCAATTAAACTAATGAGTCCAGAGGTATTGATTCTACTTCCCAAGTTATCTCCATTAGGAAGATGGTGAGGAAGCACTGAGTGGGAGCGGGAGGAAAACATGCTTCCCGTCTCTAGGAGAACAGTGACCTCTTCTAAGCCACCGCTCAGAAAGAGACCAAGAACACAGAGGCCAACCCGCCCCCCCCCCGTATACATACATGACCCCCCCACACATACATGCACACACACACACACACACACACACACACCCTCTTTGCCCAGTGGCTCCTTCCTAGAGCGGCCAGGGCCTGGATGGGGAGGGAAGACGGGGAGGGCTCACTTGTCATCCTTGTCCGTGACATTGACCCGGGCGCCCCTCTGCAGCAGCTGTGAGCAGATAGCTGCGTGCCCGCCCAGCGAGGCGATCATTAGGGGTGTGCGTCCGTCCTGCGTGGATGTGGAAAGGGAGTTCCTGAGACAATCCCACCAGCTCCCTCTCCCCACACCTTTCCAGGAAAAAGCCCAGTCCGAGGGCTGAATATCCTTTCGCAGGGTTAAAAGCTCTCCAGAAGATAAGGCTTAACCTCTCTGGGAGGAGGAGGAGGAGGAGGAGGAAGAGGAGGAGAAGGAGGAGGAGGAGGAGGAGGAGGAGGAGGAGGAGGGGGAGGAGGAAGAGGAGGAGGAGGAGGAGGGGGAAAAGGTAGAGCTGTGCAACCCCTGCTCACAGAAGTGAGCCAATCCAGCTCAGAGAGCGGCAGCCTGCAGGGCCCTGGCAGAGTCCCACAGACACTCACGTTATCCAGCACATCCAGGAAGGCTTCATGGTCACACAGCAGCAGCACACTCGAGGCACAGCCCGAGGAAGCTGGGGGGGGGGGTGTGATTGGGTGAAGGGGAGCAGGAAGGGTGCCTAGTCAGATCGACACCCAACAGCCCCTCCAACTATCTTAGTAAACAGCCCTGCCCTCTCCACCAAATGTAATCCTCCCCTCTCCCGCCCCTTCCTTCCCTGCTGCCCTGTGCCCGCAGTGTCCCGGCACACACCTGCCCAGTGCAGAGGACTCCGGTTTTCTGCGTCCACAGCATCTTCATTGGCACCGTGCTGGGAAGAGCCACAGGGAAGCGGCATGGAACAGAGTGGTAATGTTCTCATCCCATGCCCATTGTGGGGTCCCTGGCTCCCTAATGACTACAGGGACCGGTGGGGGGGTCATGGCTCCGCAGGCCCAATCCATGCCTTACAGGTGGCAGGCAGCCTTGAATTTCAGGCCTGGTTCCTAAGCCTAGGGCCTGGGAAAACTCAGGTTACAGGTAAATAAGATGCTAGGACAGTAAGGCCTGGGTCCCTGGCCGGGACTTTGGGATGGTGATTGGGACTCTTGCAAAGCCTGGGAAGAACAAAAGCAGAAGGCAGGAGCCCAATGGCCTGTTGGCCTTCATATTTTTGAAAACTTATGTATTAATTGCCCACATGTCATTTCACATTTCACATGTCATTTCACATTTCACATTTCGCTTTGTGCTCTAGACTGCGAACGGCTCAAAGGCAGACAGTGGGCTTTTGGTTTCATTTGAAACTCTCTGCCCTCCTTCTGCCGGCCCATCATCATCACGGCAGTCAATCTCTGAAGTGGCTCAGCCAATGGCAGAGCTCAAAATATGCATATTGACTGTGGGGGCAGTCAGCCCCTGCCAACTCTGACCTGCCCTTAAGTGCGGGGCCTGCACATAGCAGGCGTTAAATAACTGTTTGTGAATTAAAGAATAAATAATCACCAGCTTTCTTATTGGGGAGGAGGGAGTATATTTGACTAAATATTGCTGTGACTTCAAGACAAAGTTCGGGAACCCTGGGTCCGCTTCTCCCTTCTCAGGAGGAGCATGGAGGGGTGGCTCACCTGGAGCAGGACCTTGACACACTGCGGCTGGCAGGAGATGGTGGCCAAGTGCAGGGCGGTGCTTCCTGGAAGGAGGAGAGGAAGAGAGGCAGGTGGGTGGCCCTGTGCAGGCCAGTGACTCACTGGGAGGGAAGGCGAGAGACGCACAGATAATCAGAGGGAGATTAGAGAGAGAAGCTCTCAGCCTTATGGGGCCAGAAATTCCTGTTCCCCGGGTGCCTGGTGTGCGGTGGAGGTGGGAGGGGGTGGTACATACCCAGCCTGCAGGGAGTGGCCTGCGGGAGGGTGCTGGCCAGACTTTATGAGGAGGGAAGAGGAGGCTGTGGTGGGACCCTCCGGCGGGCCGCACTGGCCCCCATGCTGCCTGCCGTGAGGGAAAAGCAAGCAGCACGCCGCAGGCTGACTCACCGTCCTCATTCTGGCTGTTGATTTCGGCCCCATTTGCAAGCAGGATAGTCAGACATTCCGTCAGGCCCTTGGAGGCTGCCAGGTGAAACCTGCAGGAGAACGAAGGGACCAGGGTATGAGGAATGGGAGAAGCCTCATAATCTCAATAATCACTGCCCGCACACCTACACTCTCTCACCCCAGAGCCCAGCCCAAAAAGATAGGGAAACCCCTGCCCGCCGTACTGAGAGAGGCGGCTGGATGGTCCGCTGTCACGGTGAGAGAAAGCTGGACGCAAATACAGAAATAAGAGCTCCAGCTCCCAAGCAGCCTCAGACTACGGCGGGGCGCCCAGGACCCTTCCCAGACTGGCCGTGTCACAGGGAGAGCCGGCCAGACCAGAGCAGAGGCTGGCCAGGTGAAGCTGACTTGGCAGAGACAAGAGCAATATCCCTCTTGTCCCACTCACTCCGCTTTGCCGTGTGACTCTCGTAGCTGCCACTTCATTCTGAACTTTCCAGGCACACCTCCCATCCCACCCCCACCTCTCTGTGCAATGCAGAAACACTCTGTGTGCTGTCTGGATCCGTGTTCTGTTTGCTTCATGGCTTTATGGCCTTTTTGGTCATTTTGTCAAGCGGGGCTGTGAGGTGGGTGGAGCTCATGGACAATACCTTCTTCCTGCACTTTATGCGGCACTTGGTCCCCAGCAAAGACTTATCAGGACCAAAGGGCCCGGAGCTGTGGGCTTTCCCTGTCCTGTGACACTGGGGTTGGAGTTTTCGAAGGGAGTCATGTGCCAAAGGCGGGTCCAGGGGACTCACTTACGGGGACTGGCCGTTGGAGTTCAGCTTGGTGGGTCGGGAAGACTTCCTGGAGGCCAGGGCGGCCACGCGCCCCACGTCCCCCCGCTGCACGGCCTCCAGCAGCTTCTGATCACGGCGGTTCCATCGCTCCACCTGGGGCAGAGCCGCAGATGGAGGTTTAGGGGAGGGTGGAGTGGAGAAAGGAAGGAGACAGCCCTAGCCAGTTTGCTCAGTGGTTAGAGCGTCGGCCTGTAGACCAAAAGATCCCGGGTTCGATTCTGGTCAAAGGCACATACTTTGGTTGCAGGTTCTTTCCCAGATCAAGCTCTAGTTGGGGCTCATGCAGGAGGCAACCAATCGATGTGTTTCTCTCGCATGGATGTTTCTCTGTCTTTCTCTCTTTTCCTCTCTCCCTAAAAATCAGTGGGAAAATATCCTCGGGTGAGGATGAACAGAAAGGAAGGAGACGGTTAGGAAGATGCCGATCCAGGGGAAAGGAACATCCCTGCGGGCCTTGCAGTGTTCCACTCAGCCCAGGTCACGTCGTCCCTGTTGGTGAACAGTTAAATGTCACCAGTTCACATGCCACCCAGCACGGCTGCTGGTTACTGCCAGCCCTGGACCCAAAGGGGCTTGGACTACTGGATTAAAAACCACTTTTGAGTGCTGGATGCAGAATATTTCAAATGGATTTAATATATATATATAGCATCGATCAGCTGCCTCTTGCACACCCCCTACTGGAGATGTGCCCACAACCAAGGTACATGCCCCTGACCGGAATCGAACCTGGGACCTTTCAGTCCACAGGCCGATGCTCTATCCACTGAGCCAAACCGGTTTCGGCAAAAATATATATATTTTATTGATTTTTTACAGAGAGGAAGGGAGAGGGATAGTTAGAAACATCGATGAGAGAGAAAAATCCATCAGCTGCCTCCTGCACACCTCCTACAGGGGATGTGCCCATAACCAATGAACATGCCCTTGACCGGAATCGAGCATCAGTCCGCAGGCCGATGCTCTACCCACTGAGCCAAACCGGTTTCAGGTCAAATGCCTTTGTAGCCCCCTCTGTGATTATCATTGTGGGTGCACAGCCTCAGAGCAGTCCTAGCCTCAACGCCTTTCCCTTCTGCTCTCAAACGGACCCAAGCGGACCACTCCTGGTTGGACTCACGTGCCTCTCAGCTTCCCAAGCTGCTCTGCTCTGTGTCTGCAGACGTTTGGGAAATCAAGGCACCTAATGTCAGGTCACAGCCCTGAGGCCAGTTATCTACCCATCGGCTTTGGGCCCCAAACTGGGAGGAGAAGCACAGAGTTTCGGTTTTCCCGTCTCACGTCTTTGCCCATTACCCAGCTGCTCTTCCCTTTCAGGGCAACAGCAGCCGAGAGACAAATATAGGCCTCTCGCTGGGTTTCAGAGGCAGCGGAGGCCTCTCCCCTCTCCTCCCTCCCTCCTTCCCCGTTCCGGCAGGGAGCAGCTGTCCCAGATAAGGCCACACCTGGGCGTGCATTGTTCTATTATTCCAGCCTGACTTTCTCCCGGAGATGGGGCAATTACAATAATTGAAGTATCACGGGGTGTGAGAGAGAGAGCTGGGTAAAACCATCCAGGGCAAAACGCACAGAAAAGCCTGGTCTGACCCAGCGAAGGGCCACCGGGGACCTGTCAGCAGGCCCAAGTTTGGGGTCTGGTTCAGCTACTTTCTCAGCTATGTGACCTGGAGTAAGCCATTTCACACCTCTAACCTGTTCCCTCATCTATCAAATGTGGGAAATAATAACTGCCTCATCATGTTGTATGAAATGAACTAATGTGCATAAAATCTCTCTGTAAACTGTGAAGAGCTACACAAGTGTACGGCATCCTTCTAACAAAACAGGAAGCACTGAGGTTTGGTGGTGGCACGTTGCATTTTATGAGGTATAATCTCAACAAGGAAGAGGCTATGGGAGGAGGTGGAAAAATATAGGGCTAATGGAAGCCCAATAACTCATTTCCAAATACTGTTTACATAATTAGGGCAAATTATCCATCACAAACAGGGAAGATTTTGAATGACCCAACCATGAAATGGCCCAGGGGAGATGGATTCGGGGGTAAGACGCCAGTACACGCTTGTAAATCCTCAAAGGCCTTTCAAGTGCTATTTTCAACCAGCCACTCTACATCCCCGGGAAGTGGTTTGGGCTGGTAATTATTTTATCTATCTGACACAAGACGTAACCAAAGCCCAGTGAGGTCCAATAACTGGGCAGACACCACAAAATGGCAGGAACGTTGAGATTAGAACCGAGGCCCCTGCCGTCCAACCCCAGACTCACCACCAGACCACACTACCCCCAGTGACGAGAGACATTTTACTTATTTCCAAACAAACAGCCTAAGGCTGCCTCAGGGCAGAGCCTCCCACTCTCAGACGCTACCTTTCCACACAGAGTCTCCAAGCAGGTTAATTCTCAAAGGACAAAATAAGCAAAGTGATCGCTCCACATACCAGCAGACCGAGAGGGAAGAACGCCTTATCCAGTGTCTCCTGGGTGCTGGGTCACCCTCAGAAAACACAGCCAGCACTCCGCCTCCAGCAGTCACCGCTGCTGAGGTACGGTACGGTAGTACCGTAGAAACTGCTGTTTGGGCTCTGTACTTATTTGGTTATTTTGATTTTCTGAACTTATGTATGCTATCCCGATACTCCATGGATGATGGTTTGAATGTCCCATTGCATGTGATCTCACTGGTCATCGAAGCACATTCTTCTGGGACCCAGGACAGTTTATCCTAAATTGTCTCAGTAGCTACAGAATACTGAGTTTCAATCGACTCAGTGGTCCCGGAATCTGGACAGCACAATTGTTCTAAATGGCCCCTGTGGTCCCAGATAATGTGTTTCTGTTGATTCAGTGGTTCATAAATACTTTAGATAACTTGCTCACGAAACAGGTTCCTCATTCCAGACCCAAAGATGTAATCGGTACCTTTGCCAATATAAGCCAGAGGTGGCAAGCTGTCCGGGGCTGTGAGGTCTGGGGCGCTTTTGCTCCCTCGTGGGCCGCCGGTAGGTCATTTTAATAAATGACTCCATAATTCGACTTTTTGAAGCGTCCTTGTAAGATGGCGGTTACGCTACAACACTACCAGCTGACCTCAGTGGGAAGTCCTCCGTTGAAAATCCTGATTCTAGCACTTCCCATCCTTGTGAACTTAGGCATGTGAAAACTTCCTGAACATCAGGTTCTAAAGACATAAAGCCCCTAGCGCTGTCTGGCACACAGTAAGTGCACAATAAATGTTAGTTGAAGCCCCGTTCTTTCTAGCCTTTGGGGGACTGTGAACAAAAGGGGTCACAGGCTGACCTGACAGCTCAGGGAAGGCCGGCGTGACGGTCTTGCAAACTCAGACCTAAAGCCACCACAGAGGATGGTCTGAAATTAAACTTTAACTAAAGCAGTGATGGTGGGCAGTTACATCCTAGGCCAGCATCTTCCCTGACAAGGTCAACCTTTACCTTATCAGTAACTGAGCTTATCTTTCTTTTTGCATCTATAATAACATACCCTTGAAATGTCAGGTCACTTGTAACTTCCCTTTTTCTGGAGCCCCTGGGGCACAACCTATTGTGCCTGAGCTCCAGGACAGAGACCACAAATTCCTTCATTGTTACCATGTTAATTGTTCCTGTACCCACCTAAGTATGTGCCTATCATTTTACTTTTTATCCAATCCCAGACGTGTGTGTCTCCCCCCCCCCACCCCCGTGCTTTCTCCCGCCTCTCTAGTCTGTCGCCAATGGATCTCATGTGACCCACCTAGGTCCCTTTCCTTTGATTGCAATGTATAAATACAGATGTAACCTGCCATTCTCCGTTACCTCAATTCTCCATTATCTCAATTCATTGAGATTCTGTTAGCTGCCATATGTTGACAGTTTGGCTCAAATAAACTCACAAAAATTCTTTGCAGGTTTCCATGTTTTTTTACTTTAACAGGCACATTTTGGATGTTCCTGGGCTCAGAAACCTCTGTACAGGGGAGTGGAAGGAAGAGATCTTGCTTAGCAGCTAAGCTGTATGGGTGGTACAGTGTTTCCTAGCAAAGTAGACATTTTCTTTTCAGCTAGACAGTTCTAATTCTACTGAATTTACTTAGTATAATCTTGTTTCATTAAAAAGAATTTAGAATAGGTGGAAATTCGTCATGATCAAACCTCTGCAGAGCGAGGGTGGAGGAAGACAAAGATATGCTTCTAAATTCCAAGATCTAGTCCATCGCTCAGCCAGCACCTTGGAAAAGAGGCCCTGGATTACCATCACAGCCTCAAGGGAGCAATTACCAAATTAATCAGCAGGTTCAAATACAGAAATAAGCGCTGTGTTTCTGTAGTTAAGGTTAGGGGCCTTTGTAAAAGTAATTGCAACTCCTTATCTCTGGCTGTGTGCCTGTGCGCCTCCCGCCCGCCACGACAGCACACGGGCAGCAGAGGGAGGGTGGCCACGGCGGTGGGCAGGTGAATGGAAACGGAAAGGTTGTCTGGAAGGATCCAGGAACTGACTCTCAATTTTTAAAATGCAACTGACATTTCTCTGAACTGATTCAGTCCCAGCTGTTTAAAGCTATTTTCTGGCCTACTTCCTGCAAAGGCAGAATAAGCTAATGTGTAAGACACTCTCTTCAAAGCCTTCTACTTGACTAAAATAAGATTATAAAAGCTGATTTTTGTCTGTTTGCTGAATTTCCTATATTCTGGATAACTTTGATTAGTTTTGGTTTTTTTTCCAAAAATGTATTTTATTGATTTTTTTACAGAGAGAAAGGGAGAGAGTTAGAAACATGGATGAGAGTGAAACATCGGATCAACTGCCTCCTGCACACCCCCTACTGGGGATGTGCCTACTACCAAAGAACATGCCCTTGACCTGGGTCTCTTTAGTCCACAGGCCGACACTCTATCCACTGAGCCATACTGGTCAGGGCAGCTTAGTTTTAAAGTGATCAGGCTCCAGCCAGTGTGGCTCGGTTGCTTGAGTGTCATCCCGTGCCCCCAGAGGAAGTTGGGAGTTCTATTCCTGGTGAGGCTCCATTCCCAATAGGGGGCGTGCAGAAAGGCAGCTGATGATGCTCTCACATAGATGTTTCTCTCTTTCCCCTTCCCTCCCATCTTCCCTCCCTCTTTTAAAAAATCAATAAACCTAGCTGTTTTGGCTCAGTGGACAGAATGTCAGCCTGCAGACTGAAGGGTCCCTGGTTCAATTCCGGTCAAGGACACTCCTTGAGTTGCAGGTTCAATCCCCAGTAGGGGGCGTGCAGGAGGCAGTCGTTCAGTGATTCTGTCTCATCATTAATGTTTCTTTCTCCCTTCTCCCTTCCTCTCTGAAATCAATAAAAAAAAATATTTTTTTAAAAATAGATAAAAATATCTTAAAGAAGAAAAAGAAGATGACCAGTGATTTTTCAGTCCTTACTCTGAGAGTGAAGGGCTCTGGCTCTGAACCCAGAGGCGGGTGCGATGGGCAGGGCCAGGCCGGTGTGACTGGAAGCTGGGCTTTAGGAGTGGCCAGGAAGGCTATCACACTATTTTATTTCTCTGACAGGCAGGTCCAGAGTGGTTAGCGACTCGGGGAGTGAGGAATTTCTCTTAGGAGGTATGAGGAAGTTTTATGGAGAAACAATGGCCTGTGAGGGAGCTTTCTGGGATCCCATCTGCCTGAGGAAAGTGTCCTCCCAGCCAGACAGTTCTCAATCTACTCAATGGCTTCCTGTAACCTTGTTCACTAAGGAGAGTTTAGAATGGGTAGAAACCCTTCATGGCCTCAACTTTGTAGAGCTGAATGAAGGACAGAGGGATACTTCCAAATTCCAAACTAACCCTAACCATAACCCTAACACTAACCCTAACCCTGAGGTTGCTCACCCAGCATCTTGGAAAGGGGACACTGAAAGGATTGGGAAGTCAGGTGGAATGAAACAGTGACCCCGTTCCTAAGGCACAGGCGGACTCCACAGACCTGACAGGGAGGGGCCCGTGGCGGACTGCCAGGAAAGAGCCCTTGTGCCTAAGAAAACCATTACGAGGGAGCACAGGGTCTGGGCAGCCTCCGTTTCCGGTGCCCATGTCACTCAGGGAGTGCCTGTGATTGGCTGGCCCATGAGAGAAACAAAGCGGAGAAGCATGTAAGTGGGACAAGGACAGGCCTCAACAGAGCTCCCCGATTGCCTCAGAGCTCGCGTTCAGCTTCTGGGGCCCGCCCGCGCGGAGCGCACTCAACATTTCTCACTTTTGCTCATGAGTGACATCACTCATTCAGTCAGGCTGGGCTAAGCTGTATCACTACAGACACTTGGCATCCTCAATGCACAATTCCCGTCTCCACAGAGAACGTGGTCCCCTGGTGGGGGGTCTCACTGTGAGAGATCCTCAGAGAAGAGGACACACTTCCCAAGCCACCGCCTTCTGCAATCTTTTTCCTTGTGCTTTGTTCTGGGAGAAGAGGGAGTGGAGTGACTTCTGCTGGGAACCCTGAGTGAATCCACTCTCTTCTCGCCGCCACCTTTCCCCAACCCAGTCAAAGGAGGCAGCATAAGCCCCAAACCACTGGGTGACGGTGTACAGGGAAGGAAGATTCTGGGGAGAAGCAGGCGGGAGGCCCTGGCTGGCCCAGGAACCAGTCTGATGACCAGACACTGCAGTGACCCGGTCAGGGCGAATTCTGCAGGCAGCTTCCCCGGATCTGTGTGCAGAAGCCAGGCACCATGCCTTCTCCGGCAGAGCCTGCCAGGCCGGCCAGACTGTAAGATTAACCCGCAGAGAGCAGGCGGGCCAGGCAAAGGGGGGCACAGTGGGGCTGAACAACCATCGGGCAGAGAGGGGCAGAAGCTGCAGGGGAGAGCAGGAGAAGGCAGCTGGTGGGGAGCACCCATTAGAAAGAGGCGTGGAGGGGTGTCTGTGAGCCTGCGGGAATGGAGAGGGGATGAGAGGGGGGGAGGCATGGGTGCAAGGATGGAGAAGAGCTAGGGAAGGCACGGGGCTGGGAGAAAACAGCATGAATAGGACCAGAGGGGAGGGGAGGGCGGTGAGGACAGCACCGGACTGGGCTTGGGGGACAGAGTGGAACTTTGGCTGAGCTGGGGCTGTGGATAGGAGATGGTTCAGAACTGAGAGACTGAGCAAGAGTAGAAGACAGGCCTTCCAAAGGGGACAAGGGCTGCAGGGAACATACTAGAAGCTGGGATTGTAGGTGACAGCAGGACAAGAAAGGGCCAAGGCAAAGAACCTTGGGGAGGTCAGAGGTTAGCAGAGTCTGGGGGCAGGGTCTTGAGGGAGGCAGGAACGGCGGGCTGGCTACATTCTGCATTTAGGGAAGGAAGACCTGGAAAGACCGAGAGAGGAAAAAGGCAAATGGTGCCCCGGGGTGGGACACAGGGTCTCCACAGGGCTCAAACTCTAGCCCCGTCCCCATACTCCCAGACGTTTTGGCACCTACCGCCACCTTTGAGCTGGAGCAGGAGAAGAAGCGCTTCATGGCCAGTGCCAGGGCCAGGGCCAGGGCCACGGGGGGACGGGGACGCGCGGAGGAAGGGGCCACAGGATCCCGAACCCACCGAACTCGGTCGCGGCTGTGCCAGGGCAAGCTGTCAAAAGCAGGGCCGCCCCGCCCCCGGGCCGCCCGGCTCGCTCAATCAGACACCAGCCCCGCGGGCTGCGCTCACAGCTCCGCCCCGGCCCTGCCCCTCCGCCGCGGCGGAGGCGAAAAGCCTGCAGTCTAGGGCGGCGACCTGGGCTGGGTCTCAACCCCCGCCCTCCAAACCGAACCGAACCGAACCCGCCCTCCAAACCGAACCCGCCCCGCTCCGACCGCTTAACCGTAGACAGAACTGCCGCGTGGGCGGCGCTAAACCCCTCCCAGGCCCCGCCCCAGCCCCGCCCCCTCCACAAACCGCCAGTCCCAGCCCCGCCCGAAGCCACGCCCCGCCGCAGCCCCGCCCCGCCCATAGCCCCGCCCCCGCCCCGCCACCAACCGCCAGCCCCAGCGCCACCCGACGCCCCGCCCCCTCCGCAGCCGCCCCGCTCTAACCCCGCCCCCAGGCCCGCCTGGGCCCCCTTGCGCCGCAGGGGGCGGGCATCCCGGCTTCTCTCCTGCGCTCTGCTGGTACCATTGTCGCATTAACCTCTATTCTAAGGTGACCAGACGTCCCGATTTCTAACAATTTGTCCGGCGTCCTGCGTCGTTTTGAAAAAGTCCGAGGGACGCGGGACAAATGGTTAAAAGCGGGATGGCCTAAACAGGTTTGGCTCAGTGGTAGAACGTCGGTCTGCGGACTGAAGGGCCCCAGGTTCGATTCCAGTCAAGGGCATGTACCTTGGTTGCAGGCACATCTCCAGTAGGGAGTGTGCAGGAGGCAGCTGGTCGATGATTCTCTCTCATCGATGTTTCTAACTCTCTCTCCCTCTGTGAAAAATCAATAAAAAATATTTTAAAAATAAAAAATAAAGTAGTTGAATGTGATTTAAAAAAAAAAAAAAAAAGCGGGACGTCTGGTCATCTTACTCTATGGACGCTTTCGTTCCATCCAGAAACCTTTGGCCAACGAGCTACCTCTGCCTCCTCCCCATCCCCCCGCCAAAACCAGGCGCGAGGAGGACCCGAAGGAACAGTTTGGAAATGGGGGAGACTGTAGTGTGGATGGTGCATGTGACTCGGCGAAACATGGGGAACAAAACTTGAGGAAAAGGGGGTTGGGTTTAACCTCCTAAAAAAGCACCTGTAAGTTAGAAAAGGGCAGAGGAAGAAGAGAGAATTTTTGTTTTAAGCATAGGCCATCCTCCTTTGCATTCTTTAAGGGGGAAAATGTGCTTTTTAAATTCAAACTCAGCAATTCTGACTCGAACAATCAGTCCCAGCCAACTGGTGTACCCTGCGGCAGGCGGCCAGAGCTAGCCCGCCCCCCCCCCCCAACCCCTAACAGAACCTAAAGGTCACAGCGGGACGTCTTCACGTGGCTTAGAAGGCTCCGAGGAGCTGACCCTGCCTTCTCCAGCCTCATCTCCCACTGCTTGCACAGCAGTGCGCAGGGCGTTCTAATCACTGCAGTTTCCTTCCCAGCTGGTGACTCCTCCTCTCGCACTTGGTGGTCCCTCAAGCTAATCTTTTTCCTGTAAAGTTTTCCCTTTTAACCCTGCCACCACCACCCCCTAAACACACACACGGTGCCAAACTGTGCGATGCAGTTCTAATTCTGCTATGTCATGTAGCAACCACCTCTCAGTAATTGTATTTGTTTATATGTCTGTTTTTCCGATTAGACTGGGCTCTTTGATGGTAGCAGCTGTATTTTCTATTATTCTCATTGCCTGGTGCACATTAGGTGCTTCATGTCTGATGAGAGAATGAAAGAATGAAGAAATAAAGGCACAATAATGAGAAAAGAAGGAACACGCATGTCTGAAGAGAGCTTGTTGTTTCTACAGTTGTTTCTCCAACTTGCTCTGCTCCAAAGAAAGAGGTAACAGGCTTACTGAAGAACTAGAGGCCTGGTACACCAAATTGAGCAGAGGTGGGGGCCGGTAGCGGCTGCCAGCTACCGGCTGGGGCCTCCCTTCCCTGGCTACAGGCTGCTGCCAGGGCCTTCCTTCATTTCCTGCCACCCCCTGGTGGTCAGTGCACATCATAGCAAGTAATCTAAAACTCCTAGTTGGTGGAACTCCTGAGGGGACACTTTGCATGTTAGGCTTTTATATATATAGAAGATAGATTAGAGTTAGAAAGTTCCATTCTGAGGGGGGGGGGGGGAAGTCCCGTTCTGGAACTGAGAGATAGAGAGGGATCTCTAGATGAATAAGAATACCAAAAGTGCTCTTTTAATCTTATGGAAAAAGAATCAGATGAGCTCGGCCTATATGATTCTGTGGTTGAGCACCAACCCATGTACCAAGAGGTCAATGGTTTAATTTCCCATCAGGGCACATTCCTGATCCCCAGTAGTGGTTGTGCAGGAGGTAGCCAAGAGATAATGTTTTCTTCACTTTCACGGATGATTCTATCTCTCTATTCCTTTTCTTTCTCCTCTCTCTAAGAAATCAATAAAAACATATCTTTTTAAAAAAAAAATTAGATGAACCAGTCCTCAAGGAAATCCATCTCCCTCTGGATAAATCCATTTCCCTCTGGCATGGATAAAAAGGGGAAATCTGTTATAACTATGGCCTCCATCCCAGCTCTATAAACAGTATGTTCCATACAGGCTGATTAAGCTTTTGCCTACATGAAGTACATTGATGGCCACCATGGACTGCTAATGCCACAAAGTAACTCACCAGCTTGCCACAGAATAGTTGTCCCTGCCTAGTAGGCCAGATGCCACCATTCTCAGGTCAGGTGACAGAGGCAGGGACAGTCTCTAGGCCATTGCTGAGGTGCAAATGTCCCTTGAGGGTAAGACAAGAACTCTGGGTGCCTAAAAAAATACAATAGATTTGATTTCTACCATTACAACCTAAGTTCATTAGCTACTTATCACCTCGGTGGGCATGAGGGCTTATTTCACAGGGGATGAGGTGCAGGGTAAGAGTTGGTGGGAGGAGACAATAGCGTACAGAAGAGACAGATCTTCAGCGTCTGTGAAGGAAGGGAAGTCAGGATGGCCTGGTGCCTTACTATACCCCTCGTTCTATCTTCACAATACACAGCAGGTAGGTTAGTTAATAACAAAATATATTTATAACAATAGTGACCATTTATGAAGACAGCATATGCTCACTTAAATTATCTCACTGAGGCCTCACAACCCTAGTAAGTTTAAAGATAAGAAAGCCAAGACTTAGAGAAGTCAAATCTGTTCAAGGTCAAACAAGTTTTAAGCTGTAGAATTTAGATTTAAACCCTAGTCTGTTTTCATTCTTAAACACTATGTCACACAGCCTTTTGTTATCTGAGCCGTGGGCTGGTTATGACTTGCCCAAGGCCACTAGCTAATAAATGGCAGACCTGGGGCTTCAATCCAGGCCTATGTGCGTCCCAAACCCCACATTTTACACAGGAGGTTAGAGCTCATTGCAGGGGGAGAGGCACAGAAAACATTTCAAGCGCTTCATAACTTTGCCTTTGAGGGACTCAGTCGTTTAAGGTCTCACCTCAGGGGAACCAAGAAAACCTCTCTATCCTAGGGGACTCAAAAAGAACGGAAGTCACTTGACACGGAACTTTATTTGCTCTGGCCATCTGATACGCTGTCCACCGTGCTGGACAACAGAGACAGTGCCCTCTGCAAACAGCTCCACACACGCCAAAGTCAATACTGTGGGCCTCAAGGACAGCCGTGAAGGACAGGTTCTGGGTGCTGCGCCCTGGAGACCAACAACTGACTTTGGCATCCACAGTCTTGATGACAAAGAAGTAGAAGTTACCCAGTTGTTGATGAGAATCAGTTTCTCTTAACCGGCCAGGACCAAAAAAGGGGATGGGGTGGGGGTGGGCCAGAGATGGAAATGAACTTGAGAATGTCTAGTAAACATCAGGCAAGGGCTGGCCACATGCTTCCACCACAGAAGCCCTGCAAAGGAGGAGCTGCCCCAGAAACATGTTCCTGGGAGCTGTTTGTGCTAAACAGCCAGTGCTGAGCAAGGGAGGGCTTGTTCCTCAGAGACCTCCTGCCACTCACTTTGGCTTCCTCCTCAATGCATGGATACCCCACTCATTCAGACTCCCTGGGGCTGCTGCTTCCCGGAGCTGGTGATGTGGGAGGGTCCCTTTCCCTTCTCTGCAGTTTACAGAGGGCTCAATAAAAAATTTGTGAGGCCTGAGGAAGGAGAAAAGGCTACCTGGGTTATCCAGGCTGCTCTGCTATTCCACCTCCAGCCACCTGGGGGCCTCTGGCTCCAGTGATTCGGGGCTCTGGCTTCGCTCCCAGGGCATGGTGGGAGCTGGGAAACCCAGACGCAGCGGGCCTGGACCAGCTCCGCTTCCCCAGCACCTGAGGGCGGGCCAGCGCACCGCCACGTCTCGGGTTTCAGGGGGATGGCAGTTGCCTGTCTAAAGGCTCCTCTGTTCCTTGGAATTGTACAGAATGTCTCTTGTGGCTTTTCCTCCTCCCTCTTTTTTCCTGTTGACTCTCCCCAGTTGGCTTTCTGAATCACCAGGCTCCAGAGGGAAGCAGCAGATGTTGACTTTACTTCTTTCAAGCCAACGTCAGCTCCCTCCTGCGGAGCGGGGAGCCAGCAGGAAGATGAGAGGCAGGGGACAGAGGGAGACAGCCTCACCCTTCCCAAATGGTGCGGGAGGCCGGAGAGGGACTCTGAGAGGAGGCAGGGGCCTAGGCAGAACATTCCCGGTTCCCGAGGCCAGAGGAAAAGGCCCCCCGTGCTGGCCGCGGAACCATGAGCATGAGCAGACAGTGGGAGTGCTCCCAGTCTGGGTGCCAGCCCTTCTTGTCTGAGGTAAGACCTCATCTCTGGCCAGCAGCTTCCTCATGACTACACAGTCAGGTCAGGGTTCAGGGGAGGGGAGGCCGTCCCAGGGCGTGTTCTTGTCCCCTTGGAGCCCCCGGCCTCCGTTCTGTTGCACTGTCTTTTGGAGAAGCTCCCAGGGAGGACTTGCCAGGACCCTCTATTCTACATTCATTGCTCCGGTTTCTCTTCTCTTTTTTCTTCCTCCGGGATCTTCTTACGGGCAAAGAAGCCAAGCTGTACAGGAAGAGATAAGCGTTATTGTCAAATGGCCTGCCCGGGGGCCTTGCCAGCAGCCCTCAGACGTATCTGAAGTTTTCACTTTGGTTCTGCTTCCAAACATGAGGCTCCCGTTTATTTTATTTGGCGTAGTTTAAGTCAACCGCTGTTTGTGGAGCTCAGCGGGGGAGGGTGGGCATGACACCCACGGCCTGCCCCGCACAAACCCGGTTTTCCCTGCGACCATCAAGGACCCCTCCACGTGTGGGCACCAGGCCCGTCCTTCCCACCACAGCCCTGCTTACCTTCCAAAGGCAGAAGACCAGGAGAGCCAGCAGCAGCAGCCCGCCCAGGACGCTGCCAATGAGGACCCACAGGGAGATGAGCACAGGGCGAGTCTGGATCACTTCCAGGAGGCTCTGTGTGGGGGGAGAGCGGTCTTTTTGTTTTGTTTTGTTTTATTTCTTTATTGATTAAGGTATCACATATTTGTCCTCAACCCCCCTATTCCAATCCCCCATCCCTCCCCACTCATGTCTGAGAGGGCAGGGCGTGACAATGTCCTCGACCACTGGTTAGGCTCATCTGTGTGCACATAAGTCCTTGGGTCGATCTCTCCCTTTCATCCCCACCCTCCCTTTGAGGTCCAACAGTCTGACCCATGGCTCCTTATCTCTGGGTCTGTTCTTGTTCATCAGTCTACGTTGTTCACCATTTCCCCTAGATAAGTGAGATGGTCTTTCACCCACACCTTCTCATCCAGCTAGCCGGCCCCCATTCAAGCAAAGCCAGCCCCCAAATAGAAGACTAATAGGAATGGAACGGAGGCAGGAGAGGGGGCAGTGGGACCCCAGCATCCTGACTTGTCACTTCTGACTCCTCCATTGCTGCCAGGTGAAGACACTTCTGAAAACAGCCCACACGTGCCCTTTCCCCACCCCCACCCCCATCCGGGAGGCATCCCATCGATGTTCCCACAGCTCTCACACTCGGCCTCCAGCCCACCTCACTCCAGCGGGAGGCGTCGGTCAGCCGCAGCACACCGCCCTCCTCAGCTCCCAGCTCGAAGGTGCTGACCACCGTCAGGGACTTGAATTTGGCCTGCGGAACGAGGGGACGGGGAGACGTTCAGTGAGCCATCCTCGGGGACGGTGGCAATTGGAGCCCCAGTAACAAAGCTGAGGCTGAGAGACACAACTCTCAGGACTCTGAAGACCAGAAGCAAAGGTTGGAGACCAATGGGGAAAGAGAAAAGGGGTCATAGACGGAGAAATGAGAGGAATCTAAATTATGGAAGTTCTCTCAAGCTAGGGTCCTGCGCTACGCTGTCTGCTCTACCGAAGCGCATCCGACTTCCCTTTCTTAGGCTGAGGTTTAGACATCACCTCCTCTGGGATTTCAGAAAGCATTTCCTTCTGAACCCCACCAGCCCTGATACGACTATAATATTCTGTTTCCTTTTCTGTCTTTAATTAATAAGGGCTGTGTCTTACTAATTTAGTGTCCCTGGCCCTGCCAGTGTGGCTAAGTCGGTTGAGCGTTGTCCTGTGCACTGACAGGTTGCTGGTTCCATTCCTGGTCAGGGCACATGCCCAGGTTGTTGTGGGTTCAATACTCAGTTGGGGTGCATATGGGAGGCTTCCGGTCAATGTTTTTTTTTCTTTCTCTCTCTCACGCTTCCTCTCCCTCTCCCTTCCTCTCTTTCTAATATCAATAAAAACATATTTTTAAAAAATCTTTAATTATGTGTTCCTAGTGTCTAGTACCTAGCACAGTGCCAAATACCTAGTGGTTTCATAATAAATCTTTGTTAAAAGAATGGCTGAATGCCCTGGCCAGGCAGCTTCGTTGGTTAGAGTGTCATTCCACTCTGCCGAGGTTGTAGATTTAATCCCCAGTCAGGGCACACACAAGAATCAACCAATGAATGCATAAATAAGTGAAACAACAAATAGATGCTTCTCTCTCTCCCTCCCTTTATCTCTCTCTAAAATCAATTAAAACATTTAAAAAGAATAATAAATTAAAAAGAGGATACCAAAGCCCAGATGGTGTGGCTCAGTAGTTGAGCATTGACCTATGTATTATACCAAGAGGTCACCGATTGTTCCCAGTCAGGGCACATGACCCAGTTGTGGGCTCCATACCCAGTAGGGGGCGTGCAGAAGACAGCTGATCAATGTTGATGTTTCTCACGGATGTTTCTCTCTCTCTCTCCCTCTCCCTTTTTCTTTCTCTAAAATCAATAAAATGTTATTTTTAAAATAGAGGTTGCCAAAAAGAGATGAAGAGAGAACCAGACTTAGAGAGGAATGGTCTGTCAGAGTTAACTTCCCTTAAAACATAAGTCTACATCCCAGGCATGTTGTGTTATTCAAAGCAGATGGTATATGAGGATGCACAGTAATTATCCCCAGCACTGAGTAGCTGTCACAATGAAGATGTCATTTTCCTGCTCAGGAATTCACACTGACTCCTAACTGTCAATCATATTAAGTTCCATTTTATCTCTCTAGCGTTAGAGATCTTTTATAATTTAGATTTCTCTCAACTATATAATCTTACTTCTGACTACCTTATAATACATATCCTACTATTGTAAGTCTACTATTTGTTCATTTATTTAACAGAAATGTGTTAGGTCACTACAATGATTTAAACATGGTGCTAACCATTGGGGATAGTCTCCTCAGAGTCTCCTAGTACAGAACCTTTTAAATAGTAGGCACTTGATGGATTATTTTTTTTTATGGATTATTAATTGATTGAATTTTAGGTATCCTATCAATGTTGATTGATGATAGGATGATAAGTGGAGGATAATAACTAGCTTTTAATGAGCCCATCTCATTATTCAATTATTCTTTACAACAACCCTTGAAAGTAGGTGTTATCACCCCCACTTTAGAGATGAGGAGGAAGAAGCTTAGAGATGAAATAACTTGCTCAACATCCAGCAGCTAGTAAGAGGCAAAGTGGAATATGAACACTGTTTACTTGCAAAGCCTGTGCTCAGGTTCCAGATGGGAACAGAAGGGAAGAGCAGTAGGGAATGAAGGCTTACCCTCCGGAAGAACTCATTGTGCACCAGTCTCAGCAGTCCGACAGAGGCCTCGGTCCCCTTTGCGAGCCGCCCGAGGTGGCACCGCACCACCTGACACCCAGTGTTGCTCCCATTCTGTCACGAGAGAGACACAGGTCAGGGCCTGGAGGAAAGACCTCCCACTCCCCGCTCCAGGCTCTGCCCCAGCCCGAAGGCTCCAAACGCCACTGTTCCCACCCTGGATACATTGCTCCATCCTGTGACGCATACCAGCCTGGCCGTGTGCTGGAGTTCCTCCGGGTGTACGTGGGGCCCTGTGGGCTCAGTCAGGTTCTGCACGGCGCAGCTCGCCTGGAAGGAGATGGCACTGGAGGGACGCTCTTGATGGTGAGAGGCCAGCCACTTCATGCTAAGCGGCAACTGCCCACTCTTATAGCGGGGGAATCCCCATAGGAAAGGTCCCCCCGGGGGTAGGAGCCCTGAGGACCCTGCAGAGAAGGGGCTGGTGAGTCCTCCAGACCGAGGTGGAGGGCTCCACATCCCCCCGAGCCCAGACTCACATTGTGAGTGATGACCTGAGACAGTGACAGGAAGTAATTGCCCCCATGGGCCACGGCGGGAAGGAAAGCGGAGATGACGAGGCCACTGACCACATAGCAGCCAAGGTTCTGGACCTGAGAGGAGGATTGAACACGGGAAGAGGAGGAGTCAGAAGATCCTTCGTCATCTGCTCCTCTGTAGCCTAGGTCCCACTGCCATCTAAGAGAGGCTTTCCCCCCGGACGCCTCCCCCTCCCCCTGCTCACCCCAAGGCCCTCCAGCTTCTCACCCTAAGAGTGGTTTTGAATTCAGGGCCAGGACCCACTGGGAGGGTCCCGTACGGATGAACCTCATAGCGGTGCATAGTGGACTCACTGCGTGGACACCGGGTCAGGAAGGACATGGCCGTAGCCATGACACAGACACAGGCACATGGTCAATGCATAAATGGAGTCAGGGAAGGCCGAGCCAGCACATGAACAAAGAGGCGGGGGTACATAGAGAAGAGAGACATGAGACATGGCAGACTAACAATGTCTATGGCCACATCCCATATCCCCCACCCTCGCTCCAATCCCCAAGCCCAGCAAAGCCCCATCCCTAGGGAGAAAGTAAGATGCTTAAAAGAGAAGGTTTGGCATGCGTGGGATTGGGGGCAAAATGATGGAGCAGCCCCCAGGGTTTGAAGGGAGAGGTGGAAACACAGACTATCAGTCTGAGGTCAGAACGGGGTCGGGGGGTCCCAGAGGGGACCACGCCGTACCTGGAGAAGAGAAGGTGAGGTTCGTACTGGACGTAGGCTGAGGTCTGGGCTGTGTTATCGTGAAGGGTCTCATTTCTCTCCAGGCTGTTGCTGGAGGGCAAGGGGAGAGGCTGACATCCCGTCTCAGACCCGCACTCAGGAGGAGAGGAGTCAGGCTGTGTATCCCCCTCCCCCAACACACATCCCACCCAACCACCGAGGCCACCGGGAGAGGGCGGAGGAGGGTCCCTGTGCCTCACCTGGTGGCAGTCAGCCTCACAAGGACCTGGCTCAGCAGGGAGGAGCAGCTAAACTCAAACTCCAGCAGAAAGGTCACCTGGAGGCAGGAGACACGGGTCATGGTACAGTCCTAGTCACGGGGCAACTACGGAGGAGCAGGCCCCTGTGCCTCCTTCTCCAGCCCCCAGCCCCCTGCCCCCCCCAGTCCCGCACCTGCTCTCCCAGAGCCCCTTTCTCCTCCTGGGCCCCACTTACCTTGGCTCCAGTCTGAAAGACGGGGTGTCCCACACTGCAGAGCCGGGCATGAGGGGAAGGCAAGGCACACTCCACCTTCACCGACCCGTCCCTCTGAGAGCAGAGACACGGGGGTGGAGCAGAGCTGGGGCTGCGACCACTCTCCTGCCCGGGGCCCCTGAGCCTTTCTCTAGAATCCCTGCAGCTGAGGACAATACCCTCTCTTCTCCCTCCTTCTTCCCCGCCTCCTCCCCAAACCCCTCACCCCTACACCCACATCCCCCACCTCGGACACCTGAGGAGTGAAGCTGGCCAGGTGGAGGTTTCTAGAGAAGCTGAGGCTCAGGCTGGTGTTGTAGGCATTCTCCTTCCTGTTCTCCAGGGTGGCTGTCACCAGCACCTTCCGCCGACCTTGAACCACGAACGGGTCCTTCCTAGCAGAGATGCAGAAGGGAGAACGCAGAAGCTGAAGGAACGCCAGAAGCCTCACTTCTGTTTTTCTGGGCAAAGAGCCACCCTCCAGTTCCCTTCCAGGCCCTTCCAGCCTGGCTCCGGTCACCCTGGTGTGGCCACATCCCGTCCACCCCACCTGGAGCCTCTGATGTCCATCGTCGCTCGGAGCACCAGGTCTGTGACACACTCATTGTCTGGGCCACAGTCCTTGGAGAAGGGCACCTGGAGGAGAGAGGAGGGCCCTGGCTGAGGAGAAGGCGGGGAGATAGGGATGGCATTGGGAGGAAGGCCAGGAGAGAAGAGGGGTGCCCTGCTCAGATCCCCTGTGACCTCATCTCCTCCCTCCCCTCTCTTTCTCTTGAGCAGGGCAGGGCAGAGTTGGGGCCCAGGACCAGGCAGGGCGTGGCACTGCTGACCAGCTTCCGTATAGAGGTGGGTGAGCCCTCCTCCAGCACAGGGCCTGGCTTTGTGGTGTTGTCCAAAGCAAAGGTCACGGTCAAGGCCACCGGCCGGAGGTAGTCTGATGTATCCTGAGGGAAACGGGAGGCAAGGTCAGGGGGCAGCCCAGGCCCTGCAGAATGTAGTCATCCCAGCGATCGTTTGCTGAGCACTGTCCGAAGGTTTTAGCAATACTATCACATTTACTTCTTTCTTTAAAAAATTATTTCCTAGCCGAAGCCGGTTTGGCTCAGTGGTAGAGCGTCGGTCTGCAGACGGAAAGGTCCCAGGTTCGATTCCGGTCAAGGGTATGTACATTGGTTGCGGGCACATCCCCGGTGGGGGGTGTGCAGGAGGCAGCTGGTCGATGTTTCTCTCTCATCGACGTTTCTAGCTCTCTAGCTCTCTCCCTTTTTCTCTGTTAAAAATCAATAAAATATATTTAAAAAAATTATTTCCTGATTGACTTGAGAGATAGAAGAAGGGAGAGAGAGGAAAAACATCAATTTGTTGTTCCACTCAGTCATGCCTTCATTGGTTGGTTCCTGTTTGTGCCCTGACCAGGGAACAAACCCGCAACCTTGGCACATGGGACGATGCTCTAACCCAGGGGTCGGCAAACCTCGGCTCTCGAGCCACATGCTGCTCCTTGGCCCCCTGAGTGTCCTAACGCCACTTCTTCAAAATAGACTCGCCCAGGCCGAAAACCGACTTCTGCGCATGGGCCACGGAGTTCCAATCGCACTGTACGTGCGCGCCCACACGTGGTATTTTGTGGAAGAGCCACACTCAAGGGGCCAAAGAGCCGCATGTGGTTCTCGAACCACAGTTTGCCGACCACAGCTCTAACCAACTGATCCGCCCGGCCAGGGCCACAATTGCTTTTTTTTTTTTTTTTTTTTTTTTTTAAATATATCTTATTGATTTTTTCAGAGATGAAGGGTTAGACAGAGAATTAGAAACATCGATGAGAGAGAAACATCCATCAGCTGCCTCCTGCACACCTCCCCACTGGGGATGTGCCTGCAACCAAGGGACATGCCCTTGACCGGAATCGGACCTGGGACCTTTCAGTCTGCAGACCGACGCTCTATCTACTGAGCCACACCTGTTTCGGCCACGTTTGCTTCTAATACAACTCCTGTGATGC
The DNA here is from genome assembly GCA_963693515.1 of Pipistrellus nathusii. Taxonomy (NCBI): domain Eukaryota; kingdom Metazoa; phylum Chordata; class Mammalia; order Chiroptera; family Vespertilionidae; genus Pipistrellus; species Pipistrellus nathusii. The sequence continues at coordinate 35,023,058 of OY882875.1, read as the reverse complement.
AGTTATTATCATCTTCTCCAACCCCCCAACCCCCTGCTTTGCCGGCAAGGAACCCCGCGCGCTTTCCAGATCACACAGGTGGTAAACGGCAGTTAGAATTCAAACCCAGATCAGCCCAACTCCAAAGTCTGAGTTGCTGAGCTTCCTCCTCTGACCCAGCGGCACAGCAGCTCCCGCCCCTGCCCCCACCGCTCACCAGCACGTGGAAGCGCAGCTGCTCGCAGGTGACGTTCCCCACCGTGAGCCGCAGCCGCCGCGGGGCCAGCCGCTGGCCGGCGCCGTCAAAGGCTGCCCGCGCTCCCGCCGTCCACTCGTCCAGCGATGCTGCGAACTGCAGGTCTGCGTGGGGCAGGCAAGAGTGCGGGTCAGAGGGCCCGGGGGCGAGGCTGGCACGGGGCACGCGGGGCCGGGAGGCGCAGGGTCACTCACGGAGCCGGCGGTCCCAGCGGCCGGGCGTGCGGGAGGTCGCTCGGAAGCACAGGGCGGCGGAGAGGCAGGCCGCCTCCTGGCCTCGCCGCACGCAGTCCCTCTGGACCACGCTGACAGCCGGCGGGCTCACGGCCAGGGACGGGGCCAGGCGGACGATGGGCCGGGAGCTGGGCACAGGGTGGGAGAGAAATTCTAGTCGGAGGAGAGACCTTGAGAAAATCCACTCCCAGCGTTTGCCTCCTGAGGTCAAAGGAGAGAACGAGGGGCTAGGTGTACAGGTCACCCTCCCCTGATCCTTCCGACAGAAGTCAGATAATAGCTAACATTGAAATATATATATATTATATATATATATATAATATTTATATATATTAAAGCATATATCTTTTTATTGATTTCAGAGAGGAAGGGAGAGAGAGAGAGAGAAAGAAAGAGAGAGACAGAAACATCAATGATGAAAGAGAATCACTGACTGGCTGCCTCCTGCATGCCCCCCACTGGGGATCGAGCCCACAACTCAGGCCTATGCCCTGATCAGGAATCGAATTGTGCCCTCCTAGTTCATAGGTCGACATTCAGCCACTGAGCCATGTGCCCAGGTGGTAACAGCTAACATTTAAGAAGTACTTGCTATGTGCAAGGCACTGGGTTAAGATCTTTACATGGATTACCTCACTTAATCCTCACAATGAGCCTCTTAGGTAGGATTGTTCCCTTTTTAAAAACCAGGAAATGGAGGCCCGGAGTTAGTTGACTGAGAAATCCAAATCTGAGCCTGGGACTCCAAATCCCTGCTCTGAGCAGCCACGCTGAGCTGTTCTCTTTGCCTGAAACGGGACACTCACCTGAGCAGGACGGCCGCCCCATGGGCACCCACAGCCACATCCACCAGGTCATCCCCATCCAGATCGAACCGGCCATCGACACTTCGGCCAAAGTAGCTGAGGGCCCGGGGCATGGAGACGGCAGCGATCCGCTGAGGGGGAGAGGGGGTGTCTGAGCAGGGACTCCCACCCCTGCTTTCCAGGCCTCCCGCCTGGCTCCTGATTCTCTCACCAGAACAAGAGGAACCTGCCTGTGTTCAGGGTTCCCTCGTATAGCAGCAGTTTCCCCTCCACCTCACCTCTTACCACAGTAGTCTCCCCTTACCCACGTTTCACTCTCTGCTGTTAATATTTAACGAAACATCCCAGGAACAAACGATTCCTAAGTTTTAAATGTGTGCCACTCTGAGCAGTGGGACAGACTCTTAAGCTGCCCCACTCCGTCCGCCTGGGGTGTGAGTCATCCCTTTGTCCAATGCAGCCACGCTGACTAAGCTGCCCACTGTGAGTCACTTAGCAGCCGTCCTAGCTATCAGTTCAACTTGAAGGAATCACATGGCTTTGTTCAAGTAACCCTTATTTTATTTAATAATGCCACATTCATATGAGTTTTATTATAGCATACTAGAGACCCGGTGCATGAAATTCATGCATGGGGGGGGTCCCCTCAGCCCAGGCTGCACCTTCTTCAATCTGGGACCCCCTTGGGGGATGTCCGACTGCCGGTTTAGGCCCAATCCCAGGAATCAGGCCTAAACCGGCAGTCAGACATCCCTCTCACAATTCTGGACTGTTGGTTCCTAATCACTCACCTGCCTGCCTGCCTGATCGCCCCTAACTGCCCCCTCTGCTGGCCAGGTCGCCCCCAACTAGCCCCTCCCTACTGGCCTGGTCACTCCTATCTGCCCCTCCCCCCGCCAGCCTAGTCATCCCTTACTGCCCCCCTTGCTGGCCTGGTCATTCCTAACTGTCCCCCTCACCAGCCTGGTCATCCTTTACTGCCCCCCTTGCTGGCCTGGTCATTCCTAACTGTCCCCCTCACCAGCCTGGTCATCCCTTACTGCACCCCCTGCTGGCCTGGTCGCCTCATGCAGCCTGCTGTTCAGTCATTTGGTCGTCTCTCACTAACCCCCCTACTGGCCTGGTTGTAGACAGCTATCTTGTGAGGATGTGACAGTCAATTTGCATATTACATCTCTATTATATAGAATTGTTGTAATTGTTCTGTTTCATTATTGTTAATCTCTTACTGTGTGTAATTTACAAGTTACATGTTATCATAGGTATGTATGTATGGGAACAGGCCTATGACACAGTATATGTAAAGTCTGGTACTATCTGCCGTTTCGGGCATCCTCTGGAGGTCATGGAGCATATCCCCGTCGGGTTGGGGGCTGCTGTACTAATAAAAAAGCATTTGTTCAGTTTGGGTCCCACGTCCAGGGGAGCACTGATAAGCAGAGACCACGTCCGCCTTCCTGTGCTCCCCGACGCCCCTGCTTCACTCGGCTCTCCTGACCTGCGCGGGGCGGGGCCTGATGCCACTCCGAGTCCCGTGGTGGAGGTACAGCGCTCCTCGGTGCCCGTCCTCCAGCGGTGCCCCCACCGCCACGTCGGCAAAGCCGTCATGGTTCAGGTCAGGGAGGGCGGCCATGGCAAACCCCAGCCGGGCATCCTGGGGAGGGTCCGGACGGAGTGTTCCCTGGAGCGTGAGCAGGGACTGCTGGCGGAGGCAGGAGAAGAGAGGTGTCGGTCTGATTGTCCCAGCCGCTCAGCCAGCCCTCACATCCACGTGCCTCCCTCCTCCCTCCTCCTTCCCGGCAAGCGCGCCGCACCTGGCCCACCAGGTACACATACACGCGTCCCGTCTCCTTGTTCTGGGGCCCCAGAAACATGGGGGCGGCCACCAGTAAGACATCCGTTGTGCCATCGCCATCTGTATCCACTGGGCAGAGCTCGCTGCCAAAGTAGGAGCCAATCTGGGGGGGGGGGGGGGTGTGAGTGAGGGGAGTGATGAGCCCAGAGAAAAAGGAAGGTGATTGTGAACAAGTGGGAACCCCCCCCCCTCCCCCCGCACCTGCCCCTCCTGTCCTCACGCCCCTGGCAGACGCTGCCGCGCAGAATTCGCACAGACCTCCCAGGCCCCTCTCCCTACGGGCTGTTCCCTCGGAGGCCCTACCTGCTCCCCCTGGAGGCTCTGGGCCACCCTCACAGCCCCGTCTTTCTTCAGCTGGAAGGCGATGACCTTCCCTCGATGTCTAAACCGGGGAGCCCCCGAGAGAAAGAGGCGCTGTCCACCCCGCAAAAGCATGGAGGAAACAGAGTAACCTGGAGTGGAAGGGAAAGATGGGGTCAGGATGGGCGGATGCCTCCGGGCCTGGGAGGGGTCCCAGGAGAGGGCAGAGGTCAGGGCTAGCTGCCTAAGTGCAGAGGCAGCGCCTCCTCCCCCCCCTGGGGAGAGCCCCCCATCTTCCAGGCTCTGCCACGCCCGCTGCTCACCCAGGTAGGCCGCGTGGTTCTGCAGTGCAGGGGGGAACTCATCCTCCAGGGCCGTCCGTGGCGGGGAGAGGTGGTGGCCTCCTTTAAGCCACAGCAACACGGAGCCCCCCCAGTCATAGGCCCCCACCATCCCAAAGAGAATCCCGTCCTGTGGGCGGGAGAGACGGGTCACGGCGAAGGCAGGCAGCGGGGAGTCCGAGCAAAGCTCTCCCGGGGGGGAGGGGGCCCGAGCACAGGCCGGGGGCAGGGTGAAAGCAGGGAGCCGTCAGCATGGACCCTGGTGAGAGGAGGGACAGAGAAGGACCCTGGGGCTGAAGGGCCGGGGCCAGAGGCTGGAAGGAGTCAGAGGTCGAGAGGGGTCATGCGTGGAGGGGTCGGGCTGCCCCACCTTTAGCCGATGAGCAGAGAGGCCGATCTGAGACATTTCCAGACCGAAGGAGCTTTCGTTTTCTCCATGGGACCCTTGGGCAGGAGACAACGTTGAGGCCCCTGTACTCCAGAGCCCCCTTCCCCCACCCCCTCCATCTCCTCAAAGGGGATCCTTACCCTCAAGGCCAAAAATCCTGTCTCCCAGCGCGTCCACGATGTCGGTCAGCGCGGCTTCGTCGGTGACGTTGAAGAAGAATCTCTCGTCCGGGTCACTGGCGATGGCCCTGATTTCCCGCACGAAGGAGCTGGGGTCCCGCTGCCGCCGGAGGTAGTGGCCGAGGACCTGGGGTCAGAGCAGGTGGTCTGTGGGCCGTGCGGATGGGATAGCAGAGCCGGGACAGCACAGCCGGCCGGGGTCTGGGAAGTGATTTTTCTCAAGTTCCCAGTCCAGACGTCACCATCCCCACCCCAGCCCACCCCAGCCTTCGGGCCCAGAGCAGTCTCACGGCGATGCCGTAGCGGGTCACTCGTCCGGCCTCACAGGCCTTCAGGGCCGCGGGAAGCTCCTCTCCGTCATGTGACTCCCCATCAGTGACCACCACCAGCAGCCTGGCAGCCTCTGGGCGGCCCCCGCGGGACTGGCTGAATCCTTCTGTGCTGAGAAGAGAGGAAGGAGGTGTGATCAGACGTGCGCGCGTGCACACAAACACACACACAAACACACACACACACACACACACACACACACACACACCAGCGCCACCAGTTCACTGAGGTCCGGCATCTTGCCTTTTAGTCCATCTCCCCCACAATGTCTAGCATGCAGACGGACACACAGTAAGAGTTCAAATGCTGCTAAAACTGTTTTGGCTCAGTGAATAGAGCATCTGTCTGCGGACTGAAGGGTCCCAGGTTTGATTCCGGTCAAGGGCATGTACTTTGGTTGCGGGCACATGCCCAGTAGAGAGTATGCAGGAGGCATCTGATTGATGTTTCTCTCTCATCGATGTTTCTAGCTCTCCATTCCTCTCCCTTCCTCTCTGTAAAAAAATCAATAAAATATATTTTAAAAATAATAAAATAAAAACAATCCTTGTTTAAAAAAAAAAAAGAGCTCAGATGCTTGAATATCATAGAACATATCAATTAGCATATCATCAATGCACATCAATATAAAATTCCTTTATTTATTTATAAATGGATTTGAGGTGGGGGGAAGAGAGAAAGATTTTTGCTGTTCTATGTATTTCCACATATATTGGTTGATTGTTGTATGTGCCCTGACTGGAGGTCAAACCCACAACTTTGGTTGATGCTCTAACCAAATGAGCTACCCAGCCAGAGCAGTAAGTATGAAATTCATTCATTCCTACGTTAATTTGGCAAAAGAGTGCATTTGGGAGGACACGTGTTAAGGGAATGGGGGCTAGTCTTCCCAGAAGGAGTTTGAATCAACTTTGGAAAGCGGGGATATGAGTGATGGAACCTGAGGGTCAAGGTCAAAGTGGGAGTGACAGGCTGTAGAGAGAGGCTCTGCGTGCAGAGATCAGCAAAGCAGAAGCAGGGAGCGATACAGACAGATACTTTGTAGAAATGTGACGAGAGGGAGTGCACCGATGGTCAACTTGGCTTTCCCCCACCCACCATTAGCGTTCACAGGAAGACAACACGCAGGGCATCCTGGGATGTGCACACCGCCCTCCAAACCTCCCCTCCCCCGCCCAGGCCCTCCTCCCTCTGCTCCCACATCCCCTGCCCAGCGCTCACCAGGCCACCATTATGGCCTGGGCCGTCTTTGTTTCTCGCCCCTCCCGCCGACTCAGATTCCTCGCTGCTCTCACCACCTCCTCCTTGGTTCGGAAGTCTCCCAGGGACCACTCGTGGACAGGGCTCTCGCCGTACTGCACCAGCCCCACCTGAGAATGAGGCGCACAGTCAAGTGAGTGTGTGTAGCCCGACTGGTGCGGCTCAGTGGCTGAGTGTCCACCTATGAAGCAGGAGGCCATGGTTTGACTCTTGGTCAGGCTCTTGCCCTGGTTGTGGGCTCCATCCCCAGTGGGGGAGCTCCATCCATCCGTGACAAATATCTGTGCAGGAGACAATCAATGAACGGTTCTCTTTCATCCCTGATGTTTCTATCTCTCCTTTCCTCTCCCTTCCTTTCTGAAATAAATAAAATATATATTTTTTTATTTGAAATGTGTGTATGTAATGGGGGAGGGAGAAGGAAGTGTGTAAGGGAGGGAAGGTGAGTGCCTGAAGACCCTATCTACATTTATCTCCTCCCTCCCTGCCTCTCCCCTCCAAGCCCACCCTATCGACCTCTCTCACCTGTATCTGCTCTGGGTCGATGAACAGTCTTCCCACCAGTCTGCGTAGGAAGGTCTGCACTTCAGACCAGGGGTAGATGCTGTTGGAGCCATCCAAGACGATGACAACATCCATGTATGTAGGGCAGCCTAGGAGGAGGAGTGTGGTGACAGAGAACAGAGGGATACAGGATATTGGGCATGAGGGCGACAAGGGAAGAGGTCATAGGTACACATTCAATTTAAACATGTATTAGGCTCTTCTGTCATGCAAGGAAGATAGTATGCCAGGCCCTGGGTAAATGTAGAAATGAATAAAAGGAGAGATGGGCATATGTGCAGTATACAAAAAAAAAAAAAAAAAAAAAAAAAGCCTGGTCAGTGTGGCTCAGTGGTTGAGCATCGATCCATGAACCAAGAGGTCATGGTTCAATTTGATTCCCAGTCAGGGCACATTCCCTGGTTGTGGGCTCAATCCCCACATACATGCAGGAGATGGCCATGATGATTTTCTCTCATCGTTGATATTTCTATCTCTCTATATAAAACCTTAATATGCAAATAGATTAAACGGTGAAACAACTGAACCGAAAAAAAAAAAAAAAAAAAAAAAACACACACACACACACACAAACCAGTTGCTATGGCATGAGCTGACCACCAGGGGGCATATGCAGAACATGGTGGGTGTTGGACGTGGCAGGATGGTGGAGCAGGTATAGCAGGGCACCAGACCAAGGTGGGGTGCTGGTCGTTGTCATTGGGGCAAGCCTCTGGTGGTTACTGAAAATTCTTTGCTCCCCCGCACCATGGTCCCACCCACTGCTTGCACCTGCTGCTGGTGCCTGGCGCCAGCCTGACCTCCCCTGAGGGCTTCTCCACCTCCCCCTGCTCCTGAGGGGTGATCAGGGCAGCAGCTGCCGCACACACCCACTGATGGCACCGGCCCCACTCGCATCCGCTGCAGGTCTCAATCGCTCCACGCTGTCAGCAGGTGGGGCGGGGCCAGTGCTGTCAGTGGGTGGGAGAGCAGCAGCAGGAGCTGGGGCTGCGGCTGCAGTGGGAGGGACCAGGTGGGTGCACGGAGAATGGGCCGAGACCCGCCCCTCTGCCCACCATGGTCTCAGGGCCCACAGGTCCTTTCAAGGTGCACACATTCGTGCACTGTGCCCCTAGTATACACATATTACCAAAAACATAACTGAACGCCAGGTAGAAACATAGCACTGATGGTGGGGAATCAAAGGAGGCAGCCACTGAGCCGATACTGAAGACTGGAGATGTTTGAGGCATTTGGGCGGAGAACTTTTTAAACAAAAGGAGTTGGGGGTATAAAAACAGACGACACACTGGAGAACGGTGAGGTAAACGCTGTCGCCAAGGGTGTGGAGGGACACAGTGAGAGTTGAGGTTTTGAAGTTGTTTTGATCAGTTCGTGGAGTCTTAGTGCTCTGGTTGCGTCTGAATGCTAACCTGTTAGGAAGCATGGTGCTTGTGCAGACACATTAGGTTGCCGTGAAAACAGCCATGCAGGCCCATCAGACCCTGACGCCCACCCTTTCCCCACCCTGCGCCCCGCGCTGAGGACTGAACCGCAGCCCTCCCTCTGGCTTACGCTGTGCAGTGGGTGCCAGGCTCCCCCGGGGCCGGAATGAAGCATCTACCTGGGCACATATTCCAGAACTGAAGACAGAGGAGCCGCAAGCACGAGACCAGAGAGGGGCACAGGCCTGGGGGGAGGCGGGAGACAGTTACTCCCAGGTTGGGGGGCACCCTCAGAACATGCGTCTAGGAGGAGGCACTGAGATCCCTCCTCCCCTTACTTTTTGGGTTTTTAACTCCTTGACCCTCTGCATAGACCAGCTTCCTCACCATACTGCACTTTCTCCACCACCACCTTCAGAGACCCAGCCACGCCCTCTCCTTCGCTCACCAAGAACCCCCCATCGCCATCCGTCTCCAGGAGAGACATCCCCAAGTGCATGTTCACAGCAGGACGAGAGGAATTTCCCAGTGGGTAGTCACCTGGTGGGAGCGGGTGGGAGAGAATGAGATCATGGGGTCACAGATGGGTGCTTGAATTCAGGGTGATTTTGGAAGAGTTTGAGGAGAGATCAGGGTCAAGTCGAGGACAGGGAGTATGTGGGATATGGGGGTGAAGGTGAGATATAAGGGGTCAAAGTGACTAGCGTCTGAAGGTTAGGGGTTAGGAGTGGAAGAGCGAGGCATCTTACCCAAGTGGCCCTTGGCGCATGAGGCATTGTGGGAGCTCCCTACGGGGCAGCGGTAAATGTCTCCCCGTCGGTCCCCCGAAGGCCCATCCCAGGGGGCACCCACCAGCATCCTGTGGGAGGGCATGGATATAAGCACAGTGTGACCAGGACCTCTGAGACAGGCCATATAAAAAAAAAAAAAAAAAAGAGGAGAGATAGTCCAGACGGTAACTGCATGAGTTGGCAAATCTGGAGCCAGCCACTTCCATGGTCCTGATTCCCTTAGATTCCCCTCTGCCTCCCCCCTTTATATAATAGCTCCATCACAGCCCCCACCTCATGGCCCACCGGCTTCCTCCTCACCATCGCTGTCCGCCCCCAACATGTTGTAAGACACTGTATCCAAATTCCGCCTCGGGTGGCCCTGGGAATAGACGTGGGTGACGCACATCCAGGTTGAAGGGGGAGCAGAGACCTGGGGGGCCGGGGTCATAAGGTTAGCAGGCTGCAGGCAGAGAGGCTAGGGAATGCCCAGACAGAGGCTGTGAAGGGCATGTTTTGCTATCCGTCTATTTCTCTGCTTATCTATAATTAGAAAATCGTAATGTGCTAATTAGACCGGAGGACCTTCAGGATGAAGCTGGGGCTGCGAGGGAAGCTGGTGCGGGTGGGGGTGGGGGTGGGAGTTGGGTGAGGTGGGAGGGTGGGGGTGGAGGAATGCCTACTGTTGCACAAATTTCATGCATCGGGCCTCTAGTTACTCATAAGCTGCCTGGGCTCTGTCAATGTCATGCTCCAGGCAAGGATGATCTTCCTGTATCTGTGTCCAGCTGCCTACCCTGTGGCCCTTTGCCATGCACAGCTGTATTTCCATCCAACCCCTGAAAGCTAATTTACAGACAAGCCTGGGTCAAGTTCCTCTTTTCCGCATCATTCCTCCTACACATCCTCCTCCCCAAGCTGAGGGTTAAAAGATGGGGAGAGACGGGCTGCAGCCCCAGAACAACCGTGCCTTTCAAATTCTCCCCAAAATCAGGACCGTGGGGGAACAGCAGACGAGGGAACACTGAATGTCCAGGTCTCTCCTCTCTCCCTCTTGACTCCCAGCGTCATTGTTACGCGCTCACTCTCTCTCTCCAACGTGTAGGTCTCCGGGTGATCCCAGCCCTGAAAACCTCAGTGGCAATTAACTGGGTGGGGCCCGTCGCCTGCCCACACACATGGTTTGCCATTCATCCTAGCGAGGGTCCCTTCGCCATAAAGTTTCCCCAAACCACCAGCTTCCTTTCTAAACGTACCCACCCTCCTCACTGCCTTCCGCATTTCTTCCTTAGCTGTCGACCCCCCTAAGATGCCACTCCCCCATCCCCCATCAGGTTCTGGCTGATTCTCCCCTCCCATCCCTTTAAAATCAGAGCTGGTATTTTAGGAAACGAAGATTACAGGGCTCTGGTGAGGAAAAGTTCCAGCTTCTGGTCTCTCCCATGGTTCTTTCCCCGTGTCTCACTCCTTCCTTTCAAGCCACCCCCTCTTAGAGCACCCCACTCCCGCCAATGGCGATAGCTCTGCCTCAAACCATGCTCGTTTTCAAAAAGGTGTTTTGTATGTGAACCTTTTGGCACCCAGAAAATGCCGGGGCTGTATGACTAGGAACTGTATGTAGCTCATTGGTTCGATAAACCCAGGGTTCTGACCACAGGGTTAGTCAGCTACGCCTCAGGCTCCAGAGACCACCAAGGGGCAGGAGGGGTTGGGAGGGGGGAATAGGAATCAGAGTGGCCACGTAGAAGGTCACATCCTGTCTCTTTGTAGTCCCCTAACTTCTCCAGAGCTAAGGACCCAGGTTTTAGATAATTGGATCACAAATCTTACACAGGCTCTGACAACCTCAATACTTAAGCGGTCATATGGTGTGGGCATAAGAATGCAAACGTGCAAACACACACACACACACACACACACACGCACACGCGCACACACACACACACACGCACACGCGCGCACACACAGACATACAGACACACTAGCAATGGAGACTCAGCGTTAACCTTTCACCCTAACTCCCAAATAATTTTAACCCTGGAGTCCCAGCCAAACACTCCACTGTCCTCATTCCCCATCAGAAACCAAGAGGTGGACCTCCCTCACCTGTCAGGACCGTCAGGGACAAGAACAGGTGAGGGACGGGAGGCAGCTCCATGCCTGGCTGTTCTGGCCGCGTGAGAGGTCCTCTGAGCCTCTGTCCCTCTCCCTTTCTGTTTTCGTTAGTTTCCCTCCCATCCTGCCCCCTCCCACTGCCAGCTAAAAATAAAGTTGGAAGGAATGGGAGGAGTGATGGTGGGGACCTGTGGGGAGCCCCAGACAGAGGACAGGACTGAGTGATCATAGTCTAGTTCTCTGCCTTGGTGCTGCCCCCTGGAGGCGTCATCTCAAAATCCAAAGGGAACACAGCTCTGGACTTGCTGTTTGCTTCTCCCTTTTCCTTTCCTTTGTGGTTTCCAGACAATAATGCTTTCTTTGGATTTGGAATAAAATGAGTGGGAGATAGACACTTTTTACTTCGTAACTGTATTCATCTCAGCCTGAGATCTAAACAATAAAGAGCCGATAACAGTGGTTTTATTTACCTAGCCACCCAGGGGAGTCCCACTATGTGAAGGTACAAGCCCACAGACCAAGCCAATCCACTCGGTTTTGTTTGGACTCAGCCTCTGCTGCCTGTGGCACTATAGTTTTTGGAGGGACTCTACACCGAACAGGGACAGAAACAGGGGCTTCAGATGACAAGAACACACAGGACCAGACCCAACGTCGATGAGCAAATTGATCTTTAATTGGCTGGTCTAGAAGGCTTGCTCTCCGCTGTGAGCAGGGGCCTCTATTTACACAGAATCACTGTACAATATTTACAGCAAGATGTTAGACACGGCGTCATTCTGGGCAGGCACAGAGGGGTAGGGACGGGCTACAGATGAAGCCCTGAAGTCGAAGTGTAAGCCGGAACCTGCAGATGTGAATAGAGGGAAGGGTGAGGGCCAAGTCATGAGCGAGGCTGGCAAGGTATCCAGGAGGGAGGAAGAGGAAGCAGCGAACCACTTCGGGGCATGAGGGAAGAGTCCCCTGGGACATAAGTCTTTAAAATTATAGTCTGGAGGCTGAAGGGGGTAAAGTCTGCCACAAGCCACCTCTGAGGAAAAAGAAGGCAGTTAGAATCTTACAGAACACACCGTCTCCCCTACAAAAAGGCATTTTGCTGCTGATTAAATTCCTAGGACAGGGGACTGAGAAGAGGAAAAAAAAAAAAGAGAGAGAGACAGAATCTAAGACTTAAGAGACAAAAATCAAAAGAGTCAAGAGAGACACAGACAATGCAGTGAAGGAGGAAAAGAAGAAAAGCTCCCACAGATCTGACATTAGGATCATTCTAAAGACCACACAAGTCACCTTTCCTCTCATTTCCCCTAAGCTCCTCCTTCTGCCCCGGGCATGGGGAACCATTTTTCTGCCAAGGGCCATTTGGATATTTATAACATCTTTCATGGGCCATACAAAATTATCAACTTAAACGTTAGCCTGATAGATTTGGTCAAACATTTCATTAACTCACCCCTAATGCCTTGGCAGGGCAGACCAAATGATTTTGCGGGTGTTCTACGGCCCGTGGGCCAGACATTCCCCACCCCTGGTTTACCCCAACATCTCTGGGTGTTAACTCTAACCAAGGAGTGGAATTAGGATGCGGCTGGGACACTGGGGACAATTGAAGATTCCTTCTTACCCATTCAGGTCCCCTCCTCATCCTGTGCCAGTGTATCAGGGCTTGAGTCGTAGCCAGGGGCAGATGAGGGTGAGGATAGACAGGATGGAGGACACGAGGCCACAAAGCCCCACGATGCCGGGCCCACAGCGCCAGAGGCCTAGCTTGTCCAGTGGAATGAAGAGGTCACAGGCATTCCTGACTACATCCAGCAGAAGCGGGGGATTACCCCGAAGGACCCGAGCCAGGAGCAGGACTCGGAGCTGAAGCTTCAGAGCTATTTGGGGGAGGCCTCCTCCTGGAGTCCCTGGGTCCCCAGGTCCCCCCGTTTCACTTCCTCCTGGGGCTCCTCCTCCAGAGCCCTTCTGTCGCCGGCTATAAACTGAAGACTCTTGTTCCATCAGTAGGCGAATCTCATAAGCATCACGACTCAAATTCATGATGAGAGAAAAGAGATAGTACCTGAGACACAGGACGGAAGGGTCAGTAAGGGCACGTGTACCCACTTAGCATATCCCACAGATCACTCAAACATTTTCCCCCGCCAAAATGCAAAGGATCACACATTAGAACCCAGAAGTGGATGTGTACTAGTGCCCACTATTAGAAATGTCCTCCCACCTTCCTGTAACTAATATATTTACAATTCCTTTAAGATCCTGGGCTAGAGGGGGGGGGGTGGGGGCAATGGTATATGTACAGATAATAATTTAATAATAAAAAAAAAAGATCCTGGGTTAATGTTCATGAGCATCATCAAATCTTCCAAGATCAACCTCAAATTTCCCTTTTCCACTTGGCAACACATTAACACAGATTCAACTTGAACTACAGTAATACAAATTTTTTTTTGTTTCTATTTTATAAGTATGTTTTTTATTTCATAGAGAGGAAGGGAAAGGGAGGGAAGAATAGAAACATCAATGATGAGAATCACTGATTGGCTGCCTCCTGCATGTCCCCTACTGGGGATCAAGCCCACAACCCAGTCATGTGCCTTGACCAGGAATCAAACTGTGACCACCTGGTTCATAGATCAATGGTCAATCACTGAGCCACACCGGCCGGGCTCAAATTTGTTTTAAAAGAATAAGCTTCAGTTGTTTCAGAGTTAAATTATAAATAATTTAAATCCAATCTTTTTATATAACAACAAAAAAAAGAGAAAGAAATGTGCTGGCCAGTGTGGTTAAAGCATCAGCCTGTGAACTGAAGGGTCTCAGGTTCGATTTTGGTCAAGGGCACAAACCTGGTTTGCAGGTTCCCTGTCCCAGCTGTGGTGTGTGTGGGAGGCAACCAATTGACATGGCTCTCTCACATTGATGTTTCTCTCTGTCCTTTCTACCCATCTCCCCTCCTTTCCACGCCCTCTAAAAGGAAAAAATATATTTCAGTGAAGTTTAACAAAATTAAAAAGAGACCCAGCTTGCCAAATGTGTTACATTATAAATTCCTTAAGAACAATATATTTAAAAAAAATACATTTTATTGATTTTTTTTACAGAGAGGAAGGGAAACAGTTAGAAACATTGATGAGAGGGTAATCGATCAGCTTGCATGCCCCCTACCGGGGACGTGCCCAGAACCAAGGTACATGCCCTTGACCAGAATCAAACGTGGGACCCTTCAGTCCGCAGGCCGACGCTCTATCCACTGAGCCAAACCGGTTTCGGCTATTTTTTATTTTGAATCCATTCTCACAACAGTGGTCTGTACTCAGTATGACTGTCCTGTCTCCAGAACACACTGAATGTAAGCACCTCGATTACACTCCATCTCCCCAGTCTAAGCCACCTCATCTCTTGCTTGCACTCCTACCGTAGTCTCTAACCTGTCTCTCCCTGGTCACCCTTCCCCTCACCCCCAGCATCAACTCCTCTCCTTAACACTCGTCATGGTTTCCTTCCTGTCACATTTAGAATAAAATCTAGATAACTTAGATGGCTTATAGACCTCGACATCGGCCCTGCCTCTCTAACTCCACATTACACCGCTCTTTCTGTCAATCAGAGCTCCAGCCACATTTGTTTCTTTTGATCCCATCACGCTTGTTCCTGCGTTGGGATCTTTACAGGACGGGGTACTTCTACCTGAAATATCCTGCCTCCAAAATCTTCACAGGCTGGCTCTTTGGTATGAGCTTAAATGTCACCTTTCCAGAGAGGCCTGCCCCGACCTCCTCTGCTAAATAAAGTAGCAAGCCATTTACTTTCTATCAGTATTTTCATTTATCTTTTTAAAAAATATATATTTTATTGATTTTTTACAGAGAGGAAGGGAGAGGGATAGAGAGTTAGAAACATCGATGAGAGAGAAATATTGGGAATGTGCCCACAACCAAGGTACATGCCCTTGACCAGAATGGAACCTGGGACCCTTCAGTCTGCAGGCTGACGCCCTATCCACTGAGCCAAACCGGCTCTTTGTGTGTGTCTCCTCCCATTACAACGTGAGCGCCATAGGAGCAGGGGCCTTGTTTGTCTTTACTTGTGGGCCCCTATACCTAGACCAGTGCCTGCTTATAGTAAGGGCTTGATAAATATTTGTTGAATGAAATGAATAAACATGGCATATAAGCTCTTCTAGATAGGTGCTTTTCCATACTTCAATCATGCCTCTGTCCACAGCCCTCTTACATCACATGCCATGTAGAAAAACAACACAGAAATGGCGATAGAAAGATGTTCCCTAATGTAATCTAAAAGAACAGTATCATAGCATAACCAGAAACAAGTACAGATGATATGTATACAGATAATTTTATTCTCAAATCATATTTCTCTGTGCGTTCTTTACTTGTCAGTTCAAGCTGTATCTCTTAGCCATAATATGGCCTCTCTTCCTCTTTCGCCCTACTGCAATCCATCCACACTGCAGCAAGAGAAATCTTCTTTAAACACAATTTAAATCATGTTATATCCCTAATTAGAACCTATTGTACTCAGGATTTTTAGTTTTTAATTTTTTTTAAAATATATATTTTATTGATTTTTCACAGAGGGGAAGAGAGAGGGATAGAGAGTTACAAACATCGATGAGAGAGAATCATTGACCAGCTGCCTCTTGCACCCCCCCACCGGGGATGTGCCCGCAACCAAGGTACATGCCCTTAACCGGAATCGAACCTGGGACCCTTCAGTCTGCAGGCCGATGCTCTATCCACTGAGCCAAACTGGCCTCGGCAGTTTTTAATTTTTAAAAATTGATTTTAGAGAGAGGAAGGGAGAGCAGAGAAAGAGAGAGAGACAGAGACATTGATCATTTGACTCTGCCATGCACCCTGACTAGGGATCAAACACACAACTGGGTATGTGCCCTGACCAGGAATTGAACATGCCATCTTCTGGTGTACACTTCAACTAACAGTGCCACACCAGCCAGGGCTAGGATAAAAATTTTCTAAAAACTAAACAAAAAATCTCATCATTGTCTTTCATGAGTGATCTGACCCATCTACCCCTCCAGTTTGAAAGTATGCCTTTTACTCAATGCTATCCATTCCCCTGGCTTTCTTTCTATTTTTTTTTAATTCCCCAAAGTCTTTCTTGGTTCAACACCTTAGAAAATGCTATTTTCTGTTTGAAAAGGTGTTCTCTGCTACTGTTTGCTTTGTTTAACTTCTACTCAAACTTCAGGTTTTACCTAAAATATTATTTTTCTCAAAGAGTTCTTTCCTGATCTTGTTTATTTATTTATATTGATTTCAGAGAGAGAGAGAACGAGGGAGAGAGAGAAACAGCAATGAAGAGAAAGAATCATTGATTAGCTGCCTCCTGCACACCCCCCACTGGGGATCAAGCCCACAACCTTGGCAATATGCCCTCGACCAGAATCAAACCCTGGACCCTTCCGTCCTCAGGCCGATGCTCTATTCCCTGAGTCAAACCAACTAGGGCTCTTTCCTAATCTTTCAATCTTAGTGTTATTTATTTCACAATATTCTGTACTGTTCCTCATATACCTGATTTGGTATTTACTTATCCTACATAATACAAGGGTAATATGAAAATTGTCCCTTTGACCAGGAGTTCCACTGGCGTTAGACCAGGGGGCGGGGCTAGTCTGCCAATCGCCTTTGGCCCCTCCCCTCAGCTGGCCCAGGCCTTCGGACCCCACCTGTGCATGAATTTGTGCACTGGGCCTCTAGTTTTAACATATGATTATCCCACTAGACCAGAAGTTTCATGAGAACAGGAATCACATCATCATGTCTGTTTGGCTCTCTGCTTTATTGCCTGGACCATAGTAAGCACTTACTAAATATTTATAGAATGACTGCATGAGCAGGTAGTGAGGAGAGTAACCTATGGCAGCGATTTTCTTTCTTTCTTTTTTTTTTTTTTAAATATATTTTATTGATTTTTTACAGAGAGGAAGGGAGAGGGATAGAGAGCTAGAAACGTTGATGAGAGAGAAACATCGACCAGCTGCTTCCTGCACAACCCATACTAGGGATGTGTCCGCAATCAATGTACATGCTCTTGACCAGAATCGAACCTGGGACCTTTCAGTCCGCAGACTGACGCTCTATCCACTGAGCCAAACCGGTTTCAGCTGACAGCGATTTTCAACTGGTGTGCCACAAGAATTTTTAAAACATGCAATACCTGACTATTTAGCCAAGGGCACTGACCTCTTTTCCCTTAGTTTGTCAAGAAAAAAAAAAAAAAAAAAAAAAAGACAACAGCCAACACAACAGCAATCCAATGTGAATGAATCAAACCTACTTTTTTTTCAGGTCGGCAAAAAATGTATTTTTGGTGTGCTGTAGGATTTTAGTAATTAGTTTATGTCTGCCATGAGATGAACAAGGTTGAAAATCGCTGACCTATGGTATAGACAGAAGCAGAATTCAAATAACATCTTGCCCAATCTTAGTCATTCATTATGGAAGAGCATTTGTCTTCCGCCTCCTCCATGCCCTGTCCTCTGAGAGACTGAGATGTTAGTGAAGGTTAGAAGCAGGCGGGTGATTAAGGTGTGTACATCCTGGGAAGACCTGAGAGGTCTTTCTCTCATGAAAGGCAGGCTATGTGGAATGAAGAATACAAAGGGTCTTGCAGAATAAGAGGCTGTCAAACCTGAACGAACGCTGGGCCCACTTCTCCTGATCCACACGGGGGGCTAGTCCGGACTTCCCGGCCCACAGGACATTGTCACAGGCGAAGTACAAGGCTCGGTTGAGGTGACTAACAGTGATGCAGAACCTCAGGACAACATCTGACAGGTGCACAGCCCGTTTGGCTGACTCGAGGGCATCTGCTGAGTTGCCCAGGCGGAGGACTTGTGGGGATCCGCAGGAAAAAGCAGAGATTTGGGAGGAGAGAGGTGGAGAGCAGAACGCAGAGAAAGAGAAAAAGCAAAAGGGTGAAAGTTCAGCAAGTGATAGAAACAAAAACAAATATTTTTTTTTAAAAGAGCAGAAACAGTTCCTTCTTTTTCACTTAAATTTTTAATTAATTTGTGTCGCGGTTTGGTGTTCTCAAACTTGCGCGTTTCTCCAGTCCTTCCTTACACTTACGCTCCTGTTGTCTTACCTCAATGGGGAGGCGGGTAGGGGGGCGAATGCAAAGCCAAATGAGGGAGAAGAACCGGCAGAGAAGGGAAAAAGCAGGGAGCCGGGGCTGAGAGAACGGCTGGGGCTGGCGGGGTGTTGGGGTAATAAAGCCTGAAGTTACTCACGCTTTCTCCCTAGGCTCAGGTGACCCTCCAGCTGTCGAATCTGTTTCTGCAGCTCAGGACTGGCCCCCCGTTTCTGCAGCGCGTGGCCCAGCAGGGAGCAGGCGTACTGGGCGGCCCTGGGGGAGACAGGCAGGCAAAGGCGGGACCTCCCTCACCGCCCCGCACAGGTGTCCTCGGGAAGGCGAGGAGGGGCTCCCCTTTCCCGGCTGCGGCCACTCCCCTTCCTGCTCTTCACGTCCACAACTCACTGCTTCTCCCCCAGGCCAGGGGGGGAGCGCACAGGGGGGAGGGGAGCCCAGGCGGGGTGGGAGCACTGCTTGCAGCGGAGACATTGGAGTCTGGACAGATGCGGGGGGACACCCCGGCCAGCACTAGGGCAGTCCGTGACGGTGGGCTGGGGGACCCCGGAGGGCACACTATTCCTCAGGGAGGTGAACCAGGACCGGAAGGCAGGGCGGGGCGGGGCGGAGCGCCCGCTGACAGCGGGGAAGGGACAGGGAGACTTGGAACCGGTCCGCGCTCGGGGCAGAGTCCGGCCGCTCGCCACCCTCTGCGGGGCCAGCGCTCCCGGTGCACCGCCGCCCGGCGGGGGCCTGCGGGTCCCCGCGGACGCGGCGGCCCGGAGCGTCCCCCGCGGGCCCTCTCGTGCCTCAGTTTCACCATCTTCCCGGGGCAGAAACGGATCGCGCACGGCCGGCCCCGCAGCGCCGCGCGGCCCCCGGAGCCCGACTGACCCTTCCTGACCCCCGTAGCGGAACTGGCCGCACGAGGGTCTGGGGTCCCGCCCCGCCCCCGCCCGCACCTGCACAGCCGGTCCCGGGCCTGGCTCTGGGCGCTGAAGCGGACCCAGGCGTCCATGGCGGCGCCGCTCCCGGGCCCGCGCTGCCCGCCCCGCCTCCCGGCCGCGCAACGGGGCCTCGCGAGGGACAAACGTCGCCAGGAAAGAAAGCGGCGGAGCCCGCCCCGGAGGCGGCCTTTCCAGAAGTGCTCGCCTCCGGTCTCCGAGTGCGACTCGATTCGCGAGCCGCCACTTCCGAGGGTCGGTGTCCCTGCTCGCACTTTCCGCTTTAAGGATCCGGGAGGGGCGGGGCCCGCGGGGGGCGGGGCGAGAGGCGCACATTCCGCTTTAAGGATCTGGGCGGGGCCAGCGGGGGCGGGGCCTGCGGAGGGCGGGGCGAGAGGCGGCGGCCTTGGAACCGGGCATGAACACCCGGACTGGCACACACACTCTACCGATCCAGGGCTCCGGAGACCAAGTCCGCAGAAGCAGAACCAGCGCCAGATCCCAGCGCCCTACAGGACCCGGACAGGTGCCTCCAGAGCTCAGCAGTAGCCGAAGTTAACCCTCCAACCCACACATCCCCACCCCTTTCCCTTCCCAGTCACCATGCCTACAGGCAAGGCACCCCTTGGGGGTCGGCGGAGGGGAGACCTGGGCCGGATTAGGAGTGCGATGAAGGCACAGAGCTGCCCATCTCCGCGGCAGCCAAGGTCCGAGTGGGAGTGACCACTGTGCCCTTTGTTTCTTCCGCTGGAGGGAACCTGGCGGTGCTGCGGTGACACAGCCGCCACCCAGTCAGCTCCGCCCGTCAGGTACGGCGCCTGTTTGCCCACTTGGCAGCTCTAGATTTACCGGCCACTATTGTGGTTATGTCCCTAGATGCCACCTGGACTATCATTGCTCAAAGGCTGGCCAGGGACATCGCCTATCGGACACTCATTCCCAAAACTAATGGCCACGTAGGCTACAGCTTTCTGCCTGTGGTCACTGGGTTCCACTGCCACCCCCTTCAGCTGTAAGGAAACTTCTGGGGGCATCCTAGGGATTTGTCTTCTGCTTGCCTTGACCCAGGTGACTCACTTGTCTGGGCTCAGGGCCAGACTGGACAAGAATTTGGGAAAGTAACATGAACCTTCAGCATCATGTCATGTGGTTGATGCTGGTCAGCCATCAATCCTCAGGGGCAGGTCTGATATTCCTTCCCATGTTAAGATCAATGCATGCTAATTGGTATCTGTTCTTAAAAGCAGTACCCTTTTATCTGCGCCTCTTCCTTCAGCTGTTTTACTACCTAGTTCCCCATTTGTATCCTCCCAGTCCCCCCTTGCTTCAGGAGACCGCTGCAGAAACTCTAGGGCAGGGAGGAAACATATATGGGAGGTTCTATTAAGAAAAGAGAGAAGCCAGGGGTTTTGGCTAAACCTTTGTGGTACCATGTTTTCTCATATGTGGAATCTAATCAACAAAATAAACTGATGATCAAAGTGGATCCAGAGACACGGAAACATGGATCAGAGTACAGAATCTCAGAGGGAAGGAAGGGAGGGGAGGGTGGGAGATAATCAACCAAAGACCTTGTATGCAAATATGCACAACCCCTGGATACACACAGTGTGTGTGGGGGTGAGGGCCTGGGGCAAGGGCGAATTGGGGGGGGGGGCATATGTAATACTTTCAACAATAAAGATTTTTTTTATTTTTTCTAATATTTTTTTAGTTTATTTTTTATTGTTTTTTTTTTTTAAATCAATCTTTATTGTTCATATTATTACAAAGGTTCCTCATTTCTTCCCCCCTCCACCAGATTCCCACCCCACCCTCTGCCCCCTCCCCCTCCCCCTCCCCCATTGTCCTCATCCATAGGTGCACAGTTTATGTTCAGTCTCTTCTTCCCTCCCTTTCCTCCATAGTAAATCCCTTTTCAGATAGTAATTCAGTTACTTAGCATTTTCTCATATCAATAATACCTCCACATGCCCAATGATACACTTCACACAAAAGACATTTCCCAATAGGTCAACTAGCCTCATCCAGGCCCCACACAAGGCACTCACAGATCAACACCCCAGCCCTAAACTAACTCAACACATCCAGATCTAAGCCTTCATCACTTGATTCAGCAGACCCTCAAGTTCCCACGAAAGTTTCCAGCCATGTCTGAGAGGCAGCTGTGGGGCAGGGGCAGGCGAGCAGCGAGCTGTTCCGAGCCTGGCTGCTCAGGGCCTGGGCTCTGTTGCTCTGGTTCGTTCCACAACAAGCTGCTCTGGGTCTGGTCACTGCCGCTCCCAACCTAGTTGCTCTGGACTTGGCTGCTGCTGCTCCGGGCCTGGCCGCTCCCAGCCTGGCAGCCGCTGCTCCGGGCCTGGCCGCACCCAACCTGGCTGCTCTGGGCCCGGCCGCTCCGAGCCTGGCCACTCCCGGTCTGGATGCTCTGGGCTTGGCTACTGCTGTTCTGGGTCTGGCTGCTCCCACCCCGGCTGCTCTGGGCCCGGCCACTCCGGGTCTGGGTGTTCCTGGACTGGCCACCCTGGGCTTGGTCGCCTCCGCCTCAGGCCTGGCTGCCACTGCCCCAGGTCTGGCTGCTCCAGTGCTGGCTGTTGATGCTCTGGTTCTGGCTGCTGCTGCTCTGGGGCCTGGCCGTTGCTGCTCCGGGCCTGGCTGCCACTGCCTTGTGCCTGGCCACTCTAGACCTGGCCGCCACTGCTCCAACATTCTGTCCTTTCTTTTCTTTTCTTTCTTTCTTTTTTTTTTTAAACGCATTTATGTTGCAATTTTGGCTGGTGAGTTGAGTTCTGACTCAGTCTTTGATTTTTCAAGAACTTCTTTGTATTCTTTCTTAAGTAATTTTACTAACTTTTGCTCTCACTTGATTTCTTCACATTGAGAACTTCATTGGTTTCCTCCTCCTTGTCCTGGGAGCTCAGCAGGTTGGCCTGTGGCACCCCTTTGTTCTCCGCGGGCTCCTGCGCTGCTTTAGCCTGTTGCCAGGGATGGTGCCGCCCAGGAAGCAGCCACCCCGGCCTTGGCTCCATTGCCCGCGCTCAGCGGTGGAAGGCTCAGGGGCACCCCCCCCCCAGGGTCCCCGTCGCCCAGCTCCTTGCTGGTTCCTGGTTGGCCGGCGTCCGGCAGGGGCTCCTGCTCCCCGCCGCGTTCCCCCAGCCTGGAGTTTTTTTTCTCCTTCCTGCTAGGGGAGTCCAGCATCAGAGTCAACAGACTGTCCTCTGCACGCAGTTTGCGCAAGTCCGGGGGCCCGGCCTTTCGCCGCTCTCCCCGGACTCCACCTCACAGCCCCGTCTCCCTCTGCCTGAGTCTGGGTCCCCAGGGATTGGCCCAGAACTGGGGTTCGGAGCAGTCCGGACTGAGGCCCAGCGCCGCAGGAGGCCTTGTTTCTTCCGGCTAGGGCAACCCAGCATCAGAGTCAACATTCAGTCCTCTGCGCGGGCACTGCGCGCGACTCCAGGGGCCCTGCTTTTCTGCCTCACAGCCCCGTCTCCTCCTGCCGGAGCCTGGGTCCCCAGAGTCTGGCCCATAACTGGGGCTCAGCGCTGCTGGTTCGGGGGTTCAGCCCAGGCTGGGGGTTTTATTTCCTTCCTACTAGGGAAGGAAAGGCAGCACCCCGCCCTCTCCTCCTCTCCGGCTGCGACCTCTCCATGCGCGCATGCGGGCGGGCGCGGAGCATGTCTCCGTACCGTAGGCTTTTTTTCAGCTCCTCTGATTTTCCTTCTGGTTTTCTTTTTCCTTCTTGTTGTAGAATTTTCAGTCAGTCGACTACCTGTAGCTCTGGGCAATGTCCATTCTACATCTTAGTTGTATTCCATTGAAATTGTTGTGTGCTGCCGTGGCTAGATGTCTACCCGAGCAGCCATCTTGGATCTCCTTATTTAATAAAGATTTTTTTTTAAAACCACTTTGTGGTACACTCATCAGCTAAAAAAAAAATAATGTGCATCACCTTCAGTTACACCGCTCTAGCACAGCGGTCACCAACTGGTGCTCCATGAGGTCTGAAAGGTTGGAAACTGCTGGATTAAGGAAACCTTTGGAGCAGCGGTTCCCAACTGGAGGTCCGAGGACCGCTGGTGGTCCACAAGGTCCGAAAGGTTGGCAACCGCTGCTCTAGCAAGGATAGAGCAATGAAGTCCTGACTAAGAAACTTATAGACTAGCTAGCGCAGGAGACAAATAGAGTACAGTCAAATGTTATGCTAAAGATAAGCATAAAGCCCTAGCTGGTTTTGCTCAGTGGATAGAGTATAAGGCTGCAGACTGAAGGGTTCCAAATTCAATTCCCATCCAGGGCACATGCCTGGGTTTGTGGGCTCCATCCCCAAGGATTGGAGGCAGCCCATCAAGGATTCTCTCTCATCACTGATGTTTCTATATCTATCTCTCCCTCTTTTTCCCTCTGAAATCAATAAAAGTATAGTTTAAACACACAAAAAACTGGAAAGATCTCTCTCTCTTCCCATTTTTTGGGGAGGAAGCAACCAAAATTTTTGGTGGCCTTGAGAAAAAAAAAAGGAACTGGAAAAGAGCGCATCTGAACCTGAGTACCAGGTAATCTAATCTCAATAGGAAAATGAACTACAATCTAGGGGGTAAGTTAAACATGAAGCGATTTCATTCAAAACAAAAACAAAAACAAAACCCCCCACTACCACAGGGGATGGAGGGAAGATAGGTAGAGCATCTCTGAGACTAGGATTAGGATTACATCTAGAAGGGGGCTAACATTTTAATCTCTTAGATGACAATGCATTAGAATAAAAGATTTCATCCTTAAAGCCTCAAATATTAAAAATATAACTGCCAGCCGAAACCGGTTTGGCACAGTGTTTAGAGCGTCTGTCTGTGGATGGAAGGGTCCCAGGTTCGATTCCGGTCAAGGGCATGTACATTGGTTGAGGGCACATCCCTGGTAGGGGGTGTGCAGGAGGCAGCTGGCCGATGTTTCTAGCTCTCTATCCCTCTCTCCCTTCTTCTCTGTAAAAAATCAATAAAATATATTAAAAAAAAATATATATATATACCAAAAAAGAAAAAAATTATAATCAAGTTAGTCTGACTATACTGAGTGGCCAGACTATTATGATCTCTGAATGCGTAATAATCTGGCCCTCTCAGTGTGTGTTGTGTGTGCGTGTATGTGCATATTGGGATGACACTCTAACCACTGAGTTACCCTGCCCGGGGAAAAAACAAACTCTTAAAAAAAAATGTGGTGTTAGTGTGATGGAATATGGGGGTAGTTAGAAATCAGTCTGTAACCTAAAGTTTCCAGTAGTTAAAAGGAAGGTTTTAGGTACACTGCATATAAAGTAGGGAGAGGAGGCAGAAGTAAGGCTATGGGTAAAATGTAAGTCCAGGAGCCTGACCTTTTTTCCAATCCCTTCTCACAGTGTCAAGTATTTCTAGGCATAGTGCAAAGAAAAACACCCCAAAACTCCAAACCCCAGAACTGTATGGACTCAAGATAGGGGAAGAGGAAAGACCAATGTCCAGCTAGCTCAGTGTAACTCCAAGCAGTTCATGCCATTGTATGTCTATGGCTGATACTATCTACCTTTCCTAAAAGCCCCTCCACCTGCGAAATCACTTTTCCAAATGTCTTATAGTTAGGAATCTGACACCTGTAAAGCTTTCCTTTTACCAAACTAATAGTGACTCAAATCTACCTTACCTGAACCAAGGTACTAACTTACCTGAAGCTCAAACTGGAAAAATACTCTTTACTGATTCAAACATAAAACTCAGCAATTTACCAAAAAGGGGGAGGAGCGACCAAGAACATGTGGTAAATGTTAAATTTTATTATTTAACATTGTTTCACTATTATAGTTACTGTACAAAAGTCTGTTACTAAAGGTCACTTCAGAGTGGTGTTGCACAAATGGCCTGAAATTTTAGCATCACCCATTTTATACAAGATTTTTCCTCCACAGAATTAATCAGACACATCAGGAAAATCATTTCAGTTAAAAATATTGATGAGGTGGTAGAGATATCCTTTTATAAAGTGCAATGTTTAGCATAGTAATTTTTAAAAAAGAAAAAAGACAGGATTCTTTACGTCCCAGGATTTAACAAACTTAATGGTTAGCTCCATAGCCTAAGAGGATATGGGGATTTTCAAGATACATTTCTAACCTTTTAAATATTGGCACTAAGGATGAAACATCAACTCACACGGTAGTGTTTTGCATAGATTCAAGTGTGACAATGGTGGGTAGGTTGAGGGAGGTGGAAGGGATCAGTAATAATAGTCCTCAACCCCACTCCAGCTGTTGCCATACCATCTGCCAAGCTGGCCCAGGCCCCTTCACTCAGTGTGTTACCAAAGGCAGCTTCAAGGCTAAATGGCAAGGGAGTACGTATAACCTCTTCTGCTGCCATTCTATGCCACTGACTGCCATGACCATCTGCTATCGCCACTTTGTCCTCAGTGTCTAGTTCCCCCGAGACTTCAAACCCCAGGCTCTCATCCATACCCTCAAACAATTGCCTCTGGCCTCATTTATCTGATAGCTATTCATCAAACCAAAAGTGAGATTCTAACTGTATTTCTAGTACCTGATGCTGCACATAATTTTCTTGAATGCCTCCAATTCTAACCAACCTCTAGCCATCATCTGAACTTGAGTTAGGTGGATTAAGGAGAAACACGACCAGTATTCTCCCTTACTCTTGGGACACCATGAAGTCTTGAAGTAGACTTAGTAGCCTCATACAGCACAGCACCTCAAGCAAACCTTGCCCACCGATGGCTCAATGGTTAAGCGTTGACCTATGAACCAGGTCACAGTCCGATTCCCAGTCAGGGCACATGCCTGGATTGAGGGCTCAATTCCCATCAAGGGGGATGTGCAGGAGGCAGCTGATCAATGATGTTTCTGTCTCCCACTACCTTTCTCTCTGAAATCAATAAAAATTAAGAAAACAAACAAAAAAAAACACAATTCTCCAGCATGTCTGTCATAATCGATGGGGGAAAGGAGCACATGTTTGGAAGAAGAGGGTGTGTAGCATTCTCTTCCTTGCCGGGGGAGAGCTCCATCTCACTACCCACCCATCAACTCACCCTATACTCAGGTCCAGAGCCGAATGGTTCTGAATTTCAGTATATTTTCTAAATCCCAATTCTACCAGTGAAACCCTCCTTAGGCAACCACCCTGTGTTTGTCTGAGGACCTGCGGCTAACGCTGCTTATTTAGTTGACCTCTATCCTCTGCCGGAACCTTATTGCTCACTGGGGCTCTAGTACTGGTTCCCTCCCACAGCGCCAACTGGAGTTCCTCCCAGTCTCCCCGCCTCCTCCTCTTCTCTTAGGCCTCGTCAATGCTCCTCTGGATCATCTCCAAGGGGCCTTCCCCCTTGGCTGCCAAAGTGGGCACCAAGAACTTCATATGGACTCCTTTAGGGAAAGAATCCGGGAGAATGCCCCAGAGGAGACTCAGCCCTTAAATAGCTGGCGGTACAAACAAATGTGGCAGTAAGGGCAGGAGGAACAAAAATCCCCTAAAACATTCCTATAACATCCATTTGCTAAGGTCAGAGTATACAGGAACAGAATAATAATTGGTTAATATCCTGAAAACATCTACCCCTGCTCTCTTAGCTTCCAAGAAAAATAAATACCGTAAGCAGTGTTTCTACTCTGACCCTTTGAGGCTTGAGACTGTGTCTAATGTAGAAACTCATTGAACTCATTTAACTGGGAGAAGTACCTTTAGTGTCCCACACTACCTACTGTAAATAGCACTTCAGAGTTTGCAGGTTAGAGCAAGAAAAGAATTCTAAATGTAGAAAACAAAAATGGGACATTTATTTATAATTCACCCCCCCACCCCCTGAAACTCCAAAACACTAAGCAACAGGGAAAAGGATTAAATATAAACAGCTAGTTCCACTCAGGCCCTACTTCTCCAAGGCTGCATGGTCACATGGAATCTCCGGAGCGAACACCTGGCCAGCAGAGGACCGGTCAGCGACGCCTCCGGTCTGGACTCCTGCTGCGCCGGCGGCCGCCTCTAGGAAAAGGGAAGGAAGGGGGTGTCCATCAGAGGGACGTTTCTCTGTTTTGCTCACATTCCCTTCACCAAGATAGTGTCCGCCCCCTCCACCTCACCTCCTCTTGCCCTTGGGTGGACCCCGAACGAAACACCAGTCCACGCTGATCGGCTGTCCCATCAGATCCTGGCCATTGAGTCCCTCCATCGCAGCCTGCGCCTCCTTGTACGTTTCATACTCAACTAGAGTATACCCCTAGGGCAAGCGGAAGACAGCTATCAGAACCCTGTTCCACCAAGCCATGTTCTAGTAACTTTAAACAATGTACATCACATGTCCCTACTGTACACACAGGTTTGTCAGTTCCCGTCTCTGCTGTGTCTAACAAAATCAATTTCCAATGTCATTTTATTTCAACTTTGCTCAATCAGCGCCACCACGGGAGATCTGCCCCTGCTGTCTAAGGCTGATGGGGGAGAGGCAAGGAGTAGAACTCAGCCCAGAGGTGTTTGGCTCAGTGGATAGAGTGTAGGTCTGCTGACTCAAGGGTCACACACACCAGAGGCTCAGTGCACGAAATTCATGCACGGTGGGGATAAGGGGGGGTGGGTGTCCCTCAGCCCAGCCTGCACCCTCTCCAATCTGGGACCCCTCTCACAATCCAGGACTGCTGGCTCCCAACTGCTCCCCTGCCTGCCTTCCTGACTGTCCCTAACTACTTCTCCCTGCCAGCCTGATCACCCCCTAATCACTGCCCTGCCAGCCTGATTGATATCTAACTGCTCCCCTGCCAGCCTGTTTCCCAACTTCCCTCCTCTGCTAAGCTGGTCACCCCTAACTGCCCTCCCCTGCAGGCTTAATTGCCCCCAACTGTCCTCCCTTGCAGACCTGGTCCCTCTCAACTGCCCTCCCTTGCTGGCTATCTTGTGTCCACATGGGGGGCAGGATCTTTGACCACATGAGGACAGCTATCCTGATCTTTTGTGTTGGAGTGATGGTCAATCTGCATAATACTCTTTTATTAGATAGAAGTCTGGTGCATGGGTGGGGGCCAGCTGGTTTGCCCTGAAAGGTGTCCTGGATCAGGGTGGGGGTTGGGGCGTGGGGCAGCCTGAGCGAGGAACCTGTGGTGGTTTGCAGGCTGGCCATGCCCTCCCCACCCCCACCCACAAGCAGAGACCCTAGTATCTGGGATATATTGATCTTCTACAATTGAAACTTTGTAGCGTGGAGCAGAGCCAAGCTTCTGCTGGCTCCCCTGCAGCAGCCATTTCTGTTTGGTTTTATGTATCTTCTATAATTGAAACTTTGTAGCCTGGAGTGGAGGCCTGGGTCCACCAGGGTGTGTGGAAAGCTTGGCTTCCTTCATCCTGGGGAAACCCAAGCCTCCCTCCTGCTCTCTGCGGTGCAGCCTTCTGAGTTGGGGTTAATTTGCATACTCACACTGACTGGCTGGTGGGCATGAAGTGATGGTGTATTTGCATGTTACTTTTATTAGGTAGGATACACACACACACACACACACACACACACACACACATATATAAAGGAGAACTCAGTACCTTCAGGTACCCTGTGCGCCTGTCCAGGTTGAGGTGGATGTTTTTTATTTCCCCATACTCCGCGAATTTGTCATGGATGTCTTCTTCCGTGGCTTCCTCATGGACCCCAGTGACAAAGAGAATCCAGCCTTCAACAGCTGTTGGGGAAGGGAGGGGGGTGAGCACACAGGGAAAAGCTTAAGAGGATCCCAGCAGCAGGGTGAGTGCCACTCCAGACCCCGCACCCCTTTCCTACGGGTTTTGCTTTACTGCCCCCCCCCCCCCCCTCTGCGGACAGGACACACACACACACCGGCTCCGTCTACTCACAGCGCTGTGGTCCGGGCTCGTCGCCGTCCTGCTCCACGCTGTCAAAATCCTCCCGCATCCGCGCCCGAGAGCCCTCTTCTAGGGAACACGCAGAGATCAGTGGGAAGCCCCCTTCCCGCTGTTCCCCAGGAAAACGAACGGACCCCGTTTTCCCCACACTCACCGGAGCCGAAGCCGCGGCCCTTCCGCTTCTTCGCCTTCTCTTTCAGCTTGTGGATGCTCTCTGTAACCCCGTAAGCGAAAGGATAAGGGCCGACGGTAACGTGCAGAACCACAGCCTCTTGCCCCAGACATTCCGGGAGCGGACCCACCGCCTCCAGTCCCGCGAGCCCCGCCCCTGCCGCCGCCGGGGCGGAGTCCGCGGGCCGCGGAAGCCCGCTCCCCGCTCCCCACCTCCGCGCCGGAGGAAGGGGAGCCGTCGCCCTATTTACTTCGTCCTTCTCTCGCACCTTCCCCTCTTCCCGCAGCCGCCTCCACTGCCCTCACCGTCCCCATCCTCATCCATGGCGAAGTCCTCGCCGCCCGCCTCGTGAAGATCCAGCACGTCCGCCATCTTGCCTCCCTGGAACCCGCGTCGGTGCCGCTCAGGATCGAAGCAGCCCCGGGAAACTGGTCGCGGAGGGGAAAGGTCACCAGTCCCGTTGACCAATCAGAAGCTTACTCTAAGTCCCGCCCGACGCGGTGGAAATACGCACGTGGAGGCGGGCCTAGGCCGGGAAGAGCCGGAAGTACCTGTGCAGCCATCTTGAGCAGGTCGGAAGCCGGAAGTGCTCCTGTAGCCCTCAGGGGCAGGCCGGGAGCTGAAAGCCGCCACTGGGCGGGGGCCTGCCGACCGCGAATCGCTGGCTTCTCTTATCCTGGGCAACCGAGGAGAAACTGCTGGCCGGAAAGCCCAGCGTGATTTCTGCAGGGGACGGCTGCCTTCTGTCTCACTCATACTAGCAAATGGAAGTTGAAGAAAGTTTCTTTCAAAACTTCCTGTTCCGAGGAGCTGCAGGATCTGTGATGTGAGCTTTAAAAAATAAAAATAAAAAATTCAGTCTGCGATGCTGGCTTATACTGCGCACGGAATTTCTCTCTTAAAGAAGCTAACAGCCCTGGTTGTGCAGTTCTTTTGGTGAGACAGATACCAGCTTTTTTTCTTCTTAAGGTTAATCCCCAACTTTCCCCACCACCTCTGGGGCATTAATAAAAGATTATGGCTTTAAACAAAATAGGGGCTTTAGCTTCTTGGAGGATGTGGCGGTTTTTTTTTAAAAATATATTTTATTGATTTTTTACAGAGAAGAAGAGAGAGGGATAGAGAGCTAAAAATATCGATGCGAAACATCAACCAGCTGCCTCTTGCACACCCCCTACTGGGGATGTGCCCACAACCAAGATACATGCCCTTGACTGGAATCGAACCTGGGACCTTTCAGTCCGCAGATCGACGATCTACCACTGAGCCAAACCGGCTTCGGCTTGTGGCGGTTTTTCACTTTTAAAAACCTAGGCCTTGAGCCTAGCTGGTATGGATTTGTGGTTGAGTGTCAATCCATGAACCAAGAGGTCACAGTTGGATTCAGGGTCAGGGCACAAGCCTAGGGTGCCGCTCAATCCCCAGGAGGGGTTGTGCAGGAGGCAGCTAGTTAATCAATGATTCTCATCTTGAATGTTTCTCTCTCTCCCTCTCTCCTCTCTCAATTTAAAAACAACAACAACAACAACAAAAGGCTAGGATTTGAATTCTGGACGGGTAGCTCAGTTGATTAAAGGGTCGTTCCTATATGCCAAGTTTTGGGTTCATCTGGATCTGGGCATATACAAGAATTAAGCAATGAATGCAAAAATAAGTGGAACAACAAGTCTCAAATCAGTATCTTTTAAAAAGTGCCTTTAATTAAAACAAACAAAAAAACCCCAAGGTGAGACAAAACCTATATTGTCCCCAAATCCTGGAATCTTGATATAGGCCTTACACAATAGTGGACTGAAGATTCACTCATTAATTTTTTTCTTATTAATTTTTAATCAAACAATTTTGAATGTTTACCTGTGTCTAATAGTAGAAGTAATGCTGGCAATACAAGGAAAAATAATTATATCATCAACAATGACTTTATAATTACATATAGAAGTGGTAATTGCTATCACCAAGTGGAATAGGAGTGGCGAGTCCATGTAAGGGAGGACTTCTGTCTGAACTTGGCCTGTAAGGCTGGGTAGTTTTTCAGGCAAAGCAGGCGATATTAACTGAAACGAGGAGACACTAATCCATTCTCCACAGTAGGTAGTTTGGTCTTTTAAAGAAAAAATCAGTTTGATGTAGTCTCATTTGTTTATTTTTGCTTTTGTTTCTCTTGCCCGAGGAGCTATATCAGAAAAAATATTACTACAGGCATTGTCTGAGATTTTACTGCCTATATTTTCTTTTAGGGTTTTTATGTTTTCTAGACTAACATTTAAGTCTTTAGTCCATTTTGAGTTTATTTTTCTATGTGGTGTAGTTTCACTTTTTTGCACGTATCTGTCCAATTTTTCCAACACCATTTATTGAATTGTACGTTTATTTTTGTTGTTTTTTAAAAATATATTTTATTGATTTTGTATAGAGAGGAAGGGAGAGAGATAGAAAGCTAGAAACATCGATGAGAGAGTGTCATCAATCAGCTGCCTCTTGCACACCCCCTACTGGGGATATGCCTGCAACCAAGGTACATGCTCTTGACTGGAATCGAACCCGGGACCCTTCAGTCTCCAAGCCGACGCTCTATCCATTGAGCCAAACCGGTCTCGGCTCATTGTACGTTTTTGGCTCCTTTGTCAAATATTGACTATAAAGGTGTGGACTTATTTCTGGACTCTGTTCTATTGATCTATATGTCTGTATTTATGCCTGTACCATGCTGTTTGATTACTATGGCCTTGTAGTATAGTTTGATATCAGGTAGTGTAATTCTTTCAACATTTTTCTTCTCAAGATTGCTGTGGCTATTCATGGTTTTTTAGAGTTCCATATAAATTTTCTTGAGTATTTGTTCTAGTTCTGTAAAATGTACCATTGGTATCTTGGTAGGAATTGGGTTGAATCTATAGATTGCTTTGGGCAGTATGGACATTTTAATAATGTTAATTCTTCCTATCCGTGTACATGCGATATGTTTCCACTTATTTGTATCTTCTTCAATCTTTCTTCAGTGTGTATAATTTTCCAAGTACATACTTTTATATCCTTGGTTAAATTTATTCCTAAGTACTTGTTTCTTTTTGAAGCAATTGTAAATGGGATTGTTTTCTCAGTTTCCCTTTCTAATAGTTCATTATCCATAATAATAAAAGCGTAAAATGCTAATTAGACTGGGCAACCTTCTGAACAAAGCTGGGGCTGTGAGGGAAGCCTGGGTCCCAGGTGCCAGAGGAAGCTGTTGTCAGCAGCCAGGAGAAGGAAGGCCTACTCTTTTTTAAAAATATATTTTATTGATTTTACACAGAGAGGAACTGAGAGGGATAGAGTTAGAAACATTGATGAGAGAGAAACATAGACCAGCTGCCTCTTGCACAACCCACACTGGGGATGTGCCCGCAACCAAGGTACATGCCCTTGACCGGAATCGAACCCGGGACCTCTCAGTCCGCAGGCCGACGCTCTATCCACTGAGTCAAACCGGTTTTGGCGGAAGGCCTACTCTTGCACGGATTTCGATTTCGTGCATCAGGCTTCTAGTCCTTCCTCTATTATAAAAGTGTAACATGCGATAGACCGAACAGTGAAAGACTGGTCTCTGTGAAGCCGGGCTCACAGCTGGCGAGCCCAGCGGCGATGGCGGGAGCCTCTCCTGCCTCTGCCGCAGGTGGGCGGTAAGGAGCGAGGGGTCCGGGACTGCAGGAGGGATGTCTGCCGACCAGCTTAAGCCTGATCCCTGGGGAGCGGACCCAAGCTGGCAGGCGGACATCCTCCGAGGGGTCCCAGACTGCGAGAGGGCACAGGCTGGGCTGAAGAACTCCTCACCCCCACCCCAGTGCATGAATCTCGTGCACCAGGCCTCTATTTGTTGTATAAAATGCAACTGATTTCTGGATATTTATTATGCATAACACTACTGAATGTATCTATCAGTTCTAGTAGGTTTTTTTTGGTAGAATCTTTAGGGTTCTCTCTATACAGCATCATGTCATCTGCAAATAATGACAGTTTTACTTCTTCCATTCCAATTTGGATGCCTTTTATTTCTACTTGTTGTCTGATTGCTGTGGCTAGAACTTTCAGTATTATATTAAGAGCAGTGAGAGCAGACATCGCTGTCTTATTCCTGATCTTGAGGAATGCTTATAGTTTTTGCCCCTTGAATATGATGTTGGCTATGCGTTTGTTATATTATATATGGTCTTTATTATGTTGAAGTATATTCCCTCTATTCCCACTTTGCTGAGAGTTTTTATCATAAATGAGTGCTGGATTTTATCAAATGCTTTTCTGCATCTATTGATATAATATTGGTTAGAGTGTCGTCTTGATCCGGGCCTCAGATGTATGGAAAATGGGTTTTATTTTGAATATATGAGTTAAAAGAACTTGTGTCATATTCAGGAGGTGATGTCCAACATAAGGAAAATATAGATATAAGAGCTCAAAACAGTTTGCAGTAGAAGAAACAGATTAGAGAATTGTGTGTATGATAGAGTTTAGACCACCCTAGAGGGTGAGATTGCATGTGGAACTGGGTAGAACTTAAGGGGAAAGAACTAAGAGCAAAACCTAGGCTCCTCAAATCTGGAGAAGGAGAGGCAGGATGCTTCTCCCCAGCAATACAATCTTATCTCTACCACCCCAAAAATACTAATTTATTTTACATATATACGAAAATTACATTTTCGTATATATGTAAAGAAAGGGTCATTTTATAACTACTCCAATACAAAAGACTTGAAGAGTCAATCTGGCACACTAGACAAAAAACTGTTTTAATTGTATAAAATTATACATATAAAATACATAGAAAGTACTAAAAAGATAAGTAAAATCTTTAACACCAAAAGTGTACAGATCAGGGAACAATTTTTCTCAAGTTTTTCGGGATCGTACTGGCTGGTATTTGAGGAAAACAGTAAATCCAGGAGGTGCAAAGGTGAGTTCTTCCCACAACTCACACCCCTTAACACCTCCCAGAGGAAGGTTAGAAATGAAGGTTTCTGGTTTCTGGATTATAAATATCCGTAAAAACTGAATAGACACACCTGTTGCTGAATGCAGGAGCATCTGTGCCAACCCTACATGTATTTCATGGACTGCAGAGAAGGGGCAAGGCCGTCCCTGTCAAGCACTGGAGCATTTATTGCTAGATAATGATTTTGATCCCATAAATGATTTCAAAAGAGAGAAAGCTCACTTTCATCTTGTCCCCATCTGATCCAGAAGAGAATATTTGTGGCCTATTTCCTAACCTATTTCTTTTGAAAGCCAAGTGTATAGTACATTAAATGGAAAGTCAGATTGTAGAAACATTAAACTTCCCAAGCTCACTTTAGAAAGTGCACCGAGCTATAATATTGTATTAAGGAGACTACAGAAACAAGGGGGGAATATATCGTAGGGAGATCTACAAAACATTCTCCCAAAGGTGAGTGTTTACCTATATACTCCAGCTCATTCCTCTCCTATTGCACCCAGGAGAGTGGTGGGAAAGAGAACAGTATTAAAAACACAAATAGCTGATCATTGATTCTCTTTCCCTTCCTGCAGTCTCGAAACATTCCATTTAGGAAGTGCCATAATGCTAAAGTGTCATCTAATTTTAATTTACCTGATCATTTCATGCTCTAATAATCAATGTGGAGGAAGAGGAGAGAAAACAAAATAAATGTGAATCTAAGGCATGAACAGCTAAGGTAGCAGACAGCAGCAACTTGGTGGCAGTGAGAGGAACTTGGCTCTCATCAAATAGGACAGATAATCCTTCCCAAGAGCAAAATGATGGCAGGAGAGTGAGGAGGGAAATATGTTTTGCCTTCTACCAATCTCTGCAGGCAGGAAGGTCTAAATTCAGGGCTTAACCACACTAGGGGAGCCGAGGAGCAGGAGTGAAAGGGAATGTTGAAATAAGCAACTTCAACCCTGATTCCTTCTGTCATGTAGGGTTAGGGTTAGGGTTAGGGTTAAGGTTAGGGTTACATCCAGAAATCCGGACTATGGCGTGGTCTCTATGGCCCAGAAGCAATGTAGGTGACAAACCCTTATGAATTGAGTTTATAATTTCTCTCTCGTTCCTTGGCACTTCCTCAGGAATGACTTTTAAAGTGGGAAGCCAGATCTCCAGTTCCTACCTCGTACCAATTGGAATCAGAGGCGGGTAAGGTAGTGGTGAAGAGGCACGGTAAGGTGTAGGTTAGGGGATATCATTACTGGAGGAACAGCTTGGTACCGGGTAGGCCCAGCTCAAGATAAACCAAAGCTGTGGGCTTCATATTCATAACCTATTTGAGTCTACGAGAAAGAATGAATAGGGGGCGAGGGGGGACAGAGTCCTTATTCAAGCTCCCTGTTGTTTTAAAAGAAGGAGACGTGAACAGTTCATCTTGTGCTGCTGAAATGACTACACAGAATTTCTGGCAGCAAAGCTCAACGGCAGCTGCTCTTTTTGTAAAGTGGAGTGGGGATGTTTCAAATGAAAGTACATAAAAAAACTAGAGAAAAGGATCTCTTAGCAAAAAGGAATCCAGGTGTAGGATGTATACATACATACGTATGTGTGTATATATATGTATATGTATATTTTTAAAGTATAAAATTGGGCCCGTATGTACAGAAATCATATGAAATCTTGGGAAGGAATTGAGAAGGCCCGGAGAGGTGGCAGGGGGGTGCCTAGCAGTTGGAAGAATGCATGTTGCCCAGCTGCCCCGCAGCCAGCATGAGGATGTCCTTCTTCTCCTTGTGGAAGCGCAGCTCCTTGCCTGCCAGCCGGGCCTCGTCCAGCTCCCGCTCCGTGGAGGCCAGCTCCCTAGACAGTGCCCCTGGCACACTCTGCTCCCGGCTCACCCAGTCCAGTGCCATTTGGTGACGAATGTCATCGTCCAGGGCCCGGTGTGAATAGTGAGCCAACACTTCCTAGAGAGGGGAAGGAAATGTGAAGGTCACGGGCAAGGTGAAGGTTCATACCACACTGACCACCTGGGACTAGGAACGCAGCCGTGGAGTCCTGAGTGGAGTCAGCACTCAGGCCCGTTAAGGAGATGGTTAAGAGAAATGTCCTTGTCGGGGATCCAGGGAAGGAAAAGAATCACAGCTGAGATTTAAACAGGAAGATAATAGGGGCAAAGAGGGCATTGTAAGTGGGGTGTCCATAGGCTGATTATTTCTAACACAACAGCCATCTCAAAACAGTCCCTCCGCCAGGCCCCCCTCCCCCATTGGATCTCTTACCTGCCGAGAGCACTGTCTTTCCCTCATGGCCTTAAGGCTGCCATTCCAGTGCAGCAGCTGAAAAACTGTCATTAGCTCCTGGGGAAAGAAAGCATGAAGTGATTTAATCCTGGGAGGTGGCATCAGAATTACATGGGTAACTGTTCACAACACGTGTTTGCGGAAGCATCTCTTACACCAACTCTCATCTGCTCTCAGGGGAAGGAAGGTATTTCTATTCTGAAAAACATTTTAGCCCCGGCCACTGTGATTCAGTTGGTTGGGCATTGTGCTCTGCATCAAAAGGTGGCTGGTTCAATTCCAGGTCAGGACACTTCACTCAAGTTGCAGGTTTGATCCCTGAGAGGCAAACGGTCAATGTTTCCCTCTCACATGGATGTTTCTCTCTCTCCCTCTCCCTTTCTCTCTCTCTAAAGAGCAATAAAGCCCTAGCTGGTTTGGCTCAGTGGACTCAAAGGTCCCAGGGTGGATTCCAGCCAAGGCCACAGACCTCGGTTGCCGGGTTGATTCTAGGTCATGGTTAGGTCACGTGTGGGAGGCAACCAATCAATGTGCCTCTCTCACATCTCTGTCTCTTCCCTTCCACTTTCTCTAAAATAAATAAATAAATAAATAAACAAACAAATAAACAAATAAATAAAAAAGCAGTGTTTCAAAAAACATTTCTTGAGCACTTTATCGTTTATTTGTAGGTTAGAACTCATATCATTTGGTTTGAATGATCTAAATATATATTGGCTTCTGATCAGAAAGTGCTTTGAGTATTAAAGGAAAGGTACTATATACAGAGTGCTTCAACAAAGCACCTTAATTTTAATTGTCAGTTTATGACAGGATCTTCCAAAATACTGCATGAAAGAAAGAAAATGTTTATCATCTACTATGTGTTCCTTTAAAATTTTTTAAAATTATTATTGAGTATTACAGATGTCCCCATTTTCCCCCATTGCCTTCCTCCACCCAGTTCCTGCCCTGCCCCAGGTCTTCTGCACCCTATTGTCTATGTCCATAGGTAACGCACACATGCAAATAAGTTCTCTAGTTAATATCTTTCCACCACCCCCTTTCAGATTTGTCACTCTGTTCCATGTTTCCGTGCCTCTCCCTTCCTTCCAGTTGAGTATCAATGTGTTAGGGATTAGTAGGAGGCACACACATACACACACACACACACACACACACACACACACACACACACACTATTAGAGCCAGGGAAGGAGATTGAAGAGTACCTGGAATTCTAACATTGACTTGCCCTTGTTGGATTCCAACATGAATCGGAAGGCACCAATCCCAGTATTGGGGTTGTCAGCTTCCTCCCTGTTGCCCTGTAACAGGAATAGACGAAGATTTTCAATTAGAATTATCCCCTCACACAGTACTGTCTGATAGAAACATAATTAGCATAAAGTACATCAATTTCAATAGCATATTTTATTTAGCCTAATATATGCAAAATATTATTTCAACTGTAATGCCTATAAAAATTATTAATGAAATATTTTTCTTTTTCTTGTATTAAGTTTTCAAAATCTGGTGTCTCATGCTTACAGCACATCTCAATTCATAGGAGCCACATTTCAAGTGTTGATTAACTATGTGTGGCTAGTGGCTATTCTGCTGGTCATCACCTTAGAGGAGTCCAACGTTGTTACACATTCTCACTCAGGTGACAGGTCAATCTGATCATCCCCATCCTACAAGGGAGAACACTGACACACAGAAATGCCCTGCTTTAGCCAAAATAACAGAGTGAGTTCAGCATGTGGGATTGGACTAGACTAGAGAGCAATTGGGCAAATGCATTTTATTTATTTTATTTTATTTTTTAATATATTTTATTGATTTTGTACAGAGAGGAAGGGAGAAAGATAGAGAGTTAGAAACACCGATGAGAGAGAGTCATTGAGCAGCTGCCTCTTGCACACCCCCTATGGGGATATGCCCGCAACCAAGGTACATGCCCTTGACCGGAATCGAACACGGGACCTTTCAGTCTCCAAGCCGATGCTCTATCCATTGAGCCAAACCGGTCCTGGCCATTTTATTTTTAAATATACTTTTAAAAAACTGATTTCAGAGAGGAAGGAAGAATGATAGAGAGAATCATTTATCGGCTACCTCCTGCACGTCCCCTATGGATGGCAAAGCCCACAAGTGGGGCATGTGCCCTTACTGAAAATTGAACTGTGACCTCCTGGTTCACAGGTCAACACTTAACCACTGAGCCACATTGGCCAGGCTGGGTAAATGCATTTTAAAGGGAGACAGTAGGAACCATAAGCATGGCAAATTCTGGGTAGCAGTTTGGCCTCCTGAACATTTACCAGGTGTCTTCTCATTCACCCCATTTACCTCATGTGTCTTCTCATTCACCACATTTACCTCATGTGGTGAATGAGACTGCAGGGCTATAACAAATACATAATCCTATCTGTAAGCCTAGTGTGTGCAAAACCCCCCAAAAATACAATATAGAAGTTAAGAGCATGGACTGAAGCACCTAATAGTCTTGTGTCTTTGGTGAAGTCATTTAATCTCCTGTTTTTCAGTTTCTCCATCTATAAAATGGGAATAATCATAGCTCTACCTTATAGGATAGTTTTGAGAATTAAGTTAAAACATTTTAATTTAAAAAGTAATAAATCTTTTTAAAAACTCCTATCATATACAACATGGGTGCATAATTGTACTGGATCTGGTGTTCAGTTACACAATCTAAATCCACACTGGTATTTGCTCTAATTTGGTGCAATTTGGTGATAATTTTATATTATTTAATGAGCTCTGGCCAAGCAGCTCAGTTGGTTAGAGTGTCATCCCAATATGCCAAGGTTGTGGGTTCAATACCCAGTCAGAGCACATATAAGGATAAACCAATTAATGTATAAATAAGTAGGATAGTAAATGATTTTTCTCCCCCCCTCCCCCTTTTCTTCTCCTTCTCTCTCTCTCTCTCTCTAAAAAAAAAAAAAAAAAAAAAAAAAATCAATGAAAAATATAATTGAGGATAATTTCAGGTCCCAGGGCTGGCTGGAATTTACAAAATAAAGGTTTTGGTGGTGATCTTTTTGTCAATCTGATCGAGGAAAGAAAGGCCAGGAGACTACTGGGAACACAGGGACCCAACTTTCTCCTCCTGCTTCCTGAGAAGTCGCTTGCTCTTTCTAGCCAATTCCACACCATACACCCCACCTCTCAGCATAGAACTTTATTCTGCTCTCTTTGAGGAAGGGGACAGGTAGAGGTCAGGAGCCAATCAAGTTATACCCAAATTCAGTTTATTGAGGGGCACTGTATTATGAGATTTTACTGTATTTATATCACACCTAAAATAATGCACACTTAGTAAGAACACTATAAGGGCTTGCAAACTATTATTCTTTATTTTCATTGTGTTAGAATCAATTGTGTCAGAACTACTCAAGATCATCCCATATTGTTTTGTGGATCATGAGAAACAATCGTGCCACATGTAGCTAATCTTTGTGGTGAAGCAAAGATCACAACATTTGGATTTAGAAATAAAAAGCTAGAAGGAGGAAGGAAACAGGTCATCTTCACTGTTAGGATTTAGGACTCTGAAGCAATCAACCATGTTATTTTTGCCTATAATTGTTCAATATGATACATTACTCAGTACTTCCAACATTTTCCATGATGTGGCACCTAGGCAGGAATGATATCTGTGCAGCTAGTGGGGACACGCAGAGGAGACTGTTGGCAAAGCGGCCTGCCACAGAGGCTGTGGGGCAGAGGAAGCCACATGTCCCAGGCCCGGCTGAGAGGATCAATAGCATGGCACGCCTGTAACCTATCTGGAGCAGCATGGCACACCAGTTGGGAAGTTCTACCTCAAATGACACTTACACACTTCACATGGCTAGAAACGAACCTCGCTTATTCAATAAATATCACAGAATACTTGGTAAGGGGTAGAAAAGGTCTCTTTCTGTCTCTGAATGTAATTATGTCTGACTGTCTGGAATTTCGTGGCCAACTTGAACCCTGAGGAGAGATTGCCCAAGGACAAAGCCAACCACTAGACGGCTGAGTGGAGATGGAAAGGGTTTGGGCAGATGATGACATTCTTGATCCACAAAATCAGCCAGATCTGAAATCTTCTCTACCTCTGAACCTCCTGTCTGTCATGTTAGATAATAAATTTCCTTCTGTTACTTATTTCCTTAGGTAAGTCAATTTGAAGTGATATTTTCTATTACTTACATCCAAAGGTATCTAAAGTGATAACATGTGCTAAGTGCTTGAATATATTCTCTTTTATCCAATTATCCCATGTGATAGGCAAATTGTTATCCTATTTTACAGATGAGGAAACCGAGACTTAGATTAAATAATTTGCTCAAAGTCACATAGCTAGAAGAATCATAACATCAAAACAAGAATCAGAGCCTCTGGTCACAACCCCTCTTTCTATAATCCAAATTAACATTTTGTTTTATTAGGTAGTGAGTGAAAAACATACTTTCTTAATTTTAATTGGCTTTTATTAATATAAAAATGTTTTTCTTCCTGCAGATACTACTGAGTAAAGAGTAATGGGAGAAGAAAGCTGGAGCCTAGGTAACAAAGAGAAGCCAACTTATGATTTAAAGTGCTCAACACTGCCCTAGCTGGTTTGGCTCAGTGTATAGAGCATCGGCCTGTGGACTGAAGGGTCCTGGGTTTGATTCTGGCCAAGGGCACATGCTGGGTTGTGGGCTCGATCCCCAGTAGGGGGTGTGCAGGAGGCAGCCGATCAATGACTTCTTCTCATTATTAATGTTTCTATCTCTCTTTTCCTGGGCCTAATTAATGAAAATATATTTTTAAAAATGTAATAAATGAAGTGCTCAACACTACTCCGCAAAATAGATAACTGAAGCAGTTCAGTATATGTAATTACACCTTAAATGCAAAGAGGAAAAAAAAACAGAAAATCCATCAGACTTTATCAGCCTGTCAGTGAATTTGTGGGAGGGAGAAGATAGTGTTAGATGCACTGTAAACTAGAAAAGTCTATAAGTTGGCTTGGGTTCCAGTCTTGGATATACTACTTACTAGCACTATCACTACAGGCAAAACTTCACTCCTGTGTTTTTAGTTTTCTTCATCTGTAAAACAGGAGCAATAATAGTACTTACACATCACAGGATTATTGTTAAGATCGAATGAGATGTAATACATATAAATCCCTAGAACAATCCCTGGCACAAAGTAAATAATTAGGATTAGCTATGGTTAGTCATCGTCATCATCATCATCATCATTTGAAAGAACAAACAAGTGTTCTTTTTAAAGAGAATAAATAACTTATTCTTCCCATTCCTAGAAAGGATAAAAGCCAAGACACTGTATTATGAAGTATTCTTTATGTTATTTATTAATATAATAAAATAATGGAGGCAGGAGACACGTGACAATAAAAACAGTCAGCTAAAAAGAAAGGACAGTGAAGGAAGAAGGAGCTAAGGTCTAAAACCAAAACTGGAAAAAACAAAATTCTAGCTCAACTTTCGTTTCGTAATATCTCTAAAATTGCAAAAATCTTCAATTAAAGGTTTCTAGATACCAAATGTTAAAGAAACGAAATAGCAACACAGACATAAACACACATATAGAATGAGAGACTTGAGACCTGTGGAGCATGTAATACAGAAAAGTGACAGAGAAAAAGCAGAGCAGAGATGTAGACAGGAAATAAAACAAGAATCCATGCCCTGTTTCCAACAGGCAGGACTTCCCAGCCCGCCAGGTCTCCCACCTCCCACCTCCTTCCTTCCAACTCCAAGTAACTCACATTGAAGGATGCCAGGGCCTCAGAGACACTCTTCTCAATGAACTCATCCGTGATTCTTCGGGAAGGATGTTCGTTAAACACAGAGTTCATTAGTGCAATCTTCGCAGCGCTCCGCCGGGCCTCAGCTTTCGTGGGGCAGAACTAGGCAGGGAGAGAGAGCACATGTGTATGTGTGCGTCTGAGAGAGAGAAGGCTCGATGGGAGGGAAACACTTTGGATAGAAGACACTTGGACACTCTGGATAAATTGCTGGTTCAACACGCACTCCCAACGTTTTTATTGTACATGGTGGGGGCATTGGGAAACGTAATTTTGATTCGACATCCTGAAGTTATTATTAAAGAACTGGAGATGGCTACAGCTCATACCAAATTGAAAGCAGAATGAGGAAGGCTGCTGAAGTCAGCATATAATCACTGGGTAGGAAAAATAGCCCTGTTTAAACTGTCAACAGAATTAATTACTCAAAAGCCAGAGTCTGGCCAGCCGGTTAGAAGTCTGTGTCTTTACTCTTGTTCTGTGTATAGGCGAGACTTTTCCTCCCTCTGGATAACCCAAGGTGAGAACAGACTGTGTCTAGGCTGCTTCTGCAGTGGGGACTCTCGGCTTGAGCAGTTCCCCCAGTAATGTAATGAACCCAGGAGTTATCCCTGGCAGAGCCCAGGGTCTGAAGAAGGAATCTGTAGGCTTTATCCCCCGGGGACACAGGAGAAGAGGGGTGTCTAGGGAAAGGAAGGCTGACCTAATGAAAGCAAGAAGAATTAAAAATTCATATTTTCACATTGTATCCAACAATGGTGTCTTGGGACAGTCTGATTTCATCATTTAACCTCAGTCCCTTAGGCACCAGAGTAATCCTTTTTTTTTTTTTTTAAATATTTATTGATTTTTTACAGATAGGAAGAGAGAGGGATAGAGAATCATTGATCAGCTGCCTCTTACACACCCCCTACTGGGGATGTGCCCGCAACCAAGGTACATGCCCTTGACCAGAATCGAACCCGGGACCTTTCAGTCACCAGGCCGACACTGAGCCAAACCAGTTTCGGCCATAGTAGTCCTTTATAATTCATCTTCACTGGCTGCTTCAGAGGCCTCCGTACCCTTAATCATTTAAAAATCTATATACATTTTCATGGATTTGAGAGAGGAAGGGAGAGGGAGATAGAAATATCAATGATGAATGAGAACCATTGATCAGGCATGTGGCTCAGCAGACACTCAACTGCTGAGCCACACCCAGCTGGGCCCCTTTGTCACTTAAGACTAGGATTAGAGAAAAGGAGGTAAGTGATATTACAATTTTTAAAAGTAGCCCAGGATATGTTTGCTACTTAACCATCCTTCATTATCAATAATTCCCAATTTCCTTTAGCTGACAGGTCTCTCTGAGACAGCATACGGAGCTTGCTACATTAACCCTAAATCTTGCTTTCTCAATTTCTCTATTTCTACTTTTCTATTTATTAGCCTGCTGTCCACTGTACTGCCTAATGCTGTTTCTGAGAGGTCATCGATGAAAAAAACCAATGGAAGAAATTTCAGCTGCCAAAGTGAATATAAAACAGACGATCCAAAGGAGCCACAATAGATAATCCTACTCTTTCAGGAAATAAGAGAAATCAAATTACTACAATGGTTCAGCTTTGGGCATCACCATAAAATAATCAAGTCCTTATTCAGCAATATGATGACGTACGAGAAGGAAAGGAAAGAAGAGAAAGCATAAACATTAGTCATTCTGGGCACATACTTATTTCTCTGAAATGGCTTGAGGCTGTAAGGGGAAATGTAGCTATCTGATTTTAAATGAAGCTTCCTGAGGGCCGTTTCTATTTGGGGCAGGAACTGAGTTGCAATGGCACTCATTCATGCGGCAGATTTATTAAGTGCCTAGTTAAGTGCTGAGTTTCATGGTAGGGATTCAAACTGAACAAGGGCCCTGGCCAGGATGGCTCAGTTGGTTGGAACACCATCCCATACACCAAAAGGTGACAGGTTGGCCCTAGCTGGTTTGGCTCAGTGGATAGAACATCAGCCCACAGACAGAAGGTCCTGGGTTTTATTCCGGTCAAGAGCACATACCTCAGTTGCAGACTTGATCTGGCCTGTGCAGGGGGTAACCAATCCATGTCTCTCTCTCACATCCATGTTTCTCTCTGTCTCTTCCCCTCCCTTCCACTCTCTCTAAAAATCAGTGGGAAAATATTCTGTCTTTGTGTCTTTTTCTCCTTCCCTCTTTCCATTCCTCTCTCTCTTAAAAAAAATCAATAAAATTCAATAAATAAATTAATTTTTTAAACTGAACAAGGAAGAAAACAGATGCTATCTCTGCCTCCATGGTGTGATAAACAATTACGGTATGTTAGGAGAAGTTCAAGGTGTATGGAAGCACACAGCAGGGCGTATAACTTTGTCTAAGGGCTACACAAACCATATGGAAAACAGAACAAAAGTGTCTATTCTCTTTTCCAAATTCCTCTTCAGACTCTAAGTTAACATTGCAGAGGGTTTCCTTCCTATCTGTAATGTAAAGAATCCATCTTTCTGGGGGAGCAGGCGGGTCGGGTGCGGCCAGGCCTGGAGCAGCGGCTGCCAGGCTGGGAGCGGCCAGGCCCGGGGGAGCAGGCGGGTCGGG
The DNA here is from genome assembly GCA_963693515.1 of Pipistrellus nathusii. NCBI lineage: Eukaryota > Metazoa > Chordata > Mammalia > Chiroptera > Vespertilionidae > Pipistrellus > Pipistrellus nathusii. The sequence goes on along the minus strand of OY882875.1, from coordinate 34,978,477 downwards.
TGCGGCCAGGCCCGGAGCAGCGGCTGCCAGGCTGGGAGCGGCCAGGCCCGGGGGAGCAGGCGGGTCGGGTGCGGCCGGGCCCGGAGCAGCGGCTGCCAGGCTGGGAGCGGCCAGGCCCGGAGCAGCAGCAGCCAAGTCCAGAGCAACTAGGTTGGGAGTGGCAGTGACCAGACCCGGAGCAGCTGGTTGTGGAATGAACCAGAGCAACAGAGCCCAGGCCCTGAGCAGCCAGGCCCAGAACAGCTCGCTCCTTGCCTGCCCCTGCCCCACGGCTGCTTCTCAGACATGGCTGGAAACTTTCGTGGGAACTTGAGGGTCTGCTGAATCAAGTGATGAAGGCTTAGATCTGGATGTGTTGAGTTAGTTTAGGACTGGGGTGTTGATCTGTGAGTGCCTTGGGTGGGGTCTGGATGAGGCTAGTGGACCTATTAGGAAATGTCTTTTGTGTAAAGTGTATCATTGGGCATGTGGAGGTATTATTGATATGAGAAAATGCTAAGTAACTGATTTACTATCTGAAAAGGGATTTACTATTGGGGAAATTGAGGGAAGAAGAGACTGAACATAAACTGCACCTATGGATGAGGACAATGGGGGATGGGGAGGAGGCAGAGGGTGGGGTGGGAACCTGGTGGAGGGGGGAAGAAATGAGGAACCTTTGTAATAATATGAACAATAAAGATTGATTTAAAAAAAAAAAGCAGGTCTAATTAAGCAAGTGTATATAAAAGGCTAAGTTGACTCATACATGCTCAATACATATAAAGCTCTAGCTGGTGCCAATTGCAAAAAAAAAAAAAAAAAAAAAAAAAAGAATCCATCTTTGATGATAATATTTATGCTACTCAAATTTCTCACTACCCTGTGATAGCAACCACTCTTCACCAACATATATTACAGGTCTTTCATATAATTGTAGAATGCTAATACCAGAAAGACTTTAGAACATTGAACCTCCCTCTTTCATATGACAGATGGAAAAACTGAGGCCCAGAGAAGTTACCTGACTCGCCTGCTGGCAGTCAAGGGAATGAGAATGTGAATCTCCTCACTCAGCTGCGTAATGTTTCCACCATTTATAGTCCCTCCCTTTTGATCTCTTAGAGAACCCAAACATTGCTTTCCTTAGTAAATGCCTATTGAAACATACTTGGGGCAAGGAGTATTAGTCTACATTCTCAAAAAGAGATGGCAGGTTGTTGAAAAGCCAGATCAGAACATGGGTTTGGTGCTGCTAGTCTGATATACTAAATAAGGGCATTATTAATCACTGTTCAAATTCAAACTGGGTTTGCCTCTTTGCAGGCTAAAAAGAAAAGCATGTGATTGAGGCTCTTTTGTGGTCAAATGAGCCTGAGATGCTGACCAGAATGATTTGCCCAGAACTGGTTCAGGTCTTCAAATATGTGATTTCTTTTTTATTTTTTTTTATTTTTTATTTTATTTCAAATAGTGATTTAATGGCCAAAGTAATAGAGAAAGCCATTGCTAGCACCTAAGCAATTATCTTTTTTCTTTTATTAAATTTATTAGGGTTAATAAATGTTTAAATGCTTTTAAATGGTGATAGGTAGGGAGCTAAGGAGGGTAGACTAACACACTGATTAGGGTAAACAGGGTCATATAGATTTCAAGTGCACATTTCCATGACACCTGATCTGTATGTTTCATTGTATGCCCACCACCCAAAGTCAAAGCAGTTACCTTTGCTACTGCAGCTTTACAATTCTTACCTGGAAACTCCCAAAGCAACTCCCCCCAGGCAGGGTGACGTAGCAGACGTAGGGAGGGGTGTTGGAGGGAACCATCTCATAAACCACAAGAGCCCCGTTCTTCAAGTCAGCCCCCCGGGACTGCTTCATCTGCCAGAACTCCTGAAGCGCCTCCACCACGTTCACTGCAAAAGAGGAGTAGTTAGTGCAGCAACGAGAACAATTCCACATGGTGCTCTGCTTGAATAGAGGATCTGCAACCTGTGCCTGTGTTAAAGAGTTTACCCTCCTAAGTCTCTTTAAAAGCATTTAAAATTTGCCGGGATCGGTTTGGCTCAATGGATAGAGCGTCGGCTTGGGGACTGAAAGGTCCCGGGTTCGATTCCGGTCAAGGGCATGTACCCTGGTTGCGGGCATATCCCCAGTAGGGGGTGTGCAAGAGGCAGCTGATCGATGACTCTCTCTCATCGATGTTTCTGACTCTCTATCTCTCTCCCTTCCTCTCTGTATAAAATCAATAAAATATATTTTAAAAAAATAAATAAATAAATAAAAGCATTTAAAATTTAATAAATTTAGACTGATTAAGTCTATTTGCATGTCTGCCCTCCTCCCCACCTTTCTAGTGTACATTTTCATTCATTCAAAGGAAGGAAACTTAAACATTAAAGGTAGTATTTCCAAGGTCAGCAGACCATTATCGCTGCCTGATGAAGTGCAAGTAGATTATTCACAATTAGCCAGCTGCCCTAGAACAGTAATAGTCATCACAATAATAAGTGTTAACAGGTACTGAACACTTCCTGTATGTCACCCATTTTACCACCTTGTGAAGCAGATACTTTAAAAAATATATTTTTAAAATTGAGACAGAGAGGAAGGGAGGGAGAGACAGGAACACCAATGATGAGAGAGAATCATTGATCTGTTGCTTCCTGTACACTGCTCACTGGAGATCAAGCCTGAAACCTGAGCATGTGCCCTGACCGGGATTGAACTGTGACCTTCTGGTTAATAGGCTAATGCTCAACCTGGAGGATTTCACAGATGAGGGAAATGAGGCATAGAGAAGTTAAATAACTTGCCCAAGGATGTAATAGCTAGAAAGCAGCAGAGCAAGAATTCAAACCCAGGAAGTCTTGGTTGCAGTCAGTGTTGTTAACCATTATATAATATTGCCATTCAAGGAAATATGGTCATATTAGCCATTTTCAAGTGTATGCTTCTGGCAAGCAAACTCATGGTCAGATTTCTTTTACCTCCTGGAATACTATGTGTATATTATTTATATACTAGCAAAATTTGTGCACGGGGGGGGGGGGAGGGGGGTTCCCTCCTGCACCCTCTGCACCCTCTCCAATTGGGGGCCCTTTGGGGGATGTTTGACTGTGAGATTGGGCCTAAACTGGCAGTCAAGATATCCCTCTCACAATCTGGGACTGCTCACTCCTAACCGCTCACCTGCCTGCCTGCCTGATTGCCCCTAACTGCTCTCCTCTGCAGCCTGATCTTGCCTACAACAGCCATCCCCTGCTGGCCTGTTTTTGCCTCCAATGGCCTTCCCCTGCTGGTCTTATCTGCCCCCAACTTCCCTCCCTTGCTGGCCTGATCTCATCCCTAATTGCTTTTCCCTGCCAGCCTGATCACCTCTAACTGCCTCTGCCTGCCTGATTGCCCCTAACTGCCTCTGCCTTCCTGATTGCTCCCAACTGATGAGCTGGCGGACAAGGCCGGGCTGCAGTGGCACAGAGGTCCACTGATCCCCGCAGGCCAGGCTGAGGGACCCCACTGGTGCACGAATCAGTGCACTGGGCCTCTGGTATATTATCTATGTATATATATGAGAGAGGAAGAAAGAGAGAAATGAATTTCTCTTCTGAGGCTTTCTTTAGACATAGATACTTTTTGGAGAAACTGTATATCGGGAGATATTCCTCCTCAGGTCTGCTGCAATCTCCTCTCAATCTTGCTGGGTATGGCAAGATTTCAAGGCTGTGTCTGCTCTGTACTTAGGCCATTTCTCAGGATTGTGTTTGCAGCAAGAAACCTTGACAGATGAGATAATATCTTTCTATGGGACAAAGAACAAACCTTCAACCTTGGACTTGGGAGGCAAAGGAAATTGCTGCAAACAAACATGATGCTCATGCTACTTGCTGTGCTAGGAGTAATAAAGCCCTTTGTTTTTGAACCAGAATTTCTTGACTTCTACCAGCATCTTTGAAACAGTAACCAGCTAACTATTAGCTATAAATAGGGTAAAATCAAACTCCAGACCCAACACTGTATTCCAGAACAGTGGCCCTCAGCCCCCTAGTACTTGGGCCCAATTATTTCACAAATATATATTGAGTACCTACTCTGTGCTAGACTCTGTGCTGGATGCTAGGCTATAAGAGTCAGCAAACCCATAGACTGCTCCTTTTCCTTATGGAGCTTATAGTCTAAAGATGGAGAGAGATATTAAAATAGCCAGTGTGAGATGTGCTATAAAGAGGGGGTAGATGGTGAGAAATGTTACAGCAACATCTGACCTACTTAAGAAGTCACCCTGAGGAGGAGATATTTAAGCTTACATGTGCATATGAATCCACTAGGCAAAAAGGTGAGAGACTAGTGCTCTGAACAGAAGGCATGGCATGTACAAAGGGTCTGTAGCAGCCCGGAATATGGTGAATAAAGGGACTAGCGTGTCTAGAAGAGCGAGAGTGAGGGGAAGCAGAATACAAGATGAGGTTGCAAAAGGATGCAGGGACCAGACCAGGTTGTGTCTTCAGGCTGTGATGGAGTGCTGGCTCTATCCTGAGAGCAGTGGGAAGCCACGGAGGGTTTTATGTGGAAGGAGGGATGGGATCAGTTTGCCTTTGGAAAGGATCACTTTGACTCTAGGGTTCAAACATTTTAAATGGCTTTAACTAAAGCCTCATAATAATAAACCATCATAAATATCCTCCAGTATCATGCAACATGACCACTTTCTACTCCCAGTTACAAGGACTCGTTCATCCTTTTTTTAAAAATTGAACTTATTGCGGTAACATTGTTGAATAAAATTATATAAGTTTCAGGGGTAAAATTCTATGGTACCTCATCTGTCATTCATCCTATAAAATAAAAGCATAATATGCTAATTAGATTGGACATCCTCCCGGATGACATTCCCAATGAAGCCGGGACTGCGAGGGAAGCCTGGGTCCTGGGTGCCAGAGGGAAGCTGGTGCCAGCAGCAGGGGGAAGGAAGGCCTGCTCTTGCACAATTTTTGTGCATCAGGCCTCTAGTTCTTTTATACTAGAGACCTGGTGTACGAATGCATGCACCAGTGGGGTCCCTCAGCCTGGCCTGCAAGAATCAGGCTGAAGCTGTCTCTCCAACATTCCCTAACGGGTCCTGGATAGTGAGAGGGCACAGGGCAGGCCAAGGGACCCCACTGGTGCAAGATAGAGGGCTCCAGGGCATGTCCAGCCTGTCTCACCCAGTCCCGATAGGCTGGACCCCAGTAGCAAGCTAACCTACTGATTGGTTGAAGTGTCTGCCCCCTGGTGGTCAATGCACATCCTAGCAACTGGTCAAAGGGTCAGACACCTGCATATTAGGCTTTTGTTAGGACTGTGTTAGTTTAGGTCTGTCTTTTAGAAGACAGCAAGATGGGTAGATATGCAGGACATTTATTGGGGAGGAAGTGAGAGAAGGGAGAGCATTTAGACCTTGCTGAAGGTGTGACATCTGTGGAAGGAGAGAGGGAAGGAAGGAGGTTTGGAGGCGAGAGACTGCGGCACAGTTCTCAGAAAGGTTTGGCCAGGCCAGTGGGAAGTCTTCCTGCCAAAGGAGTCCCACGTCTCACCAGGCACCACCTGAGTTAGTACCCCTGCTGCTCAGTCCCTGGCTGGGAATCGCCTACAAGATATGTAGGCTCAGTGCAAATATGGTGATGGACCTGGAGGGGACACAAGGTAAGGCTGTCAGTCAATTATGCTCCCTGCAGCAGGCGACATGGACAGCACATTTTCTTCCTTTTAAAATTCTTATTGGTGAGAGGGGTCAGGAGAGGAGAAGAAAGAGAGAGAGGAGAGAGAGAGAGAGAGAGAGAGAGAGAGAGAGAGAGAGAGAGAGAGAGAGAGAGAGAGAGAGAGAAAGGAGAGAGATTGATTTGTTCATGCATTCATTGGTTGATTCTTATATGTGCCCTGACCGGGGATTGAACTCACAACCTTGGCGTAGCAGGATGATGCTATAACCAACTGAGCTACCGGCCAGGGTGTGAAGGGCACATTTTCATGGCTGCCACACACACGTTAAGCAAACTTGTGAGCATGTGATAGGCGCATCGCTCTATTCTAGGCGTTAGGGAATCAAATATAAACAACATACATTCCCTGCCAGCAAGGCGTTAAAAAGCTGGCGGCCAATGACAACTGTTATCTCCCCTGCTCCACAGCCGAAGCCTGCACTCCACGCACCAGCCAGAGTCCGAAAGGCAGCATAAGCTCTTTTCTAATTCCCTGCATTTACCCGACTTTTTAGAATGCGCACTCTTTCATGAAAAGACGGCATGAAAAGGAAACTCTTTCCCACCCTCCGTTTTGGCAGGGCCTCTTCAAAGGTCACTGCCGCCCAGAAAGCTCAGCCATCTTTGTTCTTTCCTTTGAGATCCTGTCAGGCCCGGTTCCTGCTCTGAGACGATTTAACACAATGCGCTGGGTGACAGCTCTGCTTCCATGCAAACCGCAGGGCGGGTGAGGAGATAAAGGAAGGAGAAGAGAGCACAGAACGGGGAAGGTCTGTCAGAAAGCCTGTGGCCATGTGACATCCAGTTAAGCCCCTCTTGGGACAGAGCACAGGACTATTTTTTAAGTTTTGGAAATGGGAATATGAAATGGGAAATTGGGCAAGTGCTCAGGAAAAAAAAAAAAAAAGCAATCAACTGTGATCTGCATTTGAAAATGCTCGTAGACTCGCTTATTTTTAGAGCTGAGAGGGACTGCAGGGATGATCCAGTCCAGCGCAGGCTAAGGCCGGGGAAGGACTGGCTCCGCCTCTCCCAGCTGTGGCAGGGCTGGGGGTGTGAGTGTAGATATCCCGACGCCATTGCTTTTCAATCGGGGAATCTTAACCCAGTGGCGAAGGCCCAGTCCATGGTTAAGCTCTATGGGGGTTCAAAATCCTCCTAAAACTATAGGAGAATTCTGTGTGTGCACATGCATGCCAGTATTTATGTGTGTGTGTGTGTCTGGTGGGTGCTGCTCATAGTTTTATAAGGTTTCCAGTGAGTAACCATGGATATAAATAATGGGTTACATAAGAATGGATAAAGAGCAGTGAGGTGGGGGAGGGGTAGCAAGGACTGAGGCCTGCACAGCTGGCAGCGACACTTGCTTTTTGGAAGCCACTGGTGGAGGCTGGGCTGGAAGGGAGGAGAAAGACCAAGATACAGGAATATTTAATTACTTGTTCCGTGATGTTAAATAGCAACAAACAGACAAAAAAGAGAAATTTTGGTTTTGCTTTAGGAGATAAAATATTACGTGAATGTCTAAGTGGAATGAGAGGTTTAGATTGCACATCCACCAGAGTAAAAACATTAAAACAACACAGGAAACGGCCGTCAACATTTTAGATCATAAAAAAAAACACAGTTCTGTGGTGGGAGCATGGGTAAATAGATAATGAAATTGAAAGGTGAGTGAGAAGCTCTCCCTCACCAAGGCTGGCCTGACTGAACTCACATGGTTATGAAGACAGGGAAGCTGGTGAGCAGAATTTTGCCTGACATTGTCTGCTTCCCTTTGTAGGGTTACCCCTGAATGGGCCACAGTGCACAGGCTCTCTGGAAGGAAGGGACTGCAATGTGACAATGGCCTCGGGAGAGTGCTGCGGCACCGTGAATGATGCCCCTGCCACGAGGTCCCCGTCCTAATCCTTGCAGCTGTGCAGGTGACCTCATATAACAAAGACTTCGTAGGTGTGATTAAGTTAATGATCTTAAGATGGGGAGATTAAAGGAAACCAAGATGACAGCGTAGGTAAACAACTGGTCTGCCGCCTTGCACAACAATTTAAAAACTAAAACTAGCCGAAACCGGTTTGGCTCAGTGGATAGAGCATCGGCCTGCGGACTGAAAGGTTCCAGGTTCGATTCCGGTCAAGGGCATGTACCCTGGTTGCGGGCACACCCCCAGTAGGGGGTGTGCAAGAGGCAGCTGATCGATGTTTTTCTCTCATTGATGTTTCTAACTTTCTATCCCTTTCTCTTCCTCTCTGTAAAAAAAATCAATAAAATATATTTAAAAAATAAAAATTAAAACTAATATAAAGGACATCTATCACCGAAAACCATGGGAAGGCTGGCTGAAAGAGAAAGGAATGCAAGGGCTGAAAAGCTGAGGAGCCTACGTACAGAGGCTGGAGGCAGGCCACTGGGCATGAGGCTTTTTTCAACCCGAAGGGAAACAAGCTCCTTAGCACTTAGAAATCCAGTTTCTGGGGTCACGGGGGACCCAGACGCCTACGGGGAGAAGCTGGTCTGTGGGCCATTGGGTCCAAAAGTGAGGGTGACTCTTGCAGAGGTGCGCGCAGCAATGATTGTTTACTGCGCTGGATGGCAGGGACAAGGGGACTTGGAAACACGGAAGGGCAGGGAAGGCTGGGGCAGCCATCGTTGTTAGCCACACCCCAACCTAGTGATGTCCTAAGACCCCACCCCACCTTGAGGCCCCGCTCACACATTCTACAGACCCACCCAGGCACCACACAGCTGCTTTTGCATATAAATGGCCTGTATTGTGGCAGCTTAACAATATAAACTGCAAAGTTTCCATAGTGTAGTGGTTATTACATTCACCTAACAATATAAATTGCAGCTCCTGCAACAAAACCACCAACTCCCAAGCAAACAGGAGAAAACTGTAGTTCTTGCGGTAGCTCCTGCAGAGTGGCCTCGACAGTAGCTGAATCCCATTGGAAATCCAGAAGCCGGTGTTAGTGGTCAATTTCAACCACTCACACCCATAAGTGACATATTCGGGAGACGGACTCATGAGCACAAAGCCCCACTGAAACAGAGTGTCTCCAGCACAGCAGTTCTTCCTTTATAGACACAGTGGGTCCTCACAGACAATTGGCCTGGAGATCAATTCCTCCCAGTGCACCAACAGCAATCAAGGCTTAATTACACCAAGACTTTGCACTCAGTCCACAAAGGGATATACTAAAAGCGACCACCTCAGGTGATTGGGGAGGCTGAGCTACTGGCCCCTATAGGTCACCTACCACACAAAGCCACTCCATCAACACAGTGAGGAGACACAGAAACATGTCACGAATGGGAGAGATGGAGGAAAGTAAACTACTGGACGACACCGAGTACAGAATCACATTTATAAGATTACACAAGAATCTTCTAAAAACCTTTGAGAAACTTGATGAGACCTCCAAGAAGCTTTGTGAGACCTTCAAGGACCTTAATGAGAAAACAAAAAAACAAAAAAATGGAAAAGGACCAGTCAGAAATTAAGCATACACAGTCTGAAATAAAGAATACACAGAAACTCAACTATAGATCAACATACCCCAAGAATCAAACCAAAAATCTGGAATATAAGGAAGAAAAAATCACCCAACCAGAGAGGCAGAAAGAAAGAAGAATCCAAAAGAATAGTGTGAGGATAGTGAAGGAGCCTCCAGGACGACTTAAAACATACCAACATCCGGATTTTTGGGGTGCCAGAAGAGAGCGAGCAGGATATTGAAGGCCTACTAAAAGAAATAATGACAGAAAACTTTCCCTACCTGGTAAAAGAAATAGACTTATAAGTTCAGAAAGCGCACAGAACCCCTAACAAGAGGAACCCAAAGAGGAACACACCAAGACACATCATAATTAAAATGCCAAGAACAAAAGACAAAGAGAAAATCTTACAAGCAGCAAGAGAAAAACAGCTAGTTACCTACAAGGGAGGACCCATACGACTATCAGCTGATTTCTCAACAGAAACTACGCAACCCAGAAGGGAGTGGCAAGAAATATTCAAAAGAACCTACAACCAAGATTACTTTACCCAGCAAAACTATCATTCAGAATTGAAGGTCAGATAAAGAGCTTCACAGATAAGAAAAAGCTAAAGGAGTTCATCAACACAAAACCAGGATTATATGAAATACTGAAGGGTATGCTTTAAGAAGAGGAAGAAGAAAAAGGTAAAGGTGAAAATTATGAACAACAAAAAGACATCAAATACATACCTATCAACAAGTGAATCTAAAAATCAAGTGAATAAAAAATCTGAAGAACAAAATGGACTGGTGAATATAATAGAATCAGGGACATAGAAAGGGGCTGAACTAACTATTCTCAGGGGGAAGGGGGTCTGAGGGGTGCGGGAAGAGATTGGAAAAAAAACCTTATACCTATGGATGAAGACAGGGGCAGGGGTAAGAGCATGGGGTGAAGTTGGGAATCAGGTGGAGGGGAACTATGGGGGAAGAGGTGGGAAAGAGGAGCACCTGTAATAATCTGAACAATAAAGATTTATTATTTAAAAAGAAAAAAAGATGGGGAGATTATCTGGGTGGGCACTAAATACAACAACAAATGTCCTTAGGGAAGGATATTTGATGAAACACAGAAGAGGAAAAGGCAATGAGAGCATGGAGGCAGAGATGGCAGTGATGCAGCCACAAGCCAAGGAATGTTGGCAGTCACCAGCAGCTAGCAGAGACAAATAAGCAGATGGTCCATGAGAGGGTCTCTAGAGGGAGTCCGACCCGCTGACACCTTGATCTGGGCCCACCGGTACTGGCTTTGGACTTCTGGTCCCCAGAAGTGTGAGGGAGTAAATTTCTGTTGTTTTAAACTACCAATTTTGGGATAATTTATTAGAGCAAGCACAGAACACTGACTGAGGGTCTAATCCAACACTCCAAAATTTGGAAATATTCAACCAATCAATTTAACTCCATGGTCACTTAAAGGCTAAGAAGCTGTCTGGACTCCGAGGAAAAGAAACAACTAAATAGAAAATACCACACAAGATTCACTTGTTCAACCTAGAAGAAAGCTGGGCAGAGTTTCAATCATGTAACCATACGGTGATATAAAGGGAGAACAATAATTTTTTAAAAAATAGGTGTGAAGAGAGCAATGCAGAAGTTGTCTAGCAAGGGAAGTCATGCCAATTTAGAGATTTCCAGCTGTCCAACATTAGAAGGAAACTCTGTATTCCATGCGGGAAAAGGCAATGCTAACATACCTATCATACGCACCGCTTAAGCAATTCCAAATGCAGGACAATAGCAATCACTCATTAGTGCTATGTGTTCACTCCTTACATTCACCAGGAATCAAACTTGAAACCTTAGCATATCAGGACGATGCTCTAACCTACTGAGCTACCCGGCCGGGGCCATTATCTCATTTAATCAAGACAGGTATTGCAGTATTCATTTTATAAAAAGTGAACAAGCTAAAAACAGGCCACAGGGGCCAAACCAGGATTTAGAACCAAGGTTTGTTTGCCTCCAAAGCCAATTCTCTATTGTGCTATCTGCTTTATTTCACCGTTAATCCTCACACATGCTTCGTAAAGTGGACTTTGAGTTCCGTGAAGATAGGGACTGAGTATCTGTCTTGTTCACCAATGCATCTAGTTAGCAATCAATAAATATTTGTTATATGCATGAATGGAACAGATGAGGCCTAAGAGATATTAAATAATTTATCCAAAATCACACAGCCACTATTTAAGAGAGCCAGGTTCTCTGATTCTCAGTTCTACACACTACAAATTAAGATCCTACAGCAGCCCTTGCCCGTTTGGCTCCATGGATAGAGCTTTGGCCTATGGACTGGAGGGTCCCGGGTTCGATTCTGCTCCAGGGCACACGACTGGGTTGTGGGCTCCATCCTCAGTAAGGGGCGTGCAGGAGGCAGCTGATCAATGATTCTCTCTCACCATTGATGTTTCTATCTCTCTCCCTTGCCCTTCCTCTCTGAAATTAATAAAAAATATATCTATATTAAAAAAGAAAAGATCCTACAGCATATGGAGCTATGTGTGTATCTTGGGCAGGGATTTGACGGTGAGAGGGATATAGACAAACAGGTGAAATAACAGAAGAGTTTGGCTTGTTTGTCTTGTGTAAGTGCTGAGATCCTACCCGAGTGAGGACAAAGCTGAAGACCATGACTGGAAAAGGTGAATTGGGAGCAGCCAGAAGATGAAGGATGTGACTTGAAGATGATTCCGTCGGGGAACGGTGTGGGCAAAGACCAAGATAAATTCTATTCAGGGGAACAGAGCCAGCCCCCACACACCATGCCATCAGTCACAAGGGTATGGGGGCACATGCCAAGGGCAGCTTTGCCCATTAATCGAAGCAGAGTAAGTGATTCCATGTGGTGAAGGACTTCTGAGCCAAACCGGCTGAGATTCTGCTTGCCTGGAGCTGAACTATCTGCCAAACGCTCCCAAAGTACTGGCTGGACACCCAGACTGGAAATGAGAAACTCAGGAATAATGAGGAGTGTGGTGGGAGGCAGAAAGGCTGGGGGAAAGAATTGCTGCAGGACCAAAGCCTGCCTGACTGCTCTTTGTCAGCCCCATCCCCTCGGTCCCGCAGCCTTCCTAAGGAAATGGAAGGTTTTTACAGGACACCCAGTGTAGCCAAACCAGAGGCTCCCAGGTAGCACAGACAAGAAGAAGGATGCCCGCCTCTGCCATGTTAGTGATCGCCTGTAAGTTTCCAAGAGGATGCCTGAGAGTGAGAGTGAGAGTGAGGGGCCTGGCTGCTCCTGAGCTCGGGGTAGACCCTCCCTGGGTCTCATCACAGGGACCAGAAGCAGCAGTACAGGAGCTGGTGGCAGTCCCGTCACGTAGGCCTGCTACACGTAGGAGTTAAGCTAGAAAAGCAGATGCATATAGCTCTGAAACTCCCGATGAGTTTCAGAGCTATATGCATCTGTATCCCAGCACCCAGCAGAGTGCCTGCTCCATGGTGGACACTGATGATGCTGGAGAACAAATGGAAACATAACATTAGGCACCCATAACAAAGTGGATTTGCCAAAACTGGTTTGGTTCAGTGGATAGAGCGTCGGCCTGTGGACTGAAAGGTCCCAGGTTCGTTTCTGGTCAAGGGCATGTACCTTGGTTGCGGGCACATCCCCAGTGGGGGGTGTGCAAGAGGCAACTGATCGATGATTCTCTCTCATCAATGTTTCTAACTCTTTATCCCTCTCTCTTCCTCTCTGTAAAAAATCAATAAAATATATTTTAAAAAAACACAACAAAGTGGATTTAAGAATCTGTTTTCCTAGGAATCTTTAGGTATACCCTGTCAGGATTTCGTTTTCTTTTTTCAATATATTTTATTGATTTTGTACAGAGAGGAAGGGAGAGAAATAAAGAGTTAGAAACATCGATGAGAGAGAGTCATCGATCAGCTGCCTCCTGCACACCCCCTACTGGGGATATGCCCACAACCAAGGAACATGCCCTTGACCGGAATCGAACCCAGGACCCTTCAGTCCCCAAGCCGACACTCTATCCATTGAGCCAAACTGGTTTCGGCCTGGATTTCATTTTCTTAAAACTACTCTTCTATGGATTTCAAAGAGGAAGGGGGTGGGAGAGAGACAGAAACATCAGGGATGAGAGAGAGTACATCCTGCGCGTGTGCTGACCGGAAGTGAACCATGACCTCCTGGTTCACAGCTTGGTGCTCAACCACTGAGCCATGCTGGTCGGGCTGCAGGGTCAGGGTTTGAGAGAGGGAGAGAATGAGATGTGTTCCTTCCCAAGGAAATAGGAGCCAGTAAGGTTTGAGATAACACATCACTTTTAAGTACCGTTGTGTGTTAAGAGCAGTATCTCATTGAACCCACACAATCAACCCTGGAGGAAGCGGGAGCTCAGTGAGGTGAAGTCACTTCCCCAAAGACGTAGAGGCAAGTGGCAGAGATTTAATTTGGGGTCTAATCCAGGTTTGTCTGACTCCACACCATATATGTGCTCTTTTCATTACGCTGTCTTAGGGAGAAATACAGCCTCATTCCTGTCCACAGAGCAAGCCCTGCTCTCTCTCTCTCTCTCTGCGTTATTATTAAACTAGAAAGTTACAGATTTAGTTCCTCTGTGTCCGATAGGACTGACCAGACAGCGAGAAGCGATGTCTCAGAGATTCCAGACCTAAGTTCTGTGTCCCACACCCTCACTCTATAGTCCTCGCTCCATGAGCAATCTGGACCTCGCTCTCAGGAAGTTCTGCTCTGGCTAACCACCACACAAAGAGAACCTTCACCCCCCTTCTCGGGAGCCCTGGAAATCAGGCATCTTTAAGACGGAGATTTCTAATGGAAATCGGGTTTCTGCCTGGCTCACTTCCACAGAACTTACCACGGAAAGAGCCAAGGCCTAGGATTCATCCTGAGTTCTTGGGCAAAAGCCAGGAAAACAGAGCCAGACAGATAGGCCGGAGTGGAGAGGCCTCGTACTAAAAAAGACACGGAAGCAGGGTACTGAGCCCCAGAAAGCTGGCGGGAGCTCCAGGGGCTGGCCCCAGATCTAAAAGCACAGATGCTGGAGGCAACTCGTGAAAGCACCGCGGAGCTCCCTGCAAATCCGAAGTTGCACTGGAAATGTCTGAGTGACAATAGGAAGAGAATGAAGACGTCAAGGAGATGGAGTCAATTCCCAGGGAGCCCAGGAATGGCTGGGGTCCCAGAGGAAAGGCCCGGAGCCTGTGGGTGAGAGACCCCTTGGATCTGAGATAAAGGGTGGGATCCCACACAATGGGGACCGGTCCTCCAAGGCAGAGCGCTGGGAAGGCATTCAGCTACAGAAGGAATTCCCTTTGGGAAGGAGGAAAGGTTGGGAAGAAAAGAGGTTTTATCTGTATAAGGGAATATAGTGGTAACTCAGTGAAGGGGAGGGGTGTGTGTGTGTGTGTGAGTGTGTGTGTGTGTGTGTGTGTGTGTGTGTGTGTGTGTGTGAGCGTGCAGCGCAGAAGGAAACTCCCCAAAAGGAAATGCATGTGAGGCTGGCCGCCAGGAAAGCGATCCAGAGGACTGTGGGAGCGAGGCTCCCGTGCAGAGGGTGTCCCGCAGGAGGCCAGACCCGCAGACTCACCTCGGCCATAGCCCTGCGTGTGCTTGGCAAAGCTCCTCACCACGGCCTCCACTGCCTCCCGCAGCACCGCCGGGCTGCCCGCGGCGCCGGGGGGCAGTGGCAGCCCGGGGGCCCCGGACAGGAGCAGGGGCGGCGGGGGCGGTGCGGGGGGCGGTGGGGCCGGCGGGGAGCCCACTGCGGGGGTGGCGGGGGCAGCCGCAGCCCCGGTCACCCCGGGGCGCAGCGCTCGCAGGGTGCCCCTCCCGGTGGTGCCCACTCCCGGCTGCAGACGCTGCGCTCGCATCGTCTCCATCCCCGCCGCCCCGGGAGCCGCGGCCCGAGCCTGCCAGCCTGGCGAGCTAACGGTCCCAGCAGCCCGGCCAGCGAGCGCCCGGGACTGAGGGCGGTGCCAGGCCCGGCCGTCCGTCAAGCGGGGGCGGGGACCAGCCAGGCCCTATGCCAATCACCGGCGAGGGGCGGGAGCTGGCGGGCTCAGGCCCCGCCATTGGCCTATTGCTGAGGAGGTGGAGGTTACGAGCAGCCAATGGCAAAGGGAGAAGGCGGACGCCTCTACGGGAGCGCCCCCGAGCTCGGGGCGTCTGCGGGAGAACTGAGAAGCCGCCCGGACCCCGGGCCAGGCTGGGGGGGCGGGGGCGGGGGCTGGAAGCCAGGCCGAGAAGAACCATGGACGGGGTGACAGGATGCTTCGAGGCCATTGGCCTAGTTTATAGATGTAGATGGGGAAACTGGCTCAGAGAAGTGATTGATGTGACTTTGCCAACATCACAAGCAATGGAGGGAGGAGCTAAAAAAGCAAGGGAGGATGCTGACATTTAACGAGGAAATATTTACTATATGTCAGACACGACGCAGTGGACTTAGTGCGTTGTTTTATTTGATCATCACAATCACTAACTAGATTGTATTGTTTTATGAATAAGGAAACACGCTCAGCGAGACCAAATTGCCCAAACTAAGTAGCTAGAACGTGGCAAGGAGGGGGGGCTCAGACATAAGTCTTCTGACTCCCAATATTTTTACCTTTTCATCATACCACATGGTGGGGTAATTTTTTGATTTCACATTGTCTAAGTTGGGGGAGTAAGAATGGGCCACTCCTATTGGACCGAGGGCGCGTTAGAACATACGCAGAAAACTAGCAAACTGAGAGGCCCGAGAGCAGATTAAGACACATACCCTTGTTCGTAGAATCTGTCAATCAGTCTGGATCCTTTTGAGCATTCTTTCTCCTCTCTTTCCCTCCCTCCCTTTCCTGAAATCAAGGATGGGGAAATACCCGAAACCGGTTTGGCTCAGTGGTAGAACGTCCGTCTGCGGACTGAAAGGTCCCGGGTTCGATTCCGGTCAAGGGCATGTACATTGGTTGCGGGCACATCCCCGGTAGGGGGTGTGCAAGAGGCAGCTGGTCGATGTTTCTCTCTCATCGACGTTTCTAGCTCTCTATCTCTCTCCCTTCCTCTTTGTAAAAAATCAATAAAAATATATTTTTTTAAAAAAAAAAAAGGATGGGGAAATAGAACCAAGATGAATGAAATGCACCTGGTGAGATGAACGTTAGCCCCCAGAGGAAAAGCTGTGAGTGGTCAACGACTATGATTCTTGAAAAGGGGAAGTTAATCTCCTGGGATGTGTCTGCTGGTGGTGGAGGGAGGAGCTCTTTGTAGGATTCTTCCATTAAAGGCTCTGAGGATGGACCAAGAGGAGACGGGACAATGGAAGCATGCCTGATGCCTTCAGCCCTGCAGGACACAGGGCACTCACCTTTCCTTCTACGACCACAGCTGGTCAGCTGGACTCCTAGGAGGAAGGTCTATGTATCCCTAGATCATTGTAGAATATTTAGCATCCCTCTCCCTCCACATTCCTCATCCCCGCAACTTTCGCCCCTAGGCCGAAGAGACAAAACAGAGACTTCTGAACACATTTATTCGATATGTCGATATGTCGAGTAGTGAGAGGAGTGATTCTGGGGGGCTCCCCACTTCTACTCGCCGAGTGTTCATAAGCTCAGACAGAAGAGCAGTGAGAGCCCATGGCCCGCCCTGGGGAAATGAGGCGGCAAGTGGTATGGCACTGGCTGGGGGAGCCGGGTGGGAATACAAAGCAGGAAGTCGAGAAGTACAGCTGAGAGTAGGAGGGGCAGCAGCAGAACGGAGGCTGGGATTGCTGCAGGAAACCCCCCAGGAAAGAAGACACCCTGACAGATGGCCAGGACCGGGAGCGGGGTGTGGTCAGGGACCAGGCCTGGAGAGAGAAGCCAGACCTGCAGGACGGACGGACGGGGTGGCATGGTCGCGAAGAGGGCAGACAGAGTGTGCAAAGTCATGAGAGGGCTGTTTCGGGGCACACACGGAAAGCTGGGGGCTGCTTCTGCGGGAGAACTGAGGCCAGAGACTACCTCTCAGTGGGGGTTCCCTACTGCTTCTCCACAAATGCCAGTGACGTGGGGACCCATCTGGGGCCCCCAGCCCAAGTGGCCTGGGCACCTGGCTTGTGGGTACTTCTCACAAGCATGTGAAGTGACAACCAGGGCACGGATGCGTGTGTCTGTGTGTCCAGCGAAGAGGACTTAGCCTTCCCTGCCAATAAGAGTCACTGTGCTTGCGGACACGGCTGCCCATGTGTGCGTGCACCGTGCCCAGGAGCACATGCGAAAGACCCCCTGTCTGGTGTGTGTGTGTGTGTGTGTGTGTGTGTGTGTGTGAGAAAGAGCTGGTTCTCCCTCTGTCCTGATCCCGCCCTGTCCCCGCGCTCAGCGCCCCGGCTCCCCGGGCCCGCCCAGACTCTGGAAGCCCCCGAGCAGGCGGATCTGCTCGTTCTGCATGGAGTGGCGCCTCACCAGCTTGCGCTTGGTCCTGGGAGAGCCCGGCGCCCCCGCCTGGGGAGGGGCGGGCAGCGACGGCGCGCGGCCTCCGGGCTGCGGGCGGATGTCGGGGATGGGCGGGTGCGGGTTGACGTTGAGCGGCGGCAGGAAGCCGGGCCGCGTCTGCGAGATGTGGTCCAAGAGCAGCGTGCCCGAGCCCCTGCGCTCCAGCAGCCCCGGGCTCCGCCGGCGCCCGCTCAGCGGGGACACGGCCCCGGGCAGGCTCTCCTGGGACTGGCGCGGGGACGGCGCCGAGCCGGCCGGCGGCAGCGGCAGCGGGGACGCGCTGTAGCGGCGCCGCTCCAGCGCCGGGCGGCCGGCCTCGGGCGGGTCGGGGAAGTCGAGCTCCAGCGGCTGCTCCAAGCGGCTCAGTTTGTGCCGCAGCCCGGAGGGGGGGCCGGCGTCCGGCGCGTCGGGCGCGGTGTTCCGCCGGGAGAGGGCGCCCCCGCCCGCCGCTCTCTCCGCCCACGGGGGCGGGCCCTCGGCGCCCTCGGTGCTGTGCCGCCGGGAGAGCCGCGGCCGGCCGCCCAGCGCCAGGCCGTTGAAGTCGGCGGCCAGGCGCTCCATGCCCAGCCTCCCGTCGGCGGGCGGGGCCGGCTGCGGGGCCACCAGGCCCCAGGGCTCGGAGTTGAGCCTCTTGAGCGGCTTGGGCGGGTGGCGGGGCGGCTTCGGCAGCGGCTCGGACGGGGAAGGGTCCTCGGGGGGCTTGGGGAGCGGGAATTCGAACACGTCCCGCTTCTCCTCCTCCTCCTGCGTGCGGGGCGACGGCAGCCCGCGCGCCCCCCCGGCGGCCTGCAGCTGGATGTCCGACGGCGACGTGCAGGCCCCCGGGCTGGGCGCGGCGGGGGCCGGGTCCTCCACGCCCGGGGACGGCGGCGAGTTGAGATACTGCCGGGTCTTCTTGGTGCCCGAGGGCGACGTGTCGGTGGTGATGATGATGACCTCCGTGCCCTTGGCCTTGCAGGCGTCCAGCAGCGTGGCTAGCGTCTCGCGGTCGCCGCGGTCCAGCGCGTGCACCAGCGCCGAGGCGCCCGCGTGGTCGCGGACGGAGGGGTCGGCGCCGTGGGCCAGCAGCAGCGCGGCCACCGCGGCGCCGCCGCCCCCCGCGCAGGCGTGCATGAGCGCCGTGCGCCCCAGGCGGTCGGCGATGTTGGGGTCGGCGCCGTGCTCCAGCAGGTAGCGCACCATGCGCGCCCTGCTCTGGGGGTCGTCGTAGCGGGCCCGGCAGGCCGCCATCAGCGCCGTCTCCCCCTGGGCGTCGCCCTCGTTCACGTAGGCGCCGCCCTCCAGGAGCAGGCGGGCCAGGCGCAGCTTGCCCTGCCCCACGGCCCGCAGCAGAGCGTGGCCCTCCGTGTGCAGCATCGCCGCGGCGGCCGGAGCGGGGGCGCGCGTGGGGCCTGCCCGGGAAGGCTAGGGGTTTGCGGGGGGCGGGGGGGATGGCTGGAAGAGGCCCGAGGGCTCAGCGGCGAAGCCAATCCCTGCAAGAGAGAGATACATCTTAACTGACGGGTTCGGGCAGGGAAACTGAGGCACCGGCGGAAGGACCCGGCGGGCGCGGGGTGGGAGGGCTCTCCAGGGCCCGGCGCACAGCCCTTCCTCTCATTCCTCTAACTCACGCCCGGAGGCCCCCCCCCCCCCCAGCATGCCTGAGGGGGTGGGAAGAGTGCACCGCAGTGAAGACCAGCGGCCGTGCAAATGGGTACGTGCATGCTCAGAGATAACCCCCTCACCGCACCCCCCGGCTCATCAGACCTTTCCAGCACCCCCCTCTTCTTATCTGCACTTGGAATCCCCCTTTCTCAGATGCCGAATGCCACCCACCCACGCACAGGCACCCATACATTCACACACACACACACACACACACACACACATTCCCGTTCTGAACCTCTTTTAGGCTGCCACAGCCCCATAAATTGAGGGGGGGGGGAGCAGCTTGCATTGGGGACCTAAAATGGGGGGTGGTGGTGGGGGGAGGACGGATTTTTTATTTTTTATTTTTATTTTTTGCCCCTGCTAGGTTCCCCATCACTCCCGGCTCCTGCCCCTCCCAGGCTTTGCGCCCCAATGGATGGATACCTGAACGCCTGCAGCATCTCCGCCCGGCCGGAGCGGAGGCCGGGACCGCCGGGCGGCCGGGGCGGCGGGGCCGGCTTCCCGGGGGCCCCCATGGCGTGGGGGGGCGTCCGGATTCCCTGGGTGTCAGTGGCTGCGCCCGGGCATCGGATGCCGGTCCCTCCTCCCGGTGCGCTCCGGGCACCGCGCCGGCTGGGGAGGAGAGAGGCTGGGGGGGGGGGGTGCGAAAGGCGGAGCTCTGCTTTGCTATTTATAGCCTCGTCTCGGCGGGTGGGGGCGTCGGGCACCAAACCGGTCCCCCACCCAAGCACCCACAAACCTTCTACACCCGGAGCTCCAATCCTGATTCTCCGAGCTTCAATCGCCGACCTCCCTCCGGTCCCCACAAACCTAGAGGGTTCTTAGAAGATTCCTCTGCCACCCGGACTGGGACCAACTACCTTCGCTCCTGAGCTCCGGCCGGTCCCCTCCTCCGCGCTCGGCGTGTGTCTGCGCCAGACCTGACCTACCTACAGCCCGCGGCCCGGGGCGGAGGGGGGGGGGGGGGAAGGGCGCCGGGACCCGCAGCCCGAGCCCATCCTGGGCGGAGAGAGGCTCCCGGTTTGAATGTCAGGGGGAGCCGGAGTCAGACCCCGCGGGGCATCCTCGCTCCTCCTCCCCCCACACGGAGCACTCAGCGCGGATAGACTTGGACCCCGGCTCCCTGTGCAGACCTCTTAAATACGTATGAGGGGGGTGGGTGTCTGGGGGTAATTTTTAGGACGGGCAAGGGCATTCCCGGCCGCCTCCCCCCCCCCCCCCACGTTCTTGGGGGCGAGGGCGCGGGGAGGCAGGCGCGAGCCTTGTGACACATCCTCTCTCGTCGCGCCTCTCCCCTCGGCCTCGCTCAGGCTATTTTCTCATCCTGCGCGGAAGTCTCCGTCCAGACCGCTCCCCGCGACTCTCTCTCTCCCCTGCGGTCGCAATTGGTTCCTCTCGCTGCCTCTGCCTCTGCTTGCCACCTGCCCTGTCTCCATGGTTACCATAGCTTCCATCTGCATATTTTAGGAATGGGTTTGTGTCCAGCTGGAAGGCATCAGAGGAAGTGGAGGGGGGGGGGGAGGAAAAATGATTTCCCAAGGATTTGGAAAACTCACCTGAGGTCATTCAGAGGCCCGAGGCCACCAGGTCCAAGGCACTAAAAATAAGGGGGGAGGGAGACAAATGCAGGGAAGCCACCCGTTTTTACCAGCTACCATTTATTGGACACCAGCAATGTGCCAAGCACTTTACCTACATATCTCCAGTCCTCACACAGCACTGCAAGGAAGGAATGTCTTCCCGTTGTAAGAAACAGGAACTTAGAAAGTTAAGCCAGTTCTCCGAAGCCTCCCAGCTCCGGGTCTGTCTTAGTCCAGAGACTGTGCCCTGGCCTCAACCCTGAGCCTTCTCTGCTGCCAGGCCGAGTCTCTGACACCTGGCATATTCTTGACGCCTATGTTGTACCGCCACTCTGAACTCTGTCTCTCTGTTTCTGGGCCGTGAGTGTGCATATGTGTGTGTGTGTGTGTGTGTGTGTGTGTGTGTACACCTAAGGCTCCTCTTCCCGCGGTGTCCCCTTTACGTATGGCTAAGAGGAGCTGGAGGGCCATGGAACATGAAGGGTACACTGACTCCTGCTCCCTAACCCTAATTCTCTGGTTCCTAACCCTTCCGCCCCCAAACCTCTGCCCATTTTCTTCCAGACATGGCAGCCACCCACAGAAAGAGACTTTTCCCCCCAGAAGAGCATTCATTGGGGTGCTCCAGGGAGCAGGGTAGAGGAAGGCTAGGTCCTGGAGCAGAGGCCACGCTGAGGCCCGCCGTGGCGCAGCCTGAGCCCTAAGGAGCCGCTGGCACGGGGGCTCGTTTCTCGGCGGGAGCCCCTCGGAGCCCGGCGAGCCCTGGGCAGCAGGCCCGCTGTGAACCCCGCGGGCCCTCTGGCCGGGCTCCCCGGTCTGAAAGGAGGTGGAAATCATGGAGCCAGGGCCGACCCTGCAGCCCGGGTCCCTCCGCCGGCGGCTCCCGCCCGGGCTCCGGCTGACTCCGCCCCCCGCCGCCTCGGCGTCCAGTGAGCGGGCCTCCCGGCGGCTCCTCCTAGATTGGCGGGGAGAACTGGCCAATGGGGAGCTCTCGGGGGCGGGTCCAGAGCGCCGTCGGCCGGAGGAAGACGGGCAGACCCAGGTTGGCCTTGGCCTTGGCCTTGGCTCCGCGCGGGGGAGGGGCGGCAGGTAAGGCTCCCACCTGGAGGCGCGGACCTTCTTCCGTCCCGCCGTCCGGATCGGCTGCACCCGGGCCGGCTGCAGGACAGACCGACAGAGCTTCCGGCAGCGGGCTGCCCGCCCCTCCGCCTCCCTCCCCTTTCCCTTCTGGCTTCCCGCTGCTTACTGATCAATACCGTAGTTCCCCTTTGCGCATACATTAAAGCAGAGACAGGCATTAAAGCAGAACGTGGGAAAGACTCCCTCCCGTGCTAAGGACTCTGCAAATGCAGCAGCTCTCCTCGGACCTATGAACAGTATTCCCCTGGGGGCCTGGCAGGCCTGTTATCGGCCAAGACTCAGGTGAAAGGTGACCCATTTCCTACCTTAGCTTTCTTGCACCACCTCCCCGCCATCCCTCCCTCCCCCGAATTAATTGTTTCCCAGTCTGATGATAGCATCTTATGTATACCTCTATTAGAGTCCTTAGTGCACCCTCTCTCTTTAATGTTTCTGGTCTTCTCAGAATATAATGTCTTGTAGGGCAGGTTCTAATACGTAACGAACAGTGCCCAATAAAGGTTGATTGAGTGGAATTGATTGGGGATTCAGAATTTAAATTCCTAGTGTAGTTAGGGAACAATTCATAAAAGACAAAATACAATACAATAAGTATATAATTAAGGCCTCTTAAAAGTAGTGGTTCATTTTATAGTTGCTCCCACAGTTCAGAGAAGAGAGAAAGCTAGGAAGATTGGGATAGTGTGTATGTGGGGGGGGCACTTTATGAATCACAAGGTCTCAAGTTTGGAAGAAAGTTTAGATATCATTCATACACTCAACAAATATTCATTGAGCAAAAATAGATATGCCAGACTGTTCTAGACAAGGGGAATCATAATGAATCCTCTTCTCTAGACATGCAGCCTTCCTCAGGCAAACCATGTTTAGTAAATTGTTATGCAGCTTCTAGTTAATCGTCTTTAGTAAAATGACCCTATCTCATTTTTCGGATCATTCCATTTTTGGATATTTGTTCTTCAATTGATATCCAACAAATATTCTAAACAAATACATAGCTTGACAGACTGCACCCCACACACTGTGAAAGGGGAGAGCAGTCCTAGCGATAGCATTCTTTTTTTTTTTTTTTTTAAATATATTTTATTGATTTTTTACAAAGAGGAAGGGAGAGAGATAGAGAGCTAGAAACATTGATGAGAGAGAAACATCGACCAACTGCCTCTTGCACACCGCCTACTGGGGATGTGCCCGCAACCAAGGTACATGCCCCTGACCGGAATCGAACCTGGGACCCTTCAGTCCACAGACCGACGCTCTGTCCAGTGAGCCAAACCGGTTTCGGCTAGTGATAGCATTTATTTTTTATTTTTATTAAATTATTATCTTTGTACATATACCATTGCCCCCTCCCCCCCCATACAAACCCTCTTTCCCAGAGTTTTGTGTCCATTGGTTGTACTTATATGCATGTATATAAATCCTTAGGTTGATCTCTTATCTCCCCCAGATCTCCCTAACATCCCCACTGTAATTTGACAGTCTGCTTGTTGCTTTACTATCTCTATATCTATCTTTTGGTTCTTCAGTTTATAATGTTCTTTATCATCCATAAATAAGTGAGGTCAGATGGTGTTTCTCTCTCATTGACTGGCTTATTTCACTCAGCGTGATGTTCTCCAATTCCATCCAGGTTGCTGCAAATGATGAGAATTTCTTCTTTTTTATGGCAGCATAATATTCCATTGTGTAGATGTACCATAGTTTTTTGATCCAATCATCTGCTGATGGGCACCTAGGCTGTTTCCAAATCCTAGCTATTGTAAATTGTGCTGCTATGAACATAGGGGTGCATATATCCTTTCTGATTGGTGTTTCTAGTTTCTTGGGATATATTCCTAGGAGTGGGATTCCTGGGTCAAATGGGAGTTCCATTTTTAGTTTTATGAGGAAGCTCCATACTGTTCTCCACAGTGGCTGCACCAGTCTGCATGCCCACCAGCAGTGCATGAGGGTTCCTTTTTCTCTGCAACCTCGCCAACACTTGTCGTTTGTTGATTTGTTGATGTTGGCCATTCTGACAGGTGTGAGATAGTACCGCATTGTTGTTTTGATTTGCATCTCTCTAGTGATAGCATTTTTAAAAATAAAGAACACCTTCCTTTTTGTTTTCTGATTGCAGAACTAATATACATTTATTCTAGAAAATTTGGAAACAAATAAAAGTATAAAGAAAACTGCCGAAGCTGGTTTGGCTCAGTGGTAGAGCGTCGGTCTGCGGACTGAAAGGTCCCAGGTTCCATTCCGGTCAAGGGCATGTACATTGGTTGCGGGCACATCCCTGATAGGGGGTGTGCAAGAGGCAGCTGGTTGATGTTTCTCTCTCATCAATGTTTCTAGCTCTCTATCTCTCTCCTTTCCTCTTTGTAAAAAATCAATAAAATATATTTTTTTAAAAAGTATAAAGAAAACTACCTGTTATTTCATAACCATGATGTAGTGATAACCATTATTACCATTTTAATATGTATCCCTTCTATTTCTTTTCTGCATGTATACATATATGTTTGTGTATATTGCATAAATAGGGTCTTACAATAAATGCAATTTTATCATGTTCCCCATTAGTTTACATTATATTGTGATTTTTTTTGTTTTTAAATATTATTTAAAGTCATTTTTATGGCTCAGCTGGCCAGTGCAGTGGTTGAGTGTAGACCTATGAACCAGGAGGGCGTGATTCTATTTCTGTTCAGAGCGTATGTCCAGGTTGTAGGCTCCATCCCCAGTGTGGGGCATGCAGGAGGCAGCTAATCAATGCTTCTCTCTCATCATTGATGTTTCTTTTCTTTTTTTATTTTTAATATATTTTATTGATTTTTTACAGAGAGGAAGGGAGAGAGATAGAGAGCTAAAAACATCGATGAAAGAGAAAAATCAACCAGCTGCCTCTTGCACACCCCCTACTGGGGATGTGCCTGCAACCAAGGTACATGCCCTCGACCGGGGATCGAACTGCCCTTCAGTGCGCAGGCTGAGGCTCTATCCATTGAGTCAAACCGGTTTCGCCCATAAGTGTTTTTTGTGTTTTGTTTTGTTTTGTTTTGTTTGTTTTGTTTTTCTCTCTCTCCCTTCCTCTCTCTCTAAGTATAAAAATTGACAGGTAAAAGTCTTTAATTGGTCCAACTTTTGCCAATTGTCTGTTCAGGTGTTTTGCACATCTATTCCCTTGGGATGATTTTTTCACAACAAATACAAAAACTTGGAGTGCCCTAGGCCTCAGTCCCTGGGTCTCTTAGAACAGTGCCTGGCACGGAGTAAGCACTCAGTAAATATTTGTTAAATGAATGAAGATGATTTTGTCTTTATTATTCCCCTTTTAAGGATGAAGGAACAGTTTATAGGTAGTTTAAAAATTGCTGAATGTTATGTAGCTAAGATATGATAGAACTGGGATTCAAATCCATGTTCTTGGAGGATCCAAGATGGCTGCTCGGGTAGACATCTAGCCGCGGCAGCACACAACAATTTCAATGGAATACAACTAAAATGTAGAGTGGACATTGCCCAGAGCTACAGGTAGTCGACTGACTGAAATTTCTACAACAAGAAGGAAAGAGAAAACCAGAAAGAAAATCAGAGGAGCTGAAAAAAAGCCTACGGTACGGAGACATGCTGCGCGCGCCTGCCCGCCCGCACTCTGCGCACGGAGAGGTCGCAGCTGGAGAGGAGGAGAGGGCGGGGAGCCGCCTTTCCTTCCCTAGCAGGAAGGAAATAAAACCCCCAGCCTGGGCTGAACCCCCGAACCGGCAGCGCTGAGCACCCCCGAACCGGCAGCGCTGAGCCCCAGTTATGGGCCAGACCCTGGGGACCCAGGCTCCGGCGGGAGGAGACGGGGCCATGAGGCGGAAAAACGGCCAAAGGCAGAGCCCCGGGAGTCGCGCGCAATGCGCGCAGAGGACTGAATGTTGACTCTGATGCTGGGTTACCCTAGCCAGAAGAAACAAGGCCTCCGGCGGCGCTGGGCCTCAGTCCGGACTGCTCCGAACCCCAGTTCTGGGCCAATCCCTGGGGGCCCAGGCTCAGGCAGAGGGAGACGGGGCTGTGAGGTGGAGTCCGGGGAGAGCGGCGAAAGGCCGGGCCCCGGGGACTCGCGCAAACTGCGCGCAGAGGACAGTCTGTGGGACTCGCGCAAACTGCGCGCAGAGGACAGTCTGTTGACTCTGACGCTGGACTTCCCTAGCGGGAAGGAGAAAAAAAAAGCTCTAGGCTGGGGGAACGCGGAGGGGAGCGGAAGCCCCTGCCGGACTCCAGCCAACCGGGCACCAGCAAGGAGGCGGGCCACGGGGCCCCTGGGGGCGTGGGTGCCCCTGAGCCTTTGACCACTGAGCTCGGGCAATGGAGCCAAGGCCGGGGGCTGCTTCCTGGGCTGCGCCGTCCCAGCAACAGGCTGAAGCAGCGCAGGAGCCTGTGGAGAACAAAGGGGTGCCACAGGCCATCCTGCTGAGCTCCCAGGACAAGGAGGAAGACACCAAAGAAGTTCTCAATGTGAAGAAATCAAGTGAGAGCAAAAAAATAGTAAAATTACTTAAGAAAGAATACAAAGAAGATCTTGAAAAATCAAAGACTAAGTCAGAACTCAACTCACCAGCCAACATTGCAACATAAATGCGTTTTAAAAAGAAAAAAAAAGGACAGAATGTTGGAACAGCGACGGCCAGGCCTAGAGTGGCCAGGCACAAGGCAGTGGCAGCCAGACCCGGAGCAGCAACGGCCAGGCCCCAGAACAACAGCAGCCAGAACCAGAGCATCAACAGCCAGCACTGGAGTAGCCAGACCTGGGACAGTGGCAGCCAGGCATGAGGCGGAGGCGGCCAAGCCCAGGGTGGCCAGTCCAGGAACACCCAGACCCGGAGTGGCCGGGCCCGGAGAAGCCGGGCCCAGAGCAGCCGGGGTGGGAGAAGCCAGACCCAGAACAGCAGTAGCCAAGCCCAGAGCATCCAGGTCGGGAGTGGCCAGGCTCGGAGCGGCCGGGCCCGGGGCAGCCGGGCCCAGAACAGCCGGGTCAGGTGTGGCCAGGCCCGGAGCAGCGGCTGCCAGGCTGGGAGCGGCCAGGCCCGGGGGAGCAGGCGGGTCGGGTGCGGCCAGGCCCGGAGCAGCGGCTGCCAGGCTGGGAGCGGCCAGGCCCGGGGGAGCAGGCGGGTCGGGTGCGGCCAGGCCCGGAGCAGCGGCTGCCAGGCTGGGAGCGGCCAGGCCCGGGGGAGCAGGCGGGTCGGGTGCGGCCAGGCCCGGAGCAGCGGCTGCCAGGCTGGGAGCGGCCAGGCCCGGGGGAGCAGGCGGGTCGGGTGCGGCCAGGCCCGGAGCAGCGGCTGCCAGGCTGGGAGCGGCCAGGCCCGGAACAGCAGCAGCCAAGTCCAGAGCAACTAGGTTGGGAGTGGCAGTGACCAGACCCGGAGCAGCTGGTTGTGGAATGAACCAGAGCAACAGAGGCCAGGCCCTGAGCAGCCAGGCCCAGAACAGCTCGCTCCCTGCCTGCCCCTGCCCCACGGCTGCTTCTCAGACATGGCTGGAAACTTTCGTGGGAACTTGAGGGTCTGCTGAATCAAGTGATGAAGGCTTAGATCTGGATGTGTTGAGTTAGTTTAGGGCTGGGGTGTTGATCTGTGAGTGCCTTGGGTGGGGCCTGGATGAGGCTGGTTGACCTAGTGGGAAATGTCTTTTGTGTGAAGTGTATCATTGGGCATGTGGAGGTATTATTGATATGAGAAAATGCTAAGTAACTGATTTACTATCTGAAAAGGGATTTACTATTGGGGAAATTGAGGGAAGAAGAGACTGAACATAAACTGCACCTATGGATGAGGACAATGGGGGATGGGGGGGGGACGGAGGGTGGGGTGAGAACCTGGTGGAGGGGGGAAGAAATGAGGAACTTTGTAATAATATGAACAATAAAGATTGATTAAAAAAAAAAAAAACCCACAAAAAAACCAAATCCATGTTCTTAACCACCACATGCACTGCCTGCCTTAAATTCCATGTAACGGTTTTTCTCTCTGTTTTGAGGTAACCTGTTCTTAAGAACGTGTACCATAACCCACAGTTATACATCATGGGGATGAGCTTAATGTGTATGAGACGTTGCTGTCTTATAGGAGGGAGAATACAGGGGTGAACACGGGGGACAGTTGATATTAAAGAAGACTAGTTTGGAACCAGGTTGTAAGAGACTTTATTGCCAAGAATGGAGACACAATCACAATCTTAAGTACAAGAGACTCATTGTAATTACTGAGCTGAGTAGGGTAGAGGTGGATGGTTCAGTTTATTGCCTGAATTAGATAAAATTTTGTCTTATTTTACCTCATTTGGTTGGGAGCCACTTGATACATATGTGGAAATGGAGTTAGATTTGTCTTACCTCAAACACATGGCCTTTTCCTGACTCTTGGCTGCTTTGCAGTCAAAACAAAGCCCTCCTGCCTCATTGCCACCCCAGTCCTAGCCAGTTTGGCTCAGTGGATAGAGTGCCAGCCAGTGGACTTAATGGTTCTGGGTTTGATTCCCGTCAAGGGCACATGCCCAGGTTGTGGGCTCAATACCCAGTAGGGGACATGCAGGAGGCAGCTGATCAATGATTCTCATCATTGATGTTTCAGTCTCTCTCTTCCTCTCCCTTCCTCTCTGAAGTCAATAAAAATATATTAACAAACAAGCAGCTCCCATCTCCACTGTCTGTCAAGTGAAGAGACCGGAGCCAGCGCTTGGAGTGTTCTTTCCCTGTAAAGGGCCTGAAGACGTGGTGATGGGCCCTTACCCAGTGTCCACCAGTCCTCTCTTCCCTCTGTGCTCTGTCAATCAGATCAAATCCACCTGTTAGCCAACAGCCAGCTTTTCCTGCACACTTTTTCGTGGTAGTTGGACTTGAAACTTTCCAAGTTTCTCAGACACATATTCTTCTTCTTCTTCTTCTTCTTCTTCTTCTTCTTCTTCTTCTTCTTTTTTTAAATATATTTTATTGATTTTGTACAGAGAGGGAGAGAGATAGAGAGTTAGAAACATCAATGAGAGAGAGTCATCGATCAGCTGCCTCTTGCACATCCCCTACTGGGGATATGCCCGCAACCAAGGTACATGCCCTTGACTGGAATCGAACCCGGGACCCTTCAGTCCCCAAGCCGATGCTCTATCCATTGAGCCAAACCGGTCTCGGCTCAGACACATATTCTTTTACCCCCTCCTTCCTGTTACACATTACTAGTCTCATCTATTATTGTTAGTATATGTTTTAAAACTTAAATCAACATTTTTTTCTCATTACAAAAACAGTACCTATTCAGTTTAGAAGAAAACCTTAAATTACAAATAACACCCTCCCCACCCTCCTCCCCCCAAAAAATCCTTAAATTAATTAATGTTAATTTTTGGTGTATATCCTTTAAGAACATTTTTATTCATAAATGTGTGTGTATGTTTGCAACATAGATTACAGTACTTTATAACTATTTTAAAATATTTTTAATAAATAACCTTTTATAAAATGCCCTTTATTTAGCCATATATTTTTTGTCTAGAGTGTTTATTGAATATTAATTGAAGAACAAATATCCAAAAAATGAAAGGACTTATAGAGTGAGATAGGGCATTCTCTCATTAAAGATGTTTAAATAGAAGATGAATAATAATTTACTAAATATGGTTTATATCAGAAGAAGGATGCAAATCTAGAGGATTCACTATGACCCCCATCATCTGGCTTTATATCTGGCATGTAGTAGATGCTCAATAAACATTTGTTACACGAATGAATGCATGACGTCTAAGTGCTCTTCCAAACTTGAGACTTTGTTATTTATAAATCCTCCCCTCACCATCCCGGACCTCCTGGTTTTCTCTCTTCCCTGGACTGTGGGAACAATTACATTATGAATCACTAGTTTAAGAGATCTTAATTATATACTGTATTGTTTCCTATTGTTCACTAACAAGTTACAATTATCCTTAATATGATGTGATGAAATGGTACTTTACCTCTGTGATTCTCCTCCCCAATCCCAGCCTAATCAGGAGGAAAACAGGAGAGAAATTCTAGTAGAGGAACAGCCTATCATATACCTGACCAGTTCTCTTCAAGGGCCAAGGTCATCAAAAACAGGAAGGTCTGAGAAACTGGATTTAAAATGTGACTCGAGGTTCTTTATTTTTTTTTTTTTTAATAGATTTTAGTTTTTGAAACAATTTTAGATTTACAGAAAAACTGAAGAGATAGTACAGAAAGTTTCTCTATGCCTGAGACACAGTTTCTCGTATTATTAGCATCATCTATTAGTATGGTTCATAAGTTACACTTACGAAACCATATTGATACATTATAATTTTTTAAAGTCATACTTGTTTCACACTTCCTCAGTTTTACCTGCTGCTCCTTTTGTTCCGGGATTCCATCCAGTACATTACATGACATTTAGTTGTCACGGTCCGTGTATGTGTGTGTGTGTGTGTGTACAAACACATGGAAATGAAATTAAAAGGATACATGTTGAAATATTAGTAATGGTTATTACTAGATGGTGGTCATCATGCAGTAATAAGTGTTTTTTTCTTTATTCCTTTATGTGTTTCCAAATGTTCTAGAATAAATTATATTACTTCTCTAACCAGAAAACAAAGGGATGGTGTTCTTTACTTTAAGAATGCCACCCCTAGGACTGCTGTCCCCTTTCACAACGGAAGGGTGGCCTCCCCTGTTTTGGTGACTGCGGTGTGGGAGAGGACCGGTCAGGCCTATAGGATCCTCTTCTGCTGGAATCTGGGCGATGTTTTCTCCCAGGTAGACCGGGGTTGTGGATTTGGGTGAGGGAGGGTCACAGAGGTAAAGCGGTGAAGTACCATTTCATCACCTCAATATTAAGGGTCCATACCCATGATGTGATTTAAGATTGTTGATATTGACCTTGGTCACTTGACTGAAGTAGTTAGTGTTCATCCAATTTCTCCATTGTAAAGCCACTACCTTACCCTTTCAAAAACTACGTTTTTGCCGAAACCTGTTTGGCTCAGTAGATAGAGCATCGGTCTGTGGACTCAAGGGTCCCAGTTTTGATTCCGGTGAAGGGCATGTACCTTGGTTGCAGGCACATCCCCAGTAGGGAGTGTGCTGGAGGCAGCGGATTGATGTTTCTCTCTCATTGGTGTTTCCATCTCTCTATCCCTCTCTCTTCCTCTCTGTAAAAACTCAATAAAATATATATTTTAAAAAACTGTACATTTTGGACCAAATTCCCCATACAGGGCCAGCACTTAAGGAGAGGGGAGTTCTACCCTTTGTCTGTAGGGCAGTCTACATAATGGATTTGGAATTTTGCATGAGAGATTTTTTCTCCCCCATGAATTGATTTATCCAGTCATTTATTTATATACTAGTATGAACTCCCGGATATTTAGTTTATGCTTTTGGGTAGTAACCCCATACTACTCTGTTATTGTTCCAATTGCTCCAGCTTTGGCCATTGGGAGCTCATTCACTTGACTTTCTGCTCCTTTGACGGAGCCTCATCCATGTGTGGTGGGTTTTTTTGTTTTGTTTTGTTTTGTCTTAGCACTTATTGGCACCAGAAGATACTTCAGGCTCATCATGTGTATTTCCTGCCCTGGTCCTAGACTTAGCCATTTCTTCAAAGTCCCTTTTATTAGAAAATAGTATTAGAAACCAAGATGCTAAGGTATGTTCCTTGCTACTAGGGTATCTTTTTCCCCCCAAGTTTTATTTTCTTTTTAAATATATTTTTATTGATTCCAGAGAGGAAGGGAGAGGGAGAGCGAGATAGAAACATCCGTGAGGAGAGAGAATCATTCACCGCTGCCTCCTGTGCACCCCACAATGGGGATGCAGCCCATGACCGGGCATATGTCCGAGCTCAGCCACTCACCACGCCGGGCCGGGCAAGCTGCATTTTCTTTGGGGGACTTTACCCCCAATGCTAGCTGCATCGGACTGGCCCCGCAATGAATGACAAGAGGCAGAGCTCTGCTCAGTAGCAAGAGGAGCTTTCAATTCATCAGAGTCAATGCCAGTGGAACGGGTCTCGATGGGGGAGAATGGACGCCTTCTCTCTAGGAAAACACCCCCGGACACAGAACAACTGACAGCTTACCGAGTAGGGTACTGCCCTCCGAAGGGGTTTGGACTAGATAACTCTGTGGGTCCTTCCAATTCTAAGTTCTGTGCTTCCAAGTGGTTTTTTGTTTTTAATATATTTTGTTGATTTTTTTTACAGAAAGGAAGGGAGAGGGATAGACAGAAACATCAATGAGAAACATTGATCAGCTGCCTCCTGCACACCCCCTACTGGCGATGTGCCTACAACTAAGGTAACATGCCCTTGACCGGAATCACACCTGGGACCCTTGAGTCTGCAGGCTGACGCTCTATCCACTGAGCCAAATCGGTTACAACTGCCAAGTGGTGTTTTTAAGAGATCAATTTGATTGTAACAGTTCCCCTCTCTGCCCATTCCCCCACCCCCACACTCGCCCGCCACTGACGGAGACTGATGAGTGATCCCTGTGCCCCCACAATGCCTGTCATACTGCTTCTTCGTGGTACATTCTGAATAAGCGTTTTTGTTGAAATGCATTGAATTGGATTGAATCGGGGAAGCCAGGGAGAGAGAGAATTAAAAGGTCATATGTAGATATGCAGGTGGTGATAAACATCAAATTATCTTAGGGATGCAGGGCCGTTTTATCCAAGGATCTAACCACTTTCCCCTTTGTGCTACCGTTACACTGCGTTGCAGTGATCTTCCTGTTGAGATCACGTCTCACCCACGTTTATATTTCCCGAAGTTCTCTGCCTGGCCTGTGCCTTCTCAATCCAAACCTAGTGACTCACACTGGCGTTTCGGGTCCCAGGAAAAAAAAGATTGCGTGTCTTATACCTCCCTGGCTTCCCACCCATTCTGCTGCCCTTCTCCCCTTTGTGTTTATCTTCACCAGGTGTTTCTCATCAGAGCTCTGACTCCGCAGGCCTCTTCCACCATGGCGGGCCGGGGCCGGGGTCGGGGCCGCGGCCAGCTGACCTTCAACATGGAGGCCGTGGGCATTGGGAAGGGGGATGCTCTGCCCCCACCCACACTGCAGCCTTCTCCACTCTTCCCCGTGAGTGTCTGCCCTCCCTCCCTCCATCCCTAGGCCTCCCACGTGCCCTGGCTGGCTGTGTCTGGCCCTGGATGCCTCCTGGGCCATCCTGAAACCATCCTTCTCTTGCTCCTCCCTGCCTCTGTGTACCCAGCTCACATGGATGTTCTCCAGGCAAGGAGGTGTCTACCCGGACTCCTCAGGCCTGGCTCCCCAGCTTTCAAAAGGCGTGTTGCTCCCCTTTGCTCTCCTGGCCCTTCGCTCGGCAGGAGCATGGGATTGAGCTGGAGGGAGACACCCCCCTGCATTTGTGCTTCATTCATTTTCTCCCCAGACTGACGCCTGCCCTGTCTCCCTAGCCCCTGGAGTTCCGCCCTGTGCCTCTGCCCTCAGGGGAGGAAGGGGAGTACGTCCTGGCGCTGAAGCAGGAGCTGCGAGGGGCCATGAGGCAGCTCCCCTACTTCATCCGGCCGGCCGTCCCCAAGAGAGGTCAGTCGGATACTAGTGTCACCTCCTGAGTGCCTCCCGGGGGCAGTGCCACTGGGGGCCAGAGATGCCAGAAGCGGCACAGGATGATCACCGTCTGATCATAATAATCACCCCTGGATTCGAAACACACGACAGTGTCCATGATTTGCTTTGTGTTTTGCAATAGTCTTGGAACATATAAATGGGGGGATGATTTATAATGTTTAACAATCTGGATATCACAGGCACCGACCAATCAGAAGGGGGGCTGGCGTTGGGCCTCTGAGGTACCCTGCTAACGAGAGGGTTACCTTTCTGGTCGGTGGGCTGCGGAGAAGTCGGGGAGACCAAGAGGGCCTGGAGGAGGGGGTGCGCGTGGGAGGCCTGGGGCAGTGGATGTTTATGAGCTGCGGTGGAAGGGCAGAATTCCCTAGAAGTGGAAGCTCAGGGAGAGGAAAGACGCGTGGAAGTTAGCCCATGAACAAGGAGCAGAGGGAGTACGGGAACCCTTACTCTATCACTGCCTCTTGGTAGGCCCATGCCTTTGGGTCAAGGGAGATAAAAAAAAATAATATCATAATTTCAGGTGGCAAAGGGACATGTTACAAGACGGTGGAAGGTCCTCCCTGAAGCTGACCCCTGGGTCTGGGTGTGGGCTGAGGGAACAGACAATTCCTAAGTATTGAGAGGGCTGGGCCCTCGGGAACAACCCTGGTCTAGGCCTCAGAAAGGATAAAACTTTGACCCTTGGCCTCTGACCCCTCAGATGTGGAGCGTTACTCAGACAAATATCAGATGTCAGGGCCGATCGACAGTGCCATCGACTGGAACCCTGGTAGGTGGTGGGTCCTTTCACTGACTGTCCTTTCAAATGTCTCAACAACGGCGCCCACCCCATTCACCCTCTTCTTCTCCCTCCCACCCCCCCACCCCTGCCAGCCCACTCAGTATCCACAAACCGGACCCTTACATATACTAGTAAAGACCCTCAGGTTGACTAGCCCTCACTCCCCTGGAGGCATCCAAGCCACAGTTTTGTTCCAAGCAACTGTGACCCAACCCCTTCCTTCTTCACCTTCATCCCCACCCTTATCTCTGAAGCCAGTCATCATTCAGAGAAGTCCCCCTCCACCCCAGGCAGGATCGTGCTGACCTTTACTTTCCCACTGATCCCAGACTGGCGACGTCTACCCCGGGAGCTGAGGATCCGAGTGCGGAAGCTACAGAAGGAGCGTGAGTGTGTCTGGAAAGAGAGGGACAGGAGCTTTCCTCCTGCCCTCCTCATCCTACTCCAAGCGCCCAGTGTTGTTGCTGGACACCTTGATGGCCACATGAGGGCAGCAGAGTGACATGGTCTTTGCAGGAAGGTGGTAGAAATGTAGAAGTTTGCTCTCTGATGGTTCACTTAAAAAAAAATCAATATATATTATTGATTTCATAGAGGAAGAGAGCAATAGAAACATAAATGATGAGAGAGATTCATCGCTCATCTGCCTCCTGCATACCTCCTACCAGGGATTGAGCCCACACCCTGGGCATGTGCCCTGACCAAGAATTGAACTGTGACCTCCTGGTTTATCGGTTGTCATTCAACCACTGAGCCACATCCACTAGGCTGATGGCTCAATTTAAAAAAAAAATAAAAAAAAAAAATATATATATATATATATTTTTTTTTAATTTATTTTTTTTAATTTATTTTTTTTTTCAGAGAGGAAGGGAGAGGGATAGTCAGAAACATCTATGAAAGAGAAACATTGATCAGCTGCCTCCTGCATACCCCTCCTCTGGGGATGTGCCCACAACCAAGGTACATGCCCTTGACCAGAATTGAACCTGGGACCCT
The DNA here is from genome assembly GCA_963693515.1 of Pipistrellus nathusii. Lineage (NCBI taxonomy): Eukaryota > Metazoa > Chordata > Mammalia > Chiroptera > Vespertilionidae > Pipistrellus > Pipistrellus nathusii. The sequence goes on along the minus strand of OY882875.1, from coordinate 34,943,011 downwards.
TCAATTCACAGGCTGATGCTCCGTCCACTGAGCCACATCCGTCAGGGCTGATGGTTCAGTTTTTTTTATCTTCTCACCAGGGACCACCATTCTGCTTCCCAAAAGACCCCCCAAGGCCACAGAAGATAAAGAGGAAACAATACAGAAACTAGAGGTAAGAGGAAATGTGCACAGAGACCACCTGAGCCCAGGTCCATGCCCTCCTCTTCGGCCATGTGTGCCTCACTTTTCCCTTCTGTGCGCTGCATCTGAGTTAGTCTTCCTATTCATCTTCACATATGACCCTGGAGAAGGCCTTAGCCGGTGTGGCTCAGTTGGTTGGGCATTGATCTGTGCACTGAAAAGTTGCTAGTTCTATTCCCGGTCAGAACACATGCCCTGGTAGTGGACTCGATCCCTGGTGGGGGGCATGTAGGAGGCAGCTCATAAATGATGTTTCCCTCTCCCTCTCCCTTACTCTCTCTCTCTAAAAATCAATACAAAATCTTTTTAAAAAAAAGACTCTGGAAAAGAAGGAGGAAGAAGTAACTTCAGAGGAAGATGAGGAGAAAGAAGAGGAAGAGAAAGAAGAGGAAGAGGAGGAGGAGTACGATGAAGAAGAACACGAAGAGGTGAGGAGACCTCTCTCCACCCGCAGTTCCTCTCTCATGCCCTCTTGTTCTCTTGCTCTCATCAGCTCTGGGGATCTCAACTCTGTTCACCAGGGATGTTCTCTTCAGAGGGCGGGAGGGCCAAAGGAGACAGAGCCAGCCACCGCTGGATGGGGTTTCCAGGCCTGGATGGTGTGGGTAGGAGGGAAGGGGCCTGGTACACAGGGAGGAAGGAGAACGCCAGAAGCATGCCTGACTTTTCTTTACTTTGTGTTACAGGAAACTGATTACATCATGTCGTATTTCGACAACGGAGAGGACTTTGGGGTTGACAGTGATGACAATATGGATGAGGCTATCTACTGAATAAGGCCCTCAACAGCACCTGGGACCTTCGTATCTTTCTGATTTAGGGCACAGAGAGTCACTGTTCCTATTACGTGGTTTTGTGGACAAGGAAGTCTTTTGCTCAGTTTCCAGATAACCTGTTTGGTGTATGGAGATGGAAATGGAGAATGGCGACAGAGATCTTTCTTTTCTGCCCCTCCCCTCCCTCTACCCTGGTGTCTCCTCCTCCTCTTCCTCCTCTTCCTCCTCCTCCTTCTCTTCTTCTTCTTCTTAAGAGTTTTCTATAACCTCTTTTTTTTTTTAATATTGATTTTTTTACAGAGAGGAAGGAGAGAGATAGAGAGTTAGAAACATCAATGAGAGAGAAACATCAATCAGCTGCCTCTTGCACACCTCCCACTGGGAATGTGCCCGCAACCAAGGTACATGCCCTTGACCGGAATCGAACCTGGGACCCTTCAGTGTGCAGGCCGACGCTCCATCCACTGAGCCAAACCGGCTTCAGCTCTGGTCACTTGAGATCTTGGCGACAGGGCAGAGGACCGATGTGACCGTGTGTGACAGGGAGGAAGGAGGTGGAAAGAAGGCCTGGAACTGTGAGACGGAGACAGCTGCGCACACGTCCTTCCCACATTTTGAGTTCTTTGTGGAGATAATTGGGGGTGGGAGCAGTTAGGAGGCCTAAAGCCAGTCTTATATTTTTAAATAAAAACATTTTTAAGAAAAATCTGTCTTTCTGTTCAGGGTGGGGCGTGGTGGGAGAGGGCTGGCAGAATGGAGGGGATGCCTCTCAGAGCCATTCTCTCCACACCTGTCCGAGTCCAGTGGGACACCTGGGGGCTACAGCCTTCCTGTTCTTTCCCCTTCCCGCCCACCCCATGGGGGGACACGTGCTCCCCATCTAGCTGTGCCAGGAACATTCAAGAAGCTCCTCTGAGGGCCCGTGCAGAGCGGTGGAGAAGAACAGCGCTGGCCCCGAAGGTCAGCGGACGGCCGAGCCTCTGGCCAGGGGCAGGACTGCGCCTGTCCTCGTGTGTCCGCAGCGATGCAGGCCCGCTCTTTCCCACACTTGGCCTTGAGCTTGTCCTTGTTTACAGAAAACGACTGCAGCTATTTTGGGGGGGAGAGTCCAGAAAGCCAGGTGTGGGGAGGGAAGCGGGGGGAGGTGCTGGGACTTCCTCAGCGCCCTCCCCTGCTCGGCTGCCAGGCCCCGCACCGGCTTGGATCGGTTTGTCTGAGCGGGTGAAGCCCCTGAGCACTCTGCTCTCCCCTCTAGAAGCCACCGTGAGGCCAAGGGGCAGTTGCTTTGTTGTGTTTTGTGCCTCCCAGGTGGAATGCATTAGCCCTGCTCACTTCCTTCTTTGGGAGGAACGGCAGGTGGTGTTGCTTTACAGGAACCCAGGAGGGTGGGGCGGAGCGGAGCGGAGTGACTCGGGGACACACAGCCCTGAGGTGCCTCCTCGCCCACACAGCTCTCCCCTGGGTGAGGTCACTTCCCTCGGCTCGGATTGGCTCCGAGGAAGCCCTCCGTGAGCTGATTGGTCCCAGCCACCTTGACACGCAGCGGTCACACGCTAGCTGCGTGTGCAGAACAGGGACTGAGTCCGGAGGCAGGCACAGAGCATCCTGACTGCACATCTCAAAGCCACACAGATAGGAGAACCTTCGGGAAATTCCCCGCCTGGCCAGAGAGTGCAGTTGTAAGATCCGCTGTGTGCTAAAAGAAATCCCCCCTGCTCTGCCAAGGTTGTGGGTTCAATCCCCAGTCAGGGCACATATTAGAATGCACAAATAAGTGGAACAACAAATCCATGCTTCTCTCTCTCTCTCTCTCTCTCTCTCTCTCTCTCTCTCTCTCTCTCTCTCTCTCTCTCTCTCATCAATCAAAAACTAAAAGAAAAAAGAAAAAAGAAATTCCCAACCATATTCGGGCTGGCACACTGAATTCCCTGCAGCTCAAGTGACAGAGTGGCAGGGGCAGCCTTACAGTAGATCTTCCTGACCCGTTGAGGGAAGCCCCATAAAGCCTGGTCTGCGTGCAGGAGCAGTGGAAGCTGCCGAGAACAGAGAAGGAAACTGGAAGAGAAACAGAACATTCCAGTTATTGAGCAATCTGCGATGATTGGTGTTTCTTTTTCTAGCTCAGTGAGGTGCTGTAAGTGGAGTGGGGTAGGGAGAGGACCCGCCCCCGGGGTTTTCCAGTCACACTATAGCCTGGGAAATGGCTAGGGAGAAACCTGAAATAAACACAACCAAGGCCCTGAAAAACCTCCTGCACCCTTCCCCCTCCCCCCTCTGCACTCTTCCCCCTCCCCCCTCTGCACCCTTCCCCCACCCCCTCTGCAACCTTCCCCTACCCCCTCTGCACCTTTCCCCCACCCCCCTCTGCACCCTTCCCCTACCCCCTCTGCACCCTTCCCCCTACCCCCCTCACCTTCCCAAACCAGGCCAGATCTGGGTTTTTGTTGGTGTCATAGCCAGTACCCTATATCTCTCCAATGCCAGCCTGGGAACTTAAAGAATGGGAACAAAGAAGATTCTAGACACAAGTCAAGTAGAGGAGGAATGCATCCCAGCCCTTCCTATCCCCCCGTCCCCTGTACGCACACCACACACACACACACACACACACACACACACACACACATATCCTCTGCTCCTGAAACAGGAGACAGGAGGACAGAGGTTAGAGTGACCACTTGGGATCAGTTGTCTTACCTCAAAGACAAACTACCAGAAAGATCAGACTATTCTTTTTTTTTTTTTTTTAATATATTTTATTGATTTTTTTTTTTACAGAGAGGAGGGGAGAGGGATAGAGAGTCAATCCGCTGCCTCCCGCACACTCCCCAATGGGGATGTGCCCACAACCAAGGCACATGCCCTTGACCGGAATTGACCCTGGGACCCTTCAGTCCACAGGCTGATGCTCCATCCACTGAGCCACCCCAGCCTGGGCAAGATCAGTTCATTCTTGAACTCTTTCCTGTCTGGCTTGTCGGCTCTGCTGGCAGGTGACCTTGCAGAGCGAAGCCAGAGGCATGAGACTCAGCAACTTCCCGGGATTCCGGAGCGGTTCCAGGCATGAGCTCGTCTGTTTCCATTGACCTCTCCCCCACTTTCCACAGGCTCTGTCAGGCAGGCCGGGGTTGCTAAGGCGCAGTAAACAGTCGGGGCTGCTATTCCTCTGGGGGAGCAAGAGAAAGGGTAGAGGCCGAGGCCGTCGTCGTCGTCTTCTTCTTCTTCTTCTTCTTCTTCTTCTTCTTCTTCTTCTTCAAAAAATATATATATATATATATTTAAAACATATATTTTATTGATTTTTTACAGAGAGGAAGGGAGAAAGATAGCCAGAAACGTCGATGAGAGAGAAACATTGACCAGCCGCCTCCTGCACATTCCCCACTGGTGATGTGCCTGCAGCCAACATACATGCCCTTTGACCGGAATCGAACCCGGGACCTTTCAGTCCGCAGACCGACGCTCTACCACTGAGCCAGACCGGTTTTGGCTAAAATATATTTTTATTGATTTTTCACAGAGAGGAAGATAGAGTTAGAAACATCGATGAGAGAGAGTCAGCGATCAGCTGCCTCTTGCACATCCCACACTGGGGATGTGCCCCCAACCAAGGTACATGCTCTTGACCGGAATCGAACCCGGGACCCTTCAGTCCACAGCCCGATGCTCTATCCACTGAGCCAAACCGGTTTTGGCGAGGCCTTCTTCTAAACATTCGGAAAGGACCTATGTGGTGCTTCCTCAGCCCGGCGTGGTGTGCCCGCTAAGGCCTGCTTCTGTTGGACTGGCCCCAGGCAGGGTAGGTTTCCTGGCAAAAGTCTTATCCTTTCCCGGCCTCCTGGTCCCCTCCCACCCTGAGCAGGAAGCGTGAGAGTGGGGTCTGCCGATGTCACTGCAGGGTCTCACGTGGTTCGAGGGAGAGCCGCCTGGGAGGCCCGGATGCAGCCTGACACGGAGAAGATGGGGAGTGGAGACCAAAGGACATTGGAGGGTCAGGTGTCGGGTGGGCAGGGCACCCTTGGTTTGGTGAGGAAGAGACGATTATTTTCCTGGATTCGTTGTTACTGTTGCTTGAGCTTTGAGAGGCAGGTAGGGTGCACTACCCCCAGGGGGAGGGCTTTCATCTCAGCCGGGCGAAGCCCTGGGGTGTGTCCCCGCTTCACCACTCCTCAGCGCTGTGTCCTTGGGAAAGTTATGTTCCGTCTCAAGCCTCAAATTCCTCATGAATGAAACAGAGTCTGGGTCAGGAGTGTCCAGCGGGACTCCTTCGCGCTGACGTGGCTCCACCTGCAAGAGCCCCAAAGGTTCTGAGAACAGAGGTCAGGAAGGACGTGGCCAGCTTTTGCTGAACCCCTTCCATCTGCTGGATTTTCCCATCTTATTTTCGGCGTGGGCGAGCTAAAGATAACTCCGGCACCTGGCCAGTCCTTTCCAAGAACCTGCTGCAGCTTAGTAGTAGTAGGAGAATCAGCAATTCCATCAACTAGCAAGAAAGGAGATAACTCCTAGAGCAGAGTTCAAGGTCACCAGCGAGGGCTCAAATCAAGCAGGTTACCTACACATTTCTGACTGAGGAAGAAGCCAGTGCGGCAGGTCCTCTCTACCCCCCCTCATATCTATGTGGCCAGAGGACAGAGAAGAGAAATGAGACGGAGAGGAATGCTGTAGCTCAGTTACATAATCTGGCCAGGCAAGTAGTAACCCTTTCTCCATTAACCTTTCCCCTAGTGGGGCTCACTTAAAAACAAACAAACAAACAAAAAACAAACAAAAAACCCCACTAAATATATATTTTTTAGAGAGAGAAACATCAATTTGTTGTTCCACTTATTTATGCATTCACTGGTTGGATTTTTTTTTTTTTAAGTATAATTTTATTGTCCAGCCAGCATGGCTCAGTGGTTGAGTGATCTCCTATGAGCCAGGAGATCACAGTTCGATTTCTGGTCAGAGCACATGCCCAGCTTGTGTGTGCTTGGTTCACAGTAGGGGGTGTGCAGGAGGCAGCTGATCAATGATTCACTCTCATCACTGATGTTTCTCTCCTTCTCCCTTCCTCTGTGAAATCAATAAAAATATATTTTAAAATATACATATATAATTTTATTGATGATCTGTCATAAAAGTGTGATATGCTAATTAGACCGGACAGTCAAATGACCCTCCAGACACCCTTCCAGATGACCTTTTGGACAAAGCCAGGGCTGCGAGGCCTGAGCCTCTTGCACAAATTTCGTGCATCGAGCCTCTAGTATATAGATAATTGATTGGATCTTGTATCTGCCCTGACTGGGGCTTCAGCCTGCAACCGTGGTGTTTTGGGTTGGTGCTCCAACAGTTAGAGTCTAACCAACTAGACAGCGATGAGCTACCTGGCCAGGGTGAGGCTCACTTTTTTCTATATATAATTTTCTTTTTCAGAGAGGAAGGGAGAGGGAGAGAGAGACAGAAACATCAATGATGAGAGAGAATCATCAATTGACTGCAGATCAAGCCTGCAACCCGGGCATGTGCCCTGACCGGAAATTGAACCATGACCTCCTGATTCATAGGTTAATGCTCAAACACTGAGCCACACTGGCAGGGCTTATTTTTATTTTATCCTCACCTGATATTATGCTTTTATTTATTTGAGAGATAAATGTGAGAGAGAAATATTGATTGATTTCCTCCCATTCCCTCCCCAACCAGGGATTGAACCTGCAACCTAGAATATGCCTGACCCAAACTGAGCCAGCAATGTTTTGGTGTTCAGGATGATGCTCCAACCAACTGAACCACTTGGCCAGGGCAAGGCTCATCCCCCATCCTCCCCCTTCTCCCCCTTCCCTGGGCCAGGTTATTTGGAACCAGAAAGCTGGAAATAAGAAATTCTAGCTTCCTCTATCACCACCGAAATGCTTTTGCCTTATCACCAAACTTAATTTACTATTTTGTGCCCGGGAGGGGATGGAGGTTTTTCCTGCAACCCTACTGGGAGTCATTGCGAAGACAAGGATCCAGCCCTAACTGAGAGGCTAAGGGCAATCAGCTTGGGAACCCAAGGCTTGGGAGGACAGAATCCAAGGACTTCTCAGATCTGGTCTTGACCAATGCGGAGGCGCTGTCCCCATGACCTCTGACTCTGGGACTGTTCTCACTCTCACACCTCCTCTCCTCCAGCATCCTCGGCTGTGGGCTGGACTTCCCCAAACCAGGGCCCTTGCCTCCCTGAATCTTCCTCGTCCTGGTGTTCCATTTCTCTTGGTGTACAACAGACGAAGAGAGAAAATACCCTAGTCTTGTCTCTTAAAAAAATTAAAAAAAAAAAATATATATATATATTGATTTCAGAGAGGAAGGGAGAGGAAGAGAGAAACATCAATGATGAGAGAGAATCATTGATTGGCTGCCTCCTGCACACCTGCAACCTGGGCATGTGCCCTTGACCAGAATTAAACCTGAGAGCCTTTGGTCTGCAGGCTGGCACTCTATCCACTGAGCCAAACCGGCTAGGGCTCTAATGCGCTCTCTCTCTCTCTCTCTCTCTCTCTATCTATCTATCTATCTATCTATATATATATATATATATATATATAATATATATCTTATATATATATTTATTATATTTATTACATATATTTATATCTTATTGATTTCAGAGAGGAAGGGAGAGGGAGAGAGAGATAAAAACATCAATGATGAGAGATAATCATTGATTGGCTGCCTTCTGCCTGCCCCACACTGGGGATCGAACCCACAACCCAGGCATGTGCCCTGACCCGGAATCAAACTGTGACCCCCTGGTTCATAGATCAACGCTCAACCACTGAGCCACACTGGCCGGACATCTAACCCTTTGTTACACGCGGGGCAGCAGAGACAGTGTTGGAACAGGAGGAGGTTAGTTAGGCCTGTCTTTGCCTTATGGAAGGGGTGGAAAAAACGAACTCAACAGAGCCTGGGACATTGATCTGGGGTAGATTCTATCTTGGAGAAAATAGTTAAGATCCCATTTGTACATAGAGGCAAGCCCTGGGGTAACTGGACAGCCGATGGGTCTGGGCTGCCTGTTAAGCAGAGATAGGTTGAGCCAATTAAGCAGAGACAGGGTTGAATCCTATGTGAGCCTTTATTCCAAAACTGCTGGAGTACCCGAGAGCACAGGTCACCCACAAACATCTGCCTGCCCCCTACCATAAGCCAGCTGTTATATTAGGGCAGGACAAAGATTACATGGGGGAACAGGAATCTGGGGGAGTGGGCAGGGGGGAGGGAGGCACTGGGGCGGGACTCCATTGTTTGGGCAACAAGGTTGTTCATCTTTCCACATTAGGAAATTTTAAAATATATATATATATATATTTTATTGATTTTTCTACAGAGAGGAAGGGAGAGGGACAGAGAGCTAGAAACATCGATGAGAGAGAATCATCGACCAGCTGCCTCCTGCACACCCCTACCGGATGTGCCCGCAACCAAGGTACATGCCCTTGACCAGCATCGAACCTGGGACCTTTCAGTCCGCAGACCAACGCTCTATCCACAGAGCCAAACTGGTTTCAGCACATTAGGCAATTCTTGATGGGGGATGGACCACATTCCAAGGTTGACTCCCAGGTCCCGGGGGTGTACACCTCCCAGACAGGTTAGAATGTGCTTTCTTTAACTAGAACAAGGCAATCATAGTTAACAGAGCATGATTAATATTTCCCATAACCATAGCTAGTTCCCGATTTTCTATTTCTGTCTGTAACACTGATGCTTATCCTCCTATGCTCTGCTATGGCCAGAGACGCAGCCGTTCTGGGAAAGGAATTCTCTCATCTAAGGTGATTAGAGTAACTCTACCCATTTTTCTCGCCAGGGGTGTAAGAGGAAGTGAAACAAGGATGGGCACAGTAGGGGAAAGGGCGAATGCCCTCAGCTCCCCATCCCCACGTGCCTCTCCTGGTCCTGAGACCTTTCTTCCTGTCTGACCATACTTGGCTGCTCTCAGCTCCTCACCTCTCCCTTACTTGGCGTGGCTCTTGTTTTGATACTTGCTTTTCACTCTGAGTCACCATTCTAACACCTGCCCAGAGTCATCAGGGTGCCTACAAATGTCTCAGGGGCTGACCTGCACCAGGGCAGGAGAGTTGACTTAGGGTCAGAGAGAGCTTGCCTCTCAGACTCAGTGTCTTTGAGATTCTTTTTAAAAATTTATTTAATATATTTTATTTATTTATTTTTTTTTATAGAGAGGAAGAGAGAGGGATAGAAAGCTAGAAACATCAATGAGAGAGAATCATCGACCAGCTGCCTCCTGCACACCCCTTACCGGAGATGTGCCCACAACCAATGTACATGCCCTTGACCGGAATCGAATCTGGGACCCTTCAGTCTGCAGACTGACGCTCTATCCACTGAGACAAACCAGTTTTGGTATCTTTGAGATTCTTTTCCTCTTCTTGACTCTTCTCCCATCTCCATGTCTTTCTTTCCATTCCTCGCTTTGACTCTGTCGTTAGCATTGTGCTGCTTGAATTGGGCTATTCATGGGTGACATGGGGAGGCGTGTTTGGAGCTACAGAATACACATGGCACATCGGCCCGAGAGCCAATATTTTTTAAAAAATATATATTTTATTGATTTTTTACAGAGAGGAAGGAAGAGGGATAGAGAGCTAGAAACGTCGATGAGACAGAAACATCGACCAGCTGCCTCCTGCACACCCCCTCCTGGGGATGTGCCCGCAACCAAAGTACATGCCCTTTACTGGAATCGAACCTGGGACCTTTCAGTCCACAGACCGACGCTCTATCCACTGAGCCAAATCGGTTTCAGCCTGAGAGCCAATTTTACTTTTCAGATTTGGTGGGGAGGTAAATTATTGTTATACTAAAACTATAGAAATAGCCCTAACCAGTTTGGCTCAGTGGATAGAGCGTTGGCCTGCAGACTAAAAGGTCCCAGGTTCGATTCCAGTCAAGGGTATGTACCTTGGTTGCGGGCACATCCCCATAGGGGGTGTGCAAGAGGCAGCTGCTCAATGACTCTCTCTCATCGGTGTTTCTAACTCTCTATCTCTCTCCCTTCCTCTCTGTACAAAATCAATAAAGTATATATTTTTTAAAAAGAACAACAACAACAAAAATCGGACTTCAACAATATAAAACTAAATAAATAAAACTATATAGCATAAATAAAATGTTCACTTTTTAAACCTAAAACACATACTTCAAAGACATTTCTGGCTGTGACAGACTGTGCGGGCTGCTCTGGGAGTCCTGGGGAAACGGCTCACTCTCCCGCATCTGAAAGGTCCTTCAGAGGGAATAACAGAGAAGCCCCACGCGGAGCAGAGGGACCGGCGGGCGTGTCGGGCAGCATCCCGGAGTTGGAGCAGGTGGTTTAATGCAGTCGGGGATGGTGAGGACTTGGGGGGAAGAGCGGGCCTGCCCCATTCAGCTCCAGCGGGTTGTTGCCATGACACTCTGCGTGTTCAAATGGGATTGCTTTTTAAGAGACGCTAGAGCAGTCAATTTTAGTGAAAAGTTGGTTTTTATTTTTTTAAGCAATTCGTATATTCATTTGTTAATTTATTTTAAAAATATTTTTATTGATTTTTTTTTTTTTTTACAGAGAGAAAGAGAGAGAGATAGAAACATCGATGAGAGAGAATCATCGGTCAGCTGCCTCTTGCACACCCACTACTGGGGATGTGCCCGCAACCAAGGTACATGCCCTTGATCGGAATCTAACCTGGGACCTTTCAGTCCGCAGGCCGACACTCTATCCACTGAGCCAAACCGGTTTCAGCGAAAAGTTGGTTTTTAAATGTTTATAATCAGTTCCAAAAATTGTTTTAATATATTTTTATTGATTTCAGAGAAAGGAAGGGAGAGGGAGAGAGAGAGATTGAAACATCAACGATGAGAAAGAATCATCGATTGGCTGTCTTTTGCATGCCCCCCAACTGGGGATCGAACCCCAACCCAGGCATATGGCCTTGGCTGGAATCAAACCTGGGACTCCCCAGTTTGCAGGCCAATGCTCTATCCACTGAGCCAAACCAGCTAGGGCATAATTCAAATGTTTAGGAAGAAACTGTACAGCTTTCTAAATGTCTGCAAGCTGTCTCCACCTACAGGCCCCTGGCTTGTTCCTCTGACCTCTAACATTCCCTTTGTAAATGGGAATATGTTTGGGAATATGTCCTTCCTCTCTGTAAAAAATGTATATGTTTCTATTGATTTCAGAGAGAAAAGGAGAGGGGATAGAGAGAAACATCAATCATAAGAGAAATCATTGATTGACAGCCTTCTGCATGCCCCCTACTGGGGACTGAGCCTGCAACCCAGGCATGTGCGCTGACCAGAAATCAAACTGTGACCTCCTGGTTCATATGTTGACGCTCAACCAACTGAACCACCCGGGCCAGTTTCTTACATTTCCTTTACTTTCCAAAGGAATGTGAGGCACAAATCTGGCTCCCAAGTCCTCTAATTCTGTTCCCAAGAGTTGGGGGCAGAGAGGTGCACGCGGCTGCAGGAGAGTTTGGAGCGCCCCTCCAGGACAGCGTGGGGAGGCAGAGCTGAAGAGAAGCCTCCGGGTTCCACTGGCAGGCTGTCCTTTCTCCCAGGAAGCAAAGGTCACTGCCCAGCCACCCTTTCCCTGATCTAGGCTGAGATGGAGCTAACCTCTCGTGGTTTGGGACAGAAACCAAAGATTTCTCAGAGTTGGCGGGCGAGTCAAGCATGAAAGACCAGGAATAGAAACGGGAGACAAAGAAAGGACTCATTGTGCGTTGGACCGATGACAGAGGAAGTCAGGACTTGGGTGAAGTGGAGAAGGAGGGGTCTCGCACCACGGAACCATGTAAGGGCAGCACAGTTCTCATGACCTCACCTTCCCTGCCAGCAGTTGAAATCCTTCCTCCATCCATCTGTCCAGGAGGTTAAAAATATTCACACTGGGCACCCAGCCAGACTTTTCCAAGAACCTGTTTACTACGATCTGATTGACTTGGAGAAGTAGTTGGCAGCTCCATCACCCAATCAGGGGTGAGAATAGACCTGGCTGGACATCCCAGCCCTCAAAGCACATGGGACTCACAGTGTGTCCCCATGTCCTTCCTTCTCCTCCTGTCCCTGGAGATGGCCGATCACTTGGTAGTCAGAAAAATCCCAGTCTCGGGATCTGTCCATTCTCTGCTCCTTACATAACAAGCCCAGTGGAGAGTATGGCAGGTCAACCCAATGGAAGGTCAGGACTAAACAGGAATAATATAAGTAGGTTCCATTGGGCCTCATCAATTTGCTCACCTCAGCTGGGTTTTGTGCTAGTCTGGTCCACCTCAAGGGGGGAAAATCAAAGGAGATGCAGTACCTTTAAATAAGGAGTCAGAATTCTCTGTAGTTTTGTTAGGGGAAGAAATAGAATACTGGGGACTAGCTATTCAGTATAAGAAATACTAACCATGCTCTGGTAACTATGATTGTTTCATTCTGATGAAAGAAAGCTTATTCTAACCTGGCTGGGAGTTGTATGCCCCCTGGATCTGGGAGTCAGCCTTGGGCCTGGGAGTTAAACTTGGAATGCGGTCCCTTTTTATCCTAGAACTGCCTATTTTCATCAAAAGATTAACAACCTTGTTGCCTGCCCTAATTGGTTTGGCTCAGTGGATAGAGCGTCAGCCTCTGGACTGAAAGGTCCCAGGTTCGATTCCGGTCAAGAGCATGTACCTTGGTTGCGGGCACATCCCCAATAGGGCATGTGCAGGAGGAAGCTGATTGATGTTTCTAGTTCTCTAGCCCTCTCCATTCCTGTCTGTAAAAAATCAATAAAATATATTTAAAAAAAACACAACAACAACCTTGTTGCCCAAACAATGTAGTCACACTCCAGCCTCAATGACCTTTTGCCTAATTTCCCATGTAATCTTTGTCCTACCCAGTCTAAGCAGCTGGCTTTTGGTGGGGGGCAGCAGATGTTTGTGGGTGACCTGCTGCTCTCCCATGCGGCCGGCAGTATTGGAATAAACACTCATGTGATTCAACCCTGCCTCTGCTGAATTGGCTTGCGTAGTGACTGGCAGCCCGGACCCAGCGTTTCAGTGTCACCTTGCATACCCAGCACCCTCTGCTCTTCAGTTTCTTTCTCCAAATGGTGGAAAGCATCCCGCTGGAGTTGTGTACTAACAGTTCAGGAAGTTCAGTTAATTTCCAGATGGTTCTAGAGGCCTGAGAAGAACACGGGGTGTATGAGAGAGAAAACACTTGTTCTCCCAGAACATACCATGAGAGGCTGAAGGTGCGCAGAGGGCTTGGTCTGGCCTGGGTTGGGAGTCCCCACGGTGGTCTGCCTGTCCCCTACCACATGAACTCCAAGCTGAATCCGCCTCTCCACACTGACCTCTCCTCAGACTGTCTTGTTCCCAAACACAGGAAGGGAATAAAGAGGAACAAAGAGAATGGCCTTACCTCCAATCGGTTAGCGAGGAAGAACAATTTTTGGGTCAGGCCTGGTGGTGGAGGTAAAGTGCTTGTTTCCTCTTTTATTTTAGGAAACAAGCACTGTGCTTGCTATTGTTCTAACACTTCACATGCATTTTTTTTTTAAATCCTCACAATAATCTTCTGAGATGTTATTATCTCCCATTTTATTAATCTGTATTTTATTTTATTTTTTTCAAATTTAATAAATCTTTATTGCTCAGATTATTACAATTGTTTCTCCTTTTCCCCCCCATAGCTCCCTTCCACCCGGTTCCCACACCATCCTCTGCCCTTACCCCCTCCCCCGCCCATTGTTCTCATCCACAGGTGTACGATTTTAATCCAGTCTCTTCCTGCACTCCCCCACATCCCTTTCCCCCTGATAATTATCAACCCACTCCCTTTCTTTGCTCCTGATTCTATTATATTAACCAGTTTATTCTGTTCCTCAGATTTTTAATTTACTTGATTTTTAGGTTCACTTGTTGATAGATATGTATTTGTTGTTCATAATTTTTATCTTTACGTTTTTCTTCTTCCTCTTTTTAAGGAATACCTTTCAGCATTTCAAATAACACTGGTTTGGTAATGATGAACTCCTTTAGCTTTTTCTTATCTGTGAAGCTCTTTATCTGCCCTTCAATTGTGAATGATAACTTTGCTGGGTAGAGTAATCTTGGTTGTAGGTTCTTGTTGTTCATCATTTTGAATATTTCTTGCACTCCCTTCTAGGCTGCATACTTTCTGTTGAGAAATCAGCTGATAGTCATATGGGTGCTCAAATAGGTAACTAATTGTTTTTCTCTTGCTGCTTTCAAGATTCTCTCTTCGTCTTTTGCCCTTGGCATTTTAATTTGATGTGTCTTGGTGTGGTCCTCTTTGAATTCCTTTTGTTTGGGGTTCTGTGCGCTTCCTGGACCTGTAAGTCTATTTCTTTCACCAGGTGCGGAAAGTTTTTCTGACATTATTTCTTTAAATAGGTTTTCAGTATCTTGCTCTCTCTCTTCTTTTGGCACCCCCATAATTCTGATGTTGGTATGCTTGAAGTTGTCCCAGAGGCTCCTTACACTTTCAACTTTCTGGATTCTCTTCTCTTCTTGCTTCTCCAGAGGAGTGTCCTTTGCCTCTTTATATTCCAAATCTTTGACTTGATTCTTACATTCTTCTAGTCTGATGATGGGTCTTTGTATAATGTTTTTTATTTCAGTCAGTGAATGTTTAATTTCTAGTTGGTCTCTTTTCATATCCTCGAGGGTCTCATTAAATTTATTGGCCTTTTCTAGGAAATTCTTGAAAAACCTTATAACCGTGGTTTTGAACTCTATATTCAGTCTTTTGTTCTCCTCCATTTCTTTTGTTTGAGACCCATTTCCTTGTCTCGGCGTTTTCCCTGCTTCCCTGAGTTGGTAGAATGTCTTTGTGTGTTTGGTGTTCTATATGCCCCATGGGTCAGCCTCCCCAGTTACCTGAGGTAGACCCTTTTGGTGCTCTCCTTTGTGGACTGTGTGTACAGCCTTTTTGTAGTTAAGTCTTGATCATTGTTGGTATCACTGGGAGGAATTGACCTCTAGACCAATTGGGGAAGTACCACCTTTTTTGGCTCATTTTATTTTCTTAAGCTTTTTCTTCCTTTAGTTTTTTTTTTCTTCTGACTTCGTTCAAATCTTCCTGTACCACATTGGACCTAATGGATCTATGGTACTAAGGACTGAATTTCCTGTAGTGGCTGCTCAGGTAAGCTACAGTGCTTTAAAAATGAAAAGGCAAATGAGAAGAGCATGGAAAAGGAAGTCCCAAAATACCTGCCCACTTAAGTGGAGAAATAGCCAGTACCTAGGGAAGTCTCTTTCGTGAACCTACAAACAGAATGTGGGGCCTCTTGTGCTCTCAGAGAGGGTGAGTTTCCTTTGGGTGAACAGCGTATCTGCTTGGCTCCCCCCTCAGATTCTGCTGTTCTGTATGGTAATCACTCAGCACATGGAGCTTGTCAATACAAGGAACCTTCCGACCCGTGAAGAGTTATTTTAGTTTATCTGAGCCAAAACAGTAGACAATTGCTGGGAAGCAAAATCTGAAAGGATTGAGAGAATGCTCCGGAGAATGGCAGTTTTGTGCTTTATTTTATACACTAGAGGCCCGGTGCACAAATTTGTGCATGAGTGGGGTCCAGCCCTGATCGGGGCCAATCGGGCTGGGCTGGCTGGGGTGAGAGGTTATGGGCAGTTGGCTGGCAGACCTGTCCCAGATCGAGGATGTGTGTGGGGGCGATCAGGGGGAGGCCTGGCCAGGGGGAGGAGCTGTGGGTGGTTGGCCAGCAGGCCCCACTCCTGGTCGAACTCCCAGTCAGGGGGACAATTTGCATATTAGCCTTTTATTATATAGGATTACTATCAAAAGAGGGGAGGTAAGTGAGCCACATGAAATCCATTGGTGATAGATCAGAAAGGCAGAGAAAGCAAAGCGGGGAAACCTCTGGGATTGAGCTGTGCATCTTTTAATAGGTGGGCACAGGATGTAAAAGACAGTTAACAATGAACTCAATAATAGCGAGGGTATTTGTGGTCGCTGAATAGCAGGGCCTGTGCTTTGAGGGGTTCAGAAAAAGGAAAATGACTTGGACATTCCAATATGTTATCATAGATGCAAAAAGACAACAGACAGGCTCAGTTAAGGTAAAGGTTTATCTATGCCAGGGAAAATCTCGGCCTAGGACATGACAAACTGCTTTTAGTTAAAAAGCTTTCATTTCAGACCATCCTTTGTGGTCACTTCAGGTCTCTGAGGTTGCAAGCCTGCCTTGGGGGTCTCCCCGGAGGTTAGCACGTGGCCCCTTTTGGTCCACAAGCTTGTTACATTTAAAGCAAGTTCAAAAACAAAAACTCAGTTCTTCAGTCTCAGAGGCCACATCTCAGAGCTCCGTAGCCACGTGGCTGTCATGTTAGCACAAATATAGAACATCCTCCTCGTCACAGAACGTCCCATGGGGCAGGAGCTGGATTTGAGGTCTATGGGGGACGGGGTGCGTATGTTCTGGCTTTTCAAGGCTCAAATCTCAGCAGATCCTCTCTCTCCCCGTCACCCCCTTGTCAGACCAGGTACCCGGTCTCCAGGTTGGGTACACAAACAATAGAGCTTTGTGCTCTGAGGCCTCTCCATCCTTTGCCCTCCGGCTTGCTCTGGTTCTCCACCACCTCTCCAGTCCCTGGAAAACCAGCTGCAGAAAAAACTTTTCCGTCAACTTTGACCTAGTTTCCTGGTCTCGGATTTGAAAAAGGGCAGAGCCAATAACTTCATGGCGAGGCAGGAAGAGGAGGCGGCCTGGGATAAAAGTAAAGGCTATAAAAAGAGCTACAGACGCTGACACCTGGGTAAGGCACAACAAAGAGAGTCCGGAAAGAGCTACCGATAATGAAAAGCAGACACAAGCAAACAAAGACTGAAGCAGAAAGGAATCTTTTCAATTTCACTTTCTGTTCAATTCACCATAATTTGATGCATTTCCAGGAATCCGAGGTTTGGAATGAGTATGAGCAAGCCCACAGAAAAGCCAAACCCCAAATAACAGCCCCGCCAGGACTGGATCTGCTTACAAAGGTTTAAATGAGCCGGAAACCAGAAGTACCTGAAGGCCTGCCATGTCAGGGTTTCTCATCCTAGACACCCCTTGAGGAATAATAAAAATGATTTCAATTAGAGGTGGAATTACGAGGTGTCAATCTATAGTTATTACCCTGTGAGGAAGAAATAGAAAGTGCTGAAGCATAACATCTCCTGAGGGCTGAGGGTGGAACTGAGTATTCAGCAAACATTTACTGTGATGACTATACGCTTGGAAAGGTACAGCGCTATAAACTGCAGAGATAAACCACGGAGCAGCCTTCAAAGAATTTAAGCCCTGGCTGGGTGCTCAGTTGGTGAGAGCACTCTCCCAAGGTTGGTGGTTCGATCCCAAGTCAGGGCACATATAAGAACCAACCAATGAGCCTTGACTGGCTTGGCTCAGTGAATAGAGTGTCAGCCTGCGGACTGAAGGGTCCCAGGTTTGATTCCGGTAAAGGGCATGTACCTTGGTTGCAGGCACCTTCCTAGTGGTGAGTGTGCAGGAGGAAATGATCGGTTTCTCTCTCATTGATGTTTCTAGCTCTCTATCCCTCTCCCTCTCTGTAAAAAAATCACACACACATTTTATATATATAATCAACCAATGAGCCCTGGCCAGTGCGGCTTCGTTTTGGGTGTTGTCCCAGCACCAAAGGTTCGTGGGGCATGCACCAATGATTCCAGTCAAGGCACATGCCTGGGTTTGGGGGGCTTGATTCCTGGTAGGAGACAAGCAGGAGGCAGCTGATGGATGCTTCACTGTCACATTGGTGTTTTTCTCTCCCTCTCCCTTCTGCTCTGTCTCTGAAATAAACTTTAAAAATACAGTAAGAGCCCTAGCTGGTTTCGCTCAGTGGATAGAGCATTGGCCTGTGGACTACAGGGTTCTGGGTTTGGTTCCAGTGAAGGGCACGTGCCTGGGTTGCAAGCCCCATGCTAGGAGGCAGCCGATCAGTGATTCTCTCTCATCATTGATGTTACTATCTCCCTCTCTCTTTCTCTCGGAAATCAATAAAAATATATTTAAAAAAAAATACATTAACAACAAAAACCCCATTCAGTTGGGGGGAAAAAAAAATCAACCAATGAATGCATAAATGGAATAAACTGATGTTTCTCTCCTTCCATCTAAAAATCAATTTTAAAAAGAATACTCATAACTAAATCCTTAAGTCCTGAATATTCTTTTTTTGGGGAGAAACCATGATGAAGCCAAATGATAAAATGGAACTGTAAACCTTTCCTACCAAAATCCCCTCAGAAACCTCGTTTTGTTTTTTTAAAGCTCATTTAAAAAAATTTAAAAAGCTCATGCACTCCAAAATTGAAGGCATTTAGTAATGGTTAACTATGAACGTAGAGAAGCTTAGGTCACCAGAAGATCCCAGCTAGCTCCTCACTGAATTGTTGAGACCACATATAGCTCCGATGTCTTCCCTCTTCAGCTCTCCAACCCCCACTCTATCTTCACGAGGGGCAACAGGTAATACTCTGAGGGTTTCCAAGAATGAATTGTGTAGGAGAAACTCCTTTAGGCACACTTTTGTAAAAGTGTACTTAAGTGTTCTGTTATGGAGACATTGATTTGTTGTTCATCATTTATGAATTGGTTGAATCTTGTCCATTGCCCTGATGGGGGCCAGGGTTCGGGGTGGAGACAGGAGGGGTTTTGAACCCACAACCATGGCATATCGGTTTTGAACCCACAACCATGACCCTCTTAACTGAGCTGCCTGGCCAGGGCTAGGCACACATTCTAATAACTTCACCAATACCATCTCACAGACAAGAAAACAGTTTTTGCCATTAAAAAACTTTATTTTTTATAAAGAATATCCCCTACTGGGGGTGAAAATATATCTGGTTAAGTACAAAATATAGTTTTTTCAATCATACAAAAGATACACAATTAAAAAAAACATTAAACCACCTTCAGTCCACATACTCGCTCAGAAAAGGGCGGAGCTCAGTGCTCTGACACAGGAGGGGGGACAAAGTGCTAAAGGCTGCAGCGAGAGGGGCTGTCCATACCCCGCCCCCCAACACTGGAGCGAGGGGAGCCCGGGGCCTGGGGGAGACCTGCCCTCTGGTTTCTCAGGGCAACGTGTGGTGGCTCTGACCAGGGCTGGCACCCTGACCTCGCTTCTCCTCGGTGCGGAGAAGTCACCATGGGCAGCTGGTGGTGACAGCCCCTCCCACACAGGTGGAGTGTTAGAATCCCAGGATTCTGTCCACCGGGACAGTCTCCACAGTAACTTATCTGTCCTTGTGCTTATCTCTAGACACATAGACCAGTTTTAGCTTACGTTTTGAGCTAGAAAAAAAATAAAATGACAGGAACTAAAGTGCTAAAAACATCACCTCGGAATCAATTCCGAGGAGTCGCATGAAAAGGAAAACATGTTCTCCCACATAAAGACATCAGCAACAGAACACAGTGCAACAGGCTCTAAACATGGCTTAGAGGACTATGAATGCTGAATGCCAGACTGCAGTACAGTCTAAGCCAAGACCGCCTTAGAGATTCTCCCCTTAGGTCACACAACTCTCCAAAGTCCAGGCCCAATCAGCCCTGGAGAGTGTTCATTTTTTTTTCTTCTATACAAAGGGCAAGGATGATTTTAAGAACCTTCTCTTCCCCAAGTTTTGAAGATGACTTCTTCCCCCTTTCCATTTTCCCACAGTTTGCTACAATGGATTCTGCGCCACACGGTACAGAAGTTCATGATCTGGTATCATTATAAAGATCCATATATATATCTATATATTTTTATATATTCCCCTGCAAAAAAACCTTGGGAAGACCATGCCAGGAGGCCATTCAAAACGACTGAATGTGCCTCCACGTTCAAGGCGATCTCAGAAAATGGGATGGGCCTAGGTTTTTATACCCATCTATAGCGAACACCCCGGTATCACATCATCTTGGCTGGCTGAGGACGAGTGCGCATCCCTCAAGGCCCAGGAGACTGCCCGCTGGTCACCTCCTCCGCTGAGGAGTCAGAGGCTGGGGTGGACCAAGCCCCACTGCAGAGACTGCTGAGTCTCTGGAAAAGTCAGAGTCCAGGAAGAGGCGGAAAGAAACAAGTAGATGCAGCTGCTGCTTCTCTCCCGCACGCTCACTGCACATTGTTGTTGAGGATGCAGGGATCCACCTGGGAGGAAAGAACGAAGCAAACATTTTAGTTCGGGTGAGATCGAAAAGAAAACCCCGCTTTAGGAATCCCCTCTGAGTCAACGTCCTCTGGAAGGTTTGGGATGAACGCAAGCGGTCACATGACAGTTCTCACCTCAGTGTAGGTCGGTGGTGGGATGAACTTGAACTCGGGCGCGTACATGAAAATAGGGCTGTCTTGAGAGCCGTCTGTGTCGTCCAGCAGGGGAGTGGTGGGGCTTTCCAGCCGGTGATCTTCAGGAATGATATCCATATAGCAAGGAGGAGCTGGACGGAGAGAGGGTGGGGATGAGAATCCTGGCCCAGAAATGCCGGGACCGTCCCGATCTCCCAAACCCAAGCAGGCCCCTAGGGCGAGACGTGGGGTCTGGCTCACCTTCTCGGGTGTCTGGGATGTTCAGGTCCACCCAACTCATCTCGGAGCTGGCCCGGCTGGCCATGCTGGACGTGCGGCTGCTCAGACCGGACCTGCTGCCGATCACGAGGGGCAGGTCCAGGATGACCTTCTTGGAGCCCGGGACGCTCACGTAGATCTGGAAAGGAAGTTGGGCGCCTGTGAGACCGGAGGGCCGGAGAGAACGCCGCTGCTGTGCTGACAGAGGAACCACCGCTCTCTCCAGGCCCGTTCCCCTCACTTACCAGCAGGAAATATTCGACTCGGAGGATGTTGCAGCCCAGGATGGAGGGCCTGATCTTCTGCACGCGGAGGCTCTTGCCGCGCCAGGACGCACAGGTCCCCGAGATGATGTGGTTGCCCCGGACAGAGGACAGCTTCTGCGTCAGCACCTTGGTCTGGCCGTTGGCCAGGTACGTGTGGCGGGCGACGATGGCGGCTTTGGGAACCACGATGCGGGAACACGTGTTTTCAAAGTCTGCGTGGATGGAAATCTCGTCACCTAGCAACAAGAAAGAGGAAGCCGATGCTAAGTATAGTGGATGGCTTTGCTTCTGTCCCTGCCCTGTCTTCACCCCTCAAGTCCACAGTTTCTATTTTGTCAGGACGTAAGGCTTTTACCTTCACAAAATCCTTTCCTGTCAATCCGGGCGGAGACGGACACCTGCCCATCGGGAATGAACATGCAGGAAACTTTCTTCTCCTTCTTGGCAGACACCGGCGCCTGGGGAGAAGAGAGAGGGGTGATTTGAGACTTTCTGGAAATACTTTCTCAGCTTTTTTTTTTTTTTTTTTTTTTAAGAATATGTTTTTAGAAAGAGAGGAAGAGGAAGGGAGAGAGAAGCCTATATTGGTTGCCTCCCAAACTCTCCCTGACGGGATTAAACCAGCAACCTGGACATGTGCCCTGACTGGGAATCGAACCCGGGACCCTTCAGTGTACAGGCTCCAAACAACCGAACCACACCTGTGCCAGGCTCTCTCTGCTTCTCTTTACTTCCCAGCCCTTACCTAGAGCAGGCAGCTTTCCCTCCCACCTTGATGACTTATAACTTGATTCCCCCGCTAAGGTGTTTCCACCTAATGCCCAAGGCGTGTGAAGAGAACCTTAAAAGGAACCTCACCATCAGATCGGGCGTGTTGACATCCACCAGATCCATCACTTCAAAGTTTTTCT
The DNA here is from genome assembly GCA_963693515.1 of Pipistrellus nathusii. Classification (NCBI taxonomy): domain Eukaryota; kingdom Metazoa; phylum Chordata; class Mammalia; order Chiroptera; family Vespertilionidae; genus Pipistrellus; species Pipistrellus nathusii. Next base: position 34,921,247 of record OY882875.1, on the reverse strand, counting down.
TTGTCTCTTGCGTGGGCTGGCTGGGGCGGTCCAGAAAAGCCTTCACCCAGTAGTCCACACGCCCGTATTTTCCCTTGAAGGATGTTCCCAGGGGCCTGTGTCAAGAAAAAGGAAACAATTTAAAAACACTCTCCAAGAGCAGACGGAGGAGAAGATTTTGAGATAGAGATGCCGTTAGTGGATACCTACCCCTGAGGAAGCTCAAAGCCAAACTTGTACTCGTATTTGTTTCCAGGTCTCATGATAACCATCTCGTTCTCACCTGCAGGGAGAAACCCGATAGCCATTAGGTTTCTGGTTACACTTAAAATGCACCCTTGCGAGCGATAAGCAATTCCTGGGCAGCGTGCACCAAGTATTGTCGCACCCTCAGTTCCATCCCGTATGTTCTTAACTGAGACATTCTGATGCGCTTTGTTGGGCAAAACCTTGCAGCGTTTAAAATGAAGCTGCTCTCATCTCCAACAGCAGAGAGTAACTTATGCATGCATGCAAAAAAAAAAAAATCTTTAAATAGCTAAGGGCCAAATCCCGCAGGATCATTGTAAGAAATAGGACAAACTGACCTTTTTTTTTGGGGGGGGGGGGGTTGCAAATTTAAAATATAGAGACACAACCCAAACCGCTCAACCCGAGTAACCTAAGAGTATTTAGAAGCTCCGTGTGTTCGTCGGGAACCCTCCTCCGCACCCCGGGCGCTCACCTGTGGGCTGGTCCTCCAGCAGCAGCGTGTCCTCGTAGCGCAGGTAGTCCAGGGTCTGCTTGCACTGCTGGGAGCCCTGCATCCACAGCACCTTGGCCACCCCGCAGGCCAGCACCCTCACGGCCTTGACCCGCGTCACCTCGCACACCTCCACCACCACGCGGCCGGCCACCTTCTCGCCGCTGCAGTACACCTTGTCGGGGTCGGAGAAGACCACCTCGAAGGACTTGATCTTCTTGAACATCACCATGGTCAGGCCGGGTGGGCTAGGGAGTCTCACGGGCGGGTCGTGGAGGGGGTAACGGAACCCTAAATCCGCGGGGACTTTAAAGTAGCGGGAAGAGTCTTTTCCTCTTCAAACTCTGGACAACTCTGGGAAAGTTGGCCAAACCGGGCAAGCTGCTGGTGGAGCCAAGGGAGTCCAATAAGGGAGCAGCTGGAGGGGCGGTGGGTCCGGGCGTCTGGTCTGCGATCAGTGCTCGGGGACCTGGGCGCTGCCGGCCGGCCCGGAAGCCGCGCTTTATACCGGCGGGCCACGCCGCCCCGGCCCCGCGGCGCGTGCTGCCCGCGTGCACAGCCCTCCCATTGGCTGCCCGCCGCTTGTTTACCGGGGGCCCGGCCAATCAGCGCCGCCGCCGCGGAGCGTGGACACCGTGTGCTCCTGGCCGGGAGGATGGTTGTTGTGCTCCGCGGCCGCGGGGAGGGGGGCGGAGGGCGGAGGGCGGGCCCGGGCCCGGGGAGGGGGCGCGGGGAGCCGCTCGGGGACGGGGTGCGGGGGCTGCGGGGGCTGCGGGGGCTGCGGGGGCGGGAGCTGTCTGGAGGGGGGGGGCCCAGGGAGTGGGCTGCAGGGAGGGGTGTGCGGGGAGCTGTCTGGGAGGGGGGTGCTGGGAGAGGGGTGTGGGAAGATGCCTCCGGGAGGGAATGGGGGGAGGGGGTGTGCGGGGAGCTGTCTGGGGAGGGGGCTGCTGGGAGGGAACAGCGGGGAGGGGGTGCGGGGAGCTGCCCCGGGGAGGGGACGGGGGAGGGGGTTGCGGGGAGGGGGTTCGGAGGGCTACGGGGCGGCTCCCCTTGGGCTCCCAGAGAGAGGACCTCCCTGACCCTGCCATGCATCCAGGCCCGCGGCCCTTGGAGGGCGGGTGCATGTGGGTGGGAGCGTGTCTAGTGCACAGGAACCGGGCTCAGGGGGGATTCCTCACCCGCCTCGGCCCGGGCGCCCTCAGGGGCGCTGGTTCCACCTGCGGGGCGCGTGGAAACCTGTGGGGAGCTCTGAGGACACAGCAGCGTGGGGCTGGGGACCGGGTATGGGTGTCACTGCTCGGGGTCAGGGAGACCTATCATCTTTATTAAGAAGCAAAACAAAGAAACATCTTTATTAAGAAGCAAAACAAAGAAGGCAAGGAGAACCGGTCCCCAGTTTTAAACCTCTTTTCAAGTCCTCCTTGGAAAGCCGGTGTGTGGGACTGGTACCCCCCCACCCCACCCCCGGGCTCCTGGCTCTGGGCTCGGGCTGCAGGGCTGTGCTGTTCCTCACCCCTGTACCCTGCAGTCTGTTCTCTGGAACGGAAACAGTGAGGGCGTGTTCACATCCTGTTGCTTATCCCCTCATCGCTTCAGTTTCTACCTGCAAAGTTGGGGAACACGGTGTCTGTTTCCCCAGCCACCTCGTGACCTCTTCACTGAGGGGTGACCCTTAGGCTCTGACCATCTCCCTCGCTGCTTTTCCAGGAAAGCCGCAAAAAAAACCCGGATGCTTCACTCTTTTCTTTCTTCCTGAGTTGCTTTCACCACTTCTTGGTATTCATCGCCTCTTCAAATCATTCATCAGAGGCGCGTTCCTAAACCCGCAGCCTCCACGGCTGCCAGCTTTGCAGTTAGTTAAAAGCAGGAAAGTTCTCAGTTCTCGCCCTGGCCAGGTATGCCCGTTGGTTAGGGCAATGTCCCAGAACACCAACGTTGTAGGTTTGATCCCTAGTCAGGGCATGTACAGGAATTAACCAATGAGCGCATAAATAAGTGGAACAAGAACTCCTCTCTCTAATTAATAAATATATGTTTTTAAACACAGGAAAGTTCTCTTGTTTATAACCAAAGCATTAGTGGGTGAGATGGTTATATTTCTATTTGAATGAAGAATTTCTCCCTTTTAAAAGTGTTTTTCCTAACCCATTTAAGTGGGTGAGAAAGGAAATAGAAGACAGAAGGGTCACCAGAGGTGTCAAACCAAAGGAGACCCTGACTCCTCCCTCTGTGGTGTCCTTCTCTGTCTGTCCTAGCTGGCAGTGAAATGCCAAAGGAGCTGACTCCTGAGAAAAATTTGCACAGTCGCTGGGATTCTTCTCCTTTTCCTTGATTCTTGAGCCCGTCCGGTTCCTGTATCCTGGGCATGATTACCACATTTCTTGTTCTGGAAAGAGGAAGATAATGTCCCCAAGATTGAAATGAGGAAGTATGTAAAAAGCATTAGATATACAGAAATTCTACCCTATCAGCAAAAAAAAAAAAAAAAAAAAAAAAAAGACTTTTCATTGCTATTAATCTTTCTTCCTCATACCCCACAACTCGGTTGACAAACTAAGGCTAACAAGTTACACCTCAACCTCAGTATTAAGAAAGCCCAAGAATCGGGCATCAAGACTGTTGGGTACACAAACACACACACAGACACACCCACATACACATACACATACACACACACACACAGCATCAATTCCCACGAACAAAGAAGGGAACATATCAATCCTTGGGGTGTATGAGTTAGAGGCAACACCCTGTTCCAGAAAAGTTGGCCAATGCGGCCTGGCTTGTTTTGGGTCGATCACAATATTCATTGAATTATCTGGAGCAGCCAAGGTGGGACTTCCACTAAAAAATAACTTTTTAAAATTCCAAATTGTGGCTTCTGGGAGAATTTTTAGTTTGATTGGGTTTGAAAGTGTACATAAAATGAAACATCAAAATGACTACAAAGAAATACACAAGCCAGTGTTGTGAGACAAGGTGTGATGTGTAACCAGGTAAATGTTGAGGGGGTGGAAGACGTATTAGCAGGTCAGGGTGGTGTTGGGTTGGGACATCTTAGAAAAGGGAATGCTGATGCTTCACACCGATGAAGTATTGACTTTTTAAATTTTTAAAAAAATATATTTTATTGATTTTTCACAGAGATGAAGAGAGAGGGATAGAGAGTTAGAAACATCAATGGGAGAATCATCGATTAGCTGCCTCTTGCACACCCACTACTGGGGATGTGCCCACAACCAAGGCACATGTCCTTGCCCGGAATTGAACCCAGGACCTTTCAGTCCACAGGCCGACGCTCTATCCACTGAGCCAAACTGGTCCGGCTGACTTTTTTAATTTTTAAAAAATTAATACAATTCTCTCTTGCTGAAAGTTCCTCTCTTGGGCTCCAGTTTCTTCTTTCTTTCAGAACAGACCTCTTGTTTGCTCTTTGTAATGCCTGGGTTTCCTTAAATGCCAAAAACTGTTTCGGTTTGGCAGCAGCTGCCACCCAGGCCTGCAGCCAAGGCATGTTCTGGAGTGGTACCGTCCTGGGCAGAGTTGTTTACGACCTTTCACCCAATAGCCTGGAATTCAGATAAAAATCTGCCCCCAGATTCCTCTTTCTCGGTTCCTGGCGGGGAGGAAGAAAAAATCTTGTGAACGCCTGTTTTGAAATCAGGGTGAGAACCCATGTGGGGTCAGGCGGGGAAAGGGGCAAGTCCCCGAGGAACAAACAGCAAAGTTAGGGCTGTGCCCAGCAGTTCTGCAGGTTAGATCGTCCTCACCTGTTCCCTCCCCACCCTCGCCTCCCCCAGAGCCAGCGGGGAAACAAAGGGTGGCTGTCAGCTTGACGGGGCAGCTGAGTGGGGAGAGAAGCAGCCACAGCACTGGGTACCAGTGAGGAGGGCCTGGTTGCATTTTCCTTCTCTGTAACCTCTGGCCGGACAGACATGTAAGAACCCTAAAGACTCCTCGCTCCTAGGGGAAAACGAACACTTTCTTTGTTTTTTTTTTTATCACTCCTGTCACCTTCACAAAGAGTAAGCTTCCCTTTTACCCCCCCCCCCCCCCTTTTTTAAATTGGATTTAGAGAGAGAAGAAGGGAGAGGAGAGAGAACTATCGATGTGAGGAGAAACATCAATTAGTTGCTTCCTGTTTGCGCCCCGGACCAACCTGGGTATGTGCTTTGACCAGGAATCCCGCCAGTGACCTTTCAGAGGTCAGGATGCCGCTCAACCAACCGAGCCACACAGCCCGGGCCCTTTTACTCATAACTAACCACCCCCCTTCCCCATTCCCCCTGGGGAACGTCATGGTAGATAGAGGCAACCAGCGGTCTGAAAGGGACTGTGGAATTGAGACTGCCTCCAATTTCTAGAGAAATAAGAATACATTAATAATGGTGCAGCATTTTGAGTTCAAAATGTCATTTATTGAGCACCTGTCAGGACCAAGTACTTTACGTAATTATTTCAATTATATTTTATTTAGAATGTGGGTGAAAAGGGGCCACAAACTACGTACACCTGACAAGCCCAGGGGAGGCCTGCATGGCGGCCTTACCCACTCCAGACCTGAAGTCACCGCCGAAGATGATGGTGATCTGACATTAAAACTCTTTAAGCCGTTCATGGCAGGTGGCCCTGTCGTAGGCTAGAATCTTCCCCGACAAAACGGTCTTTTCCTTAACCGAGCCTGTCTGTTGTCTATTTGCATCGGCAATAACATTCCTTTATAACACTGTCAATGTTAGCGTGTTATTACTGTTAACTGTCCTCTATCCACCTATGTCCTAGTAAAAGAAGTGTCTACCATTTTACTTCTTATCCAATCCCAGAGGTCTCCCCGCCGCCAATTTGCTTTCTCCCACCTCCTTAAACTATCACCAATACATTTCATGTAATCCATTTTTAAAAAATATATTTTATTGATTTTTTACATAGAGGAAGAGAGAGGGATAGTTAGAAACATCGATGAGAGAGAATCATCGATCAGCTGCCTCTTGCACACCCCCCACTGGGGATGTGCCCACAACCAAGGTACATGCCCTTGACCGGAATCGAATCTGGGACCCTTCAGTCCGCAGGCTGGCGCTCTATCCACTGAGCCAAACTGGTTTCGGCTCATGTAATCCATTTTTGACTGTAATTTATAAAAACTTCTCTTTTGACTGTAATTTATAAAACCTCCTCTTTTGACTGTAATTTATAAAATAAGGTGCAAACTATTCCAGAGCATTTTCTCAATCCGTTGAGATTTTGCTTCTCAGCAACTGTCATCAGTTTGGCCACAGGCCTGAATGTTTCTTTCATTGGCAATAAATTCAGCTGTCATCTTGTTCCAGAAAGGATTTAAGGTTAGATTATTTCATTTAATACTTACAAAAACCTTTTGATTCAGGGTTGATTAAATCGGGCTCAAAGGGTTAAGTAATTTGCCCGGGGTCACAGATTTTGTTTGGAGCCAACAGCTCGAACCAGGTGTGTCTGACCTAGAGTACAGTGTGTACTCTTTCCCACGTGCAGCCTGCCTCAGGGCTTTCTCACACAGGATCTTGTTTGATGTGCACTGTAAAGGGTTCAGACAAGGCTTAGAACTTTAAAAATTAAAGGGGACTCTAAGCCAGTTGCATTATTTTAATTAAATGACTTGCCCTAAGACATAAAGCTAGTAACTGGTGGAGCCGCTCTCCAAAATCAGGATTCATATATATACATATATTGATTTCAGAGAGGAAGGGAGAGGGGGAGAGAGATAGAAACATCAACGATGAGAGAGAATCAACTGTCAGCTGCCTCCTGCCACCCCACACTGGGGATCTAGCCTGCAACCTGGGCATGTGCCCTGACCGGGAATCGAACCATAACTTTCTGGTTCGCTCAACCACTGAACCACGCAGGCCAGGCCAAGTCAGGATTTTTAATTCTTAATCTAGAGTTGTCTCTAGGAGGCTTTGTTTGGGTGTTTTATATTTAAGTTTAGCTTTAAAGAATTGTTATTTATTGAATGATCGGAGAGAGAAATGTCATTTCACTTATTCATGCATTTATTGGTTGATTCTTGCATGTGCCCTGATCTGGATCAAACCCACAACCTTGGTGTATCAGGAAAACGCTCTAACCAGCCAGATACCCGGCCATGACCTAGTTTAGCTTTAATTATTAAAAATACCTCATCTGAACAGATTGGTGGTTGCTGGAGGTGGGGGTTGGAGGTTGGGCAAACAGGTAAAGGAAGTCAGAAGGAGTAAACTTCTAGTTGTAAAACGAGTCATGGGCCTGTAAGGTCAGCATGGTGACTGTGGTTAAAAGTACTGTATCGCATATATGAGAGTTACTGAGAGAATGGGTTCCAAAAGTTCTCATCACAAGAAAAAATGCTATAATTATGTATGGTGGGACAGACATTAACCAGACTTACTGTGGTGAGCATTTCACAATACACAAAAATATTGGATCATAGTGTTGTACACCTGAAACTAATGTGATGTGTGTCAACTATACCTAAGTTAAAAACAGAAACTCGCCGAAACCGGTTATGCTTAGTGGATAGAGCGTCAGTCTGCGGACTGAAGGGTCCCGGATTTGATTCTGGTCAAGGGCATGTATACATTGGTTGCGGGCACATCTCCATTGGGGGGTGTGCAGGAGGTAGCTGGTCGATGTTTCTCTCATCGATGTTTCTAACTCTATCTCTCTCTCTTCCTCTCTGTAAAAAATCAATAAAATATATTTTAAAAAACCAAACACACACTCACACACACACACACACACACACACATACACACACAACAAAACAAAAAAACAGAAACTCACCCGGAAGACTACATTTCCTGTTCGGGGACCCATTGTCCTACTAAAATGAGGAAAGTTTCGAGATCCAGGAGTCCCCGACTTTAGGGAAAGCTGGGGAGAGGAGAGGAATTAATTTGTTCAGATCTATTGCTGACTCATTTAAGGTATTTCTTAAAGTTGCCTTAGTATATGAAAAAAAGGTAATCCCTCTCATGCTATCACCCTGTTTGTTGTCTTTTCTTGACGATCAAACTTATACCACTTTCTCTGCTGACTAAACTTGACCCTTTTGGTGTGGTTTCTGCTGCCACTGGGACAGTTTTTTTTTCTTCAAGGATTCAAGGTTTCAAGGGTTCAGAGTGGTTTTTTAGGCCTTATTCCCCCTGACTCCTATGTAATTTGAAAATTGCCATCTCTTCAAAATTTCAGCATTCCTCTTGCTTTTGGGCTTTATCCCTTGTTGGTAATTTCTTTCTTCTGTGACTCAGGAAGCTTTCTAATGGTTTGTCTTTGGCCCCTTTTCCCCCTTCCATCTAGGCTCCCCCCCCATTATTTTCCCTTTAAGCTTTGTTCTTCAGTTCACCCATCTGTACATCATTCATGTAAAAATCTATACTATCCCTTCAGTCTGTCTCCAGAATTCCAGTTGGCATCTCAGAATTAACTTGTCCAGAATGGAATCTTGCCCCTGTGTTCTTACCTGTTTTATTTTTTAATATGTTTTAATTTTAAATTTTTTTATTTTTAAAGGTGGTTTTGTAGAATTTTTAAAAATATATATATTTTATTGATTTTTTTTTTTTTTTTTTTTTTTTTTTTTTTTTTTTTACAGAGAGGAAGGGAGAGGGATAGAGAGTTAGAAACATCAATGAGAGAGATACTGATTCAGCTGCCTCCTGCACACCTCCTACCGGGGATGTGCCCGCAACCAAGGTACATGCCTTTGACCGGAATCGAACCTGGGACCTTTCAGTCCACAGGCCGATGCTCTATCCACTGAGCCAAACCAGTTAGGGCAATATGTTTTTATTGATTTTAGAGTTGAAGGGACAGGGAGAGAGAGATAGAAACATCAATGATGAGAGAGAACCATTCATCAGCTGCCTCCTGCACACTCCCCACTGGGGATTGAGCCCGCAACCCAGGCATGTGCCCCTACCAGGAACCGAACCGTGACCTATTGGTTCATAGGTCGCTGCTCAACCACTGAGTCATACCAGCTGGGCTTCCCTGGTTTCTTTTACTG